>OZ012735.1:911043538-911643538 GCA_963859935.3 Lathyrus sativus | reverse complement strand
GTTTATGTCTATTTCCGTTTGCATTAATTATCATGTCTAGCTAAATTAGTTTTATCGGTATGTAACCGAATTAGTAGGACAGGATTCGATAGTAACCGATACCTTCCCTTTTTACAAACAACCTTTCTGGTCGTAGTTTTTAATCTTAATTTCTAAATAAACGTTCGTCGCGACAGCGAGAACTTATTTAAAAGTAGTTTTGCCACGACAGTGGGAAATTCATAAAGGTACGAACCAACAAGCGACAGCTGCGGCTAAGACCAGATGGTAAAAACTAGGCATTCGTTTTAAAAACAGCGACAACTCTTTAAAAGGGATTAGAACTTAATGGTTTTCAATAAGTAATTTTAACCCCGAACAGGATAGCGACAACATACGTTCCGCCTTAGAGTTGCAACTAGCGTCAACAACCATCGTGCGACAAAGGTCTTTAAACCGTTATTTTCTTCTTAAAAGTGTTTGCAAAGAGTAGAAAGCACCGGTGATCTGTCGAATCCCCGATAACTAAGTCCTTGCATACCGATATCCCTTTACCGCTTTTTCTTTAAACCAATTATCTTTATTTCCTTTGCATTTAATTTCATTCGCATTCAACTTTCCTAATTCCATTAGCCTTAGCTTTACGCCGTAATAATAGATAACGGTAGATTGACATTGGTCTCTGTGGGTTCGACAATCTTTTATATTACTTCGATATTTTCATGCACTTGCGGACGCATCAATCACAATATGCGAAACCCAAAAGATACGGCAGAATCGAAACATCAAACTATGTTAGCTACACAATACAGGAAATACCAGGCTTCAAATGAGATCAGAGTCAAAGCTAGCATAACAAAACCGTAAAAAAGTTGTTCGAACCGCTACCACAAAACCTATTTTTAGCATAAATAATGCATATATGATTCTTGACAATTTTAACCAGAACAATCCATCACTTTTGAATGCAAAGAGATCCAAAAGAAATGCAGTAAATTTCAGAAAAAGTGTAAACCAAATGCCCTGCTACTTTACAACAACTACCATAATGAACAAAATCAATTTTAATATGTTTCAAATCTAAATCCAGATATATGGAATCGAAGACCAACCAATAAGTTGATAGTTTCGTCGCCGCATTCAAGTCCGGTACATGCTGGCTAAGGGGTGAACGTTGCGTCTCGACAATTCCTCTATGAGTGGTCCGAGGAGGATTGAAAGATCTTTGAACGCCCCGAGGATAGTTGATGAATACCCTGGGCACGAGTTAATGTATGCGCCGAGGATAGGGGGTTACTCCCTGGGCACCTCGGGGGCAGGGCTACCCCCTAATCGTCTTTTGGACGTCTAGGTGACCACGCCCTTTCACTTGGACTGCGGTGGAAAGGTGGATTTGATTTGGCTGTCGAATTCACCATGTTCCTCTGCTTTTTAGGTAAAATGGCGGACCATGACGAAGAGGAGATGCAGTGGTACCTGTCTGAAAACGAGGAGGGTCGCCAGGGCGAGGCCGTCGTAGATCCCCCGGAGAGACCGTTAGAGGAATGGGTCGGGGATGAGCCTCTAAATTATATGTCGAGGTTTGTCCTCGAGGTCTTCGACGTGTTCGCTATGATCGAAGATAGGGTGGCCGGGACTCCCCGTCAGTTTCAAGCCTGCCGGTCACGGGAGTTGGATCGTATATGCTCGCGGTACGACGGTGGTCAATTCCCGATGTATGAGTTTGCTTTCAAGGAGGTGGGGATACGTATGTCGTTCACGACTTTCCAGCAGGGCGTGTTCGACCACCTGATACTGGCACCGTCCCAACTCCATCCAAACTCCCTTGCCTTCATCCGGGCTTTTGAAATCGTCTGTGACTATCTCGAACTCGGGTCCACCATCCCGTTGTTCTTCTGCGTCTTTCATCTGCAGCGGAAGACGATGGGCGGTCGACATAACTGGGTCTCTTTGAAGCAGCCGACCAGACTCTTCCGGCCATATACCAACTTAGTGCGGGGGTTCAAGGACAGATGGCTTATGGTCATGCCGGTGAAGGACGAGGCAATTCGAAGACATTTATGAGTCCAACTTCCCCTTGGAGTTGATGGATCTGCACTTTCGTTCAAGCACTGATAGCTTCATCTACCGACCATCCCGCCTGAGGGAGGAGGATAACTTGGCTTTTAGAAAGTTGACAGACTTCGTCGGACGTCTTTCTCCTCGGAAGTGCGTGTCCCCCGACAGGGAGTACACCCGTAATGCAGACGGGGAGATACGAACAGAGATCCGATGTATCAATATAAAGGCTCTGCTTGAGTGTCGGTCAAAGGCTGAGGCCCACCGGCTCCTAGGTAGTTGGGCGTCTCCCCGGCTAGTCTTTGTTATTCATTTTTTGATTTTCCACGCTAACTGTTTTTCTTATGCTCTTCTTGCAGGTACAATGGGCTCCATAGAGGAACGCGCAACCAAGCTAATGAGCAGGGGCAATCGTCGTCCTCAAGGGAGGATTGCCGCTGTTCAGAGGGAGTTGGTCGTTGGTTCTGCGGGAATGACTTCATCTCCGCAGGGGAGTGGTTCCCCGACGCCACTGCCGGCCTCTAAGAGGCGACGGGAGGTCGAGGTACCTTTGATTGATCTGACGAATGGATCTCCAAAGTGGAGTTTCGTTCTGCCCCCTATTGTCTCCGGCCGAATTACTTTTCGAGGGGAATGCACCCGTGGTGGCTCCAGAGGAGGAGAGGAATATTTTGGCCGCAAGCAAGGAGACCCGGAGGAAGATGCTGTCTGTAACACCCCGCTCCCCAAAATAAATAAAAATAAAATAAATAGCAATTAAATCAAACAATTATCAGAGTTACCACACCAAAGCGGGATATCACACAAGAAGCCTAACAAAACACTTCATTATATGGTTTTCAACAGTAAACAACGAAAATATCAAATAAACATATATACATCATATTCGGCCATCCGCCCAAAATATACACAATATTCACCAAAGGTTCCAACAAAACATGATACGCCACGGAGTAAAACAAAATCATCAGAAAAACAATAAACTCCCAAGCCCCGTGTTACGTATCAGAGCATCCCTACGACTCGACTCGCCATTATCCAAGCTAGCTACGCACCTGGATTATCTGTACTTTTGAAGAAGCACAGACCACAACAACAACAAAAGGGGTGAGAAATCATGATCAAAATATTTAGCGATAATAATGTACATGAATAAAAGGCAGTAATCATACGAACATCATTCAACATACATCAACCAGGACCTACTGTCCAACACCGACACATCACACAAGACAATGCAAAAATATGCAACTCAACACCATGATATGAGGTACCGGCTCAACACCACCGATGGACACTGTTGCACCCCAAAATTTGACCAACAATTATTTACTCATTGAGTGTTTGAAAGTTGATACCTTCACCAGAAAGTTCAAGAGATCCTCAGAGGAGTGGATTGAAACCAGGGTTGTGTGCTTCACAGTTTGAAAGTTGTGGGTGCTCCTCAGATGATTCTGAGACTTTGAGAATGAACTTGATGTTTTGAGAAAGCTTATGAGATGTCTTGATAGCCATCATGAAGCCCAGAGAGGTCATTATGCAAGAGTTCAGAGGATTCAACCATGAATGGTAGAATTAGGGTTTTGACTGGGTCAACCCTAGATCAGCTGAAGATTTGGAGAAGGTTGAGACTTAATCCAAGGGCCATGAGATCATGGAATGATGTATAGAGATGTTATAAAGATGATTCCTAGACCAACTCATCATGATTGAGGAGTTTGAGAAGTTTTGAGTTAGGGTTTCTGAGGATTGGCAGTGAAAAAACCCTAATTTGATCCCTATTTTCCAGGCAGTTTTAGCTCAAGATGTGATTGATATCTCATCTTCCCCACAACATGAATGTTGTAGAGCTTGTTCTAAGCTTTAATTTGAGTGGTGGAAGTCCTTGATAGGAGTTACAGAGCTCAAGTTATGGTTTTGACAAATTACAGGTCAGCAGAGGTGTGTGAATCTGGGTCCTTGAAAGTCACCCAGCTTGCAGACAACTTTTGCCCTAGTAGGTTGATTCCTATGGTTTCTTGGTCAACATGAATGTTGAAGAGGATCTTCTTAGCTTTAATTTGAGTGGTAGAAGTCCTTGATTGGATTTGTGGAACTCAACTTATGGTTTGAACAAGGCAGGGGTATTTTGGTCATTTGTCAGTTATAGGTCATTTTAGCCAATGCCTAAAACTCCTATTTCCAAGCCTCAAATGGAAAAACTCAAAACATGAAAGTTGCTCAAAATGTGATTTTAAGTCTAGAAAGAAGGTCACAAATTGTTGAAAAAGCTCATAGCACAAGATTCCATGATTGGTCAAAAATGAACTAAAAATGACTTATAACTTTGAAAAGTTGAAATTGAAAAGTGATTTGGGAGATCCACAAATCCAAAATAGGTCATCCAATATATCATTTTGATTGGAAAAACCATTTTAAGAACTTTGGTTTAAATAGAATTTTCATTTGAGGCTTAAAAAATGAGGTTCCTTTGGAAATTTGTTGCTTGCATAAGAGGGCAACTTTGCAAAACCCTACACAAGCCAAAAAATGGACTTGTTTTTCACTCATTCCTTCTTAATAACTCATGTAAGGGTCTTTTGAGTCAAAATTACAAGGCATGGAGCATGAGATGAGATAACCATTATGGAATATCATGGAATTTTCAAGAAACTTCCATCACCCTTCTAGATGAATCTAGAAGCATCCAATCAATCAATATATAAAGAGTGCATTGTGGAGAGTCTAAGGTTGGTGAAACTTGAGCCAAGTCAGAGGAAAGAGAAGGATACATAGCCATTGGAGAGATTTCTTCAAGTTGAAGCAAGTCAAGATATCTTGCACTACCAGCCACCTCCTTCATTACCATTGCAAACAGAAGGTTGAGGATCATTCAAGGATTATTCAGAAGCAATTTCAAGGCTTGAATCGTGCCCTACACCACTGCACCATAACTTCTTGACAGGTTTCTTCTTCACCATATACCTCCTAAATTATGCTGTTTTGGTTAGTTCTTTAGGCATAGAGATGATTCACTAGGGTAGAGGATTCTTTCCCTTGAATTAGAGCAAGATTGGTGAGGTTTCACACCAGAACCATGAATCTTTAATCTTCCATAGCTGGCTGTTTATTGAGTTCTAGTTAGCATGAATTGGTTTAGAATAGCAAGGGTAGCGTGTAGAACATCTGTAGACCTTTAGTTTTGAGTTTGATGAAGTTTGATAGCGGTTGAATATGGTGGTGCCATGGTGTTGATGCTTTCTGTTAGAACAACCTAGGTCGAATCGGTGAAAACTACTCGTACCATTGTATTCTAGGCGTTTAATAGGGCATTTCTTGTTTTGGAATCGAGTCCAACCATGGCGTGTGGAGGGAGTTAGAGGAGCTAGAAGTTTCGGCCATGGAGGAGGGGTTTGCAGGTTAGGGTTTAGTCAAGGAAGAAGAAGGGTTCGTAGCCATTGGATCAGTCTCCCTTGTTGACAATTTATTCAAATCGTGTGGCCACGGATGATTCTGAGAGTTGGAGGGAAGATTTGAATTATGCTAAACGCGGCGTTTCATTTAGGGCGTTCTGGGCCCAGAGTTCTATTCCCACCCCCCTTATTGCTGGCCCATTCCATTTAACTAGCGCTTTGTGCTATTCTGACCCCCCCTTTCCTTAATTCATTTAATTTCTTTTATTTTCTTTTTAATATTTTCTGCTTTGAATAATTCATTAAAAATAGATAAAAAATGATTTTTTAATCCTTCTTTTTTCTATGAGTAGATTAAAATGTGTAGAAAATTATAAAAATAAAAATGAGATTTTATTTTTAGGTTTAATATTTTTAATAGATTTTCCAATTAAATAGCCTTTTAATTGTTTAATTTTGTATCATGATTGTGTAGGAATTATTTTAGGACATTCCCTTAGGGTTTTGTATCCATTCTTTTTTGTGCAATTAGATATTGAGTCATAGTTCCCCATAGGATTTTTTTCTAGATTTTTAGAATTAAATCTTGATTGGTTTAATTAGGGTAGACTTAGGGTATCCTGATTAGGGTTTAAATTGTGTTTAGGTGATGAATCCCTTTCTTTGATTGAGTTTTATCTTGATTTTTAGGTAGAGACCTTTGTAGATGTTATGAGTAGGTGTTGAGGACCCTTGTGAATATTTGTTAGATTTTTCCCCATTAGTTTAGTATTTTTAGGTATTTTCTGAAGTTGCCTGATGATTTGATCTGTTCAGTGGGTTATCTGTTCATCTGTGGGGTTCATTCTGAGGAATTTGCTGAGGGGCTTGTGTTGCCTTGAGGATATTGATGGGGAGCATCATGGAGAGAAGATTGTAGATCAAGATTCAGAGACCCAGAGCTTGTCTTGTCCCCTGTTTGTGGGGTTTGAGATCCTGAAGTTTGAAGGAAGTTCATGGTACTTTCCTGAGGAAGGCACTATGAATAACTTTCATCCTTCCTTCTCACCTCTTTCTTAAGTATCCAATGATGTTGGAGCCAACTTGTGAGTTTAATTTCTCCTGAGGAGGAATGTAAACTGATCACATGTTGTTGAGCCACATGGGATACAATTCCTAAGTGGAAGCCTCCTAGTACTTTCCTGAGGAAGGTCCTATGAGTCTATTCACTTAGCTCCACTAGTTCAGATAGGATTTTCTAAATATCCAGTGATGTTGGAGCCTGCTTGTGAGTTTAATTTCTCCTGAGGAGGAATGTAAACTGATCACAGTGGTTGAGCCACATAGGGTATGACTCCTGAGTATACACCTCCTAGTGCTTTCCTGAGGAAGACACTATGAGTCTGCTTACTTAGCTCCCTTTCTTTGATAAGCTTGTTCTGAAGCTTGAAGGCTGGGATTGATTTCCTTTGTTTAGAGTTTTGCTTGAGAGATTTGCTTAGATTTGTTTAGACTCTGTGATTAGGGTTAGGATTAGAGAGTAGATTCTTTCTTTCCCAAGCATGAGTGTTTGTTTGCCTGATGGCACTTCATGTCTTTTATCTGTTCATTGCTTGATAGCATGTTGTTTATTTTCAGTATGATTACTGTTATTTCATGACTGGCTTGAGGTTGAGATGAGCTTGTGGAGGCTGAAACCCCACACACATTTCCTCCCTCACTTGCATTGCATGCATTTTACTGTTAAAGCTGATGTTTTTGTCTGTATTCTGTGTATCATTGACATGATCCCTTAGGACTCTCATTTCCTTTGATAAGGATTTGATGATAGACTTTTAGGTTGAAACCTATGCATGACAACATCTAGGAGTTCCCTGTTCAAACCTCAACCATAGGATGAATCCATGGCATGATAACAGTAGGACTTGATAGTCTCCCTCCTAGTTGAGCCATTCTTTTCCGTAGTTAGCCGAACTACGTTTGCTCTGATCTTTCATACCAGATGAAAGTACGTAGGCATAGGATGCGATATCCTAGCGAGCAACCTTTCCCCATAATCCCCCGTAGTTAGCCGAACTACGTTGACTCTGATTTCTCGTTCCAGATGGGAATACGTAGGCATAAAGCGCGATGCTTTGCCGAGTCATTTTTCTTTTCTTTTTCAGCCAAGCCTTGATAGGTAGATAGATTATAACCAACCCGTCCAAGTAAACAAACAAGCGAGGATCCCGTCGAGTACGACGGACGTGAGGGGTGCTAATACCTTCCCCTTGCGTAACCGACTCCCGAACCCAGACAATGGTTGCGACGACCTTGTCTTACCCTTTTTCGTCAGGTTTTTCCGATCGTTTCCTTTCCCGCTCTGAGGGATAAATAACGAAAGGTGGCGACTCTTCTGTCATGCCGGCACCTTATTTTCGCGCAAGCGACAGCTGGCGACTCTGCTGGGGAAAATGGCATCTAGGGACTTTTCCCATCCCTTATGCTGGGACCGTTTCCCATCCCCTACGAGAGTCAATCCTATCGTTTGTGTGTTTGCTTGTTGGGTTGCATTTATTTATCGCATCTTTACTTCCCGCATTTTATTTCCCGCATTTTATTTCCAGTTTGATATGATTATCTGTGCTGCTGTGGGAGAGGGATGTTACTATGAGTGAAAAGCCGGACCTGGGCTTGAGTACACACCTAGATATAGTTGTGGAGAAGTAGTAGACGAACCTGTCTGTTGAGCAGGCACAGTTCCCTACGAATATCTGCGCTCAGACGAGATTCTTGCAGAGGTGCTCCTTTCCGGTCCTGAGGATCTGAGGGGAGTCCAGACGTGAGGATTGTCGACTCTGGGAACCGATCATTTGGAAGTCAGCTAAGAGAGGCCTCTTCATGACTTGACGATGCCACTCCTTCTGGGAATCGTATTGTCACTCATGAATGTCTGTGACGCTGACAACCGCATAGGATGCCGTACCTTTGTCCGTGGATTAGGTCCATCATACCTGTGAGTGGGGTTGGGATATTGCAGGAAACTTTGGCCTCCAGACTACCTGGTTTTCTTGACAGTGAATCAGTTATGTTGGGTTCTCAGTTGCAGAGATGTTCTTGATAGAGCAAGGGTTTGATCAGAGGATCTTATCATTAGGCGCATGTCTGTTCTCGATAGAGCAGGCTTTGATCAGAGTATTATTATCAGAAGTTTGTTCTGGATGGAGCAGATTTTTGAGTGGGGTCTGAAGATCTCATCGGCAGTTGTTATTTTGTTCTTGATAGGGCAGGGTTTGAGTGAGGTTTGAAGATCTCATCAGCAGCTGTGTATTTGTTCTTGAGAGGGCAGATTTGTGATTTGGGGTCCGAAGACTTCATCAACAGATATTCTTTGATCTTGCATCCGGGGTCTTTATTATCAGGCCTTCATTCTTGACAGAGCAGAATTTTGATCTTGATCCTATCAGATGGTTATTCTCGGCCGATCAGATCAGTGGTTTTACACCGGGGTTTCCTTCTCATCAGTGACTGTTGACATTGAATCTCCACAGCAGCCACCTGGATATATTGTTGCATGACTGCATTCTGCATTAGCTTGCATATTCATGTTTGCATTCCATTAGCATGTGTCTGTGCTACAGGCGCGTTTCGTACCCTGATCCTGGTGTCCCGAGCAATATGAGATATTTTCTTCCATGAATGGATCCAGTCTTATCACTGCATTAACACTATGTTGGCACATTGACACCAGAATCAGGGGTGATCTCCTGAACGTACAGACACCCATAATTCATCTTGCATGGCAGAAGCCGGGACTTGTCTTCTAACCCTTGTGTTTGCAGGTTTGACTCAGAAGCGAGTAGCAGACTAATGGAGCAGATACAAACTGAGTTGGAGAAAATCCAAAGCCAGCTGGGGCAGGTCATGAATGACATACAGGCAGTGCGTCTGGACCAGCAAGTGCTCAAAGAGGAGAATCAGCAGCTGCAGAATCAGTTGAGCTTTCTCATGGGAGTAGTGAGAAGTATGCTGAATAAGGAGAGCGGTCAAGCACCCAAGGAAGAGACCAGAGTGCTTCCTCCGTTACCGTCATTGCCACCTGTGCTGAAGCCAAGTGGACCTCATAGACCCTCTACACAGCATGAAGCTCGAGGCCTGTCTCGTCATCAGCCGCGCCGAGCATCTCAGAATAATCCTGAAGGTTATGGTCAAAAGAAGAAGCTACTTGATAGAGCTATGGACCCACTACCCGTGAGTTATGCCCGGCTGTTGCCACTGTTGGTTCAGAACCGTGTTCTCAAGCTTCGGACCTTAAATCCACCAGATGACGTGTCATCAGACGTTGATCTAAGCTTGCATTGTGATTTCCACTCAGGGGCACCGGGGCACCATGTTGAAACATGTAAGGCTCTCCGGAATAAGATTCAGGACCTAATCGACTCGAGGACGATTAGGCTTGTGCCGGGCGGCATGAGAGCATCGGGAAAGTTTATCCCCTACCCTGCAGGAGAGGTGGATGATTCCACTCCTTTGCCTGAAGCTGAGAAAGATCTTGAATATGTCCCGCGACCTTTGGTGACTGAATCGCCTCGCTCACAGTTTCTACCTGGATCAAGCTCAGGGACGCAAGCGCCTAAGCAAGGGACCATTGCCATGCAGAAACGACGACCTCTTACTCCTTGGCGGACAAAATACCAACACCAGGATCACAAGAGACCTCGCAACTACTTGGAACGAAGGAATGCTTCTTCCCATCCAGTGCCTGTGCCGTATAGCCAGATTCTTCCACTGTTAATTCAGAATTCCTTGGTGGAACCAAAAGCTCTCAAGCCCGTGCCAGAGCCTTACCCTCCAGGGTACGATCCTCATGCTCAGTGTGGCTACCATGGTGGATCTCCGGGGCATTCAACTGAAGATTGCAAGGCTTTCCAGGCGAAAGTGCAACAATTGATCGACCAAGGGGGTATTGCCTTCCCAGACGGAGTCTTGGTGGTACGTGACAACCTCTCGGCTGTTTGAGCTCGCGGATTCAGAGGGCTATTTCCAGAAGCCAGTGATCCAGACAGGCAGACGTCCTCAACATTGGCAGTCCTCGGACTTTTTACCATTTTGCATTTGTGGTTTCTTTTCTGTTAGTTACTACTTGCTGCTAAACATTGTATGTTTCGAATGGTGATGTTAATAAAGTGACTATGCATTTTTTCTGAACTAATTATGTCGTTGTCACTCATTTACTGCATTACACTGACACTTGCATTTTATTTACTCCGATTTCTTACTATGATTAGCAATGAGCGGAGGGAGTATGATGAAACTGAATACTCATAACCGATGATCGTATGCTTTCAGATAAAACTTTGCCGATGACGTATAAGGCATTGTTTCAAATCCCCTAAACACCGGAGAGATAAGGAAGAGAATCCCTTGTTAACCACTTCGAGCCGAGAAGTAGAAGTTTCTTTCGGATTTTTTTTTAACCCTCACATCTTAACCCGGGGTAGGGTAGTTGTCAGTTAGCTTGATCGAGCGTTCAAGTCTTATAGAGGAGTGTTGTCCTTCGAGGACCAATCACATCATATTCCTCTCCAGAGGTCGTACCTCATCAACCACAACGGTTAAACCTCACCAATCAGGAGTGAGACAGTTACAATCCTTTCGGAGCAATCAAGACAACCAGTGTCGCACGACTCGTTCCAAAAGAAAAAAAAAAGAAATAAGAAAGCCCGCTAAGTAAAAAAGAAAAGCTAGAAAGCAAATACTTAGGCAAAAATCAGGGCATCCCGCTGGACTTCAAAAGAAAAATCGAAAAGAACTCAAAAGGAGTCAGTCCAGGCAAAATTAGGGGATCGAATCAAAAGAATGAAAAGAAAGGATATAAAAAAAGAAAAATCCTCAAACAAGGACGAAGTCGTGTAGATGCAGACGCCGAAAAAGAAAAAGGAGTAACTGTCACTCCGAAACACCTTGTGAGTTCTTTAACCAGTTGTTCCCAAATGTTCAACATACCTCTCGAAGAGGCGAGCGCTCGAGCTAAGTTAACTGGACTTTAGGATCGGAGAACATCACGTAGAAGGGGTGGGTACAAATCATAATTTGAGCCAAATATCCTTTGTTTCACGGACCGTGAACCCGACCACGATACAACCCTTAAAAGACCTAATTGAGGCAGGGTTTATTCTGAGAGCGCATTACGATAAGGTTGAGTAACCTGACTCCTTCATGATTTGCTAATCATATCCTTATTGCATTTTTCACTGATCGCATCAGCACTACGTTTGAACTCGTGAGTTCATTCGTCACTCACTAGCATGACACGTAAATGAGTGACAGTACAACATTTTTTCGAAATTTGCATGAACACTGCATTAAAATTACTATTCGTGAATAAACAATTTTAGTTGCAGGTTAGTAGCTGATACGAAGGAACTTCAGCAAGGAATAGTCAATCGGGACTGAATCGTCAGAGGTCTGGATCAGAATGGTATGCTGCGAAGCCCTGTGAATCCGGGGCAATGACGTCCTGTGAGCTTGGAATCAGTTTGTCTGAGGACAAGTCCCGGAGCATCAGTTGATTATGGGGCAGTTTATGCGAGAAGCAGTTGATCGGAAGTGAATCTTCTCGAGACCCAATCAGGGGCAGTTATCCGGAATCCTTGCGATTTAAGGTCAGATCCCTCCAGTGTTCAATCAGAGCATGTTGAGTCGCTCATCGCTCGTTCAGGGGCAAACTACTTCAGAGATATTGAAGCTAACCATGCTGAGAGTTGATCAGTTGTGGATGAATCCTCCCGTTGTGCAGATGCTGGGGCAAGCCCTCTGAAGATTGTCTTGTTGCCAGTTGTTTTCGGCTCAGAATGAATTATTCCCAAAGGTCGGGTTGGGGCAAGTTGAATTGCGCTGGGGCAAGTTGTTCAAATGAGTTTGTTCACCCTGGCAAGAATTGAGTATCGGGGAATCGTGTCATTACCCCGTCAAAACCCGAACCTTCTGAAGAAGCCTTGCGGTCATTGGGTTGCTATCCTACAGCATAACCTGTTACTTGACTCCATGATTGGTAGCCTGTATTCCCTGTGTTGGCGTTGTTGAATCAGGATTATTTCTCCGCAGAGATGTACGGTTCGAGGTTGTTCCCCCTGTACAGTTTGAGACTACAGCAGATTGAGATGGCAAGATTACCCTCGGCAGACCAGGATTTATATCCCCGAAGCAGGATGAGTTCTCATTCTCCAGCAGAGTTCAGTAGTCTCTCCTCCGCAGAATCAGAATCAGATAGTGAGCATTGATATGTCTTCCCCAGGTAGAGACGATTCTCTTCCCCAAGCAGGTGCATCCTGAAGGAACGTCACCTCATCAGCTGAGTCAGGCGCCGAAGACTGATGTCGCCTTTCCCCAGCACCGGGTCACAAGTGCAGAGTTCAGAGGAATGCTCGGGTGCCGAAGCTCGTGTTTTCCCCAGTAAAGTCGCCGAAGCAGGTGCCTCCCCCGCACCGGGTCACAAGTGCAGGATTCACAGGAAGCTAGTCGTATACCGAAGTATGCAGTAACTGATGGTGCCAGGCTGAAGTCTCCAGTGGAATTAGGTTTCCTCACCAGAGTCACGCTCTCTCCTGAAGTTCGATGATTCCTTCTTCCCCAGTAGAGTGTTGGAACAGCTGATGTTGTATTCCCTTGCAGAGTCGTACTCTCCCCCCGAAGTCAGATGATTCTTTCCTCCCCAGTGGAATCGAATTCCCCATCAGAGTTGTACTCTCCAGTGAAGCAGAATGATTTCTCTCCCCGGCTGAGTCCGCAGAAAAGCAGAATCCTCGGAAGTTGATCAGATCATGATCAATTCTCCCCGGCAGAGCGTGGGGCAGCCAATGCTGTGCTTCCCCCAGAGTCGTACTCTATCCAGCAAAGCAGAATGATTTCTCCTTCCTCAGCCGAGTTTGCAGATGTCCAAGAGAGCCGAGTCCTTGGAAGTTGATCAGATCATGATTGGTTTTTCCCCAGTGGAGTGTGGAGCAGCTGAAGTCGTTTCCCCACAGAGTTATCCTCCCCAGAAGAGTAGCCGAGACGGCCGCACAGTTCATTCTCGCGATTAATATCAGCAGATCCAAGTTCTCGTAGAGCTTCGTCCCCTGCAGCAGTCAGCTGAAGTTGTTTCCCTGCAGCAGTTCGCGGAAGATCAGTTTCCCAGAAAGAGCCTAATTGATATTGGCGTGTTCACGTTCCCCTCAGCAGGATGATTCCTCTATCTGAGTAGTTCTTTCTCCTTGACAGGAGAGTTCCCCGTCGGCATTTATTTTGCTGACGGGATTGCATCATTGTGCATGACTGCATAGCATTTAAACGTTGCAATAGCATTGTGCATGATTGCACAGCATTTAGCATAAACGCATATCATTCCCACCGTGTGGGGCATATCGCAGAAGCATATGCATCATAAGCATGATCTAGGTCATTATCATCCTTATTGTACAGGTGTACTACCAAAAGACCAGTTACTCAGGACGATTCCTGATGTTCTCCCCAGCAAGGTCGATTCCTTTAGATGATTCTAAAAGACCCCGGTGTGATCCCCGCAGTCGCTCGCTCAAGATGATTTTTGATCCCCAGCAAAGTCTTCAGTTCGAGATGATTCTCGAATCCCTCAGCAGGGCCATTTGCTTAAGATGATTCTTAAGACCCCAGTACAGCTTCCCGAGTTGTTCGCCTAGTATGATACTTGAGCTCCCCGATAGCATCTCCAGCAGGAGTTGCCCAGGAAGATTCCTGGAAGTACCCAGCAGAATAAAGTCTCCAGAAAGGTTATCAGTTCAGGATGATTCTTGGAAGCGCCCTACGGAGTTGTTTGTTCAAGATGACCCCTGGAACCCCCAACAGAATGGAGGTCTTTTCCCCAGCAGGTGGTTGGCATTTCCCCAGCAGCAGGCAGGTAGATTGATGTCCCCAGCCGAGCACAATCATGATTGGCAGATGAAAGGTTCCCCCAAACAGATCCCGAAGGATTGTCCAGCAAGCTGAAGTTTGTTTATCCCGCAAGTTTGAGAACTTAATGACATGAGTGTCTTGTAGCCTGACGGCTATGTTCCCCAGAAGGGTCATTTCCCAAAAAGTCGTTCAGGGCATCTATCGCGTTCCCCATGCAGAGTATAGCAGAGGATAGTGTGTTGATCAGCCTGATGTGCTGTGCTCTCCGGAGGAGTCCGTCATCCTCAAGTATAAGTCCAGATGAGATCGGCAGAAAATGCAGCTCCCTTGAAAGGTAGCTCTCCCTCAGTAAAGTTGGTAGGAATCGTCTGAGTGTGCTCTTTCGTTTTTCTCCAGCAGTTGTTGAAGTCGTTTGGGTGAACTCTCTCGTCTTTCTACAACAAAGTCTACAAGGTTGTTTGGGTGAACCCTTCTTCCTTTTCCCCAGTGAGTCGTCAGGATTGTTTGGGTGAACCCTCACTCCTCTCTCCTCAACAGAGTTGTTAACTTCGTGATTATGTCTGGTGACCCGGCATGTTTGCTTTTATTTAGCAACGACTTGACAGGATGTCAAGTGAGTAGCAGCGTGATATGTCTGCTCCAACAACGATGTCTAATCTGAAGATGGATTTCGTAAGCGCCTGAAGGTGGTATCAGAAGGTTCCGGTGAGTCCAGATTTCCGTGTTGAAGAAACAACAGGTAGCTGAAGACAAGGTTCCAAAGTTTGTAGATATAACGAGATGATCCGTGTTGGCCTGAAGACCAAGTCAGTTGTCCTGAGGAGATGATTGATTGCGATCAAGTGAATAGTGCGTCTTCTGACTGAAGTCAAAGATGTTTCTCCAGCTGAAGCGGAGTTTTGCCTGAAGGCAAAGTGTTTGAATCCCCGTAGAGTCATGAATGGCTCAGGATACCATTTCTCTGACTGAAGTCACAGATTTCCTAAGCTGAAGCGAAGGTGCCTAAGGGCAAGGTTACCCCCAAGGTTATGAATGACCTAGGATTCATTTTTCGGACTGAAGGCCGAAGTATATCCCTGACTGACGTCTCGGATACTCTATAGCAGAGGCGGAGTTGCCTGAAGGCAGATCCATGTATCCTTGAAGGCCAAGGACCATTTCTTCAGACTGAAGTCGAAGATACCTCCTGCAGAGTTGCCGACGGGCAAAGTTTACGTCCTTGAAGGCCAAGGATGTTCTTTCTAGCTGAAGTTAGAATAGCCGACGGGCAGGGTTTCATCTATCTTCAGAAGTACTTAAAGATCTTTTCTAGCTGAAGCTGGAAGCGGCCAGGGGCCAGGGTTTCATTCATATTCAGAAATACTTGGAGATTGTTTTCTAGCAGAAGCTGGAAAGGGCCAGGGGCCAGGGTTTCATATATCTTTAATGTTGAAGTTCTACGGCAGGCAGTGTGCAGCAGTATTCCGATGTTCGTTATGGTTCTGAGGGTGAACCCCAGATCAGAGTGTGCTCGGTTAAGTCTCTCACTCCCAGCAGAGTAGTGTCAAATACGCAAGTGTACCTTTTGTTCCATTTACCAGGGGTGAACCCCAGGTCAGAATTGTTTAAGTGATATAGTTGTCCAGCAGTGAGGTTGGGTATTTTGATTATCCGACGGTGAGGTCAGATTATGTTTGTTTCCGGCAGCGAGGTTGGATGTTTGTTTGACGGCAATGTCAGACTCCTTAAATCCCCAGCAGAGATGATGTTGGTACGACGGCGATGTCGAGTGTCTCTCAGAATGATGTTTAACTGACGGTGATGTCAGGTCAGTATTTCTCCAGCTAGTTGTTGAGCAGCTAGTGTTGCAGTGTTCGAAGATTTGTTCCCCGCAGAGTACCGTGTACTCGTGTAGTTGGCAAATTTTCGGGTTTACCGGTATTCAATCGTCTCGCACCTTGATTGGTTGAGAGCCGTTCGCTTCTCACCCAGTCAGGTCCAAGCCGTTTGAATAGGGGCAGCTGTTGCACCCCAAAATTTGACCAACAATTATTTACTCATTGAGTGTTTGAAAGTTGATACCTTCACCAGAAAGTTCAAGAGATCCTCAGAGGAGTGGATTGAAACCAGGGTTGTGTGCTTCACAGTTTGAAAGTTGTGGGTGCTCCTCAGATGATTCTGAGACTTTGAGAATGAACTTGATGTTTTGAGAAAGCTTATGAGATGTCTTGATAGCCATCATGAAGCCCAGAGAGGTCATTATGCAAGAGTTCAGAGGATTCAACCATGAATGGTAGAATTAGGGTTTTGACTGGGTCAACCCTAGATCAGCTGAAGATTTGGAGAAGGTTGAGACTTAATCCAAGGGCCATGAGATCATGGAATGATGTATAGAGATGTTATAAAGATGATTCCTAGACCAACTCATCATGATTGAGGAGTTTGAGAAGTTTTGAGTTAGGGTTTCTGAGGATTGGCAGTGAAAAAACCCTAATTTGATCCCTATTTTCCAGGCAGTTTTAGCTCAAGATGTGATTGATATCTCATCTTCCCCACAACATGAATGTTGTAGAGCTTGTTCTAAGCTTTAATTTGAGTGGTGGAAGTCCTTGATAGGAGTTACAGAGCTCAAGTTATGGTTTTGACAAATTACAGGTCAGCAGAGGTGTGTGAATCTGGGTCCTTGAAAGTCACCCAGCTTGCAGACAACTTTTGCCCTAGTAGGTTGATTCCTATGGTTTCTTGGTCAACATGAATGTTGAAGAGGATCTTCTTAGCTTTAATTTGAGTGGTAGAAGTCCTTGATTGGATTTGTGGAACTCAACTTATGGTTTGAACAAGGCAGGGGTATTTTGGTCATTTGTCAGTTATAGGTCATTTTAGCCAATGCCTAAAACTCCTATTTCCAAGCCTCAAATGGAAAAACTCAAAACATGAAAGTTGCTCAAAATGTGATTTTAAGTCTAGAAAGAAGGTCACAAATTGTTGAAAAAGCTCATAGCACAAGATTCCATGATTGGTCAAAAATGAACTAAAAATGACTTATAACTTTGAAAAGTTGAAATTGAAAAGTGATTTGGGAGATCCACAAATCCAAAATAGGTCATCCAATATATCATTTTGATTGGAAAAACCATTTTAAGAACTTTGGTTTAAATAGAATTTTCATTTGAGGCTTAAAAAATGAGGTTCCTTTGGAAATTTGTTGCTTGCATAAGAGGGCAACTTTGCAAAACCCTACACAAGCCAAAAAATGGACTTGTTTTTCACTCATTCCTTCTTAATAACTCATGTAAGGGTCTTTTGAGTCAAAATTACAAGGCATGGAGCATGAGATGAGATAACCATTATGGAATATCATGGAATTTTCAAGAAACTTCCATCACCCTTCTAGATGAATCTAGAAGCATCCAATCAATCAATATATAAAGAGTGCATTGTGGAGAGTCTAAGGTTGGTGAAACTTGAGCCAAGTCAGAGGAAAGAGAAGGATACATAGCCATTGGAGAGATTTCTTCAAGTTGAAGCAAGTCAAGATATCTTGCACTACCAGCCACCTCCTTCATTACCATTGCAAACAGAAGGTTGAGGATCATTCAAGGATTATTCAGAAGCAATTTCAAGGCTTGAATCGTGCCCTACACCACTGCACCATAACTTCTTGACAGGTTTCTTCTTCACCATATACCTCCTAAATTATGCTGTTTTGGTTAGTTCTTTAGGCATAGAGATGATTCACTAGGGTAGAGGATTCTTTCCCTTGAATTAGAGCAAGATTGGTGAGGTTTCACACCAGAACCATGAATCTTTAATCTTCCATAGCTGGCTGTTTATTGAGTTCTAGTTAGCATGAATTGGTTTAGAATAGCAAGGGTAGCGTGTAGAACATCTGTAGACCTTTAGTTTTGAGTTTGATGAAGTTTGATAGCGGTTGAATATGGTGGTGCCATGGTGTTGATGCTTTCTGTTAGAACAACCTAGGTCGAATCGGTGAAAACTACTCGTACCATTGTATTCTAGGCGTTTAATAGGGCATTTCTTGTTTTGGAATCGAGTCCAACCATGGCGTGTGGAGGGAGTTAGAGGAGCTAGAAGTTTCGGCCATGGAGGAGGGGTTTGCAGGTTAGGGTTTAGTCAAGGAAGAAGAAGGGTTCGTAGCCATTGGATCAGTCTCCCTTGTTGACAATTTATTCAAATCGTGTGGCCACGGATGATTCTGAGAGTTGGAGGGAAGATTTGAATTATGCTAAACGCGGCGTTTCATTTAGGGCGTTCTGGGCCCAGAGTTCTATTCCCACCCCCCTTATTGCTGGCCCATTCCATTTAACTAGCGCTTTGTGCTATTCTGACCCCCCCTTTCCTTAATTCATTTAATTTCTTTTATTTTCTTTTTAATATTTTCTGCTTTGAATAATTCATTAAAAATAGATAAAAAATGATTTTTTAATCCTTCTTTTTTCTATGAGTAGATTAAAATGTGTAGAAAATTATAAAAATAAAAATGAGATTTTATTTTTAGGTTTAATATTTTTAATAGATTTTCCAATTAAATAGCCTTTTAATTGTTTAATTTTGTATCATGATTGTGTAGGAATTATTTTAGGACATTCCCTTAGGGTTTTGTATCCATTCTTTTTTGTGCAATTAGATATTGAGTCATAGTTCCCCATAGGATTTTTTTCTAGATTTTTAGAA
Source organism: Lathyrus sativus (assembly GCA_963859935.3). Lineage (NCBI taxonomy): Eukaryota > Viridiplantae > Streptophyta > Magnoliopsida > Fabales > Fabaceae > Lathyrus > Lathyrus sativus. The sequence goes on along the minus strand of OZ012735.1, from coordinate 911,624,564 downwards.
TTAAATCTTGATTGGTTTAATTAGGGTAGACTTAGGGTATCCTGATTAGGGTTTAAATTGTGTTTAGGTGATGAATCCCTTTCTTTGATTGAGTTTTATCTTGATTTTTAGGTAGAGACCTTTGTAGATGTTATGAGTAGGTGTTGAGGACCCTTGTGAATATTTGTTAGATTTTTCCCCATTAGTTTAGTATTTTTAGGTATTTTCTGAAGTTGCCTGATGATTTGATCTGTTCAGTGGGTTATCTGTTCATCTGTGGGGTTCATTCTGAGGAATTTGCTGAGGGGCTTGTGTTGCCTTGAGGATATTGATGGGGAGCATCATGGAGAGAAGATTGTAGATCAAGATTCAGAGACCCAGAGCTTGTCTTGTCCCCTGTTTGTGGGGTTTGAGATCCTGAAGTTTGAAGGAAGTTCATGGTACTTTCCTGAGGAAGGCACTATGAATAACTTTCATCCTTCCTTCTCACCTCTTTCTTAAGTATCCAATGATGTTGGAGCCAACTTGTGAGTTTAATTTCTCCTGAGGAGGAATGTAAACTGATCACATGTTGTTGAGCCACATGGGATACAACTCCTAAGTGGAAGCCTCCTAGTACTTTCCAGAGGAAGGTCCTATGGGTTTATTCACTTAGTTCCATTAGATTGTCTAGGATTTCTCAAGTATCCAATGATGTTGGAGCCAACTTGTGAGTTTAATTTCTCCTGAGGAGGAATGTAAACTGATCACATGTTGTTGAGCCACATGGGATACAATTCCTAAGTGGAAGCCTCCTAGTACTTTCCTGAGGAAGGTCCTATGAGTCTATTCACTTAGCTCCACTAGTTCAGATAGGATTTTCTAAATATCCAGTGATGTTGGAGCCTGCTTGTGAGTTTAATTTCTCCTGAGGAGGAATGTAAACTGATCACAGTGGTTGAGCCACATAGGGTATGACTCCTGAGTATACACCTCCTAGTGCTTTCCTGAGGAAGACACTATGAGTCTGCTTACTTAGCTCCCTTTCTTTGATAAGCTTGTTCTGAAGCTTGAAGGCTGGGATTGATTTCCTTTGTTTAGAGTTTTGCTTGAGAGCTTTGCTTAGATTTGTTTAGACTCTGTGATTAGGGTTAGGATTAGAGAGTAGATTCTTTCTTTCCCAAGCATGAGTGTTTGTTTGCCTGATGGCACTTCATGTCTTTTATCTGTTCATTGCTTGATAGCATGTTGTTTATTTTCAGTATGATTACTATTATTTCATGACTGGCTTGAGGTTGAGATGAGCTTGTGGAGGCTGAAACCCCACACACATTTCCTCCCTCACTTGCATTGCATGCATTTTACTGTTAAAGCTGATGTTTTTGTCTGTATTCTGTGTATCATTGACATGATCCCTTAGGACTCTCATTTCCTTTGATAAGGATTTGATGATAGACTTTTAGGTTGAAACCTATGCATGACAACATCTAGGAGTTCCCTGTTCAAACCTCAACCATAGGATGAATCCATGGCATGATAACAGTAGGACTTGATAGTCTCCCTCCTAGTTGAGCCATTCTTTTCCGTAGTTAGCCGAACTACGTTTGCTCTGATCTTTCATACCAGATGAAAGTACGTAGGCATAGGATGCGATATCCTAGCGAGCAACCTTTCCCCATAATCCCCCGTAGTTAGCCGAACTACGTTGACTCTGATTTCTCGTTCCAGATGGGAATACGTAGGCATAAAGCGCGATGCTTTGCCGAGTCATTTTTCTTTTCTTTTTCAGCCAAGCCTTGATAGGTAGATAGATTATAACCAACCCGTCCAAGTAAACAAACAAGCGAGGATCCCGTCGAGTACGACGGACGTGAGGGGTGCTAATACCTTCCCCTTGCGTAACCGACTCCCGAACCCAGACAATGGTTGCGACGACCTTGTCTTACCCTTTTTCGTCAGGTTTTTCCGATCGTTTCCTTTCCCTCTCTGAGGGATAAATAACGAAAGGTGGCGACTCTTCTGTCATGCCGGCACCTTATTTTCGCGCAAGCGACAGACACCTGGCCATCAACCCTCCAGAAGGGAGCACCAGATAGATCACATACACCCACCAATGGCAATGATCCATCCCCACCATTCTCCACACAAGAGTACGGATGGATCACATACACTCCATCCGAGCAACGATCCATCCCACCATTCTCCACACAGGAGTACGGGTGAATCGCATACACTCTATCCGAGCAACGATTCGACCTCACCAAAACATCATGATATGCACGACACCAATGCACAACAACAATCCAAGCACACAAGGTGCACACGATCCTCCTGATCACATTTTATACATCGCACAAACATATTCCACACATCACCATATTCATACATAATAACATACACCAATTTAATTAATCTAATTAAACGAATAACAAGGAAATCACATTCCCACATCACACATACACTCTTAACTGTTCAACACCAATCTTATATTCCATCATGACCAACAAGGGTCCCACAACACAAGAGAACAGAACAGAACAACATAAAAACACAAACTGCTGTCATGCTCGCTGGCTCATTCGCCTGACGAAGCATCAGCGAATGTTCGCTACTCGCTCGCCCGGCGAACTCCCTGGCGAAGGCAGATAGTGGCTACTGGAAGTGTTCGCTACCACTCGCTACCTCCTTCGCCTGGAGAAACCTCTCGCCACCTCCTTCGCCTGGCGAACACACCAGCGAAGACTGAGTTTGGCCACTGCAATGATTCGCTACCCACTCGTTGGGATTCGCCTGGCGAACCTTCGCTTCCTGTTCGCCTAGCGAACGCTAGCGAACCTGTGAACTCAGAACCCCAAACTATTCAGAATCGGCAACACTCTTCGAGATCACCCGATTTCACTCAAGCCAGTTCCCACAAGACTAGTTCAACATTCTGCAACTTAGCTACATAACTTATTCTAGATTCCACCCGATAAAACCTCAGCTCTACTAATTAACTCATTTTCGGCTTAAAAATGGTAAACTATCCGAAAACCCCAAATCACCCAAACAATCACTCTCCAACCACATGCAACAAACCTATCTTACCAGCAACAATTAAATCACAACAACACATCAAACATGTTCATCAATCTACCATGGGGTTAGGGAAATCCCCTCTACCTAGAATTCATGCAACAACCAATTTCGACCCGTTCCCCCCTTACCTCGATAACTCGATCAGATTGAAGAAGAATCTGAAGAATGATGATCCTAGCCTTCTTCCTCCTCCTTTTCTCCACTTGATCGTGCTTCCTCTTCTTCTTCTCTTTGATCGTGTTTCTCCTCTTCTCCTTCTATCGTGTTATTTCCTTTTTCCTTCTTTCTTTCCCCAAACAGCCCCTAATACCCCCAAAAATCCAAATTCCTCATATTTACTTAATAGTAATAATAATAATATTAATAATAATAATTAATAATAATAATATTAATAATAATATTACCATTATTTATTAAATTATTATCATTAATAATTATATTATTAATATCAAAGTCCAAAGTTTAGTAACTAATCTCCATACTTAAGGGCACTCTCCACGCACTCAAACACCCCCCACAAAAGCACACTGAAAATAAAATAACACCGAAAAGACTAGATAATTAAAATGGGTGTTACAACTCTCCCCCACTTTAATTATTTTCGTCCTCGAAAATTACCTGATGGAAAAAATTCCGGATACGCATCTCGCATCCTGCTTTCCAATTCCCAGGTCACACTGCCTCCTGCAGCACCTCCCCAAACCACTTTCACCAAAGCTATCTCCTTCCCTCGGAGTTGCTTCATCTTATGATCTTCGATCCACAACGACATCGTCTCAAAGGTAAGATTCTCCCGAACTTGCACTTCATCTCTATGAATCACATGAGATGGGTCTGTGATATACTTCCGAAGTTGCAACACATGAAACATGTCATGCGAATTCGAAAGCTCAGGTGGCAACGCCACCCTATAAGCCACAACACCAATTCTCTGCAAAATCTGATACGGCCCAATAAACTTCGGATCCAGCTTCTTGGATTTCAACGCACGACCCACACTGGTCATTGGGTTAACTCTCAGGAACACATGATCACCCTCACTGAATTCCAGCTCTGTTCTCCGGTTATCATGATAACTCTTCTTCCTATCCTGAGACGCTTTCATTTTCTCACGAATCATCTGAATTGTCTCAGTAGTCTGCTGTACAATTTCTGGTCCCAATACTACATTCTCACCCGTCTCGTACCAACACAGAGGAGTTCTGCACCTTCTACCATATAAAACCTCAAAAGGTGCCATCCCGATACTAGAATGGTAACTGTTGTTGTACGTGAACTCGATCAATGGTAAATGAGTATCCCACGCACCACCTTTCTCCAACACACAAGCCCTCAGCAAATCCTCCAACGTCTGAATAGTCCTCTCTGACTGTTCATCCGTTTGTGGATGATAAGATGAACTCAGGTTCAACTTAGTACCCAAAGCTTCCTGTAAACTCTTCCAAAATTCTGAAGTAAACCTTGGATCTCTATCCGACACAATACTCGACGGCACACCATGTAGCTTCACAATCACCCGAATATAAATCTATGCCAGCTTATCCAACGGAAAACTGATATTAATTGGCACAAAATGTGCAGACTTCGTAAGCCGATCCACAATTACCCAAATAGCATCAAATCCTCTTGCCGTGTTTGGAAATCCTGTAACGAAATCCATGGTGATACAATCCCACTTCCAAACCGGAATTTCCAACAGTTGCATAAATCCAGAGGGTCTCTGATGTTCCACCTTTGATTTCTGACACGTCAAACAGGCGTAAACAAACTGAGCTATATCCCTTTTCATACCCTACCACCAAAATATCTTCCTTAAATCATGGTACATCTTAGTAGCTCCCGGATGAATACTCAAACTACTATGGTGTCCTTCACTCAGAATTGACTTCTTCAGCTCGTCATTATCTGGCACACAAATCCTGCCTCAGAACCTCAGCACACCTGCACTATCCAACTTAAAATTACTATCGGAGCCACTTCCTACTCCAGACATCAAATCCACTAGCTTCACATCTAGCTTTTGGCCTTCTCTAATCATATCCAAGAAATCGTTGTTCACTTGCAACTTGCCCAACATTACGCAATCTTTCGTAGTCTCACAAACCATGCTCAAATCTCTGAACTGCTCAATAAGTTTCATTTCTTTCACAATCATAGCCGACACATGAATTGCTTTTCTGCTCAAAGCATCTGCTACTACATTTGCCTTTCCTGGATGATAACTTAAGTTGAAATCATAATCCTTCAAGAATTCCAACCATCTTCCATGTCTCATATTTAGCTCTTTCTGATCAAACAGATACTTCATACTTTTATGATCGCTGAACACCTCAAATCTTGAACCATACAAATAGTGCCTCCAGATCTTTAACACAAAAACTACCGCGGCCAATTCAAGATCATGAGTAGGGTAATTTCGTCCATGCATCCTCAGTTTCCGCGAAGCATACACTACCACCTTACCATTCTGCATAAGAACTCCGCCTAATCCCATCTTAGACACATCACAGTACACCACAAACGGCTCGCACGGAGTCGGCAACACTAACACCAGTGCCGTAGTCAATCTCTTCTTCAACTCTACAAAGCTCTCTTCACAAGCGGCATCCCACACAAAAACTTGGTTCTTTCTCATCAACTGAGTCAATGGCAACGCCAAAGTAGAAAAACCTTCGATAAATCTTCGATAATACCCTGCTAAACCCAAAAATCTTCTAACTTCCGTCACTGTATTCGGCGGTTCCCACTGCAACACTCCACTCACCTTTAATGGGTCTACCGATATACCATCACCAGATATGACATGGCCCAAGAAACTCACCGTCCTCAACCAAAACTCACACTTAGACAATTTCACAAACAGCTTATTATCCTTCAGCACCTGCAAAGTGTTGCACCCCAAAATTTGACCAACATTTATTTACCTAGCTTGTGTTCATCAAGAGGTATGAGTACAAATCAAGACTTTGAAGCTAGCCAAGAAGGTTATTCAAATGTTCAAAGATTGATATCTTTGTCAGAGAAGTTAAGAGATCCTCAGAGAGATTGGTTGAAACCAAGGTTGTGTGTCTCATAACTTGAGAGTTGTGGGAGCCCCCAGATGATTCTGAGGCCATGAGGATGGAATTGAAGCTTTGAGAGAGCTTATGATATGTCTTGAAATCCATCATGAAGCCTAGAGATGTCATTACACAAAGAATTCAGAAGACTCAGCCATGAGTGGTGGAATTAGGGTTTGACTGGGTCAACCCTAGGTCAACTGATGATTTGGAGAGGGTTGAGACCTAATCCAAGAGCCATGTAATCATGGATTGATGCATTGAGATTCTATAAGGATGATTCCTAGACCAACTCATCATGATTGAGGAGTTTGAGAAGTTTCAAGCTAGGGTTTCTAAGGCTTGACAGTGTAAAATCCCCTAGTTTGATCCCTATCTTCAAGGCAGTGTAGCTCAAGATGTGATTGTCATCTCATCTTCCCCACAACATGAATGTTGTATAGCTTGCTCTTATCTTTAATTTGAGTACTAGAAGTCCTTGATAGGATTTGTAGAGATCAAGTTATGACTTTGACAAGTTACAGGTCATCTGAGGTATGTGAATCTGGGTCCTTGAAAGTCACCCAACTTGCATCCAACTTTTGCCTAAGAAGGATGATTCCTATGAACTCTTGGTCAACATGAATGTTGTTCCTCATCTTCTTATCTTTCTAGAGAGTACTAGAAGTCCTTGATAGGATTTTTAGAACTCAAGTTATGGCTTTGACAAGTCAAGGGCATTTTGGTCATTTGGAGGTTATAGGTCATTTCAAGCATAAGGCCATATCTCCTATTTCCAAGCTTCAAATGGAAAAATCTTCAACATAAAACTTGCTTAGAATGATGTTTTAAGGCTAGTAGTGAGGTCATGAGATGTTGAAAAGGCTTGTATAAAAAAGTGATGAAAATGACCTAAAATGGAGGCATAAGTTAAATAAGTTGAAATTGGAAATTGGAAATCCCAAGTTACACATCCAAACCATGGCATATAATAGGTAATTTTGACTCTAAAAGACATTCTAAGAACAATGGTTCAGCCACAATTTTAATTTGAGGCCTAGATCATGGGGCTGCTTTGGAAATGGCTTGCTTGCATCTTAAGGCACAAAGGCAAAACTTAAGAAAACTCAATGTACAAGTTAGTTAAGGGTTTCAACACATCATATATCTCATTTAGGGATAATTTCAAGCCAAGGAAGGTTGCTGCAAAGACTATGGCATGAGATGATATGTGAGATGAGATGAATTCATAATATCATGACATGAGAATCTCATTTTCTCATGGGAAGGTTCTAGATGGTTCTAGATGATTCTAAACCACTCTATATAACATGTAGAACTTGCTCAGATGCAAGGTTGGTGTAAGATTTGAGAGAAGAGAGAGTTGGCCATTTCACTTGCTTCCATTGCAAGTTGAAAGTGAATTCCATATTCTGAACCATTTCCATTCCTTTTGTCAATCTAAACACACTCCATTGATCATATTGAAGCTGTGCAGATCAATTTGAGAGCAAAACCATGGAGATTTGAGGAGTTGGCAATTGGATTTTCAAGGTTGCAAGTCAGAATCGGATTCTGAGATTCAAGCATTCTCCATCCAATCTTTTGCAAACAGAAGCTCTATCATCATCCAAGGAGTGATTCTGAAGAATTACAAGGCTTGAAGTGAAGGTTTTCACCATCTGTTAATCAAGAAATAACAGGTTAGTAACTTTTCTTCTACACCATGATTTAGGCATGATTAGCAAGAATGGTTAGGTTAGAACTGTTAGAGACCAATAGGAGATGGATTCTGAACAGTTTGAGAAGAATTGGTGAGGTTTCAGTTGGTGTCACCATTTTTGTTTGGACCAAGAAATCGAGTTATGGTGGGTTATAGAATGAATTAGATGTCAAGAATCAATCAATGTGAGTTGGTGATTAATCTGAGGTAGTTAATTGCAAGAATGGTTGAAGTTGATGATTGAGCATATCTTTGATCTTGGATCGGGTTTGAGGATTTAGGTTGATTCAATTGATTTTAAGATCATGGTTAGATTCAAGATGAAATTCTGGACAAGATAGGGTTTTGAATTTCAATTTTCCATGGAGATTTGATAAGGTTCGAGTTGGAGGAAGATGGAGCTTGAAGCTCTGCATTTCCATGGCTTCTCTAAGAACCCTAGCTGAAGGTGGAAGACGAAGACATAGCCATTGGATGAAGCAAGACTTGTTGACTGGGTGGAGATCTCACGGTTGAGATTCAATTTCAGTTGAAGAGGGAATCCGAAACCAGCATGAAACACATCGTTTCATTAAAAGGGATTTGGGTTGGATTGCTGATCACACCCCACTTTCGTGGCCCATTGGTTTTTGAACTGAATTTCATTACTTCTCACACCGTGTGTTTTTCTTTTTCTTTATATTTCTGATTTAATTTCTGATTGAATTGGGCCTAGCACGCATGACTAACTGCACCCCCATTTTGAGCCCATTCATTAAATGAACTATCTGGCATTGCTATCTGCACCTAGGTTTTCTCATTTTAATTTCATTTTCTTCCATTTTTCATTAATCTTTGAAAAATCATAATAATTAGAAAATTAATGATTTTTCCATGGGGATTTTTTCTCCCATTTCATGTTCATGTCTAGAAAATTATCAAATAAGAATATTTGCATTTCATGCATTTTTAGTATTTTTTGTATATTTTCTATTTTAATAGCTTTTTATTTCTTTTATGTTGATACATGGTTTTGTAGAATTTTGTTTGGCTAGTTCCCTTCATGTTTTTAGGCCATTCTTTTTAGAATAGTTAGATTAGGACTTTAGCTCCCCTCTGGATTTATTCCATAATTTTGTGATTAATTTTAGGTTAGTTTTGCTTAGATGACATTAGGTTGTGTAGAATTAGGTCAATCCTTAACATAGGTCCACAATAACACTAGAATTTTGGGTTTCTAGATCAAGATAGACATTGGGGCATATAAGGGTATTAAGGGTAGATATATAAGATCCCCTAGGAATTATATTAGATTTTAATATAGTGGTATACTATTTTTAGATGATTTTTGTGGTTGATGATTGTTTGTGTTGCCCTTGTGGGCTTGTATTTTTGTTTGCTTTGCTTTGAGGAGCATTGAGGAGCATAGTAGGAGCATTGAGGAGCATTGAGGAGCTTGAGAGCTTGATCTTGTTTGTTTTGTTGATTGTTTTAGGGTTAGGGATTAGGAAGAGTTTAGACCTAGTTAACTTCTTTCTTAAACATGGATGGTATCTTTCACCTTCATTCCTCCCTATGATTCAAAGTCCTTCCATAGTATACACCTCTCTCCTTGGGAGGGATAAGTGATTGTACCTAGGAAGTAGAACTTCTGAGGGAACCATTCCTTTGATGTTGAACCCTTATAGGTCACCTTTGGTGGTCAATAAGCAGTTTAACACCCTAGCTTATCCAGTTAAGTGATTTCCTCTGGTTTGAGTATCTTGAGAGATGTTGAACTTGAGTTTGAAGATGAAGACTTCATTGAAGAGTATGGAGGAGGATGAATCCTTAAGCATTACCATTCCAGCTGAAGCTTGAAGAGAAACAAGAGCAAGTTGATACTTGAAGACCCAATGAAGATGAAGTTAAAGACTGAAGGATGAAGTTGATACTTCTAAGTGATTGAAGATTACTCTAAGAAGCTGAAGCTTGCAAGAAGAGAAGACCAAGTTGAGACTGGTAAAGCAGGGAGAGCTTGAAAGCTTGAAGACTAAGTTGATACTTAGGAGGAGGATTCAATTGAGATTGATTCTGAAGAGCTGAAGCTTGAAGAACCAAGGAAGTTGATACCTACTTTAAAAGCTTGGAGATCCTGAAGGGATCAAGTTGATACTTGTGTTTGTTAGGTGAAGCCTGAAGGTGGAACTGATCAAAGAGCTGAAGCTCAGAGAAGATAAGTTGAAACTTATTTGAAGGGTTAAAACCTAGAGGAGCAAATTGGTATTTGTCAAGAGGGATGGAAGTCTGAAGACTGAGTTGCTGTTGGAAGAGCTGAAGCTTGAAGTTGAGAGAGGAGTTGATCTGCTTTCTTTTCTGTTTTCTTCTGTATTGACATGTTTTGTTTGACTTGCTTGATGCATTAGAATAAGTCCATATCTAGACTAGGTAGAATCTAGGAGCATGATTGCACTAGAGGTTGAGTTGCTCCCTCTGCTTGTACTGTTACTGTGTGGCTTTGCTTGCGGGTATTCGGTAGAGCCCAGCTCCCTTGCCCATGTGGTTTGTTTGCCTGATGGCATTTTATTTTATTTCTTCTGTATGATTGCAGTTTATCCTATTTTTGCTTGATATCATGTTGTTTTATTTCAGTATGATTACTGTTATCCATTCTGGCTTGAGGTTGAGATGAGCTTGTGGAGGCTGAAGCCCCGCACACATTTCCTCCCTCACTTGCATTTCATGCATTTTACTGTTAAGCTGATGCTTTGTCTGTTTTGGTGTATCATTGACATGATCCCTTAGGACTCTCATTTCCTTTGATAAGGAATTGATGATAGAACTTTAGGTTTAAACCTATGCATGACAACTTCTAGGAGTTCCCTGTTCAAACCTCAACCATAGGATGAATCCTTGGCATGACAACAGTAGGACTTGATAGTCTCCCTCCTAGTTGGGCCTGTTCTATTCTCATCTCAAAACAGTTTAAGATACAGTAATCATGAATGATTTCTTTCGTACGTTACGAGCCTTAAGCTATCTGAGAAAGGATTGTGGGAGAGTTTCTTTTCCACAGTCTGGATGTTTAGTATGGTACCCTTTGGGTGACATGCGACGCATTCACTCTCAGGTCATAGTCTCTAGTGCGGTTGAAATTGCAAACACAATAAAAAACACTTCTTTCGTAAAAGACAGGAAACAAAGCGTAGTGTCCCGAACTACGTAAGCTCTGATCTCTCATACCTGTTGAGAGTACGTAGGCACAATACTGATGTATTGGAGAGCTACCTCCCCCATAATCCGTCGTAGGTCGAACTACGTTGACTCTAATTTCTCGTTCTCTGATGAGAATACGTAGGCATAAAGCGCGACGCTTTGCCGAGTCATTTTCTTTTCTCTTTTCAGCCATCCTTGATAGGTAGATAGATAAAACCAACCCGTCCAGTAATTACAACAAGCGTGGATCCCGTCGAGTACGACAGACGTAAGGGGTGCTAATACCTTCCCCTTGCGTAACCGACTCCCGAACCCAGACAAAGGTTGCGACGAACTTGTCTTATACCCATTCTCGTTAGGTTTTTCCGATCGTTTCCTTTCCCGTTCTGAGGGATAAATAACGAAAGGTGGTGACTCTTCTGTTGTGCTGGCACCTTATTTTCGCGTAAGCGACAGCTGGCGACTATGCTAGGGAGCTCCAACGGTTCCCTATGCGAGTCAATCCTAGCGCTTGTATGTTTACTTGTGGGGTTGCGTTTATTTATCGCATTTTACTTCTCGCACTTTGTTTCTAGCATTTTATTTTCAGTATGATATGATTATCTGTGTTGTTGTGGGAGGGGCATTTTGATGAGTGAGAAGCCAGACCCAGGCTTGAGTGCACCATAGCATTAGTTGTGGAAATTAGTGGGCGCGTGCTTGCTTTCCAGGCACTAGTGTCTCATGAAATCCACGCTTAGACGAGGTTCTCCCGGTTGGATTCTCTTTCAACCCTTTGGGTTGAGACGGTTGCTGGTTTGGTGGATTGTCGACTCTGGGGACCGATCATTTGTGATTCAGCCGAGTGAGGCCGCTTCATGAGCTGGTGATGCCACACCTTCTGGGTATCGTATCACCCCTCTTGAATGTCTGTGACGCTGATGAACGCATAGGATGCCGAACTTGAGTCAGTTTAGGTCCATACCTGTGAGCGGGGTTGGGTTCATTGCAGGAAACTTTGACCTTCAGACCACCTGGTTTTCTTGACAGCAAATCAGTTTTGTTGGATCAGAGGATCTTATCATCAGATGTGTATTTGTTCTTGATAGAGCAGGTTTTGATTAGAGGATCTTACCATCAGATGTGTATTTGTTCTAGATAGAGCAGAGTTTTCGTCATCAGTTGTTTGTTCTTGATAGAGCAGATTTTTGATTGGGGTCTGAAGATCTCATCAGCAGATGTATGTTTGTTCTTGATAGAGCAGAATTTTGATTGGGGTCTGAAGATCTCATCAGCAGATGTATGTTTGTTCTTGATAGAGCATATTTTTGATTGGGGTCTGAAGATCTCATCAGCAGATGTATGTTTGTTCTTGACAGAGCGGATTTCTTGGTCCTACATCAGAGGTCCTTATTATCAGACGTTTGTTCTTGACAGAGCAGAATTATGATCCTATGTATATGGCCCTATCAGATGGTTGTTCTTGATAGAGCAGATTTGTGGTTCGATACCAGGGTTTTCTTCTTATCAGATGCAGTGGTTGTTCTTGATAGAGCAAGATTATGGTTTTGTTGATACAGAATCTCCACAGCACCAGTTGCCCTGATCTCTTATTGCATGATTGCATTTTGCATTAGTTTGCATATTCATTTGCATTTCATTAACGTGTGTCTGTGTTGCAGGTACCGTTTTCCCCGATCCAGGATTTCTTGCCTCCTATTGTATTGTTATGGGCTCTCTGAGGAAGACCGTGGCTTACAAGTTCCCTACCCCTGATGTGGTTAAGCTGACTGGTTTGATAGCTTTAGCAGATGATTCTGTGAGGGATGAGTTCAGAAAATCTTACGGCAGGTTGCTCAGTTTGGTTCATAAACCTTCTGTGTTCGAGTTGAATGGGTTGCACGCTCTGCTGCAGTTCTACGACCCTCCACTGAGATATTTCACTTTTCAGGACTTCGTTCTCGCACCTACGCTGGAAGAATATGCTGATTTTCTAGGGGTGCCTATCAAGAGGCAGATGCCTTTTGTTCATATGGATGCTGAGCCTGATCTTGCTGGTTTAGCTCCTTCACTTCATCTGGATGCCTCCGAGTTGGTATTGACTAGTTGGAACAAGGTTCCTGGGTTCTCCTTGCAGTTTCTAGTAGGTAAGGCTCAGCAGTGTGCCAAAGACAGATGTTGGGTCGCGTTCAACGCCATTCTCGCGCTGTGCATATATGGCATCATTCTGTTCCCCAATATGCCCGATTTTGTAGACTTCGATGTGTTTCATATCTTTGCTTCAGGGAATCCAGTCCCCACCTTGATCGGAGATGTCTACCATTCTATCCACTACAAAAATGAGAACAGAAGGGGCAAGAACGTCTCGTGATGCGTACCCTTGCTTTATAAATGGCTTGATAGTCATTTTCCCAAGAGGGGTCCTTTTGTTTTGTCTGCAGCCACAGCTGAGTGGTCCGAGCGTCTGATGAGTTTATCTGCAGAGGATATTGACTGGTTCGACAGAGATAGGTTGGGTACTGAAGTGATCTTCAGTTGCAGCGGGTTTCCAAATGTGCCTTTGATAGGCAGGAAGGGCTGTATAAACTACAACCCGTCCCTGTTGGTTCGACAGTTCGCATATACTTTGAGAACTCCGCCGAAGGATGAAGAGGTACAGGAATCTCTGTACCTCACTGGTCTTCTAGAAGGGGATCTGTTATCCAAGCTTCAGCGCGCGTGGAATGGTATCAGTAAGTGAGGAAAGCCATTGCTGGGAAAAAGCAACAATCAAGCCTACCCTCCGTATGTAACTTGGATCAGAGCCAGGGCCGATGCTATAGGGATGCCGTTTCCTCATGCCAAGCCAGAAAGCCCTCCAATGATTGAAGAGCCTACTACAGTGCCCATTCAGCAGCATAATCAGGTGTTAGCTGAGCGAGATGAATTGAAGCGGGAGAATGAAGAACTGGAGAAGGAATTGGCTCAGCTCCGAAGCGAGAGGAATGAAGCCGTTCATTCTTTCAAAAGGCAGACAGAGCTGGTGAACCGGCTGGGGACAGACTTGACTAAGCAGATAGCCGAGCGTGAGCGCATAGGTCAAGACTTTAAAGCTGTCAACGACGTACTGGCTATGAAGAAGCAGCACTTGGACGAGGCATATCAGAGGATATCCAAGTTCAACCAGCACTGGAAGGCTTCCCTGGCCACCAGGAAAGAGCGGGAGGATAAGCTGATGCTGCGGATCTCCAAGCTGGAAGCCCAGGTGAAGGACAGCGAAAAGAGGTTTGATGAGGAAACCGCCCGCAGATACGCCGCCGAAGGCCAGCTCAACAAAGCTCTCGCTAACCTGAAGGAGCGCAAGCTGACGTTTGAGTCCAAGAAGCGAAAATTAGAAGATTGCTTCGGCGAAGGAGCATGGGAAGGTTCGGTTGAAGGACTTCAGTATACCATTGTGCGGAGGGAATTGCTCGTCGACGGGTTGCTCACTCTGCCGGATCATCCAGAGACGAAGGAGTTGTTAGAAGAGTATCGCGCCCGTGGCCGTACTTGACTATTTGTATTCCTTTTGTTTTGATCATTGTTGTATGCTGACCATCACCAGGCTTGTTGGCTGAGGTCACGCTGTTGATTCACCTTGTACTCGCTGATGCTATGTACTGCCTTGATAGGTTTTCTTTATATAGGAGATTGTTATTTCCATGATTGGACTCAGACTTCTTCTTCTTATTATCAGCACTGGCACTCACGCACTAGGATCGGGGAAGATCTCCCTAATGCACAGACACACGCATGCATTTGCATGACGAGCATTTTGTTGTTTTTCCTAACCCTTGTGTGTTTACAGGTTTTTCAGGTTTACAGGTTGTCCCAGGTTGTTTTCGGTGGTTCTAGGATTGATCAGAGACTAATTCACCGCTATCCTACTAGAGCAAATCAGACCAGAATCATGGAGCAAGTGCAAACCGATGTTCAGGAGCTCCGCGAAAGGATGGATCGCTTCATGGAGCTCATGCAAGTGGTCGCCAATGGCCAGGATCAGCTCAGAACTTTGGTTCAGCCTCTGATCTCTAGGGTTGATAGCAACGGCGTGCTCCACGGTGGGACCGTGCCTACTCCTCCACCAGTTGAAACTCCGCAGAATGGTGTCCCCGTGGCCGGGGGCAACGGCAGCGCTAATGGCAATGTAATGGCCAACATCGGACTCAATACGGCGGGCGTCAGTAATGGGAGTCTGGGAGCTAATGTCAATATCGGGCCGGGCAACGGCAATGCAGGCGTCGGGAATCTGTTTGTGCCTCAACCATGGCTTGAGGATCACTAAGACGATGTGTTCTCTCAGAAGGGTGCTGAAGGAGAGCTGAGTGCTGAAATGCGGCTTAGATTCAAAGCACTTGAAGATAAAATGAGAGATATCGAGAATCAGAATACCTTGGGCGTTGATATGTCCAAGCTGGGATTAATTGCTGATTTCAAGGTACCTCCTAAGTTCATGTTACCTGACTTTGAAAAGTATAAGGGCACCACTTGCCCTCGTGTCCACCTGAGATCGTATTACAGGAAGATGTCTGCTCATTCCGAAGACGAGAAGTTGCTGATGCACTTCTTCCAAGACAGTCTTTCCGGGCCATCCCTCGAGTGGTACATGGGTCTGGAGCCCACTAGTGTGCGCACATGGAAGGATCTTGCTGAAGCATTTGTGCACCACTACCAATACAATAGCGACTTGGCCCCGAACCGAGTTCAGCTGCAGAATCTGTCGCAGAGGAACAATGAAGGGTTTAAGGAGTACACCCAGCGCTGGCGTGAGTTGGCAGCCAGGGTTCAGCCGCCGATGGTTGAACGAGAGCTCGTGCAGATGTTTGTAGCCACCCTCCCAGGGGTTTACTATGAAAAGTTAGTCAGCGGTATGTCTGGGAAGTTCTCGGATCTCATTATCATGGGTGAACACGTCGAGAATGGGATCAAGATCGGGAAAATTCAAGGTGAGTCATCCTCAGCTGGAGGAGGCGGAAAGAAACCTTATGCTGGCAAAAGGCGAGAAGGAGAAGCGAGCGCTGTGACCAACGCTCGAAGGAAGGGCAAAGGCCCTCAGCAGCAGGTAGCCAATATAAATATCCCGGCAGCTCCGCAGCAGCAGCAGCAACCGAATCAATAGGGATATAGAAAGTACCAGAATCGGGCATCTTTGGCAAACCGTCACTTCGAGGCGCCGCCCATGTCGTACGCGCAACTCTTGCAGACTTTGCTCCAGTTACAGTTGGTCCAGAAGAGGACGATGGCTCCCTTGACAGGGGCACCTCCACCAGGGTACGATGCAAATGCCACTTGCGATTTCCACTCGGGGGCACCAGGCCACACAATCGAGAACTGCAAAGCCTTCAAGCACAAGGTGCAGGACTTGGTGGATACCAAGATCATCAACTTCTCCGATAACGTGCCCAATGTCATGAAGAATCCTATACCGAATCATAGGGGAGGCGGAGTGAACGCCATTATCAAAGAAGAGAGTGCAGATCTGTTGACTGACGTCAGAGATCTGAAGACGCCGCTTAGCTTCGTTAAAGCTAAGTTGCTGAAAAGAGGGTTCTTTCCAGGTTGCGGAGAGTTATGCATGGACTGTGCTACACGTTCTGATGGATGTGAGCAGTTGGTCGAGGGAATTCAAAGTCTGATGACTGAATGGATTCTGCAGTTTAGCCGGAGGGCTGAAAGTGGATCAGGAGAGGTAGTGCTGAAGCAGGCCGATGAAGTCGCCACCATCACCATCCCTCGCCGGCCGATAACTATTTCGGCGCCCAGACCGCCTACAATTACTATTACCAAAGCGGGGCCGATACCCTTCGAGAGCACTAACTCCGTCCCGTGGCATTATGGGGCTGAAGTCTACTGCAACGGACAGAGG
Organism: Lathyrus sativus; assembly: GCA_963859935.3. Lineage (NCBI taxonomy): Eukaryota > Viridiplantae > Streptophyta > Magnoliopsida > Fabales > Fabaceae > Lathyrus > Lathyrus sativus. Next base: position 911,607,730 of record OZ012735.1, on the reverse strand, counting down.
TTGGAGCTAGAACCGTATGGGTTGACTGTGGAGAACCTTGCAGGAATCAGTGGTATTAATCATAGCGGAAGAGTGTTTGCACCGCCAGAGGTCGTGACGGATAAAGCGGTCAGAGCTGATGCGGCCGATAAAGGCAAAAGTAAAGTCGTTGAAGAGGCCCCGTGTGGGGCAGAAAAAGACTTGCTTGTTAAAGATGCCGAGGAGTTCATGCGGTTGATTAAAAAGAGTGACTACAAGATTGTAGATCATCTCCATCAGACGCCCTCGAAGATTTCCATTCTCAACCTGTTGCTGTGTTCTGAACCACACTGCAACGCGCTGCTGAAGGTGTTGAACACCGCATACGTACCGCAAGAAATATCGGTGAATCAGCTAGAGGAGGTTGTAGCCCACGTAAATGCTGGGAATGGGCTAGGGTTCACAGACTTAGAGCTGACGCCAAAAGGGAGGAATCACAATAGCGCCCTGCACATCTCGATAGAGTGCAGGGGCACGATCATGTCGCACGTGCTGGTGGACACGAGTTCGTCACTTAATGTTCTTCCGAAGAAGGCGTTAATGAAGTTGGATACTCGTGGAGTGATCTGCACACCCAGTGATCTGGTTGTGAAGGCGCTCGACGGAACTAAACGCCACGTTTTCGGGGAGGTGACCCTGCCGATCCAAGTCGGTCCGGAAACGTTCAACGCGGTCTTTTATATTATGGACATCATGCCTGCCTACAGTTGTCTCTTGGGTCGGCCGTGGATCCATGCTGCTGGTGCCGTGACCTCCATGTTGCACCAAAAGCTCAAATATGCTGTCGGGGGAAGCATCGTAACCGTGTGTGGCGAGGAGGACATAATGGTGAGCCATTTGTCATCCTTCAAGTATGTGGAAATGGATGGCGAAATCCATGAAACTCTTTGCCAAGCGTTCGAAGCTGTCAAAGTAAAGGAAGTAGCTCCTGCAGTCACAAAAAAGCCAGAGATGAATCTCTCCTCCTTCAAGGAAGCTCAGGCCGTTGTCCAAGCCGGATCTACCCCAGGTTGGGGGCGAATTTTGGAGATACCCAACAAGCAAGATAAGTTTGGGTTGGGATATTCTCCTGGAGCTGAAGCTTCTTCTTCTTCGTCTAACAGTGTGTCACGAGGTAAAGGGCCGATCCAATTTACCAGTGGCGGAGTGATCTTTGAAAGCATCAACGCGGCGTCTGAAGACAACGGGGACAACGACTGTGACCTCGACTCTTGGATTCAGCCAAGCAAGCCAGGCAAGGGCCTTACCAATTGGACCATCAAGGACATCATCCAGATGACAAGTGAAGAGTAATGATTTACTTTTTCCAATCATTGTACAACCCTATATCCTACCCGGGGTATAGCGGTTTTATTGTCAGGGCCTTGTTGGATTATGTACATGCATTTTGTTAATAAATCAAAGGCGTTTTCTTCGTATTCAAATATTGTGATCTCTGTTATTCCTGTTTTATATTTGTTTTGAAAAACAGTAAAATGGCAATGGGGTTTGTGCTAACCTGCACATCCTTGTTTTAAAACTTAACCCTTGTTATTGCAGGATCCACGTAACAGATGACATCGACTCTGGACCTTCTACGGCTCACTTCGACTTCGATTGCCCGATCTATCAAGCCGAAGAAGAGATTGGTGAAGACGAAGACCTTCCTGAAGAGTTGGCCCGCTTGTTGAAACAAGAGGAAAAAGTTATTCTGCCTCATGAAGAGGAGATCGAAATCGTGAACATGGGTTCTGAAGAGCTCGTCAGAAATGTCAGGATAGGGGCTGCATTGCAGAGTAATGTCAAGCATAGATTGGTCGAGATGCTAAGAGAGTATAGTGACGTCTTTTCTTGGTCATACGAAGATATGCCCGGACTTGACACGGATATCGTGGTCCACCACTTGCCGCTACGAGAAGATTGCCCTCCCGTCAAGCAGAAGCTTAGGAGGACGAGACCAGATATGGCCGTTAAGATCAAAGAAGAAGTGCAGAAACAGCTTGATGCTGGCTTCTTAGCGGTCACTACTTACCCTCTGTGGGTCGCCAACATAGTGCCTGTACCGAAGAAGGACGGTAAGGTACGCATGTGCGTCGATTATCGGGATTTGAATAGGGCGAGCCCTAAAGATGATTTCCCGCTGCCTCATATCGATGTGTTGGTCGACAACACAGCCCAGTTCTCCGTGTTTTCGTTCATGGATGGCTTCTCCGGGTACAACCAGATCAAGATGGCACCGGAGGACATGGAGAAAACGACGTTTATCACTCCCTGGGGAACATTTTTCTATAAGGTAATGCCTTTCGGTCTGAAGAACGCAGGGGCCACTTACCAACGAGCAATGGTAACTTTGTTTCATGACATGATTCATCATGAGATTGAGGTCTATGTTGATGACATGATTGCGAAGTCCCAAACGGAGGAGGGACATCTGGTCAATTTGCTGAAGCTTTTTGAGAGGCTTAGGAAATTCAGGTTGAGGTTGAATCCTAACAAATGTACTTTCGGAGTACGATCCGGAAAGTTACTGGGGTTTATCATGAGCGAACGAGGCATCGAGGTTGATCCTGCGAAAATAAAAGCCATACAAGAAATGCCAGTGCCGAAAACAGAAAAAGAAGTTCGTGGTTTCTTGGGCAGAATAAACTACATTGCAAGGTTTATCTCTCAGCTCACGGCCACGTGTGAACCGATGTTCAAGCTTTTAAAGAAAGACCAGGCGATCACTTGGAATGAGGATTGCCAGAAGGCATTCGATAAGATAAAGCAGTATCTTCAGGAACCTCCAATCTTGATACCCCCAGTGGCTGGACGACCTTTAATCATGTACTTGACAGTTCTGGAGAATAGTATGGGGTGTGTTCTCGGTCAGCACGACGAGACGGGCAGAAAGGAGCATGCCATTTACTACTTGAGTAAAAAGTTCACTGACTGTGAATCTCGATACTCGATGCTGGAGAAGACGTGTTGTGCACTAGCCTGGGCTGCCAAACGTCTACGACAGTACATGCTCAACCACACCACTATGCTAATTTCGAAGATGGATCCGATCAAGTACGTCTTCGAGAAGCAGGCTCTTTCGGGTAGGATTGCCAGATGGCAAATGGTGTTAACGGAATATGACATTCAGTACGTGTCCCAGAAGGCCATCAAGGGAAGTGTATTGTCTGATTACCTTGTCGAACAGCCGATCGAGGATTACCAGCCGATGAAATTTGAATTCCCTGATGAGGATATCATGTTTCTCAAAGCGAAGGATTGCGATGAGCCGTTGCCCGACGAGGGGCCAGACCGGAAATCCCAGTGGAAATTGATATTCGATGGGGCGGTTAATTCCTACGGAAGTGGTATCGGGGAGATCATCACGACTCCCCACGGATCCCATATCCCGTTTACTGCGAGACTGACGTTTCCAGTCACCAATAACGAGGCGGAGTACGAAGCATGCATCATGGGTCTAGAAGAGGCAATTGATTTGAGAATCAAGAACCTAGACGTATATGGTGACTCAGCGCTTGTGATCAACCAAATTAAAGGGGAGTGGGAGACTCGTCAATCGAATTTGGTGCCGTACATGAATTATGCCAGAAGGCTACTTCCGTTCTTTGATCGAGTAGAACTCCATCATGTGCCCAGAGCAGAAAATCAGATGGCTGATGCCTTAGCCACGTTGGCTTCAATGTATAAAGTCAATTTTTGGAATGAGGCTCCAAGAATTGTTCTCTCTCGTCTTGATAGACCTGCATTTGTCTTTGCGATCGAGGAAGCCGCCGACAACAAGCCATGGTTCCATGACATCCAGACTTTCCTTATGACTAAGGAGTATCCTGTGGGTGCGTCAACCCAGGATAAGAAGACTCTGAGGAGGCTGTCGGGAAATTTTTATCTCAATCCTGATGGAGTGTTGTATAAAAGAAACCACGATCTCGTGCTACTCAGATGTGTGGATGAGAAAGAGGCGAGTATGCTCATGGAAGAAGTCCATGGGGGCACATTTGGTATGCACGCCGGCGGGCATGCTATGACGAGAAAGATCCTGAGAGCAGGGTACTACTGGCTGACGATGGAGTCTGATTGCTTCAAGTTCGCGAAGAGATGTCATAAATGCCAGATTTATGCTGATAAAGTTCATGTGCCGCCGTGCCCGTTAAATGTCATGTCCTCCCCATGGCCGTTCTCTATGTGGGGCATCTACATGATAGGCAAGATCGAGCCCGCTGCATCTAACGGTCATCGCTTCATTCTAGTAGCTATCGACTACTTCACCAAGTGGGTGGAGGCAGCCTCGTATGCTAATGTGACCAAGCAGGTGGTGGCCAAATTCATAAAGAGGGACATCATCTGTCGTTACGGAATTCCCGAGCGGATCATTACTGATAATGGTTCGAATCTAAATAACAAGATGATGAAGGAGCTGTGCCAGAGTTTCAAGATTGAACACCACAACTCATCTCTTTACCGGCCAAAGATGAATGGCGCCGTTGAAGCGGCCAACAAGAACATAAAGAAGATTGTTCAGAAGATGGTTGTGACCTACAAAGATTGGCACGAGATGCTGCCATTTGCATTGCACGGTTATCGTACGACGGTACGTACTTCAACCGGGGCAACTCCTTTCTCCTTGGTGTACAGTATGGAAGCTGTCCTACCGTTAGAAGTGGAGATCCCTTCTTTGCGAGTTTTGGTTGATGTGAAACTCGACGAGGCAGAATGGATTACGAACCATCTGAACCAAATCAGCCTGATGGACGAGAAGAGGTTAGCATCGATTGCGTTTGGTCGTCTGTACCAAAGCCGAATGAAGAAAGCTTATGATGAGAAGGTGCATCCTAGAAGCTTTCAGACGGGTGATCTCGTCCTGAAGAAGATTCTTCCTCCACACTCCGATCACCGGGGCAAGTGGACTCCGAATTACGAAGGTCCGTACGTCATCAGTAAGGTCTTCTCGGGAGGAGCTTTGTTGTTATCCACGATGGATGGTGAAGATTTTGCATCCCCGGTGAACGCGGACGCAGTTAAAAAATACTTTGCTTGAAAGCGACCCGCTGGACAAAAAAAAGAGAGTCCAGGCAAAAATGGGGCATCCTGGCGAACCAAAAACAGAATAAAAGGTTCGGGCAAAAATTAGGGACATAAATTGAAAAAATGTACACCCGCGAAGTCGAAAACCTACACTGGGCGGCTTCGGCAAAAAAGGGTATCCCGGTGAACTGAAAACCCGCAAAGGGCGGTTCACGCAAAAGTTAGGGATTTGAAAAAGCAAATGACTGCGTTCCGCGTGTGGACTTTCATTGTTTAGTGGTTTGGAAGACCTGAGGGCCGTTTATCCGAATCAATCTCTTCCGAAGCTGAAGCGTCGGAGAAGTATCGAAGTCGAGTGGGTCATAGAGGGATCAACTCATGGTGTTCGTTTACGCCTCGTTGCCGACATTTGTATATACTGATGTATATTTATGTTTTATTTTTGCGCAGCTTCCTCATTCCAGGAGCTTGCCTCTGTTGTAAAACATTTTTACCCATTCAGGGGTTCGTTACCAATAAAAAGCATACTATTCAGCAATTCTGTTTGTCTGTTTAGCATTTACCTGTTTTGTTTTCGAAAAAGAACGCCGATGTTTTTGATAAAATGCGCATACATAAACTTACTGGCCTAGGCCACTGATTGTTGAAACAATGAATTACTTGAACATTGTCACGAGATAATAACCATGATAGGCCCCTTTGAGGAGGGTATCTTGTCTGTTTGTTTGTGTTGTTACAGGTGTAGCATATTCCAGACAGTGCCCCGCGCGTATCCCAAAGAAGGATGATTCCTCCTTCTCCAGCAGAGTTCAGTAGCCTCTCCCCGCAGAGTCTGAACGCGAGATCATGAGCATTGATATGTCTCCCCAGGCAGAGATGATTCTCTCCCCAACCAGATGCGTCCTGAAGGAACGTCATCTCCTCAGCTGAGTCAGGCGCCGAAGCGCGTGTTCACCCCCCAGCACCGGGTCACAAGTGCAGGTTTCGTAGGGAACTATTCGTTCACTGAAGTGTGCAGCAACTGATAGTCCAGACTGAAGTCTCCAACGGAATTGAAATTCCCCACCAGAGTCGTATTCTCCCCCGAAGCCGGATGATTCCTTCTTCCCCAGCGGAATTGAGATTCCCCATAGAGTCGTACTCTTCAGCGAAGCAGAATGATTTCTCCTTCCTCAGCCGAGTTTGCAGATACCCAAGAGAGCCGAATCCTTGGAAGTTGCTCAGACCATGATTGGTTTTCCCCAGTGGAGTGTTGAATAGCTGATGCGACATTTCCCCACCGGAGTCGTTATCTCCAGGGAAGTAGCCATGAAGGCCACACAGGTTATTCCCGCGATTGACATCGCTTTCCCTCAGCAGGTCCAAGTTCTCGTAGAGCTTCATTCCCCCGCAGCAGTCAACTGAAGTTGTGTCCCCTGCGGAGTCCAATTGAGAGTGGCGTGACCTTGTTCTCCTCAGCAGGATGATTCCTCTATCTGAGTAGTTCTTTCTCCTTGACAGGAGGATTTTCCCTTCGGCATTTATTTTGCTGACGGGATCGCATCATTTTGCATGATTGCATAGCATTTATCATAAACACATAGCATTTCCACCATGTGGAGCATTGCGCCATTGCCGAAGCATACGCATAATAAGCATGATCTAGGTTGTTACCGTTCTTGTTTTGCAGGTGTTCCGCCGCAGAATCGATTGCTCAGGATGATTCCTGACATTCTCCCCAACGAAGCCGCTTGCTCAAGATGATTCTTGAAGTCCCCAGCGAAGTCTTCGGTTCAAGATGATTCTTGAATTCCCCAGCAGGGTCGTTTGCTTAAGATGATTCTTAAGATCCCAGTGCAGTCACCAGAGTTGGTTGCTCAAGTTGATACTTAGAGTCCCCAGTAAAGGTTGCCCAGGATGATTCCTGAAATCCCCAACAGAGTGTTCGCTCAGGATGATTCCTGAAATCTCCAGAATGGTCGACGGTTCAAGATGATTCTTGAAATCCCCGGCGGAGTTATTTGTCCAAGATGATTCTTGAAGTCCTCAGCAGAGTTGATTCATCCAGAATGATTTCTGGACCCCCAGAGCGGAGTTATTTGATAGTTCTCCAGAATCCCCAGCGGAGATGCGACATCCCCAGCAGGTTTTTGAACGGCGAAGTTGAAACCTCCCTTGAAGACTCCATGATTTAAGCCCGACCGTGTTAATGAAGCAGTTCTCTCAGCTGATGCGAAATGCCTGATGGCATGATCAACATGATTGTTGAAGTCCGACTGATGCCCAACAGTTCTTTGAATGCCTGATGGCATGATCAACCTGATGGTTGAAGTTCGGCTGATGCCCGACAAATTCTTTGAATGCCTGATGGCATGATCAACCTGATGGTTGAAGTCCGGCTGATGCCCGACAAATTCTTTGAATGCCTGATGGCATGATCAACCTGATGGTTGAAGTCCGGCTGATGCCTGACAAGTTCTTTGAATGCCTGATGGCATGATCAACATGATGGTTGAAGTCCGGCTGATGCCCGACAAGTTCTTCGAATGCCTGATGGCATGATCAACCTGATGGTTGAAGTCCGGCTGATGCCCGACAAGTTCTTTGAATGCCTGATGGCATGATCAACCTGATGGTTGAAGTCCGGCTGATGCCCGACAGTTTTCTTTGAATGCCTGATGGCATGATCAACCTGATGGTTGACCTAAAGAGTCCCGAGGAATCGTGATGCCTGATGGCATGATCGACTATGTATTACCAGTCACCGTGTGACCAATCCTCCAGCTAGTTGCCGTGCAGCTATTATTTCAGTGTTCGAAGATTTGTTCCCATCTGAGTACCACGTACTTGTGCAGTTGGAAAATTTCCGGGTTTATCGGTATTCAACCGTCTCGCACCTCGATTGGCTGAGAGCCGTTCGCCTCACCCAGTCAGGTTCAAGCCGTTTGAATAGGGGCAGCTGTTGCACCCCAAAATTTGACCAACATTTATTTACCTAGCTTGTGTTCATCAAGAGGTATGAGTACCAATCAATACTTTGAAGCTAGCCAAGAAGGTTATTCAAATGTTCAAAGATTGATATCTTTGTCAGAGAAGTTAAGAGATCCTCAGAGAGATTGGTTGAAACCAAGGTTGTGTGTCTCATAACTTGAGAGTTGTGGGAGCCCCCAGATGATTCTGAGGCCATGAGGATGGACTTGAAGCTTTGAGAGAGCTTATGAGATGTCTTGAAAACCATCATGAAGCCTAGAGAGGTCATTACACAAAGAATTCAGAAGACTCAGCCATGAGTGGTGGAATTAGGGTTTGACTGGGTCAACCCTAGGTCAACTGATGATTTGGAGAGGGTTGAGACCTAATCCAAGAGCCATGTGATCATGGATTGATGCATTAAGATGCTATAAGGATGATTCCTAGACCAACTCATCATGATTGAGGAGTTTGAGAAGTTTCAAGCTAGGGTTTCTAAGGCTTGACAGTGTAAAATCCCCTAGTTTGATCCCTATCTTCAAGGCAGTGTAGCTCAAGATGTGATTGTCATCTCATCTTGCCCACAACATGAATGTTTTAGAGCTTGCTCTTAGCTTTAATTTGAGTACTATAAGTCCTTGATAGGATTTGTAGAGCTCAAGTTATGACTTTGACAAGTTACAGGTCATCTGAGGTATGTGAATCTGGGTCCTTGAAAGTCACCCAACTTGCATCCAACTTTTGCCTAAGAAGGATGATTCCTATGAACTCTTGGTAAACATGAATGTTGTTCCTCATCTTCTTATCTTTATAGATAGTACTAGAAGTCCTTGATAGGATTTGTAGAACTCAAGTTATGGCATTGACAAGTCAAGGGCATTTTGGTCATTTGGAGGTTATAGGTCATTTCAAGCATAAGGCCATATCTCCTATTTCCAAGCTTCAAATGGAAAAATCTTCAACATCAAACTTGCTTAGAATGATGTTTTAAGGCTAGTAGGGAGGTCATGAGATGTTGAAAAGGCTTGTATCAAAAAGTGATGAAAATGACCTAAAATGGATGCATAAGTTAAATAAGTTGAAATTGGAAATTGGAAATCCCAAGTTACACATCCAAACCATGGCATATAATAGGTCATTTTGACTCTAAAAGACATTCTAAGAACAATGGTTCAGCCACAATTTTGATTTAAGGCCTAGATCATGGGGCTGCTTTGGAAATGGCTTGCTTGCATCTTAAGGCACAAAGGCAAAACTTAAGAAAACTCAATGTACAAGTTAGTTAAGGGTTTCAACACATCATATATCTCATTTAGGGATAATTTCAAGCCAAGGAAGGTTGCTGCAAAGACTATGGCATGAGATGATATGTGAGATGAGATGAATTCATAATATCATGACATGAGAATCTCAATTTCTCATGGGAAGGTTCTAGATGGTTCTAGATGATTCTAAACCACTCTATATAACATGTAGAACTTGCTCAGATGCAAGGTTGGTGTAAGATTTGAGAGAAGAGAGAGTTGGCCATTTCACTTGCTTCCATTGCAAGTTGAAAGTGAATTCCATATTCTGAACCATTTCCATTCCTTTTGTCAATCTAAACACACTCCATTGATCATATTAAAGCTGTGCAGATCAATTTGAGAGCAAAACCATGGAGATTTGAGGAGTTGGCAATTGGATTTTCAAGGTTGCAAGTCAGAATCGGATTCTGAGATTCAAGCATTCTCCATCCAATCTTTTGCAAACAGAAGCTCTATCATCATCCAAGGAGTGATTCTGAAGAATTACAAGGCTTGAAGTGAAGGTTTTCACCATCTGTTAATCAAGAAATACTAGGTTAGTAACTTTTCTTCTACACCATGATTTAGGCATGATTAGCAAGAATGGTTAGGTTAGAACTGTTAGAGACCAATAGGAGATGGATTCTGAACAGTTTGAGAAGAATTGGTGAGGTTTCAGTTGGTGTCACCATTTTTGTTTGGACCAAGAACTCGAGTTATGGTGGGTTATAGAATGAATTAGATGTCAAGAATCAATCAGTGTGAGTTGGTGATTAATCTGAGGTAGTTACTTGCAAGAATGGTTGAAGTTGATGATTGAGCATATCTTTGATCTTGGATCGGGTTTGAGGATTTAGGTTGATTCAATTGATTTTAAAATCATGGTTAGATTCAAGATGAAATTCTGGACAAGATAGGGTTTTGAATTTCAATTTTCCATGGAGATTTGATAAGGTTCGAGTTGGAGGAAGATGGAGCTTGAAGCTCTGCATTTCCATGGCTTCTCTAAGAACCCTAGCTGAAGGTGGAAGACGAAGACATAGCCATTGGATGAAGCAAGACTTGTTGACTGGGTGGAGATCTCACGGTTGAGATTCAATTTCAGTTGAAGAGGGAATCTGAAACCAGCATGAAACACATCGTTTCATTAAAAGGGATTTGGGCTGGATTGCTGATCACACCCCACTTTCGTGGCCCATTGGTTTTTGAACTGAATTTCATTACTTTTCACACCGTGTGTTTTTCTTTTTCTTTATATTTCTGATTTAATTTCTGATTGAATTGGGCCTAGCACGCATGACTAACTGCACCCCCATTTTGAGCCCATTCATGAAATGAACTATCTGGCATTGCTATCTGCACCTAGGTTTTCTCATTTTAATTTCATTTTCTTCCATTTTTCATTAATCTTTGAAAAATCATAATAATTAGAAAATTAATGATTTTTGCATGGGGATTTTTTATCCCATTTCATGTTTATGTCTAGAAAATTATCAAATAAGAATATTTTCATTTCATGCATTTTTAGTATTTTTTTGTATATTTTCTATTTTAATATCTTTTTATTTCTTTTATGTTGATACATGGTTTTGTAGAATTTTGTTTGGCTAGTTCCCTTCATGTTTTTAGGCCATTCTTTTTAGGATAGTTATATTAGGACTTTAGCTCCCCTCTGGATTTATTCCATAATTTTATGATGAAGTTTAGGTTAGTTTTGCTTAGATGACATTAGGTTGTGTAGAATTAGGTCAATCCTTAACATAGGTCCACAATAACACTAGAATTTTGTGTTTCTAGGTCAAGATAGACATTGGGGCATATAAGGGTATTAAGGATAGATATATAAGATCCCCTAGGAATTATATTAGATTTTAATATAGTGGTATACTATATTTAGATGATTTTTGTAGTTGATGATTGTTTGTGTTGCCCTTGTGGGCTTGTATTTTTGTTTGCTTTGCTTTGAGGAGCATTGAGGAGCATAGTAGGAGCATTGAGGAGCATTGAGGAGCTTGAGAGCTTGATCTTGTTTGTTTTGTTGATTGTTTTAGGGTTAGGGATTAGGAAGAGTTTAGACCTAGTTAACTTCTTTCTTAAACATGGATGGTATCTTTCACCTTCATTCCTCCCTATGATTCAAAGTCCTTCCATAGTATACACCTCTCTCCTTGGGAGGGATAAGTGATTGTACCTAGGAAGTAGAACTTCTGAGGGAACCATTCCTTTGATGTTGAACCCTTATAGGTCACCTTTGGTGGTCAATAAGCAGTTTAACACCCTAGCTTATCCAGTTAAGTGATTTCCTCTGGTTTGAGTATCTTGAGAGATGTTGAGCTTGAGTTTGAAGATGAAGACTTCATTGAAGAGTATGGAGGAGGATGAATCCTTAAGCATTGCCATTCCAGCTGAAGCTTGAAGAGCAACAAGAGCAAGTTGATACTTGAAGACCCAATGAAGATGAAGTTAAAGACTGAAGGATGAAGTTGATACTTCTAAGTGATTGAAGATTACTCTAAGAAGCTGAAGCTTGCAAGAAGAGAAGACCAAGTTGAGACTGGTAAAGCAGGGAGAGCTTGAAAGCTTGAAGACTAAGTTGATACTTAGGAGGAGGATTCAATTGAGATTGATTCTGAAGAGCTGAAGCTTGAAGAACCAAGGAAGTTGATACCTACTTTAAAAGCTTGGAGATCCTGAAGGGATCAAGTTGATACTTGTGTTTGTTAGGTGAAGCCTGAAGGTGGAACTGATCAAAGAGCTGAAGCTCAGAGAAGATAAGTTGAAACTTATGTTTAAGGGTTGAAACCTGGAGGAGCAAATTGGTATTTGTCAAGAGGGATGGAAGTCTGAAGACTGAGTTGCTGTTGGAAGAGCTGAAGCTTGAAGTTGAGAGAGGAGTTGATCTACTTTCTTTTCTGTTTTCTTCTGTATTGACATGTTTTGTTTGACTTGCTTAATGCATTAGAATAAGTCCATATCTAGACTAGGTAGAATCTAGGAGCATGATTGCACTAGAGGTTGAGTTGCTCCCTCTGTTTGTACTGTTACTGTGTGGCTTTGCTTGCGGGTATTCGGTAGAGCCCAGTGTTGCACCCCAAAATTTGCCCAACCTTTTCTAACCTAGGTTTATGTTTCAATTGCATAGTCATTTGCATTGTCATCATGTACATAGTGTATTCATCTGCATTGCATAGCATGAGCAAGCTATCTTAATCAGGGAATCAAGTGCTATTCTTATTTCAAGAGGTATATCCAAAAGTTTCATTCATATTCAAGACTACTCAGGTCATCAGAGAAGAATTTGAGCTTTAAAGACCTGCCAGGTTGATCAGTGAATTCTCTCCTATCTTGAGGCTAGTGGGGGATCATCAGAGGAAATGTGAGCTATGAGCCAAGATCATGAGGTGTGTATGGATGTTATGAAGGGTCTAGAGAATCATTTTTGAGGAGAACCAAGTCATTTGAATGATTGCAAGAGCCTCAGTTGAAGTCAGTCAACTAGGGTCAACACTGGGTCAATTCTAGGTCAAAGAAGTGTTTTGAAGGGCAACAAGGATCATTTGAAGAATGGGGGATTCATTATTTGCTACGTGGATATGGATGTGATGTTGTGATAAAGAAAAATCAAGAGGAGTCAAGGAGAATTGGAGTTACTAAATTAGGGTTTTAGTGTAAAATCCCCTGATTTAGGTCAAACTTCAAAGCAGTGTAACTCAAGATGCAAGCTTCATATGAATTCTTGGTCCACATGAAACTTGTAGAGTATCTTCATAGCTTTAATTTGAGTGGTGGAAGTCATCAAGATGATTTATATAACTCAAGTTATAGCTCTTGCAAGTTACAGGTCATCTGAGGGCACTGAAATTTGTCTGTGAAAATTGTCTGTCTTCCAAGCAACTTTTAACCTTCAAGGGTATTTCAAATGGATTTCTGGCAAACATGAGAATTGTTCCTTATTGTCTTAGCTTTCTATAATGGTATGGTATGCCTTCATATGATTTGGGGAACTCTACTTATGGTCTTGGCAAGAAAAGGGTATTTTGGTCAGTTGATGATTACAGGTCATTCTTAGCATATGCCTAAAACTCATACAAGGAAGCTTCAAATGAAAAACTTCACAACATCAAAGTTGTTCAAAATGGGATTTTAAGGCTAGAAAAGAAGGTGTGAAAGTTTTGAAAAGCTTAGAGCATGGAATTTTAAAAGTGGTGCAAATGACTTGAAAATGGCTTATAAGTTGAAAAAGTTGAAATGAACAATTGGTTTGGGAGATCTACAAATCCAATATGGGTCATCCAATATACCAAATTGATTCCCAACATCATTCTAAAGACAATGGTTTAGCCACATTTTTGAGTTTAGGCTTAAAAATTGGACTTCCTTTGTAAATGTGTTTCTTGCATATTAAGGCACCAAAAGGAAAAGTAAGGAAATGCTACATAAGGGTTCGTAAGGCCTTGTTCTCATATCATAATATCATTTGAGGAGAAATTAAGTGGGATTGCATGGTTTATCATGAGATTGCATGAGATTTACTAAATATGGAAAATTCAAATTCTCATTGCATGATACATTCTAGAAACTTCTTGGAAGGTTCTCAAAACTTCCATACTTTTCCATTGACACCTATATATGCCCTAGAGATGATCCAAAGCTTGGTTGGTGACTGATTGTGCTTGCATACCATAGTTTGATTCCATAACTCCATTGTGCATTTTGATTTCAAACTCCATTAAAACTTCATCAATCATCATAATTCTTGCTATCATCATCTTCTACCATCATCATAGAGCAATTGGCAAGCAAGAACCAGAGGAATTAGTGGCTGGCTCGTGTGATCCAAAGCTTCCATCCAATTTGCATGAAGGTGTGGATAGAGTGATTCAAGAGGTTTGAACAAGAACCATTGCAAACAGAAGCACTAGTAGCCATTGAAGATCACTTGAGGCAAGTATAAAGACTTGAATTGAAGAGGAACCACCATAGCCACCATCACTTGCAAGGTATGCAACTTCATTCGAATCCCACTATTTATCCATTGTTAGATCATGTGGTTAGGATGTATGTGATAGAGACCATTAGGGGATGATTCATGAGTAGTTTAAGGGCTGTTCTTGAAGGTTGTTTCCATGGCAGTTTCTGGTTAGGGATCAAGAACTCACATGTTAGGGCGTATTAATACTAGATATCATGTTTAGAATTGTTCCCATAACCTGTAGATCATGCTAGGGTAGTTTGAACAAGGATGGTGATCATGCATATCAGTGCAATTAAAGTGTGCCCAGAACTTTCTTCTATCGGGTTTCCTTATTGGTTGAGTTTTGAGAAAATCTAGAGCCATAGTATTGTAGAGGGTGAGGAGGGGAGTTCTTTTGGTCTTTGGATCGTGTTATTTCATGGCGGGACGAGTGAGATATAGCGAGTGGAAGTTATGCGCATGGACTAGGGTTTCAGAAACCCTAATGGCTGGTTGGAGAAGATAATGATACTACCGTTGGATCCATTGACTTGTCATCTGATCGCACAGCCAGGATTCAATTCAGAAACGGAGGGAAAGACGAGTGCGAAACGCTGCGTTTTCATTAAACCGCGTCTGGGCCTGATCCATCTATTTCTATCCCCACCCCCTTATTGATGAGCCCAATAAAATACACATGTTTTTACTGCTTTTCACACCGAAGTTTTATTCTTTTTTCTTGTTATTTTCCAAGTCATTTGCTGAATGCGCTGGGCCTTGCACCATGTTCTATCTGCACCCCATCTTCTGGCCCACCTGGATATAACAACTGGGCGAATTGGCTATTCAGACCCCCCTCCCCTTTTATTTCCATTTTGTTATTTTAATTCTTTTAATATTTTTGTCATCTTTAAAAAATCATAAAAAATGGGAAAATTAATATTTTTAATTCCTTCTTTTTGCTATAGGTCCATAATTCTGTCTAGAAAAATACCAAAGAATAAAATTGACATTTTATTTTGTTTCACTATTTTTCATGTATTTTTCTTGTAAATAGTACTTTGTTAAGTTTAGTTTGGTACCCAAATTTGTTGATTTTAGTTCTCATAGGTCCCTTTAGCTTTAGGGCTCATTCTTTTTAGGGTGATTAGTTTAGGACTTCAACTTGTACATAAGATTTAGTTCACAATTATAGGATTAGTTTTTAGGTGATTTGGTTAAGTGTGATTAGTATGATCAAAATTAGGGTTAAATCAACTTAGGTGAGATAGTTTAATTCTTTTAGGAGATTTTCATTTGTTTTTTGGGGGTATGGACTATAGGGGTTATGGGTATAGGATAGATCCCCTTAGAAAATAATAGGTTTCCCCTACTGCTATTAGTATATTACTTATATGTGCTTAATTGTTTGGTGTGCCCTCTTTAGGGTTATCATTTTGTTTGTGTGGGGTATTGGGAATGTTTGGGATTTGGGGGAGCTGAAGACCTGTGATGATGAAGCCCAGTTGAAAATCAGAAGATGGAGACCAACTTTCCAGAGCTAATGAGGAGTATCTCTTGCTGGTAGTTGCTGAAGTTTGTAGGACATAGGAGTTAGGCAGAGCCCTAGAGTAGCAAACTTGATTCTCAAACATGGAAGGTCTTGTCTGCCTCCATCCTTCTCTGTGATGCAGAGTCTCTCTAATACACTCACCCCCTTCCTTTGGAAGGCTTGGTGCTAATGTCTGAGGGATAGAACTCTTGAGAGAAATATTCTTTGTGTTGATAGCAGTATGTTTGCCACCCTTGGTGGTCAACTAATTGCTTAACACCCAGTTTACTCTTGTGATTGATTCCTCAGCTTGGAGATTAGGACTTGAAGAAAAGCCATTGGGGGATTGGAGATAAAGTCTGATGCTTGCTTGAAGCCTGTGGATAGCTGATGTTGACTTGAAGATAGTTGCTGATGCTGATGAAGACTGCTTTGCTGTTTAGCTTTTGCTATTTCATTTCTGATGTATTGATTGACTGTATTGTTTGCTGTTTACCCTACTGGGTTGAAGGTGAATCCTGTTCACTTTCGCCTATTGTTTTCTAGGTTCGAGGTTGAGTGGGACTCCCTTGCCTCGCTTGTATTGTTGCATCCATGCATTTTACTGTATTCATTATTTTACTGTTTACGGCGTATTTGTTTTGCCTTCCATTTATTCCCTTAGGAGCTCTGTTTCTCTCTGCGCAAGAGAGGAGCATGATAGACATTAGGAGTTAACCCATGCATGATAACATTATGGTAGATTTTTATCCCCTCTTAACCCTAGGATTTGTAGAGTGTCATCTCTTCTTCCTTCAAAACAACAGAAAAATACTAATAAAGGTTATAACAGAGATCAATTCATTTCTTCCGTCAAAAGATTTGAACAAACATCAACCTTTTTGCAATAAGAAAACCCTTGTTTAAGGTGAGATTTTTCATAAAAGACACTTGAACAGCTTGTGTCGTGCGTAGCCCGAACTACGTTTGCTCTGATCTTCCATGCAGTATGGAAGTACGTAGGCATAGGATGCGATATCCTAGCGAGCAACCTTCACCCATCTTCACCCGTAGTTAGGCGAACTACGTGGACTCTGATTTCTCGTTCCAGACGGGAATACGTAGGCATAAAGTGCGATGCTTTACCGAGTCATGTTTTCTTTTCTTTTCAGACCTCATCCTTTAGTTTAGATAGAAGTGTAATCCGTACAAACCAAGCAAGCGTGGATCCCATCGAGTACGATGGACGTGAGGGGTGCTAATACCTTCCCCTTGCGTAACCGACTCCCGAACCCAGGTTTTGGTTGCGATGACCATAACTTTTCCTGTTTTTCGCGAGGTTTACTTCGAGCGTTTCCTTTCCCTCCGTTGGGATAAATAACGCACGGTGGCGACTCTTCTGTCTACCGGCGCCGATTTTCGCAGTAGCGACAACTGGCGACTCTGCTGGGGACCCAACGTCCCCTGGCTGCTAAGGACTGCGATGGTTCTTACGCATTTGGGATCCAACGTCCCTTTAGAGAGTCGATCCTAGCGTTTGTTTGCCCGTCGAGGATTTTGTATGGATTTACATTTCTGTATTTACATTTCAGCATTATATTATCATTATTATTGTTGTATTTTGGGGTGTGATGGGTGTTCTGATATTGAGAGATAAGCCGGACCTGGGCTTGAGTGCACCTAGACTTAGAGTAGAGATTAGTTGGCGCCCGCTTGCTTTGCTTGCCTTGGTGTCCCGCGAAATCTACACTCAGACGAGGTTCCTCTGGTTGGCCTCCTGCCCCTTCCTTTGGTTGGCGTGGGTTGCTGGTTAGTTGAATTGTCGACTCTGGGAACCGATCATTTGGAAGTTGGCTAAGTGAGGCCTCTTCAGGACTTGATGATGCCACTCCTTCTGGGAATCGTATCATCAACCCTGAAAGTCTGTGACGCCGACGACCGCATAGGATGCCATACCTTTGTCAGTTACTAGGACATCCACCTGTGAGAGGGTTTAGGGATATGCAGGTAACTAGACCTCCAGATACCGGTTATTTCTTGATCAGAGATCCTTGGTACTTATGGATAGTTGTGAGGTCTATTAGAGACCAGCCAGAGTTATAGTATGAGGTCTATCAGAGACCAGTTGGAGTTATGTTATGAGGTCTGTCAGAGACCAGGTGTGGGTTATATTATTGGGTCTATCCGAGACCAGACTGGAGTCCTTTGTAAAGTCTGTCTGAGGCCAGAGTTTGATGAGTATTGGAGGGTCTGTCTGAGACCTGTTCTTGGTGTGACTTGGGCTTCTTATTCAGGGCACTTGATCCCCTGTTGCAGCTGTTTGCATTGCATTGTTTGCATACCCATTTATCGTTGCATTTTGCATACATACCCATATTTGCATTACAGGTTTGTGAGCCGTGCATCTTATCTCCCGCATCCGTGCAAGGTATTTTCAGGATTGAAGAAAGGCGGGTCCACCGTTACTTTACAAGAATCAACCAGAAGAAGATCATGGACGCCATGCAGGTTGAAATGCAAGAGATGCGTGACAGGATGGCCCTGTTCATGCAAACCATGGAGACTATCGCCAAAGGGCAGGAACAATTGCAGAGTCTGGTGCAGCCGTTGGTTGCTCGTGCTGAGAACAACGGCACCCCGCGTGGTGAAAATGTGGCTAACTTTCCCAGGGTTGAAAATCATCAAAGTGCTGATCACATTCAGGTCGCTGGGCTGAACAACGGAGAAGCTGGTCCTGCTGGTGGGAACGGAAATACTGGTAACACTAACGGAGATGCTGCAGGAGTGTTCATAGGGAACGTCAACCAGGGTTTCAACTTGGGTGCGGAGAACGTCGGGCTGAATGGCGGCGATGGTAATCAGGGCTTTTAGGGTATGAATGTGGGATATGGCAATGTGGCTGGTGCCAAAACTGGATACAGAGACCATGGTTATGATAACGCAGTATATGGAATGGGTATGAACAACGGCCAGGATATGGGCAACCTGAGGGGTAACCCCGGGTACTTCCAAGCAGGTCTGGGTCGTAACGCTGGACATGCTGCATATGAAGAGATACCTCGTTGGGAGGACCATCAGGAAGACGTTTTCTCCGGTCATAACGAAGGCTACGGGAGGCCTACAGGGGACAGCCTCCGCATGAGATTGTTGGAAGAAAAGGTAAATGGTCTGGCTAATCAGAATGCTTTGGGACTAGATATATCCAACATGGGATTGGTACCGGGGCTGAGGGTACCTCTAAAATTCAAAGCACCATCTTTTGATAAGTATAGAGGCGACACGTGCCCGAGGGTGCATGTCCGTTCATTTTACAGAAGGATGTCTGCGTATTCAGACGACGAGAAGATGCTTATGCACTTTTTCCAAGACATCTTGTCAGGGCCGTCGTTGGAGTGGTACATGAGCCTGGAGCCAACACAGATCAGAACTTGGAAAGAATTGGCGGAAGCTTTCGTGAAGCACTACCAATACAACAGCGATCTCGCTCCTAACAGAGTTCAGTTGCAAAGCATGTCCCAGAAGCCCAAGGAAAGCTTCAAAGAGTACGCCCAGAGATGGCGTGACCTGGCCGCGAGAGTACAACCACCTATGGTCGAGAGGGAAATGATGGACTTGTTCGTAGGGACATTCTCAGGGATGTACTATGACCGACTGCTCAACTTCTCAATGAGTACCTTCTCCGAACTGATCCTGATGGGGGAGCGTATAGAGAACGGGATAAAAATTGGTAAGATTCAACCGGGAGAATATGTTTCAGCTGGAAGCAAAAGGAAAGCCTTCGGTGGTAAAAGGCAAGATGATGCTAATGCGGTGTATAACGTTCAGCGGAGAAATAGGAATCAAAATCGGCGTCCACAGCCTCAAGTTGCAAGTGTGACTATTCCAGGACCACCTCAGCAACAACAACAACAGCAGCAGGCTCAGCAGCAGCCTAATCAGAATCAGCGGAGGCTTCAGGCTCCAAGGCCGAGGAGGGTATTTGAGGTACCGCCGATGTCTTACGCAGAGCTCCTTCAGACCCTATTGAAGTTACAGCTAGTTGAAAAGAGAACCTTGGCGCCGCCGACTGGCACGCCACCAGTAGGGTACAACATCAACGAGCATTGTGATTTTCACTCTGGTGCACCCGGGCACAACATCGAGAACTGTTTAGCTTTCAAGCACAAAGTGCAAGATCTGCTTGATAGCTCAGCCATCAATTTTGGGAAGGAAGGTCCCAATATTACACAACAACCAATGCCAAGCCATGAATAGGCTGGAATATGGTGGATAAAGAGGAGTTATATAGTTCGTGTGGGCCGTTAAAAGTAGATCAGAACAGCGGCAGGCTGCCTCTCATAACTGATTGTGAATATAGCTGGTTCAGCAGCAGGACAGATGTGAAAGCCCGGTTCTCGGAAGATGGCGTTTTTCTTTGTTTTATCTTGTCATTTCTTTACGTTTGTAGTTTCTTTCATGTTTGAATTGCGATCTTGTTCGTAAAACTTGTTGTTTTCATTTCGATTGATGATAATGAAATAAATATGCATGTTTTGATTAAATCCATTCGTGTTCACTAATTGTTTTTACAAATGTCCAACGCCTGGTTAAGAGGAATCTGCGGAGGATGACGAAAATGAATGACATGCAGCTTCTGATTGTATGCTTTTGAAATAAAACCTGTTGAGGATGTACAGGCATTGTTTCAAATCCTTAAACACCGGAGTTATCAGGAAGATAATCCCTTGTCAACCCCTTTGAGCCTAGTAGTAGGAGTTCTTTTTGCGAATGAAAAACCCTCAATCTTAACCTGGGGCAGGGTAGGTGTTAGCTAATTTGACCGAGCGTTCAAGTTGCAAAAGGAGTGTCCGTTCGAGGATCAATCACACCTCTAGAGGTCGTGCCTAAAAAACCACAATGGTTCAACATTAGGAGCGAAACAGTCACATCATTCCCCAAAGAGTCAGACAACCAGTGTCACACGACTTATTCGAAAAAAAGAAAAAAAGAAAGAATCAAAAGCCCGCTAAGTCAAAGCTTGAAAACAAATGACTTAGGCAAAAATGAGGGCATCCCGCTGGACTTAAAAAATCAAAAGAACTCAAAAAGAGTCCGTCCAGGCAAAAGTTAGGGATAAGAAAAAAGATGAAAGGAGGACAAAAAGAAAAATCCTCAAATCAAATGCGAGTCGTGTGACCCTAAGTGTCAAAGACGAAAAGTGAGTGGCTGTCACTCCAAGAACTCATGGGTTTTCGAACTATCACTCCTATCTTTCATCCTCTGAGAGGTGAGCGCTAAGGTCGAATTAGCTGAATATAGGATCGGAGAACATCAAGGAGAATGGGTGGGTTAAAATAAACTTTGAGCCTTTATCCTTTCCTTCAAAACCGTGAACCTGACCACGTTATAACCTTCAAAAGTCCTAATTGAAGCAGGTTGTTTCGAAAGCATACTTCGGTAAAGGCCGCGTCGATTCTGACTCCCGAAAAGGTTCCTCTTACCATGTTGGTATTGATGTTGATAAATGTTTTGTGCAGTGTATGCTATAAACTGTTTTTCCCTTTCCCCAGTGAACAGATTGGATGTCAAAACTGTCATATGTGTTGCATTAATATGTCTTTTACGCAGAACAACTTGTTTTACTTGCGAGTGAGCGCTTGACAACAGGAAAGTTTTCTGCAATGGAAAGTATGGTCAGGATAGAATCCAGAGCGCCCGAATGTTCCGAGAGCAGGGGCAAGCTATTAGCGTGATTCCCAGTCAGGTCAGCCATGCGAAGTCAGCTACTCTGGGGCAATCAGGTCGAGATTCAGTAAATCTCTCGTAGTTGGAGGTACTGTTCTGGATCAACTAATCGGGGGCAAAGTCATGTGAATCAGGGGCATTGACTTCCAGTGAGTTCGGAATCAGTTAGTCTGAGGACAAGTTCCGAAGCTTCAGTTGATTAAGGGGCAGTATGCTTAAGAGGCAACTAATCGGAAGAGAGTCTTCTCGAGATCCCATCAGGGGCAGTCATGCAGAACGTGGAGATTTGAAAGCAGATACTTCAGGTGGAAAATCAGATCAGGATAAGTCGCTAGAACGCTCATTCAGGGGCAAGTCGCCACAGAGAGCATTGAAACCAACTGGGTTAATCAGGGTTTATCGAAGATTGAATCTTTTCGTCGTATAGATACCGGGGCAAGTAATCTCGAGGTCGTCTCATAGTAAGCGGTTCAGCGCAAGTATTCCCAGGAGGTAGATAGGGGCAAGTGGAGTGCACTGGGGCAAGCTATTCAAAAGCTCGCAAAATTCCCCGTCAGAGTCCATGGCAGGCTGGTACCCTCTCCAGAGATTGTATGTTGTGTCTTCCCCAGTAAAGTCTCCCCAGGCAAGACTGAATGTTAATTCCCCAGGAGAGTTGAGATTAATGTATCGGCAGTTCAACATTAGCCTAGTCCTCCCTAGTGAAGGTCGAGATGGAGATGATTAACTTCCCAGAGAGCTCTTGTGCAGTGCAAATCAGAATGTGTAGTTCAATCCCCAGCTCAGTGATGGCGGGATGATTTCCCCAGCTCAGTGATAGCAGGAGAGGTTCACCACAGAGTATGATCAGGTGGTTGGAGCAGCTGAAAGGAGTTTTCCCGAGCAGGATTGTCCTTTCTTTCCCCAGAAAGTCGCTCTTCCTTGTCAGGAGGACCTTTCTCAGCAGATTTTGGAGTTTTGAGTTCGTGAGCTACTTTCTCAGCAGGATGGTCATCCCCAGCGGAGTTAGTTCATCTTTCCAACATTTATTTTGTTGGAAGCGTATCGGCGGTATTTCGATCATCCCCGGCGGATCCAGTGTGTCTTCAGCATTTATTTTGCTGAAGTAACTCTTTGCATAAGCATGCATCATGAGCATTTGCATTCTACCCAAGTATGTAGCATTTCCATGCCGTATGGAAGCATTACGTCATTATCAAACATGCATTTGTTGAAACATAAGCTAGGTGGTTACCTCTCCAGTTTCAGATATGTTATTCCTCGTCGATAAGAGAAATCGTGATTCAGGAAGATGTGGATTTTGTGGTCAAAGTACGCAGTGATCGTATTTGCATCATCTACGGGGTTCATATTGTAAGACACGCAGTGATCGTGTCGATTTTACGATGTTGATTTGTGGCCGAAGTACGCAGTGATCGTATTTGGTCTCTTTCATGGGGTTCATGTTGTAGGACACGCAGTGATCGTGTTGATCTTGTTATGTATATCTGTGGTCGAATGGCGCAGTGATCGTATTCGTCCCGATCTAAGAAGATTGTTTTGTAAGGCACGCAGTGATTGTGTTGGTCTCGTTTCGGGGGGTTTTATTGAGCAAGGCACGCAGTGATCGTGTTTGCCATATCATGTGATTTCGTTGATCGATATATGCAGTGATCGTATGCGTCCGTTCTACAGTGATTATGGGTTGATACGCAGTGATCGTGTTCATCCAGTTGTTGGTCGATATGCGCAGGGATCGTATTCGTCCAGTGGTTATAGATTGACACGCAGTGATCGTGTTCATCCAGTTTTGTTGGTCGGTATACGCAGTGACCGTATTCGTCCGTCATGCAGTTTGATTATACTGTAAGACACGCAGTGAACGTGTTCATCGGGTTGTTGGTGGCCGAAGTACGCAGTGATCGTATTCGTCCCATGTTTGAAGTTGTGTCACAGCACGCAGGGATCGTGTTTCCTCCAGTCAAGAGGGTCGTGACATGAAGCGCGCAGTGATCGTGTTTATCCTATGTATGGTCAGGATATGCAGTGATCGTATTCGTCCAGTTATGTGGGTTAGTTGAGACACGCAACACGCAGGGATCGTGTTTTTCTCCAGTCAAGAGGATCGTGGCTCAGAACACGCAGTGATCGTGTTCGAACGCGCAGGGATCGTGTTCAAGATACGCAGTGATCGTATTCGTACAGCATGCAGTGATCGTGTTATTAATACCATGGGAACTTATGATGCGGAGCGCGCAGTGATCGTGGCTATTGTATCAGTTGGTTTTGTTGGTCGGCATACGCAGTAATCGTATTCGTCCTGTTACATGGGTTGGTTTTGTGACACACGCAGTGATCGTGTTTATCATATTGGTGGGTGAAGTACGCAGTGAATGTGTTCGCCTCTCCTATGTGGATTTATTCCGTCTGGCACGCAGTGATCGTGTTTATCTCATCCGGTTGGATTTATGGTCGATGTGATTGTAACGCAGCATGCAGTGATCGTGTTCGTCGTGTTTGTCCCGTTAAATGGTTTTTGTTTGTGAGACACGCAGTGACCGTGTTCGTCGCAGTTTTGTGGATTTGTTGTGCCAGACACGCAGTGATCGTGTTCGCCATGGCACATTCCCCTAGCAGAGTTGCTTGGTCAAGAATTTATCGCTCTCCCCAGACGAGTCCTTTCTCAGAGTACAGTGGAGATAGCATGGTACAAATTTTGAGTGGTTACTCACAAGTTACCCCAGTAGAGATGTAATCCCCAGCGGGTTGTTCTTCAACGAGATACTTGGTTAAGTTCCTCGTAGTCCCCGGCAGGGTATCCTTTGACGAGTTGCTTGGTTAAGTTACTTGTAATTCCCCAGCTGAGTCTTTCTCAGGATGATGTGGTATCAGTATTAGAAGGTGGTAATACAGATTTTCGGGTGGTTACCCGCAATTCCCCAACGGAGTTGTGTTCTCCAACAGGGTGTTACTTCAATAGGTTACTTGGTTAAGTTCCCAATTTCCCCAGTAGGTGTTTGACGGCCGTCGTCAGAATCATCTCCTCAAAGTTACTTGGTTAAGTTTCTCATTTCCCCGCAGGGTCGGTTGCTCATGTCTTCGAACATTGTCTCGTTGGTTAAGCGTCTGTTCGTTTCTTCAGGATACGAAAGGTTGATCAGTGAAGTCAGCATGACAAGTGAAGTCAGTATTCTCCCGCTGGTTAGCGTGTGCTTAGTTGATAAGTGAGATCAACATAGGTTGATAAGTGAGATCAACAGAGGTTGATAAGTGAGATCAACAGAGGTTGATAAGTGAGATCAACATGGATTGATAAGTGAGATCAACAGAGGTTGATAGGTGAGATCAACAGAGGTTGATAAGTGATATCAACAATTTCTTGTGGTGTATGCTCATTTCTTCGGAATGGAGTGGTCTGCGGACAACATCAGATTATTTGACAGATGGATGGCTAGTTGTTGCCGTGACGACAGAAGCCAGTTCCCAGGGTTTTTCTCAAGCAGTAGTCGTTTCGCAATTTATTTTTGCGGTTGGCAAATTTCCGGGGTCTTTCGTATTCAACCGTCTCGTACCTCGAATGTCTGAAAGTTGCGCGCTCTTCATCCAGTCGGGTCCAAGTCGCTTGAATAGGGGCAGCTGTTGCACCCCAAAATTTGCCCAACCTTTTCTAACCTAGGTTTATGTTTCAATTGCATAGTCATTTGCATTGTCATCACGTACATAGTGTATTCATCTGCATTGCATAGCATGAGAAAGCTATCTTAATCAGGGAATCAAGTGCTATTCTTATTTCAAGAGGTATATCCAAGGGTTTCATTCATATTCAAGACTACTCAGGTCATCAGAGAAGAATTTGAGCTTTAAAGAGCTGCCAGGTTGATCAGTGAATTCTCTCCTATCTTGAGGCTAGTGGGGGATCATCAGAGGAAATGTGAGCTATGAGCCAAGAGCATGAGGTGTGTATGGATGTTATGAAGGGTCTAGAGAATCATTTTTGAGTAGAACCAAGTCATTTGAATGATTGCAAGAGCCTCAGTTGAAGTCAGTCAACTAGGGTCAACACTGGGTCAATTCTAGGTCAAAGAAGTGTTTTGAAGGGCATCAAGGATCATTTGAAGAATGGGGGATTCATTATTTGCTATGTGGATATGGATGTGATGTTGTGATAAAGAAAAATAAAGAGGAGCCAAGGAGAATTGGAGTTACTAAATTAGGGTTTCAGTGTAAAATCCCCTAATTTAGGTCAAACTTCAAAGCAGTGTAACTCAAGATGCAAGCTTCATATGAATTCTTGGTCCACATGAAACTTGTAGAGTATCTTCATAGATTTAATTTGAGTGGTGGAAGTCATCAAGATGATTTATAGAACTCAAGTTATGGCTCTTGCAAGTTACAGGTCATCTGAGGGCACTGAAATTTGTCTGTGAAAATTGTCTGTCTTCCAAGCAACTTTTGACCTTCAAGGGTATTTCAAATGGATTTCTGGCCAACATGAGAATTGTTCCTTATTGTCTTAGCTTTCTATAATGGTATGGTATGCCTTCATATGATTTGGGGAACTCTACTTATGGTCTTGGCAAGCAAAGGGTATTTTGGTCAATTGATGATTACAGGTCATTCTTAGCATATGCCTAAAACTCATACAAGGAAGCTTCAAATGAAAAACTTCACAACATCAAAGTTGTTCAAAATGGGATTTTAAGGCTATAAAAGAAGGTGTGAAAGTTTGGAAAAGCTTAGAGCATGGAATTTTAAAAGTGGTGCAAATGACTTGAAAATGGCTTATAAGTTGAAAAAGTTGAAATGAACAATTGGTTTGGGAGATCTACAAATCCAATATGGGTCATCCAATATACCAAATTGATTCCCAACATCATTCTAAAGACAATGGTTTAGCCACATTTTTGAGTTTAGGCTTAAAAATTGGACTTCCTTTGTAAATGTGTTTCTTGCATATTAAGGCACCAAAAGGAAAAGTAAGGAAATGCTACATAAGGGTTTGTAAGGCCTTGTTCTCATATCATAATATCATTTGAGGAGAAATTAAGTGGGATTGCATGGTTTATCATGAGATTGCATGAGATTTACTAAATATGGAAAATTCAAATTCTCATTGCATGATACATTCTAGAAACTTCTTGGAAGGTTCTCAAAGCTTCCACACTTTTCCATTGACACCTATATATGCCCTAGAGATGATCCAAAGCTTGGTTGGTGACTGATTGTGCTTGCATACCATAGTTTGATTCCATAACTCCATTGTGCATTTTGATTTCAAACTCCATTAAAACTTCATCAATCATCATAATTCTTGCTATCATCATCTTCTACCATCATCATAGAGCAATTGGCAAGCAAGAACCAGAGGAATTAGTGGCTGGCTCGTGTGATCCAAAGCTTCCATCCAATTTGCATGAAGGTGTGGATATAGTGATTCAAGAGGTTTGAACAAGAACCATTGCAAACAGAAGCACTAGTAGCCATTGAAGATCACTTGAGGCAAGTATAAAGACTTGAATTAAAGAGGAACCACCATAGCCATCATCACTTGCAAGGTATGCAACTTCATTCGAATCCCACTATTTATCCATTGTTAGATCATGTGGTTAGGATGTATGTGATAGAGACCATTAGGGGATGATTCATGAGTAGTTTAAGGGCTGTTTTTGAAGGTTGTTTCCATGGCAGTTTCTAGTTAGGGATCAAGAACTCACATGTTAGGGCGTATTAATACTAGATATCATGTTTAGAATTGTTCCCATAACCTGTAGATCATGCTAGGGTAGTTTGAACAAGGATGGTGGTCATGCATATCAGTGCAATTAAAGTGTGCCCAGAACTTTCTTCTATCGGGTTTCCTTATTGGTTGAGTTTTGAGAAAATCTAGGGCCATAGTCTTGTAGAGGGTGAGGAGGGGAGTTCTTTTGGTCTTTGGATCGTGTTATTTCATGGCGGGACGAGGGAGATATAGGGAGTGGAAGTTATGCGCATGGACTAGGGTTTCAGAAACCCTAATGGCTGGTTGGAGAAGATAATGATACTACCGTTGGATCCATTGACTTGTCATCTGATTGCACGGCCAGGATTCAATTCAGAAACGGAGGGAAAGACGAGTGCGAAACGCTGCGTTTTCATTAAACCGCGTCTGGGCCTGATCCATCTATTTCTATCCCCACCCCCTTATTGATGAGCCCAATAAAATACACATGTTTTTACTGCTTTTCACACCGAAGTTTTATTCTTTTTTCTTGTTATTTTCCAAGTCATTTGCTGAATGCGCTGGGCCTTGCACCATGTTCTATCTGCACCCCATCTTCTGGCCCACCTGGATATAACAACTGGGCGAATTGGCTATTCAGACCCCCCTCCCCTTTTATTTCCATTTTGTTATTTTAATTCTTTTAATATTTTTGTCATCTTTAAAAAATCATAAAAAATGGGAAAATTAATATTTTTAATTCCTTCTTTTTGCTATAGGTCCATAATTCTGTCTAGAAAAATACCAAAGAATAAAATTGACATTTTATTTTGTTTCACTATTTTTCATGTATTTTTCTTGTAAATAGTACTTTGTTAAGTTTAGTTTGGTACCCAAATTTGTTGATTTTAGTTCTCATAGGTCCCTTTAGCTTTAGGGCTCATTCTTTTTAGGGTGATTAGTATAGGACTTTAACTTGTACATAAGATTTAGTTCACAATTATAGGATTAATTTTTAGGTGATTTGGTTAAGTGTGATTAGTATGATCAAAATTAGGGTTAAATCAACTTAGGTGAGATAGTTTAATTCTTTTAGGAGATTTTCATTTGTTTTTTGGGGGTATGGACTATAGGGGTTATGGGTATAGGATAGATCCCCTTAGAAAATAATAGGTTTCCCCTACTGCTATTAGTATATTACTTATATGTGCTTAATTGTTTGGTGTGCCCTCTTTAGGGTTATCATTTTGTTTGTGTGGGGTATTGGGAATGTTTGGGATTTGGGGGAGCTGAAGACCTGTGATGATGAAGCCCAGTTGAAGATCAGAAGATGGAGACCAACTTTCCAGAGCTAATGAGGAGTATCTCTTGCTGGTAGTTGCTGAAGTTTGTAGGACATAGGAGTTAGGCAGAGCCCTAGAGTAGCAAACTTGATTCTCAAACATGGAAGGTCTTGTCTGCCTCCATCCTTCTCTGTGATGCAGAGTCTCTCTAATACACTCACACCCTTCCTTTGGAAGGCTTGGTGCTAATGTCTTAGGGATAGAACTCTTGAGAGAAATATTCTTTGTGTTGATAGCAGTATGTTTGCCACCCTTGGTGGTCAACTAATTGCTTAACACCCAGTTTACTCTTGTGATTGATTCCTCAGCTTGGAGATTAGGACTTGAAGAAAAGCCATTGGGGGATTGGAGATAAAGTCTGATGCTTGCTTGAAGCCTGTGGATAGCTGATGTTGACTTGAAGATAGTTGCTGATGCTGATGAAGACTGCTTTGCTGTTTAGCTTTTGCTGTTTCATTTCTGATGTATTGATTGACTGTATTGTTTGCTGTTTACCCTACTGGGTTGAAGGTGAATCCTGTTCACTTTCGCCTATTGTTTTCTAGGTTCGAGGTTGAGTGGGACTCCCTTGCCTCGCTTGTATTGTTGCATCCATGCATTTTACTGTATTCATTATTTTACTGTTTACGGCGTATTTGTTTTGCCTTCCGTTTATTCCCTTAGGAGCTCTGTTTCTCTCTGCGCAAGAGAGGAGCATGATAGACATTAGGAGTTAACCCATGCATGATAACATTAGGGTAGATTTTTATCCCCTCTTAACCCTAGGATTTGTAGAGTGTCATCTCTTCTTCCTTCAAAACAACAGAAAAATACTAATAAAGGTTATAACAGAGATCAATTCATTTCTTCCGTCAAAAGATTTGAACAAACATCAACCTTTTTGCAATAAGAAAACCCTTGTTTAAGGTGAGATTTTTCATAAAAGACACTTGAACAGCTTGTGTCGTGCGTAGCCCGAACTACGTTTGCTCTGATCTTCCATGCAGTATGGAAGTACGTAGGCATAGGATGCGATATCCTAGCGAGCAACCTTCACCCATCTTCACCCGTAGTTAGGCGAACTACGTTGACTCTGATTTCTCGTTCCAGACGGGAATACGTAGGCATAAAGTGCGATGCTTTGCCGAGTCATGTTTTCTTTTCTTTTCAGACCTCATCCTTTAGTTTAGATAGAAGTGTAATCCGTACAAACCAAGCAAGCGTGGATCCCATCGAGTACGATGGACGTGAGGGGTGATAATACCTTCCCCTTGCGTAACCAACTCCCGAACCCAGGTTTTGGTTGCGATGACCATACCTTTTCCTGTTTTTCGCGAGGTTTACTTCGAGCGTTTCCTTTCCCTCCGTTGGGATAAATAACGCACGGTGGCGACTCTTCTGTCTGCCGGCGCCGATTTTCGCAGTAGCGACACCCAGCTCCCTTGCCCATGTGGTTTGTTTGCCTGATGGCATTTTATATTATTTCTTCTGTATGATTGCAGTTTATCCTATTTTTGCTTGATAGCATGTTGTTTTATTTCAGTATGATTACTGTTATCCATTCTGGCTTGAGGTTGAGATGAGCTTGTGGAGGCTGAAGCCCCACACACATTTCCTCCCTCACTTGCATTGCATGCATTTTACTGTTAAGCTGATGCTTTGTCTGTTTTGGTGTATCATTGACATGATCCCTTAGGACTCTCATTTCCTTTGATAAGGAATTGATGATAGAACTTTAGGTTGAAACCTATGCATGACAACTTCTAGGAGTTCCCTGTTCAAACCTCAACCATAGGATGAATCCTTGGCATGACAACAGTAGGACTTGATAGTCTCCCTCCTAGTTGGGTCTGTTCTATTCTCATCTCAAAACAGTTTAAGATACAGTAATCATGAATGATTTCTTTCGTACGTTACGAGCCTTAAGCTATCTGAGAAAGGATTGTGGGAGAGTTTCTTTTCCACAGTCTGGATGTTTAGTATGGTACCCTTTGGGTGACATGCGATGCATTCACTCTCAGGTCATAGTCTCTAGTGCGATTGAAATTGCAAACACAATAAAAAACACTTCTTTCGTAAAAGACAGGAAACAAAGCGTAGTGTCCCGAACTACGTAAGCTCTGATCTCTCATACCTGTTGTTGCGGTGAGAATCGTGATATCAAGCTATTGACTAACTTGAATCTTAAATTCTTAAATTCACAACCGGACTTTAATTTATCCAAAGGAAAGGTCTAAAGAAAGAAAGAACCTTTTGCGCGATGTAACAACAACGCTAAGAGATTCGGGGATCGGGGGTTGGTTATGCCTAGGGTAGGTATTTCACATCCTAAACGTCTGTAGTATTCTACAGGAACCTTTTGTTTGTTTGCATGCTAAGTTGGTAAATGTTTGCTAAGGTTTGGGATGGGTAAAGGGTGTAGGTTAAAACCTAAAGATAATTTCTAAGCTTGCTCGCAAAGACATCGCGTCCTCTGCCTACGTATCCTAACTAGGATAGAATCAGAGCAATCGTAGTTCACCTCACTAAGGTTGAAGAACACTTGATTATGATCAAGGTTCAATAGGGAGCAAACATAATAATGTTCGTATAGAGTTTAACAAAACTCTCTAGATCTATATTACAACACTCAAAGGGAAATAAACAATCATTACTATGATTCTTATATAGAGTTTACAAACTCTATCCTAGGGTTCTAGTTTGAAGATCACTCCTAGTAGAGGTGGGTCTTTTAGACTTAAGCAAAGTCTAGGGTTTTGTGAACTAGGGTTGGAGGATGACTTTAACAAAGTCAAAGGGGGTAGTGGGCTATCCATGACACAAGGGTCAATGGAGAGACTTTTCCTTTGGAAGGAGAAAGGGGAGGCAACTTGGATGAGAACTAGAGAGTTCCATCCCTTGGGGAAAGATAACTTAACAAAGCATAAACATGATGAATATAAGGGACATGATTACAATCAAAGATGGGCAAGCACATTACAATGAGCAAGTAATTCAAGTGAGATGAATGGTTTCAACCAAGATATACAAACAATGTTACAGATGGCATATCTTAACAAAGATGAAGGCGTATTTTAACAAAGATTGAAAGTACGATCTTAACAAAGATTGAGAACATGATAAAGGTGACAACCATGTAAACAAATAACAATTTGAAAACAATCATAGTAGACTCAAAGTAGAACAAATGTGACAACAATGTGTATAGATAACAATCACACACAAATGAATAAATTAGTTTAACCTCATAATTTAGGAGGAAGCTATGATGAAGTCCTACTTGACAAAGTAAAGATGGAGAAAACACATGGTAACAACCAATAAGAGAGTGATATCCTAATATGCTAACAAACATAAAGGAAATAAATCTTACAAGATAAAAATAAACATGGTATGAAGGTAGTTCAAATCGAAACACACGGTAATGACCTAAGAACGAATCTACTAACAAGCAGGAAAAAAGCATTGTACAAACAAGCAATTATGATATTACAATCCATTAAATAAAACTAGACATTACAATGAAAAGGTTGCAAAAAGAACGGATTAAAACTAATAAACAACGAATAAATTATGGATATTTGAAGTTTGATTGATTTCATAACAATAAAATAAATAAACAAGCAAATAAAAAAAAGAAGGGGCATGGGTGGGGATTGAACCCACGCCCTTGTGCTTACCAACACAACAAACTAACCACCAAGCCACAGCATGCGCGTGTGAAAGGGAAATAGAAGATGGAGAAAATAATGAAAAACAAGCATTATTTGAAATAAAAACCAAAAAGTGTCCCACTCAGGGATCGAACCAAGGACCAAGGGCAAGGCAAGTGACTTAAGGCACATGCTTCTACCACTGGGGTGGCTATACATCCGTGTATTTAGCCACCCCTAAAAATACTTAAGGCTTTCTTTCTTAAGAAATCTGGGTAAACATGAAGACCAAGAACCAAGTTCAAACTGAAATACGTTTTGATTCTTATCTCAATCAAGACTTAATGAAATTTAACAAAGTTCCAGTCAAAAATGAATAATTTTTTTTATGAGGAATTCAAAGGCAAGGCTAATTTCTTGAAATGACATCCACAACTCCCAATACGATTGATCATGCAAATTTAAATTTTGGGATGTATTTTGAAATTTCAAAACCAAGACAGATGCAAGTTAAAATGGTTAAGGGTCTGAACAAAGATCAAATATCATGCTGGTAATGAATTCTAAAAGGAAGAACCTAAACCTTCACCAGATTATGTAATGATGTTCATGCTGCAAGCTAAGATGCAAAATTTGGCATTTTAATCAAAGTAAAACAAGTGACTTAAATGACAAAGCAAATCCCAATAATCCACACCATAACAGAATGAGAATTCAATAAATAAGATGGAGCTTTGATGAAAACAGAAGTTATCAAATCTTGGAAAGAGATTGGCAGCAACATAGTCATCAAAACATCATTTACAACTTGTCTTGATAGTGACAGGATTTAGGCCTCATGCCAACAACATTTTTCACAGTAGAGCAGTATCTCAAGATATTGACAATATTAGCAACAATGTTCAAGTAGAAGCTCAGCAATACCAACAGTCTACACAGTGATAAATGAGGCATACATCCTAAACATGAGCTGACAGGCTGCTACTCCTAACAGCAGGTCTGAACCGAACCAAATACCATACCAACCAAACATTAACTCAAAACCTGCCAAGCATTGCAAAAAGTAAACCTAAACACAAAAGTAGTCCTAGGTTCACACATCCACCTTCTAATTATTGCCAAAACAGAGATGTCACAATGAATTCACCAATTCATTTCCAAGGGAACTAGACCTAAATGGTTTTGCAAAGTCATCTCACAAGAGCAAAACCTGGTGCATACATAATCAAAGCATACCAGCAATCTTATCATAAATGGTATTGCCTCCACTTGTCCAAATTAGATCATAAAAGAGAACAAACCCACCAACCTAAGGCAAATATGAAATTCAAATTTAAAAATGGTCTTTAACATGATAATGCTCATTCTGTGCCAATAAGTCTATATCATCTAGCAACACCCTCTCAAGCAAAACCACAATTGATCCAAAAATGATAATCTTGCCTCTAATTTCTAAAGACCAACTGTTATCCTCTAAACAGGTTAGTCATCAAACCCTTGCAAACATGTAAATCTTAAACACTCCAACACCTGTTAGCACTAATATCCAACACAACAGTAGACTACCAGCTCTAAGTGCTTCCAATGGAATAGAGCAGATGAAAATCAAACACAGTGGCCTATTAGTAGGTTTAGAAATAATCCAAAAGCAAACCAACACAAGTTGTTAACAACCCTAGTTATGTACAAATAGACCCTAAACACCAATAAGAGTCCAACTATGAATGAGTCTCCCTAAAATAAAATCAAACCAAAAAAGTGAAATGTGTGTAGTTGCTTTTTTGAAAACAGTTTGACAGCTATGGTGTTCTTTGAGGTTTTTTCAAACAGTTTCAAACAACTATATTCAATCCAATACAAACATGCATACATCCTAGATAAATACAAGTGAATGAGTTCAAATGAATTTCAAGAGCCTGCCCTGGCTGTATGTGATTTTGATGATCAAAGTGCTCACATGGATGCTATGTGCATTATGAGGTGTGTGTTTGTGTCCAGGTTTCTTTGATGCATCTTGATCATACAAACATACTTCAAATGACAAATGCAAGCTGTTAGAGCAAATGATTCCCCTTAAAACAAGCTGAGGCAAGAATTGGTGTGTGACATGCTATATTGTGGAGAAAGATGCATTTTGAAAAGTAATTCTCATGACAGTGGTGTTTTGTGCAAAGTGATCTTTCTAACATTTCAAAAATGACCTATGTGAGGTATGTGAGGTGTTGTTTTGGTGAAAAGTCAGTTTATGAAAAAAGTATCAGTGTGAGTGGTTTTTGTGATTTTGGTATGAACATGAGTTTCACAATTTATGCACCAACAGTTAAAAACAAATATCCACACAATGTTCAAATACATTTTAAAACATGTTCAAAACTGATCTTCCAATGTTTATGAAAAGAGAACCAAACAAGTGCTCCAACTGTTTTTGAGTTCTTGACAGCAAATTGCAAAGTAAGTGAAAAAGTCCAAGTGCTGCTTATTATTTTCAAGGCATGAGTAGGATGTTTTAATAGTTTAAATGCTCAAAGGAAAAAACACAACAACAGCACAATGAGGCCTAAACTATTACCATGCTGGCCTAAGGCAAAAAAAGATCAAAGATGGTGAAGCTTTACAAGCTCATTATCTATGAAAATCCCAAAATTGGTCATCAATCCCCAAACTGTTATGAGGGCAGAAACGAGGATCCAACTTACTCAAATTCCAGACAGCCTCTCAAGATTTATGCTCTTGTATTAGGTTAAAGGGATTAGTTTGAAAACATCAGCAAGCACCAAACCAGGTATAGAAAGCCAATAGTTTGTTTACAAAGAACCTGGACAGTGGATACATTCAAATTATCAATGGAGTATGAAGACACAAACTGGTGGAATCCAAATAGGTTTTGCCATTGTTGGTCTGACACTTCAACCAAATAAATCAACATCACAATTAACCTCTAAATTCTAACAGCCTAAACATGAGGTTCTGATCCCTTTGCCCTAGCCTGCACAAACCACCAGTCATGACACAATTCTGTCACAACACCAACTAGCTCCCAGCACAATGAATTTTAGTCCAACAATTAAGGCTACCAAAATCAAAGCAGATTCCAAACCTAAACTGCTATACAACAAGATTGCCAGCTCACTCACATCAGCTCAGAGAAAAACAAACAAATGAGGTGTAAGTGTGTGCTGAGATTTAGTGAGTCATTTCTGAATACTGCAACCAAACATGTCCCAATACCTTATATGCCAATCAAAAAACCTCAATAAATTCAAAAGACAACTGCAATGGGAAACTCAGGTGGGGTGCTTATCACTAGTTCCTGGCCTTAAAAGGAACAACATGTGGTTTGCACAACAGTTCAAATTAAAATACAACAGTTAACATAATGCAGTCAACACCCCTCATACCAAACAGTCATCTCAGTGTGGGATTTTTCTTTGGTGGCAGTCATTAAGTCAGAACAGTGGCTCCTAATTCAAAGGGTCTTCAAACAATCTTAAAGGTAAGTTGCAACATGGTTTTTCAAAACATGGTAGAAGCAAGTATTATGCTTAGTGTGCACTAATCAGTTTGGCAAACAGCAGTTTAAAGCCAATGGTTCTTAGTTGCAACAACGCCCAAACTGAACAAACCAACTAACCTCTCCAAGAAAAAACTGCTGTCAAAATGCTTTGGCAGAAATTTGATCATTTTTAATATGGTTCAACAGTATTACTAACACGAACTCAACCACCAAAGATCAATAAAGAGAACTAAAGTTGGCCTAAAATCCAAGGTGTTTTAGCAAACTTCTACTCAAATTTAAAGTTGTCCACAAGGTAACAATCAAGACAGTGAATTCCCCTCATGATATCAACAAAAAAAATCAGCCTTAATAATAAAGATGTGAATCATACATGACAACATTTCAATCAAAGGAAAACTAATTCACAAATTTATTCTTAAAGGTACACTTGTAAACCTCATGACAGTATGTGAATATGCAACAATAAGCAACAATGAGCAAAATGTGTTTTATGTCATGGTAATGGATGGGATGAGTTTAGACACTACATACCTGTGGTAATAAACTTGAGCAAGCGAAAAAAATACTCCTAGAAACCCAGAGATCCCTTTGAATGTCCTTCTTGCCTTGAATGTGCACTTTTGATCAAAATACGCTTATGATGCCAATGGAAGAAATAAGAATTATTGATGGTTCCTAGCAGCTTGGACAGTTGGGAAATGTCATTGGTAAGGTGTTAGAAGGATTAGAATGCCAAGAAACTATGTGGAGTGGATTTTAGCAAGTTTTGTGGTTTTGGTCAAAGTATGAAAGGTAGAAGTTTGACTTTTTGATTTTTTTGAGGTTTTTGATGATTTAATGGATCACACACCTTCTATATGTCATTTATAAGATGTGTGGATGATTGTGAGAGTGTTGGAAATGTTAGAAATGAAAATGGTGTGAAAGTTGCAAAATTACCACTTTTGGTGTTTTTTGAACTTTTCTTCACTTACAAGCAAAGAGAGAATGAGAAGGAGAGCTGTGATACTTTGGTATTATGAGCAGCTCTAGTGTGAAAAACAAGTGAGGGGGAGGCTTCTATTTATAGGAGAAAGAAGGATGAGGGCAGCTTGGTAACTTCCATTTTTGGAGGGAGTTTCATGAAGTTTCTTCCAAATCTTGCCAATATCTTTGTGGCAGCCATCCTCACATCAATTGCAAGACTCAATGCAAGCAAAACCAGATGATATGAAGGAGTGAGGTGACTTGAAATGATGTTAGAGAAGTAGGGGACTGCAGCTGCCCTTATTGCTTGAAAAGTTTCTCTTTCATGGCTTAAAAATGATTATTTTATTTGCAACTTGCCATCAACTTGCTAGACCCCTTAAACCATCCCATTTTCTGGTTTTCTCTTCATTCCTATCTCATATTATCAGTTTGTAACATGATCCAAGGGTGGAGAATGACTCAAGTTGTGAAAAACCCAATTTTGATATGTTGAAGCAAGTGAACTTTTAGTGTGACAGACCCAACTTCAAGACACCATAACTTCCAGCTCACAACTCCTCTTGGGGAGTTCTTGTTCTTTTTGGAAAGCCCTCATATGGCCCTACAACATTCATGT
Organism: Lathyrus sativus; assembly: GCA_963859935.3. Classification (NCBI taxonomy): domain Eukaryota; kingdom Viridiplantae; phylum Streptophyta; class Magnoliopsida; order Fabales; family Fabaceae; genus Lathyrus; species Lathyrus sativus. The sequence goes on along the minus strand of OZ012735.1, from coordinate 911,570,534 downwards.
TTGCAAAAAGTTCCAAATATATGTGCATCTTGGTTGAAAAGTCTCTTAAAGTTAGCAAAAAACAAGTTTTGATGCAGCTAGATTTTGAGAAATTCACCAAGTGTTTTGTACTAAAAAATGACTTTGATGATAACTCCAATTCCATGCATTTTCTGAGTGTGGACTAGTATAGGACTTTTGTAGGACTTGTTAAGAGCTTTCCGACGAGCTTTGAACCACCTCGTTCGGGTGTGTGGTTGGGGAGTTAGGGTTTAGCCCCTTTCAAAACCCTAATTTCCCGATTTTTCGATTACTCTCACGTCCTTGATCCGATGATCATGAAAAATGATATGTAGGTCCCTCATGACATAAGGGACAACTTTGCTTCACAACTTGAAGTTCAATTCCTAAAACTTGAGGGGGTTGACTTTTCGGTCAACCGTACGATCGATCGGCGATTACCGAACTGTCTGTTCATGTTTCGGAGCTTCCAAGACTTTGAAACTCTTTGAGGGGACTTCACTAGGCCATATGAACTTTTTAAACCATACTTTTGTCCTTGAATTATTTCCCAAATCTAAAGTCAAACTACAGTTGACTTTTTCAACCCGAAAAACCCTAATCGGGTGCCTTGAACTGCACTGCACCCCATCTGTGGGTGATTACTTCAAATTGAACTCACATATGGCCCAATATGGTACTCTTGATCTTATTTCATAAATGATTCAACCCAAAACATTGGTTTCCCAATCCTCGAACCTTCGATTTTATCAGTGCGGAGCCCCGTTTCATCTGTGTCTTGACAAAACACACTTCGAAACTTGTTAAGGTTAGATAAATAAATGCATATGATATGAAGAGGATATAAGGGGTCAAAATTTGGGGTGCAACAGATGCCCCTATTTAAATATCTTCACTAGATGGTAATGAGAGATGACAATCCTCATAGAATCGTGGTGAAAGGTATTTAAATATAGCAAACCAGAAATTTTGTCCCTTAGATCCGATGGTATGCAAAAGGACAAATGCAAATATGCCATGAATCTAAATGATGTCATATGATGCTTGAATGCAAGACAGATGCAAACACACGAACAAATATGAAAGAACGACAAAACGACGAGTAACCACTCACAGGAACCCAACACACCGGGGAAAGATTCCAAGCGAGGTAAACAAGATAAATCGAATATGACTAAAGATGCCTGCTCAAAGACGGAACGAAGACACGAATCTCACTGGGGATAACCAGATTGAGAAAGATTTCCTATAACGAAGAGTTCAAACGGGATCTTCAGGAAGAGGTTAGAAACAAGACCGGACGTGCCGGGGGAACTAGTATCCACTAGTCCTCCGAGACTCGACTGGGGAAAGCAAAAGCTTCAAAAGGGGTACTGGTGATGACCAGAACACCAGACAGTTTCCAATAGTGCTAGTTACCACTAGACTTACTGGGCAGGATGGTGATGACCAATCCAAAGTTCGGTTCCCAAAACGTGCTAAATATTTCTAGACTTCCTGGGGATGTGGTGACAACCAAGTCGAAGCTCCAATTTCAATTGAGAATTTCCAAACGATATTGATAAAACAGAGGACTTCAAACTAGGGAATTTGGTAACAAACGACTAATAACGATTAGTTTTCAAGCAATGCCAGTGACTACTGGACTTAGAGGAGACTGGTGATGACCAAATCAGGATGTACCAATAACAACTAATTCTGGATAACGCCAGTAACCACTAGACTTAAATGGAGGAATTGGTAACGACCGAGTCCCAGGAGACCAATAACTATTGGATTTCCACAGAGTTTGGTAACGACCAGACCAAAGTGGTGATAACAATCTAATTTAAGCGATGCCAATAACCATTGGACTTATGGTAACTGGTGACGACCAAATCCAGGGGTATACCAATAACAACTGTTACTGGATACTGCTAGCGAAAACTAGATTTTCCAAGCAATGCTAGTGACCACCAGACTTAGAAAGATTGGTAATAACCAAATCAAAAGCCACCAATAACAATCGGATCTGAAGGTAATACTAGTAACCACTAGATTCAAACAGACTGGTAATAACCAAATCAAACAGGTAACAATAACTTATTGGTTTCCAGACGATGCCAATAATTATTGGACTTTTCAGGGAATTTTGGTGACTACCAACTCAAGTACCAATGACCATTGGTTTTAGAAGGCAATACTAGTAACCACTAGATTTCTTTTTAGCAGAGATTGGTGAAAACCGCATCAAAAGGACTCCAATAACAATTGGTTTGCTTTATAATAGAATCAGTATCAACTGGGTTTAAAGAACAGTTGGTGACGACTGAATTACTGTACCGAACGTGGTTAGTTCTGAACACGTGCTAGTGACCACTAGTCTTTTAAAGTTTGTTGGTGACAACCAAATCGAAGGTGAAAATTGGTAATAACCCCTTGTTTGTATAAATTAGACATTGCTAGTCACCACTAACTTCCTAGAGCAAATAAGGAAACCCCAGGATGTCAACTTTGAAGCGAACTTGTAGCAATAAACAAAGATAAAGGTAACGACCAAAAGATCTCGACGGTGGGAATGCAAACAAACGCGTATGCTGGCATGATGCTGTATGCAAGACGCAGAACGACCCGTAGGGACAGAGGAAAACCAAATAAAGAGAGAACTCATCACGCTGAGCTTCAAAATGCCTCAAATCAGGCGACACTTCCTTCTTTGGTGCCGATAACGATCTTTTCTCAGTAATATCCCCGTAATTTTGCAAGGAAGAAGTCTTAGCTTAATAGCTAGAACTGCTGTCGGACGCATCTATCTCGGTCAAAGGTAACAGCGATTTCCACAACTTCAAGAACTGTGTAATATCATCATATTACCTTTAGAACTTTTCAATCATTTTGTCAAATTGTGCTTTCTTTTTAAAACAAGACTTAAGTTTTTCAAAACACTTTGCTTTCATGAAAATTCTTATTAACAAATAAATTAAATTGCATAACAAGAATAGCAGATCATAACAATGATTTGGCCAAAAAAGAACTGATTTTATTGATAGACAAGAACTTTACAAAAGGCAAAGCCTTGGGGATTTTAAAAGTTTTGAAAAAAAATGGCAACAGAAAGGATTACAGAATCCCATAATAATTTGGTCCTTCCGACTGCCAGTTCACTTGCTTTACTGCTTCTGACGAGAACAACAAGCTTTGACCTTTCCTCTAATATTCTGCACAGGTCTGTCCCAGCGTCTGTCATCTTTCAAACATTGGGCTTTCATCTTGTCGAGGCACTGAAATCCTCTTTCTATGTATTTCGTTTCAGGCGTAGTATTTTCTTACTGTGTCTGAGTTGATGGGATACTTGAGTGGTTCGCCATCCATGGTTTCGAGAATCAGAGATCCTCCGGAGAAAACAGTCTTCACAATGAAAGGGCCGTCGTAGTTGGGCATCCACTTGCCACGCATGTCTTTTTGCGTTGGCAGGATCTTTCTAAGCACAAGCTCTCTTTCCCTATACTCTTTGGGACGAACCTTCTTGTTGAATGCCCGGGCCATCCTTTGCTGATAGATTTGACTGTGACACATGGCCGTCATTCTTTTCTCGTCGATGAGATTCAACGAATCGAATCTTTCTTTTATCCACTCGTCTTCATCCAACTTTGCTTCCGTCAAGATCTTCAAGGAAGGTATTTTGACTTCAATGGGTAGCACAGCGTCCATCCCGTACACTAAGGAAAAGGGAGTTGCCCCTGTCGAAGTGCGTACTGATGTTCGGTAGCCGTGCAAAGCAAATGGTAACATCTCATGCCAATCTTTGTAAGTTACGACCATTTTTTGTATTATCTTTTTGATGTTTTTGTTTGCAGCTTCAACTGCACCATTCATCTTAGGTCTGTAAGGGGACGAGTTGTGATGTTTGATCTTAAAATCGTCACAAAGTTCCTTCATTGTATTGTTGTTCAGATTCGAACCGTTGTCAGTGATGATCTGGTTAGGGATACCATATCGGCAGACAATCTCTTTTTTAATGAAGCGTGCGACCACTTGTTTCGTCACATTTGCATATGACGCTGCTTCCACCCATTTGGTGAAATAATCGATTGCGACAAGGATGAAGCGATGGCCATTAGAAGCTTTCGGCTCTATTGCCCCAATCATATCTATGCCCCATATTGCAAAAGGCCAAGGTGACGTCATCACATTGAGAGGATGTGGAGGGACATGCACTTTATCAGCATAAACTTGACATTTATGACACTTTCGGGCGAAGAGTATGCAATCCGTCTCCAAAGTTAACCAGAAGTAACCCGCTCTTAAGATTTTCTTAGCCATGGTGTGGCCATTTGCATGGGTGCCGAAGGTTCCTTCGTGTACTTCGGTCATTATGAGATTCGCCTCATTTTCATCGACGCATCGGAGTAAGACCATATCATGGTTTCTTTTGTACAAGATGCCGTTGCTGATGAAGAATTTAGATGACAACCTCCGTATTGCTCTTCTGTCAATTGTGGACGCGTTAGCGGGATACTCTTGGTTTTGAAGGAAATTCTTGATATCATGAAACCATGGCTTCTCCCCAGATTCTTCGTCTATTGCCATGACGTATGCGGGTACTGTCCTTCTTTCGATGCGAATCAGAGGTGCCTCGTTGACAAACTGGACTTTCCACATGGATGCCATCATGGCCAACGCATCGGCAATGTGATTTTCTGCCCTTGGTACGTGCTTGAAGGTAATTTCATCAAAATACTCAGCCATCTCTAAGATGTGGGTCTTATAAGGAATCAATTTCTCATCCCTGGTTTCCCATTCTTCTTTGAGTTGGTATATCACCAAAGCAGAATCACCTATTACTTCCAAGATTTTGATACGGAGGTCAATGGCAGCCTCCAATCCTAGGATGCAGGCTTCATACTCTGCTATGTTGTTTGTACAAGAGAAACAAAGTCGGGCTGTGACCGCAGTGTACCCTCCAGTTGGATTTTTCAGAACAGCTCCGATGCCATGTCCATTTTTGTTTGACGCCCCGTCGAACATCATCTCCCAACGGGATCCCGGCTCGGGACCTTCCTCTGGACCAGGCTCTAGTTTCGTGCGTTGAATATACATCACATCTTCATCAGGAAAATCGAACTTGAGTGGTTGATAATCCTTCATAGGATGCTCTGTGAGGTGTTCTGACAAGATGCTCCCTTTGATGGATTTTTGAGCGACATACTGGATATCGTACTCTGATAGGAGCATATGCCATCGGGCTAATCTTCCTGTTTTAGCTGGCTTCTCAAAGATGTATTTGATGGGGTCCATCTTAGAAATCAGCATCGTAGTGTGACAAATCATGTACTGCCTCAGACGTTTAGCAGCCCATGCCAACGCACAACAAGCTTTTTCCAGGGGAGAGTAACGACTCTCGCAATCAGTGAACTTCTTGCTTAGGTAATAGATTGCATGTTCTTTCTTCCCTGATTCATCAGTCTGGCCCAAGACACAGCCCATCGAATTTTCTAACACGGTCATATACATGAACAAAGGCCTTCCAGGTACCGGAGGAATCAGCACTGGAGGTTCTTGCAAATACTGCTTGATTTTCTCGAACGCCGCCTGACAGTTTTCATTCCATACCACCGTTTGATTTTTTCGTAACAACTTGAAGATTGGTGTGTAGGTAGGAGTCAGATTGGAGATGAACCTGGAGATGTAATTCAAACGTCCAAGGAAGCCTCTAACTTGTTTCTCAGTTTTGGGAGCAGGCATTTCCTGGATTGCTTTAACCTTGTCAGGGTCTACTTCAATTCCTCGCTGACTAACGATGAAACCGAGTAACTTGCCTGAGCGAACTCCGAAGGTACATTTGGCTGGATTTAGTCTCAATTGATACTTTTGGAGTCTTTCAAATAGCTTCAGTAGATGATCCAAGTGGTCTTCTTCACTTTAGGATTTTGCAATCATATCATCCACGTACACCTCGATTTCTTTGTGCATCATATCATGAAAGAGTGTGACCATAGCTCTCTGATACGTTGCCCCTGCGTTCTTCAAACCAAAAGGCATTACCTTATAACAATAGGTGCCCCATGGTGTAATGAAAGTTGTTTTCTCCATGTCATCTGGATCCATTTTTATCTGGTTATAACCCGAAAATCCATCCATAAACGAGAATACTGCAAAGCTTGCTGTGTTATCCACCAAAGTGTCAATATGTGGTAGCGGGAAATCATCCTTCGGACTTGCTTTATTTAGATCCCTGTAGTCGACGCACATTCTGACCTTGCCATCCTTCTTCGGGACCGGTACAATGTTTGCCACCCATTCTGGATACTTGGATACTGCTAAAAAGCCAGCATCTATTTGCTTTTTGACCTCATCTCGGATTTTAAGTGCCATGTCTGGTCTCGACCTGCGAAGCTTTTGTTTGACCGGAGGACATTCTGGTTTTAGGGGGAGCTTGTGCATGACAATGTCAGTATCCAACCCTGGCATATCTTGGTAGGACCAAGCAAATACGTCAACAAAATCTCTGAGGATTGTTATCAGCTTGTCTTTGATTTCTGGCCTTAATGATGCCCTAATCTTGACTTCTCTTCTGTCCTCCTCTGACCCCAAGTTGATGACTTCCGTCTGCTCTTTATGGGGTTGGATATAATCATCTTTGTATTCAGCCATTCTCTTTAACTCTTCTGGGACTTCTAACTCTTCTTCGTTCTCTTCTTCAGCTTGAAAGACAAATGAACCGCTAGTAGAAGGAACCGAATGATCATAGGATTCTGTGGTTGATGGGGGTATTCTGCATGTTTTATTTAGGAACAATCAGGCACTCACACACAGACATGCAGATGAAGGGTGGTTTTTATTATTATTTTTTTTCAAAAGAGATTGCCATTTTTCCAAAAAGAGTGAAAGTGATGCGCAAACAAATAACAAGAGTTTTAACAAAAACACTTTTTCATTAATGATTTTCAATTTTTGCAAAGTGGCCCAGTACAAAATAATTCGCAGGTCTTGGGCAAGACCAGGAAATTTTTAAACAAAGACACAAAGCTAACAGGCAGAATGAATTACTCTAAAGGTAAAAAGATGGGAACTTCCACAGCCTCCCAATTGCGCAATGCTCCTCCTCCTCTAGTTATTAGATGGTCCAGATTACTGTCCTCATCTTCAGCAATAATGGCATTGACTTGCACACCGCCACTGGTGAATATCTCTTTTAAGGACTTCTTCTTCATGGTGCTTTCTTCTGGCTCGCCTTCCGGAGTTGGTTTGTAACCCAACCCTTGTCGATCGTTCTTGGATCGAGCATTGACTTCGATGATCTCTCCCCATCCCAGTGGGACTCCAGCTTTCAGTGCAGCCTTAATACTTTGAGCAGAGGTAAATAATGGCCCTTGGGTTATGTCTCGTTCATCTACTAGAACAGCGTGAGCTATTTCTAGTGCTTGGAAGGCTGTCTCGAGAGAGTCTTCATCAGCCTCAATATACCGGAAAGATGACAAGTTGCTCACCATCAAGTCCTCTTCTCCATGGACAATGACTAGCTGGTCATTCACAACAAACTTCATTTTTTGGTGGAGCATGGAAGTGACAGCGCCAGCTGTATGAATCCAGGGTCTTCCCAATAAGCAGCTGTAAACCGGATTTATGTCCATCACCTGGAAGGTGACTTCAAAGATTTGTGGTCCAATTAGAATAGGAAGATCAACTTCTCCTATCACGGTTCTCCTGGATCCGTCGAATGCCTTGACTATAAGAGAGGTTGGTCTCATGGTAGCGCCTTGATATGCCAGCTTGGCCAAAGTCCTTTTAGGCATTACATTGAGTGCTGACCCAGTATCAACAAGAACTCGGGACATTGTATCCTCTTCACACTTGACTGATACATGCAAGGCACGATTGTGCTTACGCTTCTCAGCTGTCAGGTCATTATCGTCAAAGCTCAAAGTGTTACAGACAGTGATATTTGCTACAACGGAGTCAAATTGCCTCACTGTAATATCTTTAGTGACGTGGGCCTGTGTCAGGATTTTGAGCAATGCCTGGCGGTGTGCTGGAGAACTTAAGAGCAAAGCCATGACCGAGATCTTGGAGGGTGTTTGATTCAATTGGTCCACCACCCTATAATCGCTTCGTCGAATGATTCTCAAGAATTCTTCTTCATCGTTCTTGAGACTTTCTTTTCCTCTAACTAAAGGTTCTTTGGCGGTGGTTGTCTCCGGAACAGGCTTCTGAGGAACAGGCATCTTTTGAACAGAAACCGCTGGTGGAGGAGCCTCGTTATATGTTCGAGTTTGATAGACACGACCACTCCGGGTCATTTTGCTTCCACCGGCAATGTTGGCCACACTTACCGGTTTCTTTTCTTTGAAAATCCCCTCACACCATGAATAGTCTTGTTTTGGTGTCACGACTCTTGGGCGAGGCTGGAATCCTCCCCTTGGCTCAAACCTAGTCTGTCCCCTCCCAAATTTCAGGGGTGCATCATCACGAAATACTGGCCGAATATTCTTGTAGTTTTTGTTACTGTTATCATCTCTGAACATGGCTCCTTTGTTGGATTCTCCTGGTATGTTAAACACAGGCTCGATGACCGCCACATCTTCTTCCATTTTCCGGTGGGCGATTTTTATCATTCCCTGTTCAATCATAGCTCGAATGTCCTTTTTCACAGCGTCACAACCCTCAGGATTCAGCATACATTCTTTGCAATCCTCGTGAGATGTTTTGAGTGACCACGCCTGAGCGAGGCGTTTGTGCAGGTCTGCTAATGGCACTTTGATCTCACCAACAGTAGTGACTTTCTTATCTTCTGACCCCTCCCCTTCTTCAGTAATGGCATTGACTCCACCATGATTGGGAAGAGGGTTGCTCTTAACATTGGGCGGATTGTCTTCGAAGGACAGAATTCCCTTTTCAACAAGTTCGCGAACTAGGTGCTGAAGGGCGAAGCAACCTTCGAGATTGTGGCCTGGAGCATTCTCATGAAATAGGCAGCGGGCATTTGCATCGTAATAGAACGGGAGTGGATTAGGTGGAGCACCTAATTTTCTCGTTTTAACCAAACCTTTTTCTATTAACATGGGAAACAGGTCGGTGTAACTCATTGGGATAGGCTGTATCTTTGGCCTATTTGCTTGATAACTTGCCTTCAGGGCCCTGTTCTGAGGTTGTTGACCCTGCGGCTGCTGGTATTGTTGTTGATTATTGGTGCGATACTGTTGCTGACTGCTAGGCTGATACTGGTGTTGATTGTTGAATGCCCCAGGTTGGGGACCCTGCTGTGAAGAAGGTTGAAAAACCGGAGTCACTGCTGCTATATATGATGGTTGGTACTGTTGGTGGTGGCTTCGTGAGCTTTGCACTTTCTTTCCATATGTGATCGCGCTCACCTCTCCCTCTTTCTTTTTGTGGAACATGCTAACTGGCTTCTTTGCCGTGCTGGCGCTTGAGGTAACATTTGGAGTAGTCACTTTTCCACTCTTTAAACCTGCTTCCACCTTGACCCCTACTGCCACAATATCAGAGAAATTTGTTGTAACGCTGCTGATCAAACGTTCGTAGAATTCTGGTCGAACTGTATCTACAAACCAGTCTGCCAACTCCTTCTCAGTAAGGGGAGGCTCTACTTGTGCTGCAGTTCCGGCCATCTTTGCGCATACTCCTTGAAGGTTTCGGTATTTTTCTGCGTCATGCTGAGAAGCTGACGGCGGTCGGGAGCTAGGTTCATGTTGTACTTGTACTGTTGAATAAAAGCATCCGAAAGGTCTTGGAAACTGTGAATCTTAGCTTGATCTAAACCGAGATACCACTTGGCCGAAGCCCCTTTCAGACTATCTTGGAAACAGTGTACTAGCAGTTTATCATTTTCAATATGCGGAGCCATCCGCCTACAGTACATGATTAAGTGCTCTTTAGGACAAGCGGTCCCTTCATATTTGTCGAAGATTGGCGTTTTAAATTTCTGAGGGAACACTAATCCAGATACCAAACATAGATCCTTGGCATCAGATCCAAAGACATGATTTCCTTCAATGGCCCTCATCCTTTTGGCCATGATGTCCATCTCTACCCTTAACTTTTCGTGTTTTTCGTCCTCAGCTTCGGATCCATTGGGTATATCAAAGATTGACTGTTGATTGGCGAAGACCGGGCGTACTGTGGTAGGTCCACCTGCTGGAGTAAAAACGGGGTTTCTGATTGTTGAGTCGAACAACGGATTGAGACCTGAAGACTGCATGCTGTTGAAAGGTGGCACAAAATCCCGGGACATGCCATAGGGAAACTCCGCTGAAGTAACAAGAGCCATTGTGACATTGGCTGCTGTTGTGGCAACTTCGGAGATCACTGTAGGTTGTGTATCCATTTTTGCTTTGATCACGTTGAGGGCTTCCAAGATCTGGTTGACGTCCCCTTTGATCCCTTCAATGTCATTATCCATTCGATCGAACCTTTGGTCGTTATCTGCCATCTTCTTTTGAGCTTGGGACCGTGTGTTGTATCTGTGGGTACTCAGCGTGACTCCTTATCTCCTCTTTCTGGACAAGAACAAAAGATGAGCTGCGGAACCCCAAATGCAGGATTGATGTAGGATGACATGCAAATGCGGATGCATAAACCATTCAAGGAAACTCAAAATTTTCGTTTACAAACAAAAAGTTAGACCAACACGTAACGACATGCTTAAAAAGCGTTTTTCATTTGATAACTGGAAATCTATTACAGTAGAGTGGCCTTTGCTAAAAAGCAAGACTTTTCTTACAATGAAATTAAATGCAACAAGCAGGATATCAATCCTTTTTTAAGGAAAGTAGGGAAATGGCGAAACAAAAATCAATCTAACAAGACGACCCTTCTCCTTCTTGGACCCTGACATGAACTTGATCCTGGCGGATAATCTCCCACAGGTCTTCGTTTTCTCTTTGTGCTTTAACCAAAGCGTATTTCAGCTCTTCCCTAGTCGCGGGGACCTCAGGTTCCATAGTCATCTCATAGTCGTGAGTGTAGAACATGATTAAGGCAATTTCCTTTGACCATAGCAGGTACCCCCTGGTGGTTAAATAACTCGCATTCTCCATTGGGGTTGGGCCCATGAGGTGTGGATCTCTTTGAGCATATTGAGCATCTTCTTCTAGTTCCTGGTTGCGACCTGTCTCACAGAAGCGAGGCCTCAACAGTTCTGGTTCAGGCTCGGGCCCGGTGGGATACCCATGTTGACGCCGAGCGAGAATAGGATTATAAGTGATCACCCCTTCTATCCCAATGAGAGGCACATTGGGGAAATCTCCGTAGCTGGAAATCATGACCTGGTCACCGATGCTAGTGTCATCCCAGGTGATATCATGGTGTCTGAGAGTGACAAGTTTAGAAACCCATGCGCTTTTGGTAGGAAGCCTCTAAAGGATATGGGTCCTTGGCAGATGAGAAGTAAACCATCGGTCGAGTAGTGCAAGACAACATGAGAATCACCCACAATCATACAAGGCAAAACGGTGGATGACTACATAAGTATCAACCAGTATTGTGTTGACCAGATTTTTGAGGATGAAGAGGCGGATTGCTTCTTCGCTGATGAAGTCGTAACTGCTTGGGAACAAATATAGTCCGTATATTAGTAGTGCCAAAATTGCCTCAAAAATGCCCAGGTTTCTGCTTTCATAGTGATACTCGGCCATTTCCATTAGAGGCCCGACATCCATTCCATACCACCCTCCTTTCGCCCTCATTGGTGGTAAGTCTTCTAGCTTGATATGCAGGGCTTTAGCTAAGTCCTTCCTCTTTGGCTTTCCATAAGGGAGTGTAAAAGTCCATGGGATCTTCAAGTAAGCATTATACTCTTCGAGGGTCGGGAGTAGCTGAAAATCTGGAAACACAAAGCAGTGGTAAGTTGTATGATAGAATTCCACCAAGGCTTGCAACATGGGCTCATTGATCGGAGCGCTTATCAATGGCAATAGGTCCCCATATTTAGCTATGAAAGCAGCAGGATTTCAGACAAGTCTGGTTAACATTCTTAGACGGCCCAATCTCAGATCCGGGACTCGAAGCATGTCTCTTCTTACCATGTTGTTGCCTGCAAAGAAAAAAGTTGAATTTCCTTGAATGGTTAGAAGAAGTACGAATGCAAATGCACATGATTGTCATGGAACTCATATATTTTCGAACATCAGAAATCATCATTTCATTAATAAACAAAACATCATTTCTTCTTACAAGAGTTTTAACTAAACAACTTGGTACAACCTATCAAGGTTCTCCTAGCAGCCTGAGGTTGAGCTTCTCGATCTTTCTTTCCATCTGAGTCTTCTCGATGATGAGTCTGTCCACAATTATTTTCCATGGATTATACTGAGGCTCATAAGGTTCTTCTAGTGCTTTCCTCTTCTTACAAGAGAGGATTTCTTCATCTTTTGACTGGAGTTGTCTCTGGAGCTCCGCATTTTCTTCAATGACTATCTGATACTTGTGCTTCCAAGCTTCTTCAGTTTGCTGTGCTTTGACCAAAGCAATTTTCAACTTTTCTTCTTCAGACATGAAGACCAACGGGCGTTCTTCCTTTAAGGCCATAGGCTCTTGTTTAGGATACGGCATCCTTAGTGTGACGGCTCTTTTCTGAACCCATTGGAGGTAAGGTTCCAAAGAAACACAGTTGAGTCTTCCAATATCTTTCTTTCCTTTCTTGTGTAGACGCTTCCAAGCTTCTAGAATTTTCTCTTTTAATCCTTGACTATCTTCCCCTTCTTTGAAGAAGATGCTTTCTACTTGAACACTTTTGGGTTTGTCCTTTAGAGGGTATCCCAGTTGTCGGCGGGCGAGTATCAGACTGTAGCTGATCCCTCCATTAATGCTGAGAAGAGGTACGTTGCTAAATTCCCCACAACTGTCAATAATCATTGTCCCATCATAATCACGACTATACCAATCAATATCGGAATGGGTAAGAGCCATGATCTTTTGTGACCACCATCCTTTCTTTGGATCCCAAAAAGAGTTGGCTTTGGGTAAGTGTAAAGTGAACCATTTGTATAATAAAGGAGCACAACAAGTGATCATTCCTCCATTATGGAAGTTCCTCAGATGAACAGAATGGTACGTGTCTGCTAACAAGGTAGGCACAGGATTCTTCTTCAAGAAAATTTTGATGGCATTGAGGTCCACAAAATTCTCAAAGCTTGGAAACAAGAATATACCATAGATGAGTAAGGCAAGGATAGCCTCGAATGCATCCATGCTTAAATGATTTGCGTAATATTGAGCTTTCTCAACCAAGAATTCTGCTTTTAACCCAAAGACTCCCCCTTTTGTAATCAGATTCTTTTTTATATCATCCACTCCCAAACGTGTAGCTTTGGCGATATCTTGCTCTTTAGGGTCCTTTTCTACAATCGGAATAGGAGAATCTTCAAGAATAGGCAATCCAATTAACTGAGAATACTCTTCTAGTGTGGGTACTAGCTGATAATCGGGAAATGTGAAGCAGTGGTAGAGCGGGTCATAAAACTGGAGGAGAGTAGAAAGAAGTCCACTATCCATCTTTATCTTTAGGAGTAGCAATAGCTTCCCGTATCGGCTTTGAAATCCCTCTGAATCTGTCACTAAGGTGCTCAATCTTTTCAAGTCATCGAGGTTAAAACCCTTGTAAGTGTACTTCAAAGTCTTCTTTCTTTCACTGTTCATGACGACCTCTGATATTTACAAACAACAAAGTCTGAGTTCCATGAAACCATATGATGATATAATGACATGATGATATGAATGCACAAAACACAAACAAGATGCATATGCACACAACACAGGTTTAGGGTTAAGGACAAGCATGAGTTCAAGGGTCTACCCATCCCCAAAGATTGTACTATGGATTGATTGTACCTGCCGAACGGGTTCTACAAAGTTCCCAAAGTCATCAACCCATCTTTCAGATATTATCAACTTCCCAAATTACTTGGTAATTGATAATATTCTCAAGAGAATCTCGTCTGAGTGTAGTATCGCGTATCAACTATTTCGGAAATACTTCCTTATAGTCATCGCACTACGTCCTAATAAGGCCAAAGTGGGGTAGAATGTAATCTAAAAGTCCACAGTGTCATGGGCTCCTTCGTCGAAAGTAGCATTGTTTTCACGAATACTCGATCAATAATACTTAAACTTTCAAGAGGGCCTACACTAAGCGGTGGTTTCTCAAGTTAGCTTGGTCGGGAATCAACTCCCTATAAGCCTTCTTGAATATACCACCATCCTATCACAATTTCACTCAAGTCCGGGTATAGGACCGTCTCACCACTCAAAGCACCCAATACCCAACAAACAAATATATTGACAAATATACATGTTAAGCAAATATTCACAAATATAGCATGCAATTAAACAAAATAGGCTAAACCCTCAAGTTAAGTAAGTAATTTCCCCAATGAAGTCGCCATTTCTGTTGCGGTGAGAATCGTGATATCAAGCTATTGACTAACTTGAATCTTAAATTCTTAAATTCACAACCGGACTTTAATTTATCCAAAGGAAAGGTCTAAAGAAAGAAAGAACCTTTTGCGCGATGTAACAACAACGCTAAGAGATTCGGGGATCGGGGGTTGGTTATGCTTAGGGTAGGTATTTCACATCCTAAACGTCTGTAGTATTCTACAGGAACCTTTTGTTTGTTTGCATGCTAAGTTGGTAAATGTCTGCTAAGGTTTGGGATGGGTAAAGGGTGTAGGTTAAAACCTAAAGATAATTTCTAAGCTTGCTCGCAAAGACATCGCGTCCTCTGCCTACGTATCCTAACTAGGATAGAATCAGAGCAATCGTAGTTCACCTCACTAAGGTTGAAGAACACTTGATTATGATCAAGGTTCAATAGGGAGCAAACATAATAATGTTCGTATAGAGTTTAACAAAACTCTCTAGATCTATATTACAACACTCAAAGGGAAATAAGCAATCATTACTATGATTCTTATATAGAGTTTACAAACTCTATCCTAGGGTTCTAGTTTGAAGATCACTCCTAGTAGAGGTGGGTCTTTTAGACTTAAGCAAAGTCTAGGGTTTTGTGAACTAGGGTTGGAGGATGACTTTAACAAAGTCAAAGGGGGTAGTGGGCTATCCATGACACAAGGGTCAATGGAGAGGCTTTTCCTTTGGAAGGAGAAAGGGGAGGCAACTTGGATGAGAACTAGAGAGTTCCATCCCTTGGGGAAAGATAACTTAACAAAGCATAAACATGATGAATATAAGGGACATGATTACAATCAAAGATGGGCAAGCACATTACAATGAGCAAGTAATTCAAGTGAGATGAATGGTTTCAACCAAGATATACAAACAATGTTACAGATGGCATATCTTAACAAAGATGAAGGCGTATTTTAACAAAGATTGAAAGTACGATCTTAACAAAGATTGAGAACATGATAAAGGTGACAACCATGTAAACAAATAACAATTTGAAAACAATCATAGTAGACTCAAAGTAGAACAAATGTGACAACAATGTGTATAGATAACAATCACACACAAATGAATAAATTAGTTTAACCTCATAATTTAGGAGGAAGCTATGATGAAGTCCTACTTGACAAAGTAAAGATGGAGAAAACACATGGTAACAACCAATAAGAGAGTGATATCCTAATATGCTAACAAACATAAAGGAAATAAATCTTACAAGATAAAAATAAACATGGTATGAAGGAAGTTCAAATCGAAACACACAGTAATGACCTAAGAACGAATCTACTAACAAGCAGGAAAAAAGCATTGTACAAACAAGCAATTATGATATTACAATCCATTAAATAAAACTAGACATTACAATGAAAAGGTTGCAAAAAGAACGGATTAAAACTAATAAACAACGAATAAATTATGGATATTTGAAGTTTGATTGATTTCATAACAATAAAATAAATAAACAAGCAAATAAAAAAAAGAAGGGGCATGGGTGGGGATTGAACCCATGCCCTTGTGCTTACCAACACAACAAACTAACCACCAAGCCACAGCATGCGCGTGTGAAAGGGAAATAGAAGATGGAGAAAATAATGAAAAACAAGCATTATTTGAAATAAAAACCAAAAAGTGTCCCACTCAGGGATCGAACCAAGGACCAAGGGCAAGGCAAGTGACTTAAGGCACATGCTTCTACCACTGGGGTGGCTATACATCCGTGTATTTAGCCACCCCTAAAAATACTTAAGGCTTTCTTTCTTAAGAAATCTGGGTAAACATGAAGACCAAGAACCAAGTTCAAACTGAAATACGTTTTGATTCTTATCTCAATCAAGACTTAATGAAATTTAACAAAGTTCCAGTCAAAAATGAATAATTTTTTTATGAGGAATTCAAAGGCAAGGCTAATTTCTTGAAATGACATCCACAACTCCCAATACGATTGATCATGCAAATTTAAATTTTGGGATGTATTTTGAAATTTCAAAACCAAGACAGATGCAAGTTAAAATGGTTAAGGGTCTGAACAAAGATCAAATATCATGCTGGTAATGAATTCTAAAAGGAAGAACCTAAACCTTCACCAGATTATGTAATGATGTTCATGCTGCAAGCTAAGATGCAAAATTTGGCATTTTAATCAAAGTAAAACAAGTGACTTAAATGACAAAGCAAATCCCAATAATCCACACCATAACAGAATGAGAATTCAATAAATAAGATGGAGCTTTGATGAAAACAGAAGTTATCAAATCTTGGAAAGAGATTGGCAGCAACATAGTCATCAAAACATCATTTACAACTTGTCTTGATAGTGACAGGATTTAGGCCTCATGCCAACAACATTTTTCACAGTAGAGCAGTATCTCAAGATATTGACAATATTAGCAACAATGTTCAAGTAGAAGCTCAGCAATACCAACAGTCTACACAGTGATAAATGAGGCATACATCCTAAACATGAGCTGACAGGCTGCTACTCCTAACAGCAGGTCTGAACAGAACCAAATACCATACCAACCAAACATTAACTCAAAACCTGCCAAGCATTGCAAAAAGTAAACCTAAACACAAAAGTAGTCCTAGGTTCACACATCCACCTTCTAAATATTGCCAAAACAGAGATGTCACAATGAATTCACCAATTCATTTCCAAGGGAACTAGACCTAAATGGTTTTGCAAAGTCATCTCACAAGAGCAAAACCTGGTGCATACATAATCAAAGCATACCAGCAATCTTATCATAAATGGTATTGCCTCCACTTGTCCAAATTAGATCATAAAAGAGAACAAACCCACCAACCTAAGGCAAAGATGAAATTCAAATTTAAAAATGGTCTTTAACATGATAATGCTCATTCTGTGCCAATAAGTCTATATCATCTAGCAACACCCTCTCAAGCAAAACCACAATTGATCCAAAAATGATAATCTTGACTCTAATTTCTAAAGACCAACTGTTATCCTCTAAACAGGTTAGTCATCAAACCCTTGCAAACATGTAAATCTTAAACACTCCAACACCTGTTAGCACTAATATCCAACACAACAGTAGACTACCAGCTCTAAGTGCTTCCAATGGAATAGAGCAGATGAAAATCAAACACAGTGGCCTATTAGTAGGTTTGGAAATAATCCAAAAGCAAACCAACACAAGTTGTTAACAACCCTAGTTATGTACAAATAGACCCTAAACACCAATAAGAGTCCAACTATGAATGAGTCTCCCTAAAATAAAATCAAACCAAAAAAGTGAAATGTGTGTAGTTGCTTTTTTGAAAACAGTTTGACAACTATGGTGTTCTTTGAGGTTTTTTCAAACAGTTTCAAACAACTATATTCAATCCAATACAAACATGCATACATCCTAGATAAATACAAGTGAATGAGTTCAAATGAATTTCAAGAGCCTGCCCTGGCTGTATGTGATTTTGATGATCAAAGTGCTCACATGGATGCTATGTGCATTATGAGGTGTGTGTTTGTGTCCAGGTTTCTTTGATGCATCCTGATCACACAAACATACTTCAAATGACAAATGCAAGCTGTTAGAGCAAATGATTCCCCTTAAAACAAGCTGAGGCAAGAATTGGTGTGTGACATGCTATATTGTGGAGAAAGATGCATTTTGAAAAGTAATTCTCATGACAGTGGTGTTTTGTGCAAAGTGATCTTTCTAACATTTCAAAAATGACCTATGTGAGGTATGTGAGGTGTTGTTTTGGTGAAAAGTCAGTTTATGAAAAAAGTAGCAGTGTGAGTGGTTTTTGTGATTTTGGTATGAACATGAGTTTCACAATTTATGCACCAACAGTTAAAAACAAATATCCACACAATGTTCAAATACATTTTAAAACATGTTCAAAACTGATCTTCCAATGTTTATGAAAAGAGAACCAAACAAGTGCTCCAACTGTTTTTGAGTTCTTGACAGCAAATTGCAAAGTAAGTGAAAAAGTCCAAGTGCTGCTTATTATTTTCAAGGCACGAGTAGGATGTTTTAATAGTTTAAATGCTCAAAGGAAAAAACACAACAACAGCACAATGAGGCCTAAACTATTACCATGCTGGCCTAAGGCAAAAAAATATCAAAGATGGTGAAGCTTTACAAGCTCATTATCTATGAAAATCCCAAAATTGGTCATCAATCCCCAAACTGTTATGAGGGCAGAAACGAGGATCCAACTTACTCAAATTCCAGACAGCCTCTCAAGATTTATGCTCTTGTATTAGGTTAAAGGGATTAGTTTGAAAACATCAGCAAGCACCAAACCAGGTATAGAAAGCCAATAGTTTGTTTACAAAGAACCTGGACAGTGGATACATTCAAATTGTCAATGGAGTATGAAGACACAAACTGGTGGAATCCAAATAGGTTTTGCCATTGTTGGTCTGACACTTCAACCAAATAAATCAACATCACAATTAACCTCTAAATTCTAACAGCCTAAATATGAGGTTCTGATCCCTTTGCCCTAGCCTGCACAAACCACCAGTCATGACACAATTCTGTCACAACACCAACTAGCTCCCAGCACAATGAATTTTAGTCCAACAATTAAGGCTACCAAAATCAAAGCAGATTCCAAACCTAAACTGCTATACAACAAGATTGCCAGCTCACTCACATCAGCTCAGAGAAAAACAAACAAATGAGGTGTAAGTGTGTGCTGAGATTTAGTGAGTCATTTCTGAATACTGCAGCCAAACATGTCCCAATACCTTATATGCCAATCAAAAAACCTCAATAAATTCAAAAGACAACTGCAATGGGAAACTCAGGTGGGGTGCTTATCACTAGGTCCTGGCCTTAAAAGGAACAACATGTGGTTTGCACAAAAGTTCAAATTAAAATACAACAGTTAACATAATGCAGTCAACACCCCTCATACCAAACAGTCATCTCAGTGTGGGATTTTTCTTTGGTGGCAGTCATTAAGTCAGAACAGTGGCTCCTAATTCAAAGGGTCTTCAAACAATCTTAAAGGTAAGTTGCAACATGGTTTTTCAAAACATGGTAGAAGCAAGTATTATGCTTAGTGTGCACTAATCAGTTTGGCAAACAGCAGTTTAAAGCCAATGGTTCTTAGTTGCAACAACGCCCAAACTGAACAAACCAACTAACCTCTCCAAGAAAAAACTGCTGTCAAAATGCTTTGGCAGAAATTTGATCATTTTTAATATGGTTCAACAGTATTACTAACACGAACTCAACCACCAAAGATCAATAAAGAGAACTAAAGTTGGCCTAAAATCCAAGGTGTTTTAGCAAACTTCTACTCAAATTTAAAGTTGTCCACAAGGTAACAATCAAGACAGTGAATTCCCCTCATGATATCAACAAAAAAAATCAGCCTTAATAATAAAGATGTGAATCATACATGACAACATTTCAATCAAAGGAAAACTAATTCACAAATTTATTCTTAAAGGTACACTTGTAAACCTCATGACAGTATGTGAATATGCAACAATAAGCAACAATGAGCAAAATGTGTTTTATGTCATGGTAATGGATGGGATGAGTTTAGACACTACATACCTGTGGTAATAAACTTGAGCAAGCGAAAAAAATACTCCTAGAAACCCAGAGATCCCTTTGAATGTCCTTCTTGCCTTGAATGTGCACTTTTGATCAAAATACGCTTATGATGCCAATGGAAGAAATAAGAGTTATTGATGGTTCCTAGCAGCTTGGACAGTTGGGAAATGTCATTTGTAAGGTGTTAGAAGGATTAGAATGCCAAGAAACTATGTGGAGTGGATTTTAGCAAGTTTTGTGGTTTTGGTCAAAGTATGAAAGGTAGAAGTTTGACTTTTTGATTTTTTGAGGTTTTTGATGATTTAATGGATCACACACCTTCTATATGTCATTTAGAAGATGTGTGGATGATTGTGAGAGTGTTGGAAATGTTAGAAATGAAAATGGTGTGAAAGTTGCAAAATTACCACTTTTGGTGTTTTTTGAACTTTTCTTCACTTACAAGCAAAGAGAGAATGAGAAGGAGGGCTGTGATACTTTGATATTATGAGCAGCTCTGGTGTGAAAAACAAGTGAGGGGGAGGCCTCTATTTATAGGAGAAAGAAGGATGAGGGCAGCTTGGTAACTTCCATTTTTGGAGGGAGTTTCATGAAGTTTCTTCCAAATCTTGCCAATATCTTTGTGGCAGCCATCCTCACATCAATTGCAAGACTCAATGCAAGCAAAACCAGATGATACGAAGGAGTGAGGTGACTTGAAATGATGTTAGAGAAGTAGGGGATTGCAGCTGCCCTTATTGCTTGAAAAGTTTCTCTTTCATGGCTTAAAAATGATTATTTTATTTGCAACTTGCCATCAACTTGCTAGACCCCTCAAACCATCCCATTTTCTGGTTTTCTCTTCATTCTTATCTCATATTATCAGTTTGTAACATGATCCAAGGGTGGAGAATGACTCAAGTTGTGAAAAACCCAATTTTGATATGTTGAAGCAAGTGAACTTTTAGTGTGACAGACCCAACTTCAAGACACCATAACTTCCAGCTCACAACTCCTCTTGGGAAGTTCTTGTTCTTTTTGGAAAGCCCTCATATGGCCCTACAACATTCATGTTTGCAAAAAGTTCCAAATCTATGTGCATCTTGGTTGAAAAGTCTCTTAAAGTTAGCAAAAAACAAGTTTTGATGCAGCCAGATTTTGAGAAATTCACTAAGTGTTTTGTACTAAAAAATGACTTTGATGATAACTCCAATTCCATGCATTTTCTGAGTGTGGACTAGTATATGACTTTTGTATGACTTGTTAAGAGATTTCCGACGAGCTTTGAACCACCTCGTTCGGGTGTGTGGTTGGGGAGTTAGGGTTTAGCCCCCTTCAAAACCCTAATTTCCCAATTTTTCGATTACTCTCACGTCCTTGATCCGATGATCATGAAAATTGATATGTAGGTCCCTCATGACATAAGGGACAACTTTGCTTCACAACTTGAAGTCCAATTCCTAAAACTTGAGGGGGTTGACTTTTCGGTCAACCGTACGATCGATCAGCGATTACCGAACTGTCTGTTCAAGTTTCGGAGCTTCCAAGACTTTGAAACTCTTTGAGGGGACTTCACTAAGCCATATGAACTTTTTAAACCATACTTTTGTCCTTGAATTATTTCCCAAATCTAAATTCAAACTACAGTTGACTTTTTCAACCCGAAAAACCCTAATCGGGTGCCTTGAACTGCACTGCACCCCATCTGTGGGTGATTACTTCAAATTGAACTCACACATGGCCCAATATGGTACTCTTGATCTTATTTCATAAATGATTCAACCCAAAACATTGGTTGCCCAATCCTCGAACCTTCGATTTTATCAGTGCGGAGCCCCGTTTCATCTGTGTCTTGACAAAACACACTTCGAAACTTGTTAAGGTTAGATAAATAAATGCATATGATATGAAGAGGATATAAGGGGTCAAAATTTGGGGTGCAACACCTGTTGAGAGTACGTAGGCACAATACTGATGTATTGGCGAGCTACCTCCCCCATAATCCGTCGTAGGTCGAACTACGTTGACTCTGATTTCTCGTTCTCTGATGAGAATACGTAGGCATAAAGCGCGACGCTTTGCCGAGTCATTTTCTTTTCTCTTTTCAGCCAGCCTTGATAGGTAGATAGATAAAACCAACCCGTCCGGTAATCACAACAAGCGTGGATCCCGTCGAGTACGACGGACGTAAGGGGTGCTAATACCTTCCCCTTGCGTAACCGACTCCCGAACCCAGACAACGGTTGCGACGACCTTGTCTTATACCCGTTCTCGTTAGGTTTTTCCGATCGTTTCCTTTCCTATTCTGAGGGATAAATAACGAAAGGTGGCGACTCTTCTGTTGTGCCGGCACCTTATTTTCGCGTAAGCGACACAAAGCAATTCTCAAATGTCCTGCATGCTCTTCCTCAGACTTAGAATAAATCAGTATATCGTCAAAGAACACAACAATAAACTGATCCAAATAAGAATGGAAGATTTGATTCATATACTCCATGAACACTCCCGGCGCATTAGACACTCCAAAAGGCATTACTGCATATTCGTAATGTCCATATCGAGTTCTAAATGCGGTCTTCTGAATATCACCTTCTTTCACTCTTATCTGATGGTAACCCGACCTCAAATCAATCTTACTGAACACCCGAGCTCCCACCAACTGATCCATCAAATCATCAATCCTTGGAAGAGGATATTTGTTCTTAATGGTCACTTTATTCAACTGATGGTAATCGATGCACAGATGCATACTACCATCTGCTTCTTTACCAACAGTACTGGAGCTCCCCACGGTGACACACTCGGTCTGATAAACTTTCTATCCAACAACTCTCCAATCTGAGACTTCAATTCAGCCAATTCCACTGCCGATATCCTGTACGGTGCCATAGATATAGGCCTGGTACCAGGTACAAGATCAATGCTAAACTCAACTTCTCTCTTCGGAGGTAATTCTGTAATATCATCAGGGAACACTTCAGGAAATTCATTCACCACCGCCAACTCCTGCAGTGACGCTTTTCCGTCGACAGCTGATGATGCAAATAAAGCAAACATTTTAGCTTCGTCCTCCAACAAGATCCTCAATTCCTTACTAGACAAGGAATCCGCCAATGCTTCTTCCTCTGGCGTAAGAAACAACAACACCTTCCGAAAACAATCGAGTAGACTCAGTTGAACTCCAACCAGTTCATACCCAGAATAACATCCAACTTACCAAGGGGCAAGCAAATCAGATCCACTCCAAAATCTCTACCAAAATAGTCAGTGGACACTTCAAACATACCAAAGAAGTAGTCATTAAACCAACAGAGGGAGTTTCAATAGTCAACCGCCGCTTAAGAGTAGTCGGCACCAATCCTAACCTCTTCACACAATCAACAGAGATGAACGAGTGGGTTGCACCCGTATCAATAATAGCAGACAAGGGAACATATTGATGAAACAAGTACCTTGGATAGAACTCTCCTCACTGGCAGCTTGAGTTCCCACCACCGCAAACACTTTACCACTGGTCTGAGACACCTGAGACCTCTCGCAATGCGTACTGATATGACCCTTCTCACCACAGTTATAACAGGTAGGCATAACGGCCCGACAATCAGCTATCACATGGCCTGACTTACCACACTTGAAACATTTCTTCACCTCATGAGAACAATCATTGGCACGATGACTCGCGCCACCGCACCGGTAACACTTCCCACCAGCAGACACTCTCCCTTCTCTGGGCTTCTTATCCGCAGCAGCCTTAAACTTCCCCTTATCAGCAGGAACACTGTATAGAGTACCACCAAACCTCTGCTTACCCTTACGGTCATTTGCAGCCTTGTAATGTGCAATCCTAGCCCGGTTATCATTATCATAAATTCTGCTCCTGCTTATCAGCTCAGGATAATCCCTGATCTTCTGACAAGCGATCCCCATCTTAACTTCCGGACGCAACCCATTCTCAAACTTCAAACACTTGGAGGTCATCTCCCCGTTAGTATTGTAATGAGGACAATACTGCACCAGCTCTTCAAACTTAGAAGCATACTCAGCCACCGTCAAATTACCCTGCTTCAGCTCCAGAAACTCTATCTCCTTAGCACTTCGTATATCCTCCGAAAAATACTTTTCCAAAAAACTAGTTCGAACCATTTCCCAAGTAATTCCAGTCCCTCCAATATCCAACCTTTGGCGACTGTTGTCCCACCAAACTTCCGCTTCTCCTTCCAGCATGTGGGTACCAAACCTCACTTTTTGCTCATCGCTATAACCCATCGTCCTGAAGGTCTTCTCAATTGCCTTCAGCCACTTCTGAGCAGCTTCGGGATCCAAAATTCCTCCTTGAAATGTCGGCGGCTTGTTACTCTGAAACTGCGCCAAATCTCTGAATTGTGCACTCGCAACTTGGTTCTGATTAGCAACCACCTGCGCCATCGCTTGAATAGGCGCAACCAACACATCATCATTCCTTCCCGCCATACTGCTCAACAACAACAACAATAACGCCAGGTTAACAGATACGCAAACTTTATCCTACAGACAGACTCAACTACTACACTGGTCGGACGGACCGACCTGCTCTGATACCAACTTGTAACACCCCGCTCCCCAAAATAAATAAAAATAAAATAAATAGCAATTAAATCAAACAATTATCAGAGTTACCACACCAAAGCGAGATATCACACAAGAAGCTCAACAAAACACTTCATTATATGGTTTTCAACAGTAAACAGCGGAAATATCATATAAACATATATACATCATATTCGGCCATCCGCCCAAAATATACACAATATTCACCAAAGGTTCCAACAAAACATGATACGCCACAGAGTAAAACAAAATAATCAGAAAAAAAATAAACTCCCAAGCCCCGTGTTACGTATCAGAGCATCCCTACGACTCGACTCACCACTATCCAAGCTAGCTACGCACCTGGATTATCTGTACTTCCGAAGAAGCACAGACCACAAAAACAACAAAAGGGGTGAGAAATCATGATCAAAATATTTAGCGGTAATAATGTACATGAATAAAAGGCAGTAATCATACGAACATCATTCAACATACATCAACCAAGACCTACTGTCCAACACCAACACATCACACAAGACAATGCAAAAATATACAACTCAACACCATGATATGCGGTACCGACTCAACACCACCGATGGACACCTGGCCATCAACCCTCCAGAAGGGAGCACCAGATAGATCACATACACCCACCAATGGCAATGATCTATCCCCACCATTCTCCACAAAGGAGTACGGATGGATCGCATACACTCCATCCGAGCAATGATCCATCCCACCATTCTCCACACAGGAGTACGGGTGAATCGCATACACTCCATTCGAGCAACAATTCAACCCCACCAAAACATCATGATATGCAAGACACCAATGCACAACAACAATCTAAGCACACAAGGTGCACACGATCCTTCTGATCACATTTTATACATCCCACAAGCATATTCCACACATCACCATATTCATACATAATAACATACACCAATTTAATTAATCTAATTAAACGAATAACAAGGAGATCACATTCCCACATCACACATACACTCTTAACTGTTCAACACCAATCTTATATTCCATCATGACCAACAAGGGTCCTACAACACAAGAGATCAGAACAAAACAACACAAAAACACAAACTGCTGTCATGCTCGCAGGCTCATTCGCCTGGCGAAGCATCAGCGAATGTTCGCTACTCGCTCGCCCGGCGAAGGCAGACAGTGGCTACTGGAAGTGTTCGCTACCACTCGCTACCTTCTTCGCCTGGCGAACACACTAGCGAAGACTGAGTTTGGCCACTGCAACGGTTCGCTACCCACTCGCTGGGATTCGCCTGGCGAACCTTCACTTCCTGTTCGCCTAGCGAACGCTAGCGAACCTGCAAACTCAAAACCCCAAACTGTTCAGAATCGGAAACACTCTCCGAGATCACCCGATTTCACTCAAGCCAGTTCCCACAGCACTAGTTCAACATTCTGCAACTTAGCTACATAATCTATTCTAGATTCCACCCGATAAAACTTCAGCTCTACTGATTAACTCATTTTCGGCTTAAAAATGGTAAACTATCCGAAAACCCCAAATCACCCAAACAATCACTCTCCAACCACATGCAACAAACCTATCTTACCGGCAACAATTAAATCACAACAATACATAAAACATGTTCATCAATCTACCATGGGGTTAGGGAAATCCCCTCTACCTAGAATTCATGCAACAACCAATTTCGACCCGTTTCTCCCCCCTCCTTACCTCAATAATTCGATCAGATTGAAGAAGAATCCGAAGAATGATGATCCTAGCCTTCTTCCTCCTCCTTTTCTCCACTTGATCGTGCTTCCTCTTCTTCTTCTCTTTGATCGTGTTTCTCCTCTTCTCCTTCTATCGTGTTATTTCCTTTTTCCTTCTTTCTTTCCCCAAACAGCCCCTAATACCCCCAAAAATCTAAATTCCTCTTATTTACTTAATAACAATAATAATTAATAATAGTAATATTAATAATAACATTACCATTATTTATTAAATTATTATCACTAATAATTATATTATTAATATTAAAGTCCAAAGTTTAGTAACTAATCTCCATACTTAAGGGCACCCTCCACGCACTCAAACACCCCCCACAAAAGCACACTGAAAATAAAATAACACCGAAAAGACTAGATAATTAAAATGGGTGTTATTGTCTGCGGATCTGGTTGCGGTAGTGAGGGCTTTTGAGACGACCCTTGTGCTGAATGAGGAGGGGTGCTCCTCGGAGGATTTGGCTACCTTCAGGAGCGAGCTCGCGGTATCCGAGGAGGTCCGGGCTAAGCTGGAGGCCGACCAGAAGGAGTACCAAAAACAGGACAAAGTCCACCAGGGGCGTATCGGGGAGCTGGAGAAGGCGCTGAAGCAAAGGGAGGACGAGCTGGCGGGAGTTAGAGGTCGTGCTACTAAGCTCGAGGGTATGGTCGCCCCGACTAAGGAGGAGTCTGAAGAGGAGCGGTTGACGGTGTCTCGGTGGGAGCTTGTGGATAAGATCCGTCAGTTGGAGAAGGACTGCTTGGGAGCCGTCGAGGTGGGCTTCAAGAGTGTTATCAACCAGCTTCGGCTCGTCAACTCTAGTCTCGACTTGGTGATGGATGGGATTGGTCCCTACCATCAAATCCAGGATGCCCGTATCATTGTGCCCGGTGGCTCGGAGGAAGAGGGAGATGACCATGTCGAAGATGACCAGTTAGAGTAGGTGGTGGTGGCCTGCGTGCCAAACAGTTTTGGCCTACGTGCCAAGTTTTTTCTACTTTGACTTTTGGTTGGGCCGTGGGCCTTTCTTGTAATACTTGACTGCCAAGCTTGTGCCCGTTTTTATGGAATTCATTTTTTGTCTTAAGTGTTGATGTGTGCTCGACTGTTTACTCATGTATGCATATTTTATACGCTTGTTCGCTTTATATGCTTGTTCGTACGTTTATTTCGCTCGCTTGGTATGTTTACTATGTTGTTGGGAGTGGTAGCTCGACATTTGTTGTGCCCGGTAGTGTAGGGAACTGGCCAATTGACCGGTGTGGTTACCTGGTCGATTACGGGGATGGACCACGGTTGGGGACTGTTGCACCCCAAAATTTGCCCTCACAATACAAGACTTTGTGTTCTAAGAAGATTCACAAGGTTCACAAGTTCTCCAACAACTTGCATAACCTTTCATGAAGTTCATAAAGTCCACAAGCTACTTTATGAAGGTTCACAAGGTTCACAAGGCCCACAGTGCTTTCAATACCTTTCATGAGGTTCATGAAGTCCATAGGTTGCTTCTTGAAGGTTCACAAGGTTCACCAAATTTCTCAACATCTACAAGACCTTTCATGAGGTTCATGAAGTCCATAGGTTGCTTCTTGAAGGTTCACAAGGTTCACAATATCCATAATGACTACAAAGCTTCCCTGAGGGTCATGAGGTCTACAAAGTCACTTCATGAGGTTCATAAGGTTCACAAGCTTCACAATACTTCCCATGGGTGTCACAAGACATTTTATGAAGATTCACAAGGTTCACATAGTTCACAATTGGTCAAAGAAGTTGACAATTCCCTCAGACAATGCGCCTCCTAAGCAGGGCATCCATAACTAGGGTTTTGACTTTAATCAGGCTAAATGGACTTCCAATACCTCAAGTGAGTTTCATAACCTACCCCCCGGACCCAAAATATTCTCTAAGGTCTTTCCTGTTCTTTTATAACCTTTCCTTATGGATAAAATAAAAGTCGGTGGCGACTCTTGCTATCCGCAACATTGTTTAAAGTCGGTTCTCCCACCGTGTTACAGAACTGGCGACTCTGCTGGGGATCTATTTAAGAGGGGTACCCTTAGGAATTAAGATCACTTTAAATTGTTTGCTTTGTTTGCTTTATTATTATATTGTTGGGGTGCTCTTATGTGTGAAAGGTCCTAACCCGGATCTAGTGTACCTTAGGTAAATGGCAATAGACCAAGGAAACTGTACGACGTATATCGATACGGTTGATCTGGTGGCCATAGTTAGTGCGACTTCTTGGTTGGTGCTTATATTCCTTAAGTCAAGTTGAGGATAATATTGAGGCTGCCATATGTTGTCAATGCACTAACTGACTTTTAGAACCCTAGTTAACTCATCTTGGCCTTTAGAAAGTAGTGAGGTAACCGGCTTTGGAGCAGACTGAAGTTGGTTGACACTCGATACTACGCTCATTGAGATCTTAAACTTGGAGGGTTTTGGTTGGCAAGTAAGTTGCCTTCTGAACAACCACCCTTGTGAAGGATCAATGATATTGAGATCCCTTAGAACCTGGTTACTTTTGTAGGACAGGATGAACCATCTAACTTCAGGGGAGGGTACTTACCTTTAAACCTCATGCAAGCCTTTAAACCTAGGGCAATTGTGTGACTTGTTTGTGCGTGCCACATGTTTGTGATTGAACATCGTGACATCATCATGCATCATAAGCATATCATTTTCCCTAACCATTTCAAGGACCAAAGGATTTATCTTTGTTCTTTGTTGCAGGTCATGGCTTCTGCTCGTAGAAACACCATCAGGATCAACTTTGTAGGGATACCTGCTAAGCTCAAGGAGTTGGTTTCCCTAGTGCCTGATCATTCCCAGTTCAACAAGAGACATGGTCACTTATTGGATCTAGTTACTTCAGGGTTCAGTGAAGACATGATGAGTGTGCTGTTTCAGTTCTTTGACCCTAAGCACCATTGCTTTACATTCCCTGATTATCAGTTGGTTCCAACCATGGAGGAGTTCTCTAAACTTCTGGGTATACCTGTTCTTGATCAGAAGCCATTCACAGGCTTAGAGAAGGAGCTTAAACCAGAAGTTATTGCTGCAGCTCTACATCTGAAGAAGTCTGACATTGTTCTAGAGACGAGAAGTGGAGTTAAAGGTATTCTTGCCAAGGTATTAGTGGATAAAGCTCAAATGTTCTTGAAGGCTATGAGCTACGATGCTTTTGAGGAGATCTTAGCCTTATTGATTTATGGCTTAGTGTTGTTCCCCAATCCTGATCAGTTCATAAACGTTCATGCCATCAACATATTCCTGAGTCACAATCCAGTGCCTACCTTACTTGGAGACATCCTACATTCTCTTCACACCCGTACTACAAGGGCAAGAGGAACTTTGATGTGCTGCATACCTTTACTTTCTAGGTGGTTTATTTCTCACCTTCCTCGCTCAGTAATGAAGAATGAGCAAGGGTTCAGATGGTCCAAGAGGATCATGTCACTTTCTCACTCAGACATCCATTGGTGCTCCAGATCTATGGAGAATGTCACCATCATTGACCGTTGTGGGGAGTTTCCTAATGTGCCACTTCTAGGCATAAGAGGAGGCATCACCTACAACCCATCTCTAGCTTTACGACAATTTGGTTACGCCCGGAGCGATGGTCCACATGACATGTTGATTCAGGGCATTGTGTTTGACTACGACAACGATCTTCAGGGTTACCGTCAGAGATTCATACGAGCTTGGGGAAAGGTAAACAGGATTGACAGCAAGACACTGGAGCCTAAGTACACCATTCCTATGGGGGCTTATCTCAGATGGGTACGATTTCGTGCTCAGACACTCATGATGCCATATCCTGCCATCCTACCAGTTACCATGGAACCTGTTGCTGAAGGAGACACAACTTATACCATCCTTCACCCAGACATGCCTACTGATATGGAAGACTTGCAGAGATCATGGATCCAACTGAAAGAGCAAAGGGATACTTTCGAGGCTCATTACAAAGCAAGCCAAGCAAGGATCCTAGAGCTAACAAAGCTACTTCATGAGGAACGAAACCTCAACTCATACCTCAACACAAAGAGGAAACGTCCATGGGAGACTTAAAACCCCATCTTTTGTACTTATTTCGTTTTCATTTTTTGTAAGCCTAAAAGGCAAAACAAGTTATTACTAATAAAAAGTTACTTTCTTGTTTGTTTAAGCAAATTTAAATCCTGCGGTCCTTGAAAACATTGCATATGCATTCCCATATCATTGCATCACAGGTTTATAATTGTGCACAGGTTTCTCATCTTCTCGCCGTTTATTTCAGCAATGGCTCTTGAACAATCAGTTAAGGATCTCCAGGCACAGAATGCACAGTTCCAAGAGCTGATCCTGAACCTATCCAAGGGGTAGGATGAATTGAAGACACTGCTGGCCAAGAAGACTAAGAAGGCTAGAAGGTCTGCTGGGTTGCTCAACATGGGAAGAAGGTTCAAAGGTCCTGCCAAGACCAAGGAACAGGTTGAAGACTATGAATCTGAAGAATCTGAGCAGGAGAGAGGCAGTCTCTACAATACTATGGGGGACTCTGATTCTGAGGCTAACTACTACCATGAGCCTAACGAAGACAAATTCAAGATGCTGGTGGATAGAATGGATGCTATGGAATTACAGAAATCATCTGGGCTGGATTTTGAGGATTTGAGCTTGATATCTGGGGTGGTCATACCCATTGGGTTCAAAGTTCCTACATTTGTTGTCTATGATGGGGTCTCTTGTCCCAAATTGCATCTGAGGTCTTATGTCAGAAGAATTCAACCCCACACTGCTGATAAAAAGTTGTGGATCCATTTCTTTCAAGAGAGTTTATCTGGAGCTCAGCTAGAGTGGTATTATCAGTTGGAGAGTGTCAACATCAGAGATTGGAATGACCTTGTTGAAGCTTTCTACAAGCAATATCAATACAATGCTGACTTAGCCCCCACTCGCATGCAGCTTCAAAGCATGTCTATGGGTGCCAAAGAAAGCTTTAAGGAGTATGCTCAGAAGTGGAGAGACTTAGCTGGAAGAGTTCAACCCCCTTTGACTGATACGGAGTTGGTTGATATGTTCATGTGTACGCTGAATGGTCCGTTTTACAGTCATCTCATTGGAAGCTCATCATCTGGCTTCACTGAGTTGATCATGACAGGAGAGCGAGTAGAGAATGGTATCAAGAGTGGTAAGATCCAAGTGGGCAATTCTTCATCAGGTGCTGCAAAGAAGCCTCCCACTGGGAAGAAAGAATCTAATGCTGTGTACGGTCAACTTGATCGTAACAGAAGGCATCAGTCTGTTAGTGCAGTTCATATTTCAAATCCAACTCCTGCAACAACAGAGCAGCCCCAAGGCAACCAACAGAGGGCTAGAAGACAGTTCACGAAGATCAACATGTCAATGGCTCAGGCATTGCAACACTTGTTGAAGGCTGAACTTATTACCCTGAGGGAGGCTCCTCAGAATCCCAATGTTACCTCTCCCAAGTACAATCCCAATGCACGATGTGCATATCATTCAAACTGTCCAGGACATGATACTAATAACTGCTGGGTCTTGAAGAACAAAATTCAGGATATGATTGATGCTGGAGAAATTGAGTTTGATCCACCAGGTACTCCAAATGTGATTACAGCTCCAATGCCAAACCACGAGAAGACTGTCAACGCCATTGATGAAGATATTGATGAAGATCTGCATGTCTATTCAGTTATGGAGTTGAGCACACCATTGTCTGTTATCAAAAAGAGGTTAGTACAAGCTGGGATCTTTCCAGGTTGTCATGAAGATTGTCTATATTGTACCTATAAGCCGGATAGTTGCTTCATTTTGAGAGATGGGATTCAACGTCTCATGGATAAATATACTATAGTGTTTGAAAGAAGACCAGCATCTGTAGAAAGTATGGTGGATCATCTGACTCAGGGTAAGAAGATTGAAGAGGTTGACATGGTTGACAAAGTACCACTAAGAATCACTTCAAAGGGTCCCATAAAAATCACTCATCAGGGCCCAATCAAGATTACTGCTGAAGGTCCTGTGAAAGTTGTTGCTGAAGCCAGAGTAGCTCCTCTGATCATTACCACTCCTGGTCCTATTCCTTATACATCTGACAAAGCTGTGCCTTGGAACTATGGGTCTGATGTTTACATCCATGGTGTCAAGCAGGAGCCTTTACCTGATATGCCTGTTGACATTGATAATATTGTTGGATCTAGCAAGATCACTCGTAGTGGAAGAGTCTTCTCTCCTCCAGTTGCTTCTAAGAGTGCAGTTACTCCTGCTGTTACTTCCACCACTGATGCTCGGGGCAAGGGTCCTGTTATTGAGCCTGTATCTACTGATGTGCCAGCTGCTGATGACCTCTCTAAGCAGATGGAAGAAGTATTGAAAATCATTCGCAAGAGTGATTATGATATTGTTGATCAGCTGGGGCATACTCCCTCAAAGATTTCTATGCTCTCCCTGTTATTATGTTCTGAGGCTCATGCCAAGTCATTGATCAAGTTTCTAAAGATGGCTCATGTACCCAATGCAATTTCTGTGGACCAGTTTGAGAATTGTGTTGCTCACCTGACCTATGACAACGGGTTAGGATTTTCTGATGCTGACTTGACCCCTGCCAAGAGGGATCATAACAGGGCCTTGCATATTTCAATTGAATGCAGGGGCACTACCCTGTCTCATGTGCTGATAGACAATGGTTCCTCTCTGAATGTGTTGCCTAAGGAAGTCCTGAACAAGCTGAGTCCTGAAGATACGGTATTGAAGCCCAGTAATATTGTGGTAAAGGCTTTTGATGGTTCTAGAAGAGTAGTGCATGGGGAAATTGATCTTCCAATCAAGGTTGGCTCTCAGGTGTTTACTGCTACATTCTATGTGATGGATATTCGTCCTTCGTACTCATGTCTGCTTGGTCGTCCCTGGATCCATGGGGCAGGTGCTGTGACCTCCACATTACATCAAAAGTTGAGATATCCGGTGAATGGAAAAGTTGTTACTGTCTTTGGAGAGGAAGAATACTTTGTCAGCCATGTAAACACTTTCAAGTATCTGGAAGTAAAAGGTGAATACATTGAAACTCCATGTCAGTCATTTGAAGTGGTTCCCTGGGCTGTTAAGGATTGTGTGACCCCTCCTGCTGTGAAGAAGGTTCCTGTGGTCATCAGAAACCCTCCAACAATGGCAATGGCCTCCCTCAATGATGCAAAAGCTGTGGTGGAAGAAGGTGGTTGTACTATTTGGGGTCAGCTTCCTGATATTCCATACAAGCCTGACAAGTTTGGTTTGGGTTTCACTGCAGAGTCCCAGAAGGCTGTTCGTCGTGCTCGTGCTGTTCGTATCACCAATCAAGGGGTTATCAATGCTGTGGGAGATCAAGATGAAGACCACAACTTGGAGGCATGGATTTTTCCTACTGTGGGTGCTGGACTCAATAATTGGAAAGCTGAAGATGTTATCCCTATCTCCTTTAGTCAGGAGTAAATACTATTACTGTGTTATGTTTTTAAATTTGTAATTTCTGGAACAATTAAAACTTTCAAGCCATGTGCCTTACCCGGGGCACAATGGTGTGCTTGTTACGGGTTGTCATTTCATTTGCATACTTCATTCAATAAAATCAATGGACGTTTCGTTTTCGTAAATATTGTGTTCCTTGTCTTTCTTTTTCTTTTATTTTTGCTTTATCAGCTATGTGTTCTTACACACACCCACGTCACTAAAATGCAGATCCTCATCCACTCTGGATCCAGTTGATAACAGTTCTACTATTGCCAATTACAATTTCGAGAATCCGATCTATCAAACTGAAGACGGAGACGAGGACGATTGTGAAATACCTGTAGAGCTTGCTAGGTTGTTACAACAAGAAGAGAAAGCTATACAGCCACATGAAGAGCCAGTCGAAGTTGTGAATCTGGGAACTGAAGAAAACAGAAAAGAGGTCAAGATAGGGGCTGATTTAGAGGACAGTGTCAAGAGCAGGTTGGTTCAGATGCTACGTGACTATGTGGAGATCTTTGCTTGGTCTTATGAAGATATGCCAGGGTTGGATACGGACATTGTGGTTCACCGTTTGCCAGTGAAAGAAGATTGTTGTCCAAAGAAGCAGAAGGTTCGTCGTATGCGTCCTGAAATGTCAGAAAAGATCAAAGCAGAGGTAATGAAACAGTTCAATGCAGGGTTCTTGGCCGTAACTTCTTATCCTCAGTGGGTTGCAAATGTGGTACCAGTTCCTAAGAAAGATGGTAAGGTACGTATGTGTGTAGACTACAGAGATCTGAACAAGGCTAGCCCTAAAGATGACTTTCCACTTCCTCATATTGATATTCTGGTAGACAACACTGCTCAGCATAAGGTATTCTCTTTTATGGATGGTTTCTCTGGTTACAATCAAATCAAGATGGCACCTGAAGATATGGAGAAGACTACATTTGTGACACAGTGGGGCACCTTTTGCTATAAGGTAATGCCATTTGGTTTGAAGAATGCAGGGGCAACATATCAGCGTGCTATGGTGGCTTTGTTTCATGATATGATTCATCATGAGATAGAGGTATATGTGGATGATATGATAGCCAGGTCTCAGAATGAAGAACAACATCTTGATCATCTGCACAAGTTGTTTGAGAGGTTGAAGAAATACAGGTTGAGATTAAATCCAAACAAGTGTACTTTTGGAGTTAGATCTGGAAAGCTCCTGGGTTTCATTGTCAGTGGAAAAGGTATTGAAGTGGATCCTGCAAAAGTGAAAGCTATACGAGAGATGCCAGCTCCCCGTACTGAGAAGGAGGTTAGAGGTTTCTTGGGACGATTGAACTACATTGCAAGATTTATTTCCCAATTAACTACCATCTGTGAGCCAATCTTCAAGTTGTTGAAGAAAGATCAGGTGATGGAATGGAATGACGAGTGCCAGACTGCCTTTGATGAAATCAAGAGATATTTGCTAGAACCTCCAATTTTAATGCCACCAGTTGATGGAAGACCCTTGATTATGTATTTAACAGTATTAGACAACTCAATGGGGTGTGTATTGGGGCAACATGACGAGTCTGGTCGAAAAGAGCAGGCAATATACTACCTTAGCAAAAAGTTTACCGACTGTGAAACAAGATACTCACTACTCGAGAAAACTTGCTGCGCTTTGGCATGGGCTGCTCGCCGACTAAGACAGTATATGTTGACCCATACTACCTTGTTGATTTCGAAGATGGATCCAATCAAGTACATATTTGAGAAACCTGCTCTCTCCGAAAGAATTGCAAGATGGCAAATGATCTTGACGGAATATGATATACAGTATACTACTCAGAAGGCCATTAAGGGGAGTGTTGTTGCTGATCATTTGGCTCATCAAGCAGTAGATGATTACCAGTCAATGAATTTTGAGTTCCCTGATGAAGACATTATGTCTGTTACCAAAGAACCTGGACAATATGACGGACCTGAACAAGGATCCCGATGGACTATGGTTTTTGATGGTGCCTCCAATGCACATGGTAATGGTGTTGGTGTTGTGATTAGTTCCCCTGAAGGTTGTCATACCCCGATTACTGCCAGACTTTGTTTCTATTGTACCAATAACATGGCTGAGTATGAGGCATGTATCATGGGTATGCAAGTTGCTATTGATATGAAGATTCAGTTCCTTGAGGTGTATGGAGATTCAGCTCTGGTAGTAAGTCAGATTAAAGGAGATTGGGATACAAAGCATGATAATCTCATTCCTTACAGAGAATATGTGTTGTCTTTGATCCCACATTTCAAAGAGATTACTTTTGGACATATTCCACGAAGAGAGAATCAGTTGGCAGACGCATTGGCCACCATGGCATCTATGTTTGAGATCAGCTGGGATGATGAAGCTCCCAAGATTACCATTGATAGATTTGAGAAGCCTGCATACTGCAATGAGATTGACACTGAAGGGGCAGAGGAGAAGCCTTGGTTCTATGAAGTGAAAAACTATCTTGAAGCTCAGGAGTTCCCTGAAGGGGCATCTGTCAAAGATAGGAAGTTCCTGAGAAGGTTTTCTGCTAAGTTCTTTCTGAGTAATGGCATTCTGTATAAGCGTAATCATGATTCAACTATGCTTCGTTGTGTGGATAAGAAGGAAGCTACAGAAATTATGGAAGAGACGCATGATGGGACCTTTGGCACTCATTCTAGTGGTCATACCATGGCAAAGAAGATTTTGAGAGCAGGTTACTATTGGTCTACCATGGAAGCTGATTGCTATCAACACTCCAGAACATGTCACAAATGTCAAATCTATGCTGATAAAGTACATGTACCTCCATCTCCATTGAATGTGTTGACTGCTCCTTGGCCCTTTGCCATGTGGGGCATTGATATGATTGGTGAGATCAAGCCTACTGCTTCTAATGGGCATCGTTTCATCCTGGTTGCTATTGATTACTTCACGAAGTGGGTAGAGGCAGCTTCATTTGCATCTGTGACTAAGAATGTTGTGGCTCGGTTCATTAAGAATAATCTCATATGTAGGTATGGTATCCCTGAAAGGATTATCACTGACAATGGCTCTAATCTGAACAACACTATGATTACTGATCTCTGTACGCAGTTCAAGATTAAGCATCACAACTCTTCTCCGTATCGTCCAAAGATGAATGGGGCAGTTGAAGCTGCTAATAAGAACATTAAGAAGATTGTACAGAAGATGACTATTACTTACAAGGATTGGCACGAGATGTTACCATTTGCTCTGCATGGTTATCGTACTACAATACGTACTTCAACAGGGGCAACCCCATTCTCCTTAGTCTATGGTATGGAAGCAGTTCTGCCTATTGAAGTTCAGATCCCCTCCTTGAGAATTATGAAGGATGCAGGCTTGGATGAAGATGAGTGGATTCAGACTCGACTTGACCAGATAAATTTGATTGATGAGAAAAGGTTAGCAGCAGTTTGTCATGGCCAGATGTACCAGAAACGGATGATCAAAGCTTTTAACAAGAAGGTTAAGCCAAAGGTATATCAGGCTGGTGACTTGGTAATCAAGCGTATCATATTACCACAGGGTGATCCTAGGGGCAAGTGGACTCCAACATATGAGGGACCATTTGTAGTCAAGACAGTGTTCTCAGGAGGTGCCATGATACTGACTACAATGGATGGTGAAGACTTCCCACAACCTGTAAACGCAGACATAGTTAAAAAATACTACGCATAAAAAGAGACCCGCTAGGTTGACAGGCCTAGGCAAAAATAAGGGCATCCCGGCAAACCAAAAGGGTTTGGGCAAAAATTAGGGATATATATATAAAAAGATGTACACCCGGCAAGTCGAAAACCTGAAAAGGCGGCTTGGGCAAAAAAGGGTATCCCGGTGGATTGAAAACCTGAAAGGGCAATCCAGGCAAAAGTTAGGGATTAAAGCGTATGACTATGTCTCGTTTGGATCACTCATGAAACTGCAACCAGTTGTACTACTTACTCAAGCTCAAACAGATAAAGCTCAATCCAATCGTTTCCATCTCAACAGCAAGAAGATGAGATACTTGAGTGGCAATAGTAGAATTGAAACTCAATAGGATTATTTCCCACATAGTTGATTCTTTTTGTAAAACTTCATGACAAAATTCTCTTACTAGGGTTTATGTCTCCTTGTACAAACTTACCCGTGTATGGGTCACTTTTGATATAAATAAATTCCATCTTTTGAATCCAGATTTACTTTTACCCTATTTACATAAGCGAAACGTCCATTGGTTGTGTTTGAATGTATGTATGCCTTTGAATATGATTGATGTTTACCAGAAATGCATGTATGCTTTTAATATGATTGATGTTTACCAGAAATGCATGAAAATGCAGTAATAGTATTTACTAAGGACGAACGAGGGAAGGATTTCAACGAAGCTTCGCCGGTTCATCTTTACAAGACAGTTACAAACCATCAGTAGGACTAATCCATTTTCACAAAGTCTAATCTCCCCTGGAATTTATATCCATCTCTTTTATCCTCATACGGATATACGGGAAATTACTTTCCAATAAGGGCACGATGAACGAAGACGGGATGTTATACTTATCCTACTATCAAACGAAAACGAAGGTTATCTATACCCTACTATCCCCAACAACGGGAGGTTATCTATACCTTGTTATCCCCAACAACGGGAGGTTATCTATACCTTGTTATCCCCAGCAGACGGAGGGTTATATATTCTTCAACAACGAATCGGGATTTATTTTCCTTGGCCAGCAATTGTTATACAAGGATATCCAGACACTTCCAGCAGTGTCATATCATACATACATCATTTACATCATACCATAACATATATGTCTATAGTACATTACCTAAGTGCATCATGTCATACATGCATACATAAAGCATAAACTAATGTTGTTATACAGAATGCTACCTTGTTTTCAGGTTAATTATCCAACAAACAAGTTTATGATCTTTGGGACTGCTTTATTGTAACCTCAGGGTTACTTTATCCTCCTGATGAGCTTCTTATTACTTTGGGACTGCTTTATTGTAACTTCAGGGTTACTTTATCCTCCTGAGAACATCTCATGACTTCAAGACTGCTTTAGAGCTACTGATTGCTCTATCCTCCTGAAACCATCATTATTATTTCAAGACTGCTTTAGAGCTATTCATTGCTCTATCCTCCTGAAATCATTACTTCAAGACTGCTTTAGAGCTGTTGATGGCTCTATCCTCCTGAAGCCATTCTATTACTTCAAGACTGCTTTAGAGCTGTTGATGGCTCTATCCTCCTGAAGCCATTCTATTACTTCAAGACTGCTTTAGAGCTATTGATTGCTCTATCCTCCTGAAGCCATTATTACTTCAAGACTGCTTTAGAGCTATTGATTGCTCTATCCTCCTGAGGTCAGATTTATCACTTCAAGACTGCTTTAGGGTTATCATTATTGATTGCTCTATCCTCATGAAGACATGCTGTTACATCAGTATTACTCCAGACTCCTGACAGTTCTCATTATACTACTGAAGAACTTTCCCCTAGTGGCATCTTTAAGCCCACTCAATCACGTTCAACCAACCATCAATATCACTCCATGCACTGGTGAGTGCAAATTTTTGGGCTTTGGTGTTCAATCCCCTTCAACCTTCCAGGTTACGACTGGCAAATATACCAATCTAACCCCTCAGGTTTCAGAAAATTGAACAGGGGCAGCTGTTGCACCCCAAAATTTGCCCTCACAATACAAGACTTTGTGTTCTAAGAAGATTCACAAGGTTCACAAGTTCTCCAACAACTTGCATAACCTTTCATGAAGTTCATAAAGTCCACAAGCTACTTTATGAAGGTTCACAAGGTTCACAAGGCCCACAGTGCTTTCAATACCTTTCATGAGGTTCATGAAGTCCATAGGTTGCTTCTTGAAGGTTCACAAGGTTCACCAAATTTCTCAACATCTACAAGACCTTTCATGAGGTTCATGAAGTCCATAGGTTGCTTCTTGAAGGTTCACAAGGTTCACAATATCCATAATGATTACAAAGCTTCCCTGAGGGTCATGAGGTCTACAAAGTCACTTCATGAGGTTCATAAGGTTCACAAGCTTCACAATACTTCCCATGGGTGTCACAAGACATTTTATGAAGATTCACAAGGTTCACATAGTTCACAATTGGTCAAAGAAGTTGACAATTCCCTCAGACAATGCGCCTCCTAAGCAGGGCATCCATAACTAGGGTTTTGACTTTAATCAGGCTAAATGGACTTCCAATACCTCAAGTGAGTTTCATAACCTACCCCCCGGACCCAAAATATTCTCTAAGGTCTTTCCTGTTCTTTTATAACCTTTCCTTATGGATAAAATAAAAGTCGGTGGCGACTCTTGCTATCCGCAACATTGTTTAAAGTCGGTTCTCCCACCGTGTTACAGGGACCTATCCCCACGGCGTGAACGTCCCATCGCGAGCTGGGTGTTCTACCAATCTCGGTACTGCGGCGGTGACTCTCGGTCAAGTGGTCACCGTTGAACAAAGCGTTCTGCCCCTACACCTAAAGGGCAGATGCTTGTTATCTCATTGATTTTGAGGAGACACAGTTGTACCATGTCGCACTCCCGTGGTCGCGAGGCGTGTCGTCGCGGGCAGTGTTTAACTGTAGTATTTTTTTAGCTTCTCAGTGTTCCATGGTCGAGCTATCTTGTCCCCGTGTAAGTTCTTGAGGTAGTAGGCCCCATGCGCCGTCTTATCTTGGACACGGTAGGGGCCTTCCCAGTTAGCTGCGAGATTGCCCTCATGCGAGTCCGTGGGTTTTCTCCGTAAGACTAGGTCGCCGGTCTGGAATTTACGTTTTATGACCATGCAGTCGTAGTGGAGGGTAATTTTCTGCTTCAACGCGGCTTCCTGGAGAGAGGCCCCCAAGCGTATTTCCTCGATTAAGTCGAGCTCGTCTCAGAGGGCCTCGCGTTTGGCCTCCTCATCGAGGGGGGATTCCGTTCTTCTGGACGGTTCCCTTATTTTGACCGGGATTACTGCATCGGTTCCGTATGTTAGCCGGAAGGGTGTTTCCCCGGTGGTTGAGTGAGGTGTCGTTCTGTATGTCCAAAGCACGCTGTGGAGCTCCTTGACCCACCTCTTCTTGGCGTCCCCGAGTCGGCGTTTTAGGCCTCGCAGAATGACTGTGTTCGCGACCTCCGCATGGCCGTTCGTTTTACGGGTGTTCGACTGACGTGAAGTGTTGCTTTGTCCCGAGCTTGGTCACAAAGTCTTGAAAGTTTTTGTCAGTGAATTGCGTACCTTTTTCGGTCACGATGGCCATGGGCACGTCGAACCTAGCGAGGATGTTCCTCTTGTAGAAGCGGAGTATATTGTGCGCCATGATTTTGGCGAGGGCCTCAGCCTCGATCCACTTTGTGAAGTAGTCGACACCGACTATCAGGCATTTATTCTGATAGGAGCCTAAGGTGAACGGGTCGAGGATATCCATCCCCCACCAGGCGAATGGCCAGGGGGAGGAGAGGGACTTGAGCTCGTTCGGGTGGGCGAGATGTATGTCCCTGTGCCGCTGGCACCTGTCACACTTCTTTACGTGTTCCTTCGCATCTTCCTGCATCGTCGGCCAGTAGTATCCAGCCCGTAAGGATTTCCCCGCCAAGGATCATCCTCCGAGGTGTTGCGCGTTGATGCCCTCATAGACCTCCTGCAGGATGGTCGAGGCTTGGATTTTGTCGATGCATTTAAGGAGAGGGATCGAGAAGCCTCTTCGGTATAGTCTGTTCTCGAGCAGCACGTATGAGAAGGATCGACGTTTAACCATGCTGGTCTCCTTAGTGTCGGCGGGAAGGAGCCCTGTGCTGAGGTAAGCGTGTATTAGGGTCATCCAACAATCGGCGTCCCCGATGGCGTTGACGTCGAGCAGTGTTTTCGCCCTCCCCACGCCCGGTTGCACGAGGATCTTCTGGACGACAAATTTGTTCCCGCCTTTCTTCTTGGTGCTCGCCAACTTTAAGAGGATGTTTTCCCGGGTGTTCTGCTCTCGGGGAACATGTTGTACTTCAGTGGATTGAAAACTTTTCACGCGTTCCCTTATGAGGGCTACCTATTCGGCCAGGTTGTCGTTCTTTACTTGGTACTCGCCTCGTATTTGGGACACGACCAACTGGGAGTCTGTGAAGATTTTTATCTCCTTGGCTCCGAGGTCTTCTTCCAGGAGAAGTCTGGCCAAGAAGGCCTTATATTTGGCCTGATTGTTCATCGCCGGGAAGGCTAGGGTTAGGGAGACTTTTATGACCGTGCCTTCCTCGTTTTCCAGGATGATGCCTACGCCGCTCCCCGAGGGGCTTGAAGCGCCATCTACAAAGATGGCCCACTTGTTGGCCCCGTGAGTAGGTTCCGCGGTGGGGGTCATCTCAGTGACAAAATCGGCCAATACTTGGGCCTTGAGCACTTTCCTGCCTTTGTAGATAATGTCGAACTCGGAGAGCTCTAGAGACCATTTCAGCATGCGTCCCGCCATGTCGAGCCTACCTAGTAGCTGTTTGATCGGCTGTTCCATTCTAACCACGACGGTATGGGCCAGGAAGTAGTGCTGGAGTCTCCTGGCCGCGTTGATGAGGGCCAGGGTGACTTTCTCGATTTGCTGATATCTCACTTTTGGGCCGTGTAGGGCCTTACTCGTGAAGTAGATCGGTTTCTGCTCGCCAGGGGTTTCCCGGATTAGTACGACGCTCACGGTCTCGGTTGAGACGACTAGGTACAGGTATAGGGTTTCCCCGACTTCTGGTCTCGTTAGGACATGTGGTTCTGACAGGACACATTTAAGATGGAGGAGGGATTGCTTGCATTCCTCCGTCCATTTGAACACAACCTCCTTTCTTAACAGTTTGAAGAAGGGGAGGGCGTGCTGCGCGAATTTGGCGACGAAGCGGGACAAGGACGCGAGCATCTCGTTGAGGGACTGTATCGACTTCTTCGTGCTTGGTGTCCCAATCTCGGAGAAGGCCTGGCATTTTTCCGGGTTCTTTTCGATCCCTTGTTCGGTTAGGTAAAATCTGAGGAATTTCCCCGCGCGTACCCCAAAGGTGCATTTCTCGGGGTTGATTGCATCCGGCATTTCCTCGCCGTCTCGAAGACTTTTTTGAGATGTGCCGTGTGGTCGACCTCGGCGTGAGACTTGACGATCATGTCGTCCATATAGACTTCGAGCATGTCACCTATCTCTCCCCAGAAGACTTTCTTCATCATCCGCTGGTAGGTGGCGTCAGTGTTCTTTAGGCCGAAGGGCATTACGTTGTAGTAATAGTTGCCCGACTCGGTCATGAACGCCGTGCTCTATTTGTCGACCTCGACCATGGGGATTTGGTTTTATCCCGAGTAGGCGTCCATGAAGAATAGTAGTTTGAAACCTGCTGAGTTGTCGACGAGTTTATCGATGTTGGGGAGGGGATAGGCATCCTTAGAACATGCCTAGTTGAGATATGTGTAATAGATGCACATCCTCCATTTTCCATTAGATTTCTTTAAAAGTACAACGTTGGACAAACAGGTTGAATACCGAGCTTCCAAAATAAAATTTACCTCTAGGAGGTCTTTTACAGCTTTCTCAGCCGCCGCCAACTTTTTGAGGGACTGTCTACGTCTACATTGTACTACGGCCTTAGAGGTTGGGTTGATGGAGAGTTGGTGGAAGGCGACCTCAGGATCGAGTTTGGGCATCTCATCAGCGCTCCAGGCGAAGAGGTCAGAGTTCTCACGGAGGCAGGCCTTCAACTGCTTCCTCGCCAGGTCGAGCAGCCCTGCTCCGATCTTCACCGTCCTCGTCGCGTCTGCGCCGAGGGTTACTATCTCGAAGTCCCCGTCTAAAATGGGGAGCGTTGGATGGATAGGCTGCCCGTTGGTAGTTGGAGGAATGTCTTCAGCTTCATCCTCGTGATCTGGCTCTTTGGCGAAACGGAAGTCGAGGTCTACGATGTCGACGTGGTCCTTCGGTTTGTTCTCCTGGATGGGGGGAGGCTTAGTTGCTTTGGTCAGGGGACCGATCGTACTAAGGCCCTTCACTGCTGCTTCAAAATACTGACGAGCTGCTTCTATGTCCCTGTTGAGGGTGAAGACGATCCCTAGCCTGGTATAGTACTTCATCTTGAGGTGGACGGTTGATGGTACTGCGGTGAGCTCGGCCAACGTCGTTCTGCCTAGGATGCAGTTGTACAAGGATGGGCATTCGATGACCAGGAATC
This sequence comes from Lathyrus sativus, assembly GCA_963859935.3. Classification (NCBI taxonomy): domain Eukaryota; kingdom Viridiplantae; phylum Streptophyta; class Magnoliopsida; order Fabales; family Fabaceae; genus Lathyrus; species Lathyrus sativus. Next base: position 911,526,602 of record OZ012735.1, on the reverse strand, counting down.
AGACGTTGATTTCCCTAGCCGTTTCTTGTACCTCGAGGGTGACTTTGATCTCTACATATCCCCATGATCTTGTCTTCGTCCCATTGAAGCTCTGGAGGTTGGAGCCCAGGTAGGGAGTTAGGTTGGTCTCGTCGAGTTATAGCATCGAGAAGAGGTGGGTATACATGATATCCACCAAGCTTCCTTCTTCGACCAGGATGCGGCGGACATCAAAGTTGGCCATTTGTGCTCGTATCAGTAGGGGGATGACTGAGTTTGGGGCTCCCTCGGGGAGCTCTTCGAGATAGTACGTAATTGGGTTTGATCGACCGTAGAATTTGTCGAGTGTGCTCATTTTTTCGGAGCTGTTGTTCATCAATTCGTCGAACTTCCTTTTTACCGACCCGATCGTGAGCTTGCTCAGGGTCTCGCCTGAGATGACCATCGCCTTGGGAAAGTATTCCCACAGGCTGATTGGGCGTATTGGCTCCTCGGGTAGATCATGCCCGACCGGGAGGCTGTGTTCCCTCAGTGAGAACCAGCCTTCGGGGCGATCAACGCAGAGGGCCACCTGTAGCCCGAATTCGTTGGTAAGAGGGGGATGTCCTCGACTCTCTTGGCTTCCTGGGCCTCTTGTCGGGGGGCTTCTCCTTCCCTGGTGTATCTCTTCAAGTGTTCGTCCTTGATGAGTATTTCGATTGCATCCTTCAGGTGGATGCAGTCCTCCGTAACGTGCCTATGTCCCTAGTGGAAGCGGAAGTATTTGGACTTGTCCATGTTGGCTTTGGAGGGGTACCGGTTTGGGAAAGTGGACACCTCCCCGAACGAACTTCGAGTTGGCACACTCGGCCAGTATGCGCTCGCGGGAAGCGACCAGAGCAGTGTATTCGGTGAAGCGGCTAGCGGGGCCCCTCTGCTCTTGGGGTTCTTGGGGACGATCCTATCATCGTCGGTCTCCCTCATACCGGGGGGCTGACGCTCCTTCTTCTCGGGACCCGTAGGGGGTTTCGCTGTTGTGGGATTCTCGGGCAACATTGGCGGCCTCGGTTTCCTCGTACCGGATGTAATGACGAGCTTTCTCGAGGAAGTCTTGTAAGGTGTTTGGCTGGTGGATTGCCACGACCTCGTAGAACTTGGAGCGTGGTGTAGGCCTTGCTCCATAAGGTAACGCTTCATATCGTCTGAAGTCGTCACCTGGACTGCCTCCCTCGTGAACCTCTCAATGTAGTTTCTGAGAGACTCATCCGGGGCCTGGATGATTGCGCCCAGGGCGACCTCCATCTTCGGATTCCATCGCGATGCCGTGAAATGCTGTGAAAACAGATCCTTCAGGACCCTCCAAGATGTGACGGACTCAGGTTCCAGGATTTTGTACCAAGCTATGGCCCCTTTTCTCAACGTCGTCGGGAAAACCCTGCACTTGATGGCTCCCCCGACGTTCATGTAGTCGAGCATGGCCTCGATGTCCTCTAGGTGATCGTCTGGATCCGAGGTATTGTCGTACGTGGAGAGTACGAGCGGCTTCTCCATCCCATGAGAGATGGGGGTTTCCATGATATCCCGTGAAAGGGGGGTCTTATAGTCGTCTTCATCACTGCGAACAGGGGAGCGCGGAGGCGACGGGTCGTGCTGAGGAGGCTGATTACGTCCCCTCGGTCTTCTGGCCGGGGCTTCAGGCATGTTCGCTCTTGGTTCCGATGAGCGCCTCTCCTTCCAGGGGGTGACCTGGTGCTCTTCTTGGAGGCCACAGGTTGGGGCCTCTCCAGCTGAGGTCGGCGCCCCTGTGGACAGGGAGAGGGGCTCCGAGAGTTCCCGCGCTAATTTCTCCGTGGGGGAGAGCGGGATGAGGTATCCTGTTCCAGTGCGCCGATGCGTTCATTCTGTTGGTACAACATCAGGTTTGTTTGGTTGATGGCTGCAAAGAGGGCAGTTATCATGGGGTCCGCTCTAGCTGGCATAGGACCGGGCTAGAAGACAGTCGGGCTCCTTGCTCGAGGTGCAACGTAATGTGTCGCATCCTCGGACGATGGAGAGGCGGTCTGGACGTCCCTAGTGTCGCCCTCACGAGCGTGGGAGGTCCCTGCCTGGTCGTCGCTGTTGGTGATTGGGACGAGGGCGGAGTTATGGACAGTTTTGTCATGACTTGGGCTAGTCATGATCTCGAAATTTGAGATAGGAAGCTTTGGTTCTTCTGCTCGGAGGAACAGGAAAGCTTTAAATTCCCATAGACGGCGCCACTGATCGCACCTGATTAGAGAGATCGCTGGACTGCCACGCATCTAAGCTGTCAAACTGTTGACTTGAAGGACAGAGGGGGAGTGTACCTCAAACACACTTCGATGCCAAATTAAGCGACGAGCAGAGTGATAACAAGTACAGAGAGAAGAGTGAGAAAATTAGGTTACCTGACCCTCTAGTGGAAGAGGGTATTTATAATGATCCCCCGGCGCAGGGCCAACGATTACTCAGTGTTGGGTTGGGCTGCCAGGCCCAACGTAGGTAACTTTTATGGCTGACATGGCGTCGTGAAGTCCAACACGTGGTCTTCACCCTAGTGTAACTGTTCCGTGCTATCCGGGAGGTGGAGGACCGACTCATCAGGACACGGGTAGTTACTTGACGACGTGTCTCTACGTAGGGGACATGTAGAGAACGTGGGGGAGGTTTGAGGAGCTCCTCGGGCTAGCTGGGCTCTGCCCAACTGAAGGGGAGAAGGAGGCCATTTGAACAGCTACAAAGGTCCTGCCCGACGACTATTGGCCTATGCCCGACGGGAGAAAGTGGTGTGCCCGACGAATATTCTTCCCATCGATGAGGTCTTATTGGGCCCAAATCCAGTGGGTTTTGGGGCTTGCTCGATTGTGGGCTAAGCGTCGACCCAATCCAGAACAGTAGTTAAATATAAAAATGTTTAAAAACATATAACAGATTGAAGTATCATTTTTTTATATTTAAAAACATATAGTAGATTGAAGTATCATTTGGAAGTTAAAAAGGTTGCGTCAGATTCAAATGTTCACTTGATTTATGTTAAATGAGAGACTTTTGACTAATTTATATTGGTAGAAGTGAAACTCAATTATCTCTGTTAATTGCAACTTGTATACGGATATAAAAGAGAACTTAATTTATATTCTTTGAGATTGCTTTTACGCAGATTAAACCTGTTCCAACGAATAAAATGACTCAGTTTTTACTTTTTTTTTTCTTGTAGTAATTGAATCTCCTTCAATCTTAAAATAAATGTTGCGGATTCACATGATAAATAATAGTGGTCGATATTTATGATCTCTTGTTGGTACTTATGAAAGTCAAGGAATAAATCAATATTTGAATAAGGCTTTCAACGAATGAGTAATCCTACGAAAATAATCATGTTGCTGGCGAAGGAGATAAAGAATGGTAACTGTGTGTAAAAGAAAGAATGCTAGTAGGTGGTCCAAAGGATCTTAAACGAGATTTTGATATCATAGAATGTGTGGGTTGGGCCTAACTCAGCCTACAAAATTGTCTAGTAGGGTGAGAATTTCTCTCACCTATAAGCACATGTTCAAGTCATATATTGTCCGATGTGAAACTCTTAACACTTTATTATTTGAAATGTATGTTTGCAATTTTTTCAAGATTATTTTAATTTATTACTTTTACTCTTTGTTAGACTTCGGGACATATTATGAGTTTGAGAAAATTGACTATTTCAATTTTAAAAAATTAATTACAATGCTGGGAAGGGATACCCAAATACATTTCGGGTGAATTTTGAGTTCAATTATTTATCTTCGTTTGAATTTGGGGTGAGAAACGGGTATTTAACAAATATTTGAATATGTGTACGGTGAAGGTAAAACTCATCTTTATCTCGCTTCATTGGCATGCCTAGTCATTGGGAAATGTTGATTTTCATATCAATTGAATGTTAGATTAAATCGATAATGATCAATTAAATATACATGCTCAACAATGTATAACAAATAATTTAGTGCGAAAACCATATATTCATACATGCATGTATAAAATTAAAAGACATACAAGTTGATATTAGGAATACCCGGATCCATTGAAAAAGTTTTAATTGACGGTAATTATAAGTTCTGTGGTTTTTGGATTGATAATATTTTTTTGGTAAAACGTGTTGTCTGCAAGATGTTAAGCTAGATGTTCTGCTATGAGAGTCAGACATCATGTTCAGCATAATATTGTGACATGTGTCAGGACATGTTATACCAGTAGTCTAGGGCTGGAGTGTTTTGGTATTTTATTGTGAGTTTTGAGTTTTTGTTTTAATTCAAACGTTTACGTTATCCAAAGAGGGATATTTTGGGGACTTCTGTCTTGACAAATTATGTTGGTTTTCTTAGAAAGGATTGTTGAGCCTTTTATAGAAAACTTTGTGTTTTTTGTTCTTATTATTGTGCATGATATTGTGTAATTGATTAAAGTTGATTCATAGTGACTTGTGTTTTATTTTGAGAGCCCAAGTCCATGCAACTGTGATGCTTATTTAAATGGGTTTCTAAACCTAAAGAAGGCGTGGATTTTGAAGAATAAGGATTAGCCATGTATTGGAATCTCTTTAGGGTTTAGTGTGTTTTTATTTGTGAAGGTTCCATGGTCTTAAGATTGGCAATAATTTTGGTAAAATATGGTTAATTTGGAGAAAATGCATCACAACAAGAAGTTGAGCAAGATGTCGTGACATCTTGACCAATTGGTACACTAGAGTCTGCTGATATGTTTCCTGCCAGATGTTATGGCAGATGTTGTGACATATTATACAAGAACTTCAATATAATTCTGCATTTTAAATCCTTGAAGATTTAATTTTGAAATATGATATTCTGGATGTTTTGTCCCCGGCAACGGCGCCACAAAAACTTGACCGAAAAATTAGCAAGTGTACTAATTGTACCGATGTAGTAATAAGGGGAAATTCTCCGAATATCGATCTCGCAGACTGCGTATGAACACAAGTTCTATAATAATGCAATTGAACAAAAAGTCATAGGGGTTTTGGTTTGTTTTTTTAGAATTATAAAGCCAAAAGGAAAGAGTAGTAAAATAAAGGTTTTAAATAGTTATGAGAAGCATGCTAGGGTAGGGTGTATGAAAAAACCTTGTAATAACCTTAATCCTTAATTTTCAGAAATCACTGCTCAATTCAATCGTTATCGGTTTTAAAGATTAGTTGACTCTAATTCCTTAGCAGAAAACCCTTTGGTATTCTCCCTATGCCCCAATTCCTTGGCGGTATAGAAATAATACCAAGCAATATATTTTATCTAAAACCATATGGTTACTATAGGGTATCCCCATTCCTAGGCAATATCTACTATAATATTATCGTATACACGCGTTAACACTTGTTCTTCCAAACCTAAGGTTAACCGTAAATCTCATTTGTCAAATAAGAAAAGCCATAAAACATTATACGATAACAACGATGATTAGAAAGCAGTGAAATATATAATTCAAGAGACCAAAGGTTATTACAGAGTCAATTCAAGGACACCCCCTAGCATTGGGGGGTTTAGCTACTCATAATAATAAAAATAAACTCAACAATAAAATTCAACATTACAAGAGAATTGGTTGCTTTGATCTTCAATCGCTTCCGCTCATGAGGATCTTCCATTCCCAAATCCTTGATCGCTACAATCTTTATCGTCTAATTTCTTTTCTGTTCCAAAAAGTCCCTTTTTCTATTTCACCATGTGTCTGATATACCAAATCTCAATTTACAATGCGAGATGTCCAAACTGCCCTACGAGACAGCACAATCAGCATAAAACACAATAATACAAACATTTCACTTTCAGTAGCCCTGACACGGGCCATGTCATGGGACACGGGCACCCGTGTCAGGCTGCTGACTCGCGTAAAAACAACTTAAGCTCCAGGGGCCCTGACACGGGCCGTGTCATTGGACACAGGCACCCGTGTCAGGCTGCTGGATTCTGGTTTTTGGCTTTTCAAAGTCCTCTCTTTCTAAGCCTTCCTGACACGGGCCGTGTCAGGTGACACGGGCGGCCGTGTCAGGCTCCTGGTTCACCTTAAAACTCCTCCGAATTCATGCCATTTTTCTCGGTTTCCGCTCTGCTTCTCCTTTATTGCTTACCTGAATCTAGAAACAGTGAAAATACCAAATCGACGCGTAAAATGTAATAAAAACGAATAGGATGCGATAAAACATAATAATTGGTTAACTAACACAAACGGTAAAATACGTATAAAACCACTAATCAAACTCCCCCCAAAGTTAAACCATTGCTTGAACTCAAGCAAAAAGCTTGGATAAATAATTTTCAAGTCAAACAGCACATTAAGTGAAGGGCTCAGGATGTAGGGCTTGTCGATACTCATACGTGAGTCTTAGTTCTGATAGGCTCAAACCAGCTCTCTCGGTACTCATCCGTTAATGAAAGCATTACATGAACACACACCGCAATAAAATTATGGACATAAATCCCCCTTTCGGCCACCTCTCGAACTATGCTTTGGGCTTAAGTCTTTTCTTCGATTTTCTACCCCTTTCGTTCGGATAATCAGATTAAGGCATGTATAATTTTGCTCGAGACTTTTTCTGTGGCACCTTTATTCTTTTTTTCTCTCTCGCTCACAGGCGTTTATTTATCCACTTTGGGACGACTATAGAGATTCAACCGCCGTTAGGCTAAATAACCGGGTGAGGGTTACCCAACTTAGAAGGACAGGTTGCCTTTACAGTCATTATTCAACTTTTTTTTTGTTGCCACAAGTCATTCACAAAACCAATCTTTCTTTCAATCATTCCGGACTATCACACCGAACTAATCGAGGCATACTTCTCAAATCCGAGTACTATGGCACAAATCTACACGTTGGACTCGTTTCCTTACTCTGGAGAACATAGGGTGTTCAAGTTATACCTCAATTTCCAAACTTTCCCAAGTTCCTTAGTTCAAACTCCTCTTCCCTTGAACTCTAAATACTTTCTTGACTACCTTACACACATACCAATCACAAGAAAAAAATTTACGATCTCCGTAGGGACGAATTCAACGTGATTTTTACCGAACTTAAAATAAAAAGGTACTAAACTTGACAATACAAAACGGTAAAACCTCCCTCAAACTTGAACTAAACATTGCCTCAATGTTCAAGAACAAGAGAGGAAGAGGTGTACTCACAAAGATCCTCACAGAGGGGTCGATAGGTAATGCAGTACCTCTTTGCTGCTTCCACGTTTTCCCTTGCAAAATCTCGTTTATTCCTGCAAAAACAATAACAAAAAAAGAAACAACATCAATTCTTAAAATTCGTGGGTTGCCTCCCACGCAGCACTTCGTTTAACGTCGCATGGCTCGACGGTCGACGCCCCATTGTTATGGGGGGGTACTTCAGCCTCCACACTCTATTGCTTGACTTCTTCGCAACATAATATTTGGCAGATTCAGAGATAAGAGCAACATGAAGTGGTTTTAATCATTCTTCTTTCTTAGTTGTGTTGATCTTCCCAATTGACGGTTTAACATCTTTCTCCTTACCTTTCTTCCTCTCTGTCATACCCTAAATTTGTCCTACCCTTTTGTAAATATTTTCACATTTATTGCTCCATGCCATTTAGACACGTGTCATCTCACAATTGGTCGATTTTTTTCAAAAAATTTATCTTTTGATCTTTTCATTTGTTAATATTTATGTGCTTTATTAATGTTCCTTTTTTACTTAATTATGTTAGTGAGTGTTTAATTATTAAGTTACATTGTTAATTTCTTTGTTTATTACAAATTAATTAACTAAGTTGCTGAAAAATTGTAAAAAAAAGAAGAGAATTAAAAAAAAGAAACAAGTTGAGAGTGAAGGATGGCCCAATGGTGGGAGGCCCATACAGCACCGTTAGGTTTGCTGAGGAGGGGGTCCTTAAAAAGGAGGACAATCTTATGGGAAACCCTAAGAAAAGTAGGGCATTTACTGTTCATTGGACCTAAAAAACGGCTGCCCCAAGTGGAACCCGAATCTACTGTTCATCAGCCATCTCCCCAAATCCTCTCCGCCGCTCCAAAACCCCAAACCCTAGTTTTTTTTTCTTCCACCAAAATCAAACAACCACCGTCGAACCATCCAAATGTGATACGATTCACTGCCGTAAAATAGCCACGATATTACACCAATAACAACTCGAAGCAGAGATCCAAGCCATGGACGCGATAAGAAATTTTGACATGACGGCTTGCGCGACACAACTCCGTTAATGTCACGACCAACAGCGGCATACACTCGACTTTGCAGCAAAGTAACATCTCAACGGGGAGTTCGTCAGCTCGATACTGATAGCAATGACAAGGAAGGTCTTAGTTCGGTGACGACATCGACTTGTGCGGTAATCGTTGTTTCTGGTTTAACCCATAATATGTTTATGTTGTTTGCCTTTGCATTTCATGTCACCAATCCCTCGAAATAGGCATTGTATTGCTGAAATCATTATGAGCATCTTGAATATTTTTTTATTGACTTGCTGTTAATGAAGTGTTCACAGGGATTGATTGTGTTCCTGTCATAAAAAAAACTACTAGGGTGATGCTAGTTTAAGTTTGATCCATTGCTTCATGTTGGAGATATTTGTATATAATGTTCAGGTGTGTAGAGTGCAATGCTCGTTCCCTGCAGCATTCATGACAGGAATCGAGTAATGATGGTCTAAGACACGACAATCATCATAGTCTGATCTGTTTGTAAAATCTTAGTTAGTGTTATTGCGTTGATAGCTTGGAATCTGTTAATGTCACACGAGTTGGTTTGTGTTTGCAACTAACTTGTTATGCAGATTTAAAGCTGAATCCGAGATTCATACTCGAGAGTGGTGATTGCCGTGTTTTCGTGTCGAAGAGCTCCCATCTCGTCTCCACAGTGACCTAGTCGCGACTCTGAAACGTCCCCCACAACAACGAGTTTTTGCCGACCTTGTACAACAGTATCCCTCAATCCATCGCACAAAGTTGAGATTTCGTTAAGGGAACATATGGTAGTGCAGCTGGGACGTGTATTCTCCTTGTTCGAGAACTTAGCCGTGGAGGCAGCTCGTGAGTTCACTCGATTGCGAATCATCTTTGCGGTAACTTCAGGCTATTTCTTTTTTACTGTGTTTGAAGTTCTGATACAATACGGTGACTTCAGGCTATTTCTTTTTACTGTGTTTTTGGTCTGGCATTGAAGTTCTGATATAATATTAGCATATGCCGTGTAGAGTAATTGTTGTCCTAACCGTTAGGAGATTGATGCTGATTATGTTATATGTTCTAAAAGTTGTTGAAATTACGATTCACATTGCCGTGGTTCCGCGATACTGATTGTCTGTCATTTTTGGTTTATGGTGCTTCAAGTTGGCCTATGTTTCAAATTGTTAAGAGCTTCCCATTGGGATGCTTGTTTTAAAGATGGTATTGAACTTGCATCCATACTGTTGAAATCATATTTGCCACTTTCTCATGTTTTCATTTTATATCCCATCTGTTATAGCTTAAATATACACCATGAATAGGTTTTTTTTCTCTCTGCCGATCGTTGTGAATCTTGACTACTAGGAGCTCATGTTACCTTGTTTACCATTATTCCTAACCGCTGTTACGCTCGTAAAAGGCATCTGGTTGGTTTTGTGCTTTAGATACAGGCTATGCAGGTTCCAAGTCCCGTCGGTGGATATAAGGAGAGGATAGTAGCTTCGTAGAGGCAGTAACAACAACAACATTTGCCACGATTATGGCGAGAGGACAACAATGGAAATTACAACGGCTTGTGTCCCAGATAAACCAGGATGCGACATCCTCGGTTTGTAGCGGCAGTTTGTGCATCCACTAGTTTCACTATTTCCGATAGCACCCGTGGCTTACTGAGATTCGAACAGTTGCAGGTCCCACGATATAGCAGGTTGTACCGGTATAGCACTTGCAGATGATTTATCTATGATACGGCGTTGCCGAATTTCAAATTGTGCGAGAATAAAGTCGAATGGCACACAACAGCAGTTGATCCCAGCAACGCTCGAAATCTACCATGACCGGAACCGAGTAGAAATGGCCTAAAGCGTGACAAGCGCCATTCATTAAACTGGTTTAAAGCTTATTCTGTGTGCGGAACTTCAGTTGAGGCTGCTTGTTTTGGATAACCTAGGGTCTGTTGCGAATCTATGGATTTTATTTCTATTATCTGTTTGGCCCCATCTGTTTGTTTTGCAGGTTGATTCCAGTTTCTATAGTGGCATCGGTGGTTTGAACTTCGGGTGTATATGATGTCTTGAAGATGTCGTTAGTATCTCAAAGATCTTGGCGGCACCTTGTTTCGAATTTGATTCCGACATTGAACAACTCTACAATAACAGCTTCAATTCTATGATGTCGCAACTCATCGGTAAACCATGCGCTAGCAGAACAACAAACAACAAACTTACCTAAGCCGTTACTACTCCAGATCCGCAACCGTTCATGCACTTGACCTTGTTGCAGTTTCAATGTTTTCGACGCCAACACTGATACGTTCAATCTAGGAATCACACTAACTCAGCTCAAATTTCAACAGACTCAAAAGGCTTCGTCAGAATATTGCCAAAACAACTCCGTTGGCGTTTCAGCGAGAGTCCGTTCATTGTCGGTTGGTCTTTCTCACGTTTGTGCCATAAATATTGTGTTGTTGATGTAGTTTTTTTTTAAGGTCTTATTTTTTAGATGTTGATACTGCTGTTGTTATTCTATTTCGCCTGCAAAATATGTTTGGTTTTGTCGCGTACTTATTCGATTTCGCAGTTGGTATATTCTCTCAGAATGGCAGTATGTGCGGTTTAATTTTGAGAATGATAAGTTTTGACAGTTTTAAGTCGGATTTAGCATTTACTGATGTGGTTGAGAGCTGCTTGTTTTTTCTAAAACCTCATTATGTTTATTGGATAATGTTAAACTTATGATGTCTGATGTTATTTTAGGTTTGCTTTGTGAATCAATTCGGAATCCAAATTGTAAAACAAATTGTTTATATTTGCATAATGTCTATTAATATTGGTGTTGAGCATATTACTGTCAAGCAGTGCTTGTGGGTTTAATGTTTGAGCTGTTACAGGTTGATGCTGAATTAAGTTAGGAGGTATTGTCAAACGTTTGATAGAGTGGATTTGGGCTTCAACAGATCTGAATCCTTGACCCAGATCTAGCGGATTTGAGTGGCTACGTTTTTGGGGATGTTTGTTCTTTTACTGCAATATATATCTCATAGCCAATGAGATTAAGTTTTATTTTCTAAAACCATTTATTTAACTAAATATTATCTAAACCAAATCTTATACTATTTTTAAACATATTTGTAAAATATGAGTAAATATTTTCTCTAAATTCAATATATTTAATATTAAAATCTTTTTAGTCGAATATTTAAATAGTCCATTTTTTTGACATCTCAAGACAATCTTCATATTTTTAAATAAGTTTAATTTTTTCTAATCCTAATGTAATTTATTTTCAACACACAAATCTTTCTCTTAATCCATCACGAAAATTAAACTCTTAAGGTCTAGCACCTCTTGAGTTTTTGAATAATTATTATTGGGGCGTACGCCTTGGATAATATTGTTCGTTTTTCGTTACGCTCTTAATTATTTGAACAAAAATATATCATAGGAGTCTAGCACTCTTTGTGATATTTTCATTGTTTATTCAAACAATATTTCTTAAATTAAATCAAAACCATCCTCAAAACTAATATTTTTGCTAATCTTTATCCAACTTATTTTTATCAAATCACGAAACAAATTAAATCTTTGGAATCTAGCATTTCTTGGATTTTTGGATGATCATTAGCGAGGTGTACACCTTAAATAATGTATTATTCAACTTTTCGTTTTAATACACTATTTTGGACAAAGGAATATTATAGGAATCAAGCATTCTGTGTGATATTTTTGTCGTTCATTCAAGCATTCTCCAAATGAAAAAGGTGTCGTTGAGATCCAGCATTTCGATAATACCCCAATTAATTGGTTGTGAGGCCTACGTCTCATTTATCAAATAATTGTCATTTCTCTCATTTTCAAATCCAATCTCATGTCCTCACATCTCGTACCTCAAATTATTTTCATACCTCATTTCACTTCAAATCTTTTTCAAACATTTTTCTCGATCAAACTTCGAAAGAAGGAGGTTCTTGGAGTCTAGCATTCCTTGAATTTTCGAGTGAATAATTCTCGAGGCGCGCCCTTTGAGTTATTATTCATTCAATCTTTCGACCTTTTTAAATATCTTTTTCGATTCACACTTCGAAAGAAGGAGGTTCTTGGAGTCTAGCATTCCTTGAATTTTCGAATGAATAGCTCTCGAGGCACGCTCTTGAGTTGTTATTCACTCAACCTTTCGACTTTTTTTCAAACTCAATCATTTTCAAACGTTCTCCTAAGTCGAATGCTCGTCCGCATTCGCAACCCATTTCTTTCACAATTCCTCGTGGTCTCGATATTAGGAGCACCCTCAGGGACTAATATCGTTTCTCACAACCCTAACACTTGACACGTCGTCAAGCCGGTTCCATCTTCAATCAAATCTTCGACACGTCGTCGAACCACTTCAAAACAACTTCCTTTTGGCCTCGCATGCCATTCTTCGATTCGATCTTTAAAAAACTTACGAAAGAGAGAAATTCTTAGAATCGAGCATTCTTTGAATATTTGAATAAGTAACTCTTGGGCTCGCCCCCGAGTTGTTATTAGTTCATTCTTTCGATTTCAAAACATCCAACTCTTATCTTCAACTTACTCAACCCAATTTCCGAAAGAACTGAGTTCTTGGGATCTCGCATTCCTTGAATTCTTGAATGACAAGCTCTTGAGGCACGCCCTTAGGTTGTTTGTCAGTCACTCTTTCATCTCCCAACTCAACTTCAACCCATTTCAAACCTCATCTTTTCGTGGTCGTTACCACGAACTACGGACGCTCTGATTCTTTATTCATTCTTGAATATAAGATACGTAGGCACAAGATTGCGATGATCTTGGCGAGCACACTTCTATCCATCTTCCGTTTCCCCCCATCCTTTCCCGTAGTCGAACTACGACGCTCTGATTTCTCATTCTCGTCCGAATGAGCATACGTAGGCACAAGGGCCCCAATCCTTGGCGAGCACCCTATCTTCTAACCACCCATCTCTCCTTTGCGTCTTTATCCTATTAACCTACCAATTCTACCTTTATCAACGAGAAGAAAACAAGCAAACCTGGACAACGCTCCCCACAATTACCTTAAGAGGTTCCCGTCGAGTACGACGGACGTGAGGGGTGCTAATACCTTCCCCTCACGTAACCGACTCCCGAACCCGGAACTTGGTTGCGACAACCCTGTTCCTATCCTTTCGTTTTTAGGAGGTTTTCTCGATATTTTCCTCTCCCGTTTATTTTGGGAAAAATAAAGTTCGGTGGCGACTCTGTCGAACCGCATTTTCCGCGCCTTTCGCGCGAGGGTCGTATTTTCGAATGTGATTTTTCGAGGTGCGACAGGTGGCGACTCTGCTGGGGACGCATTGCTCCATGCAAAGAGAGAGTCGAGCCTATCTTTTGATTTGTGAGGAGTGTTTGTTTTTTATTTATTTTCTTTTTGTATTCGTTCTCTTGTGGTTTTTATTTGTGCTTGTTATCTGGGCCTGTTGGTTTTTGGGATGGCATCATGAGTAAAGCTCTACGCCCGAGCTTTGGTAAAAGCAGAGAGAACACATAATTTAGAATTGGTAGTCGAGTAGTGTTAGTCTCCGAGGACTCGCTCCTTGTGGGCCTAGCATGAAAGCTCCTCCAGAGGAGACCTATTCGTAGATCTCGTCGTAACGCAGCTAGCCTGTTGCACGACTTGATTAATGAAGGGTCCGTGATTCTGGGAACCTTTTGTTAGCACCAGTGCCGATATTGGTGGTCGTGTAGTGTTAGTCTCCAAGGACTCGCTCCTTGTGTGCCTAGCACGAAGACTCCGGTCAGGAGAGACCTTATCGTCATTACCGTCGTAATACAGCCAGCCTGTTGCGTGACGCTAATACGACTAGTGTCCGTGATCCTGGGAACCAAACATAGAAACCATCCCGTGAGAGGGTTTATGGGTAGAATGTTTAGACCTTCCCGTATAGGTTGTACCTGTCATTTTTCTTTGAGCAGGAATTATGGTTACTTATCTGTTACAGTTACCAGCTTCAGGAGTTGTTTGATTGTGATCCTGTGATCCTGGATCTTGTATCTTGCATTGCATCTTGCATATCATTTGCATTTCATATGTTGTGCATTTTGCATTTCCGGTCCTCCAACCGAATCTTATGTCTCTGCTCCTTCTTCTCCAGTAAATCAAGCTGATTCCTCGACACCAGTACGCAACTAGAGCCAATACCAGACGTATGATGGAGCAGATTCAGCAGGAGCAAGTCGCCTTCAGGGAAGAGTTGGATTCCATGAAAGGAAAGATCGACCAGATCCTCGAAGCCATCCTCACATCCAGGAGAGAAGAAGAACAGCGTGAAGCCGCCGCTGTTGTCAATGGACAAGGGTCTACTGCCATCCCTTTGGTCCCAATTCCAAATTCTCAGGGGATGCCGCTGAACTTCAACAACGCAATCGAAGGAAACACTTCTCAACCAATCCCAGCACCTGGAGTTACCGTTGGAGTTATCCCGCACACCCAGCCTGCTGCTGTGCAAATCCCGGTTCCTCATGTCGAAGATACTCTGATGGATCAGTATGACGATGTTCAGAACTATCATGCTGCTATTCCCATCGCCAGTCCTGTTGCTGCTCAGGATTCAGAAGCCATGAAGATGTGCCGAGATCTAGCCGAGAAACTCCGAGCCATGGAGGGGCACAATTCAAATTCTTTCAGTGCTTTGGAGTTATGCTTGGTGCCTGATGTTGTCATTCCTCCAAAATTCAAGGTGCCCGAATTTTCGAAGTACAAAGGTCTCAGTTGCCCAAACATCCATCTGAAGATGTACTGTCGCAAGATGGCTGCTTATGCCAGAGATGAAAAGCTCATGATCCATTGCTTCCAGGACAGCTTGTCTGGGGCATCACTCGAATGGTATATGCAGCTGGAGCGTAACAGTGTACGCACTTGGGCCGAGCTAGCTGATGCATTTGTCAAGCAGTACAAGTACAATACCGACCTTGCTCCTAACCGTACTCAGCTTCAGAGTATGACTCAGAAGGACAGCGAATCCTTCAAGGAGTACGCACAACGATGGAGAGAGCTAGCCGCAAGGGTGCATCCACCTCTTGTTGACCGAGAATTGATTGACATCTTCATGGGCACTTTGCAAGGCCAGTACTACGAAAAGCTGATCGGTAGTGTCTCCGCTGGATTTTCTGACTTGGTGATCGTCGGTGAGAGAATTGAAGAAGGGCTGAAGAGTGGGAAGATCCCAGGAGGTTCTAACAGTCAGGCTAATGCCAAGAGGCCTTTTAATGGATACAAGAAGAAGGAGGGCGAAACAAATGCCATCTTTGTGCAGAAAGGGCAAGCTTCTCAACAAGCTCCTCCTATGCCTTATCAAGTTCCCTACTATCAGTATCCATATGTTGCTGCTGCGCAATATGCTCCAATGCCTTATCAGCCAGCTGTTCATGCAGCGCAAGCTCAGATGCCACGGCAACAGGCTCCTCAGCAACAAGCCTACAACCAGCAAGGATATCAGTATCCTCCTCAGCAACAGCAGATGCAAGCTACTCAGCAACGACAAGGTGTTCGCCCACAGCGTCCGCAGAGAACATGGAGACCAGATAGAGTCTTTGATCGTCTACCAATGTCATATGCCAAAATCTTTGCTCAGTTGATGGAGAAGAAGGCTATTGTTCCAAGATACTTGGCTCCCCCAACTGTCATTCCTGCCGACTACGATGCAAATGCTCATTGTGAATTTCATAAGGGCGCTCCAGGTCATACCATTGAGGACTGTAGGGCTTTCAAGCATATAATTCAAGACATGATCGATAGGGATGCTATCAACTTCAATGGGAAGTCTCCAAACATCATCAACAATCCGATGCCACCAGTCAACTAGCGCCAACGACAGATCAATTCCAGTCAAGTCCATTCTCTGAAGAAGGCCGTCATGTTGCCATTTCATTATTCGCAGTTTCTTATGTTTTGTCTTTGTTTATTTAAGTATTGTATGCTTTGAACAATTGCCATTCGTATTTGGTTTTCATTAATGTATCGTTTATGCATGTTTTGAATTAGTTATGTCGTATTCACTCTCTTTTTTCATTTATCACCGACACATTTATTCACTCCACTATATTCACTGTTGTTTAGCATGATTTGAGGGAGGATGATGAAAACGAGATACCCATAATTGCGAGCTCATATGCTTTCAGACCGAATCTCGTCAATGATGTACAGGCATTGCTTCAATTCCCCAAACACCGGAGATACAAGGAGTTAATCCCTAGTAAACCACTTCGAGCCTAGAAGTAGCAGTTTCCTTCGGATATTCAAACCTTTACACTCAACCTGGGGCAGGGTAGTGTTCGGTTAATCCAATTCCACACTCGAATCAACAAGCAAAATCCAGAAGACGGTTGTTCATCAATGACCCATGCTATGGCAGTCACAACAAAATCCAGAAAAAATCAAAAGCCTGCTAAGTCAGACACCTTAGAGGGGACTTAGGCAAAATCAAGGCAATCCCGATGGATCAGACAAACGAAGTCAATCCATGCAAAAGTTAGGGATAAAAAAAAACACAAAAGTAAAAGAGGACCCCGAAATCCTCAACAAAAACAAATGAGATTCAGTGGCCACCCAAATCAAAGGGGCACTGACATCCATCAAAATAAGGTGACTGCCACGTCAAGCAAACCTTGAACCATCAAGCTTACACCGTTCAGACAAGTGTAGGATTAACTGAGCGTAGGACTGGAGATCATTAAGAAGAAGGGTGGGTACAAATCATACTTTGAGCCTAATAACCTTTTGTTTCATAACCGTAAACCAGACCACGTTACAACCCTCGAAAGACCTAATTGAGGCGAGGTTTCTTCTGAAAGCATGCTATCGCGAGGTTGCGTAACCTGACTCCTCACATGATTTCTAATCATCAATATTGGTGTCACTTCTCTTGATATATTTTTCGCACCAATCAATTAGCACAACGTTTGGGCTAGCAGTCCATTCGTCTCACTATCACGACACCTCAACAAAAGACACTTTTTTCAAATCTTGCATCGAGCTTTGCATTAACGTCACCATTTATGAATGTACAATTTTAATTGCAAATCAGTGCTAGGTATTCAAAGACACTTCAACAAGGGGCAATCAAGGAAGAACTTGACTTTCAGTGACTGTCACAAAGCAAGACTACCTCAGAACCCACAGGCTGGGGCAAATCACTCAACAGCTCGAGCAGGGGCAGGCCACTACAAGTTCAGACTGGGGCAAGACCATGTCGCCTTGATTATCAAGCAGAGTTGCAACCTTCTCTGAAGAAAATTCACAACAAATCACCAAGTACCCAGACTTGGGGCATCCAGAGTATCTTCTCCTGTGTCTTCAGCAAAACTGCGTGTCGAGGAAGTTAATCCCTCCCACCACCCGAAGTCCAATCCGCATTGGCAACTACCAGAGGCCACCACGCTGGCATTTCCGCTCACATTACCCGTCTGCATCATATGCATCATACGCATTGCATTCATCATCATAAGCATTTTTGCGTCACATACATACCAATCATACCATACTTCCCCAACTCTTGCATCTCCGCTCGTCAGCATTTGCATTTGCACATCCACTCATATAGAATATCATTTATCATCCAGTATTCATATATGCAAGTCAAGGTCCAGGATCAGTCCCGAAGATTTCCAAGACCATCGATCGCCCAGTCAAGGGGCGTCGTCCGCAAGATGGTGGGTTTATCCCACGATTTTCAAGAGCTTCAAAGCAGTCATCAACCCAGTCAGGGGCAATCTTCTGCAATTGTGGGTTTCTCCCACAAAATTTGAAGTTATTCAAAGCAAGATTCAGCCCAGTCAGGGGCATCTTTTTCAATACCATGGGCGTCTCCCGTGAAGAATTTCAACCTCGTGGTTGATCAAGTATGCAAATCAACATTCAGCCCAGCCAGGGGCATACCATTCAAGACCGTGAGCGTTCCTCACAAAGTTGTTCAACCTTTTGTTGGGCGAATCCAAGAAGTTCAGTGCAAGAGCCAACCCGAACAGGGGCATCTTCAGCAAAACCGTGAGCGTTCCTCACAAAGTTGTTCAGCCTTTGTTAAGCAAGACAAGGCATCAAGACAAATTCAGCCCAGTCAGGGGCATCCTCTTCAGAACTCATGGGCGTAACCATGAAATCATTTCAGCAAATTATGATTTCCAAGCAAAGACGGTGGGCGTACCCCGTCAACTCATTTCAAATTCAATCTTCCTCTCAGGGATTCCCCAATGAGTTGTACCCAGCAAGCGTGACCGTTGTCAATTGCCTTACTATCATCCTTTTGGTGATAGTCGAACTTCGTCAGTTCAACTTAGCCTGCATCCTTTTGGTGTTGGTAGACTTCAGATTTGTGTGGTCTTATCATCCTTTTGATGATAGCAACCTGTGTGTTGTGTTTCGCTCTACCATCCTTTTGGTGGTAGGTCTGATACTTCGTCGGTATCAGATTGCGCGATATTTTATTTGTGTTTTCGCTCTACCATCCTTTTGGTGGTAGGTCTGGTACTTCGTCGGTATCAGATTGCGCGATGTTTTCTTTTATGTTTTCGCTCTACCATCCTTTTGGTGGTAGGTCTGGTACTTCGTCGGTATCAGATTGCGCGATGTTTTCTTTTATGTTTTCGCTCTACCATCCTTTTGGTGGTAGGTCTGGTACTTCGTCGGTATCAGATTGCGCGATGTTTTCTTTTGTGTTTTCGCTCTACCATCCTTTTGGTGGTAGGTCTGGTACTTCGTCGGTATCAGATTGCGCGATGTTTTCTTTTATGTTTTCGCTCTACCATCCTTTTGGTGGTAGGTCTGGTACTTCGTCGGTATCAGATTGCGCGATGTTTTCTTTTGTGTTTTCGCTCTACCATCCTTTTGGTGGTAGGTCTGGTACTTCGTCGGTATCAGATTGCGCGATGTTTTCTTTTATGTTTTCGCTCTACCATCCTTTTGGTGGTAGGTCTGGTACTTCGTCGGTATCAGATTGCACGATGTTTTCTTTTATGTTTTCGCTCTACCATCCTTTTGGTGGTAGGTCTGGTACTTCGTCGGTATCAGATTGCGCGATGTTTTCTTTTGTGTTTTCGCTCTACCATCCTTTTGGTGGTAGGTCTGGTACTTCGTCGGTATCAGATTGCGCGATGTTTTCTTTTATGTTTTCGCTCTACCATCCTTTTGGTGGTAGGTCTGGTACTTCGTCGGTATCAGATTGCGCGATGTTTTCTTTTGTGTTTTCGCTCTACCATCCTTTTGGTGGTAGGTCTGGTACTTCGTCGGTATCAGATTGCGCGATGTTTTCTTTTATGTTTTCGCTCTACCATCCTTTTGGTGGTAGGTCTGGTACTTCGTCGGTATCAGATTGCGCGATGTTTTCTTTTGTGTTTTCGCTCTACCATCCTTTTGGTGGTAGGTTTGGTACTTCGTCGGTATCAGATTGCGCGATGTTTTCTTTTATGTTTTTGCTCTACCATCCTTTTGGTGGTAGGTCTGGTACTTCGTCGGTATCAGATTGCGCGATGCTTTCTTTTATGTTTTCGCTCTACCATCCTTTTGGTGGTAGGTCTGACATTTCGTCGATGTCAGATTGTGCGATCATTTATTTGTTTCGCTCCGTCATCCTTTTGGTGGGGGGTCTATCATGGTCATTAATGATAGATTGTGCGATTTGCGTTGTGTTCCACTCCGTCATCCTTTTGATGGAGGGGTCTATCACGGTCATTAGTGATAGATTGTGCAATTTGTTTTGTGTTTCGCTCCGTCATCCTTTTGGTGGTGGGTCTATCATGGTCATTAATGATAGATTGCGCGATATCTTGTTTATGTTTCGCTCCATCATCCTTTTGGTGTTGGGTCTATCATGGTCATTAATGATAGATTGTGCGATATTGTTTGGCGTGTGTTTCGCTCCGTCATCCTTTTGGTGAGGGTCTATCATGGTCATTAATGATAGATTGTGCGATATTGTTTGGCGTGTGTCTCGCTCCGTCATCCTTTTGGTGGGGGGTCTATCATGGTCATTAATGATGGATTGTGCGAATTTTGTTTATCTCGCTCCGTCATCCTTTTGGTGGGGGGTCTATCATGGTCGTTAATGATAGATTGTGCGATGCGTTTATTTGTGTTTCGCTCCGTCATCTTTTGGTGGGGGGGTCTGTCATAGTCATTAATGTCAGATTGTGCGATTGTGTTGCTCTACCATCCTGTTAATGGTAGTAGCCATGTGTGTTTCATACCATCATCCTTTTGGTGATGGCGACCTTTTTTGCCAGTCATCTACAGCTTACTCAGAGGTTTACATTTATCGGCATTTTTTTTCAACTCTCTAGCATCTCTTTTTCTTTCGGGCAAATTCAGGGTCTTTTTATATCTAATAGACTTCTACCTCAGGAATATGAGTGCCAATGGAGTTCATTCTCCTAGGTTTAAGTCGATTAGATAGGGGCATCTGTCATACCCTAAATTTGTCCTACCCTTTTGTAAATATTTTCACATTTATTGCTCCATGCCATTTAGACACGTGTCATCTCGCAATTGGTCGATTTTTTTCAAAAAATTTATCTTTTGACCAATCAAAATGTGACATGTGGCCTAAAAAGATTTTTTTTGTGTATTTTATTTCTTCTCTTAATTTCATAAATCCTTTTCTTTTTTTAAGAAAAAAGGAGGTATTAATAATACCAATATTTTATACACATATATATTTCTTTTATTTGTAAATATCTTTTTTTGTTTTACATATATTCATATCTTTTATTTTTCTTATATATATATATATATATATATATATATATATATATATATATATATATATATATATATATATATATATATATATATATATATATATATATATATATATATATATATATATATATATATATATATATATATATATATATATATATATATATATATATATATATATATATATATATATATATATATATATATATATATATATATATATATATATATATATATATATATATATATATATATATATATATATATATATTTAATTTTCATTTTCTTTTTTAAAAAAAAAATAGTTATTAGTTTAGTTTAAATTAATCTTTTCATTTGTTAATATTTATGTGCTTTATTAATGTTCCTTTTTTACTTAATTATGTTAGTGAGTGTTTAATTATTAAGTTACATTGTTAATTTTTTTGTTTATTACAAATTAATTAACTAAGTTGCTGAAAAATTGTAAAAAAAAAGAAGAGAATTAAAAAAAAGAAACAAGTTGAGAGTGAAGGATGGCCCAATGGTGGGAGGCCCATACAGCACCGTTAGGTTTGTTGAGGAGGGGGTCCTTAAAAAGGAGGACAATCTTATGGGAAACCCTAAGAAAAGTAGGGCATTTACTGTTCATTGGACCTAAAAAACGGCCGCCCCAAGTGGAACCCGAATCTACTGTTCATCATCCATCTCCCCAAATCCTCTCCGCCACTCCAAAACCCCAAACCCTAGTTTTTTTTTCTTCCACCAAAATCAAACAACCACCGTCGAACCATCCAAATGTGATACGATTCACTGCCGTAAAATAGCCACGACATTACACCAATAACAACTCGAAGCAGAGATCCAAGCCATGGACGCGATAAGAAATTTTGACATGACGGCTTGCGCGACACAGCTCCGTTAATGTCACGACCAACAGCGGCATAAACTCGACTTTGCAGCAAAGTAACATCTCAACGGGGAGTTCGTCAGATCGATACTGATAGCAATGACAAGGAAGGTCTTAGTTCGGTGACGACATCGACTTGTGCGGTAATCGTTGTTTCTGGTTTAACCCATAATATGTTTATGTTGTTTGCCTTTGCATTTCATGTCACCAATCCCTCGAAATAGGCATTGTATTGCTGAAATCATTATGAGCATCTTGAATATTTTTTTATTGACTTGCTGTTAATGAAGTGTTCACAGGGATTGATTGTGTTCCTGTCATAAAAAAAACTACTAGGGTGATGCTAGTTTAAGTTTGATCCATTGCTTCATGTTGGAGATATTTGTATATAATGTTCAGGTGTGTAGAGTGCAATGCTCGTTCCCTGCAGCATTCATGACAGGAATCGAGTAATGATGGTCTAAGACACGACAGTCATCATTGTCTGATCTGTTTGTAAAATCTTAGTTAGTGTTATTGCGTTGATAGCTTGGAATCTGTTAATGTCACACGAGTTGGTTTGTGTTTGCAACTGACTTGTTATGCAGATTTAAAGCTGAATCCGAGATTCATACTCGAGAGTGGTGATTGCCGTGTTTTCGTGTCGAAGAGCTCCCATCTCGTCTCCACAGTGACCTAGTCGCGACTCTGAAACGTCCCCCACAACAACGAGTTTTTGCCGACCTTGTACAACAGTATCCCTCAATCCATCACACAAAGTTGAGATTTCGTTAAGGGAACATATGGTAGTGCAGCTGGGACGTGTATTCTCCTTGTTCGAGAACTTAGTCGTGGAGGCAGCTCGTGAGTTCACTCGATTGCGAATCATCTTTGCGGTAACTTCAGGCTATTTCTTTTTTACTGTGTTTGAAGTTCTGATACAATACGGTGACTTCAGGCTATTTCTTTTTACTGTGTTTTTGGTCTGGCATTGAAGTTCTGATACAATATTAGCATATGCCGTGTAGAGTAATTGTTGTCCTAACCGTTAGGAGATTGATGCTGATTATGTTATATGTTCTAAAAGTTGTTGAAATTACGATTCACATTGCCGTGGTTCCGCGATACTGATTGTCTGTCATTTTTGGTTTATGGTGCTTCAAGTTGGCCTATGTTTCAAATTGTTAAGAGCTTCCCATTGGGATGCTTGTTTTAAAGATGGTATTGAACTTGCATCCATACTGTTGAAATCATATTTGCCACTTTCTCATGTTTTCATTTTATATCCCATCTGTTATAGCTTAAATATACACCATGAATAGGTTTTTTTTCTCTCTGCCGATCGTTGTGAATCTTGACTACTAGGAGCTCATGTTACCTTGGTTACCATTATTCCTAACCGCTGTTACGCTCGTAAAAGGCATCTGGTTGGTTTTGTGCTTTAGATACAGGCTATGCAGGTTCCAAGTCCCGTCGGTGGATATAAGGAGAGGATAGTAGCTTCGTAGAGGCAGTAACAACAACAACATTTGCCACGATTATGGCGAGAGGACAACAATGGAAATTACAACGGCTTGTGTCCCAGATAAACCAGGATGCGACATCCTCGGTTTGTAGCGGCAGTTTGTGCATCCACTAGTTTCACTATTTCCGATAGCACCCGTGGCTTACTGAGATTCGAACAGTTGCAGGTCCCACGATATAGCAGGTTGTACCGGTATAGCACTTGCAGATGATTTATCTATGATACGGCGTTGCCGAATTTCAAATTGTGCGAGAATAAAGTCGAATGGCACACAACAGCAGTTGATCCAAGCAACGCTCGAAATCTACCATGACCGGAACCGAGTAGAAATGGCCTAAAGCGTGACAAGCGCCATTCATTAAACTGGTTTAAAGCTTATTCTGTGTGCGGAACTTCAGTTGAGGCTGCTTGTTTTGGATAACCTAGGGTCTGTTGCGAATCTATGGATTTTATTTCTATTATCTGTTTGGCCCCATCTGTTTGTTTTGCAGGTTGATTCCAGTTTCTATAGTGGCATCGGTGGTTTGAACTTCGGGTGTATATGATGTCTTGAAGATGTCGTTAGTATCTCAAAGATCTTGGCGGCACCTTGTTTCGAATTTGATTCCGACATTGAACAACTCTACAATAACAGCTTCAATTCTATGATGTCGCAACTCATCGGTAAACCATGCGCTAGCAGAACAACAAACAACAAACTTACCTAAGCCGTTACTACTCCAGATCCGCAACCGTTCATGCACTTGACCTTGTTGCAGTTTCAATGTTTTCGACGCCAACACTGATACGTTCAATCTAGGAATCACACTAACTCAGCTCAAATTTCAACAGACTCAAAAGGCTTCGTCAGAATATTGCCAAAACAACTCCGTTGGCGTTTCAGCGAGAGTCCGTTCATTGTCGGTTGATCTTTCTCACGTTTGTGCCATAAATATTGTGTTGTTGATGTAGTTTTTTTTTTAAGGTCTTATTTTTTAGATGTTGATACTGCTGTTGTTATTCTATTTCGCCTGCAAAATATGTTTGGTTTTGTCGCGTACTTATTCGATTTCGCAGTTGGTATATTCTCTCAGAATGGCAGTATGTGCGGTTTAATTTTGAGAATGATAAGTTTTGACAGTTTTAAGTCGGATTTAGCATTTACTGATGTGGTTGAGAGCTGCTTGTTTTTTCTAAAACCTCATTATGTTTATTGGATAATGTTAAACTTATGATGTCTGATGTTATTTTAGGTTTGCTTTGTGAATCAATTCGGAATCCAAATTGTAAAACAAATTGTTTATATTTGCATAATGTCTATTAATATTGGTGTTGAGCATATTACTGTCAAGCAGTGCTTGTGGGTTTAATGTTTGAGCTGTTACAGGTTGATGCTGAATTAAGTTAGGAGGTATTGTCAAACGTTTGATAGAGTGGATTTGGGCTTCAACAGATCTGAATCCTTGACCCAGATCTAGCGGATTTGAGTGGCTACGTTTTTGGGGATGTTTGTTCTTTTACTGCAATATATATCTCATAGCCAATGAGATTAAGTTTTATTTTCTAAAACCATTTATTTAACTAAATATTATCTAAACCAAATCTTATACTATTTTTAAACATATTTGTAAAATATGAGTAAATATTTTCTCTAAATTCAATATATTTAATATTAAAATCTTTTTAGTCGAATATTTAAATAGTCCATTTTTTTGACATCTCAAGACAATCTTCATATTTTTAAATAAGTTTAATTTTTTCTAATCCTAATGTAATTTATTTTCAACACACAAATCTTTCTCTTAATCCATCACGAAAATTAAACTCTTAAGGTCTAGCACCTCTTGAGTTTTTGAATAATTATTATTGGGGCGTACGCCTTGGATAATATTGTTCGTTTTTCGTTACGCTCTTAATTATTTGAACAAAAATATATCATAGGAGTCTAGCACTCTTTGTGATATTTTCATTGTTTATTCAAACAATATTTCTTAAATTAAATCAAAACCATCCTCAAAACTAATATTTTTGCTAATCTTTATCCAACTTATTTTTATCAAATCACGAAACAAATTAAATCTTTGGAATCTAGCATTTCTTGGATTTTTGGATGATCATTAGCGAGGTGTACACCTTAAATAATGTATTATTCAACTTTTTGTTTTAATACACTATTTTGGACAAAGGAATATTATAGGAATCAAGCATTCTGTGTGATATTTTTGTCGTTCATTCAAGCATTCTCCAAATGAAAAAGGTGTCGTTGAGATCCAGCATTTCGATAATACCCCAATTAATTGGTTGTGAGGCCTACGTCTCATTTATCAAATAATTGTCATTTCTCTCATTTTCAAATCCAATCTCATGTCCTCACATCTCGTACCTCAAATTATTTTCATACCTCATTTCACTTCAAATCTTTTTCAAACATTTTTCTCGATCAAACTTCGAAAGAAGGAGGTTCTTGGAGTCTAGCATTCCTTGAATTTTCGAGTGAATAATTCTCGAGGCGCGCCCTTTGAGTTATTATTCATTCAATCTTTCGACCTTTTTAAATATCTTTTTCGATTCACACTTCGAAAGAAGGAGGTTCTTGGAGTCTAGCATTCCTTGAATTTTCGAATGAATAGCTCTCGAGGCACGCTCTTGAGTTGTTATTCACTCAACCTTTCGACTTTTTTTCAAACTCAATCATTTTCAAACGTTCTCCTAAGTCGAATGCTCGTCCGCATTCGCAACCCATTTCTTTCACAATTCCTCGTGGTCTCGATATTAGGAGCACCCTCAGGGACTAATATCGTTTCTCACAACCCTAACACTTGACACGTCGTCAAGCCGGTTCCATCTTCAATCAAATCTTCGACACGTCGTCGAACCACTTCAAAACAACTTTCTTTTGGCCTCGCATGCCATTCTTCGATTCGATCTTTAAAAAACTTACGAAAGAGAGAAATTCTTATAATCGAGCATTCTTTGAATATTTGAATAAGTAACTCTTGGGCTCGCCCCCGAGTTGTTATTAGTTCATTCTTTCGATTTCAAAACATCCAACTCTTATCTTCAACTTACTCAACCCAATTTCCGAAAGAACTGAGTTCTTGGGATCTCGCATTCCTTGAATTCTTGAATGACAAGCTCTTGAGGCACGCCCTTAGGTTGTTTGTCAGTCACTCTTTCATCTCCCAACTCAACTTCAACCCATTTCAAACCTCATCTTTTCGTGGTCGTTACCACGAACTACGGACGCTCTGATTCTTTATTCATTCTTGAATATAAGATACGTAGGCACAAGATTGCGATGATCTTGGGGAGCATACTTCTATCCATCTTCCGTTTCCCCCCATCCTTTCCCGTAGTCGAACTACGACGCTCTGATTTCTCATTCTCGTCCGAATGAGCATACGTAGGCACAAGGGCCCCAATCCTTGGCGAGCACCCTATCTTCTAACCACCCATCTCTCCTTTGCGTCTTTATCCTATTAACCTACCAATTCTACCTTTATCAACGAGAAGAAAACAAGCAAACCTAGACAACGCTCCCCACAATTACCTTAAGAGGTTCCCGTCGAGTACGACGGACGTGAGGGGTGCTAATACCTTCCCCTCACGTAACCGACTCCCGAACCCGGAACTTGGTTGCGACAGCCCTGTTCCTATCCTTTCGTTTTTAGGAGGTTTTCTCGATATTTTCCTCTCCCGTTTATTTCGGGAAAAATAAAGTTCGGTGGCGACTCTGTCGAACCGCATTTTCCGCGCCTTTCGCGCGAGGGTCGTATTTTCGAATGTGGTTTTTCGAGGTGCGACACTCACCTCTAGAGCTTTTAAAGTGACTTCATCATCAAAGGATTTCAAAGTGATCGTACCTGTTTCCACATCAATATTGCACCGACTAGTAAGTAAGAACGGTTGGCCAAGTATGATCGAAGTCTCTTCATCCTATGGTATATCCATGATTTGAAAATCAACTGGGAAAGTGAAGTTATCGATTGTCACCAGTACATCCTCTACTAGCCCATATGCCATCTTAGTTGTGTGGTCGGCGAACTTCAAGCTTGTTCCCATATCGCTCACTTTTCTAATATCCAGCCTTTTGAAAATCGATAACGGCATGAGACTCACACTAGCACCTAAATTAATTAGGGCTTTCTTAAAAGTTCGATCTTTTATAGTACAAGGGATTACAACTGGTCCAGGGTCCTTCCTCTTGATGGGGATTCTCTTTTCTTGTGCTATTTCCTTACATTGTTCAGTTGTGGTCTTCGGATCTTCACCTACTGATCTCTTTTTACCTATAACCTCTTTCATGAATTTCTTGTACAAAGGCATTTGCTCGAGTGCTTCAAAGAACGACATGTTGATTTCCAATTTGTTGAACATTGCACTGAACCTTCCAAAGTCTTTCTATTTCTCATCCTTCTTTGTAACTCTTTGAGGAAAGGGTAGTTTGATTTTCGGTTTAACCTCCTCTTTCTTTTTCTCTCCCGTTGGTTTTTCAGATAGTACAACTTCTTCTTGTTCGTTCACTTTTTCTCATACCTCAAGTTCCACCTCTATGCATTCATCCTCCTTAGTTTCTTCTTCTTCCATCTTTTTCTGATTTCTTGTTGTGACAACATTGATACTCTCTTGATTTTTCGGATTCAGTATTGTCACACTCGGGAGGGTTCCTTGAGTGTGTGTTGAGAGGTGTGGGCTATCTGCCCCATTTGCGCCTCAATATTTTTTATGGAAGTTGTGTTATTCCTTTGAACATTACGGGTCTCTTCTTGGAATTGCATACTTTGAGCTTCCATTCTTTCAATAGATAACTCCCATTCTGCTTTTTGAGGAGCCTGTTGTTGTTGTGGATATGAAGGTTGGTTTTGGTCTTTCCAGGATGAAAATTCTGGCCAGCCCACGATGGATGTTCTAACAGAAGTTATAACATCCACTGTGACATTCACTACAGATATACTATTATGCAGCAATAACAAAGCAGTAAATAACACAGTTAGTTGTTGACCCAGTTCAGTGCAACACACTTACATCTGGGGGCTACCAAGCCAGGGAGAAATTTCACTATTAGCAGTATCAATTCAGAGTCAAACCTCCAGTTTGCACTCCTCACTTAATCACTACCCAATGACAATTTAACCTAGAGACACTCTAGACCTGAGTATACCCACTCACTCCCTACAATCACACACCAGTGATAACTACGAGTTACAATTTAAATAGTAGATTGAATAGACACTTCACCTACTCACACACACTTGATCTTGCTTCAAAGCTTTAATCAAGGAACACACACTCTTCCTTAACAGCTTTGAGTGGAACACAACCTAGAAACTACCTCACCAATGCAATCAACAGTTGCTTGGGTTACAAGTATTCCTAAGACACAAACGTGAAGAACAATCTCTTCACTTCTAAACCACTATGGTGATTTCTCTGCTTCTCTATCTTCAACAGCTGCCTTCTAGGATTGCCTCTCTTGGTATTTGTAGCAGCAAATCAGTTCTTGGGCTTGGGTGCATACATTAGGTTTTATCCATCATAAAACCTCTCTTATGTATTCTGCATGTTTGCCTCTTTAATCAGGTACATATTAGTTCCCCTAGGGCGTCTAAAATGGCTCCTGCATTCCAGCTTGAGCTTCTGAGTTGTTTCTTGAGTTATAGCTACCAGAAAAACAAACTTCCGCTTGATGTCATACGACCTATGTCATAACATTGAGTATGACATTTAGCTTAACTTATAGTTAGCTTAGTTAACTTACCCTGCACAGTCCATATTATGAATGTAATAACATCAAACATGACATTCATATATGTACTTATATTTTGCCAGAAAATGCAGCCAATCAAGAGCACTTACAAACTCCCCCTTTGGCAAATTTTTTGCTAAAACACTCTGTACTTACATCAGAGATTTCCTACACAGCAGAAGACTTAACAATGGTCCTGTCATGCAGGTAAGTCACTTGCTGCTCAAGTTCTCAGAATCCTCACAGTTGGCTTTCAGCCCTGTTAGCACTCACTCTGTTAACTCTCTGTAGACTTCTACTACAGATGTCACTCTTTGTTTGTTTGAGTAACAGAGTTACTCCCTCTCAACTGATGCATTTATCAGCTGGGCAATCTCTAGTCTGAACTGGATGCTATATCATTCAGCATGACCTTCTGATGTCACACATTTGTGCTACTCCCCCTGCAGGGATGCATTCTGCTCCTTGCACAGAATTCCTAAGTATCTTGTTAGGATCACCCATGTTAGTACCTACAGCTTGTCAGTCCTAGTTCTAACAAACATGGCATACATATCATATTAGTAACAGCCCAAACAGTTGTTATCACACACACATCTCATCAGCATCACCTGCACACATCTCATCAGCATCACCTGCACACTAATCTCATAAGCACACTCATATCATAAGCACTATGGTGCATATGCTCAATCACAATCACTGCTCATGGCAGTCTTGTTCTTTCACCTGCATCTGTTGTACCTGCTGTTATTCACACTCTCCCCCTTTTTAGCCATAAATTTAGATCCAACCAACACATAGTATAGACCATAAATTGTACCAATACATAAAGATGGGGTTACATTACAAAACTGCTCATAGAGAGCTTTACCAATTATTCATGTAAGAGCAATTAAAAATTGATCAGCCGCACACTTCATCACCAGCAGCAGTCTGAGGTACATACCCCATTCTCAATGTTCTTCATCAGAGGAAGAGCTGGAGTCACTGCTATCCAAGTCTGAGAGGGAGATGTCTTGGTTCCATCATACGAGTCTTCTTCTGGAAGATCCTCATCTGGACCCCGGCGAGCCAGGGGCACAGTGAAGCCCTTAACAAGCAATCCTTTCCTGATGATGTTGTCAACAATTTCCCCCATGGATTGATTCACGTAGGTTGTGCCTTCCCTGTTCAGAATGCTCCTCATTTCTTCTTCAGTGGGAGGAGGATACTTGCATTTTGGTTTCTCAGTCGTGGGAGGTGGATCTTTGGTGAATTTGGGAGAGGATTTAGACGAAGATCCTTCATGATGCGAGGCCATGTTGTTATCTAGACTTAGGGTCTGGAAGGGATGCTGACCGATACTAGGGGTAGAGAGGCACGTTTGTGTGGGATGGAGAGTTTTGTTGTTCAAAGATTTTCACTGCATTGATATCCTAAAACTCTCTCGTGACATTAATTGCTATTCAACCTCATACATGCAAATACCCAACTTCCCTCTAAGATTTTCAAACTGGGCAGCATCTAGAGCCTTTGTAAAAATGTCAGCTAGCTGTAGCTCAGTGGACACATGCTCCAAGGAAATGACTTTGTCTTCCACAAGGTCTCTTATGAAGTGATGCCTTATATCAATGTGCTTGGTTCTGCTATGCTGGATGGGGTTCTTGGAAATGTTAATAGCACTAAGATTGTCACAGTACAACGTCGTGACATCCTGAGTGACATTGTATTCAGTTAACATTTGCTTCATCCAGACCAGCTGAGAGCAGCTGCTGCCAGCTGCAATGTATTCAGCCTCCGCAGTGGATAGTGAAACACAATTTTGCTTCTTGCTGAACAAGGATATTAGGTTGTTACCTAAGAAGAAGCATCCACCAGATGTGCTTTTTCTATCATCTGCACTGCCATCCCAATCTGCATCACAGTAACCAGACAAAATAGGGGTACACCCATGAGAATATAGTATGCCATAGTCACATGTTCCATTCACATATTTGAGAATCCTTTTCACTTGGTTCATGTGACTGACTTTAGGATCAGCGTGATATTTGGCACATACTCCAACAGCAAATGCAATGTCTGGTCTGCTGGCTGTTAGGTATAGTAGGCTTCCAATCATGCTTCTGTATAGCGTTTGATCCACACTAGTACCATTTTCATCTCCGGTCAACTTTAGATGAGTGGGGGCATGTGTTCTCTTGTGACTGGCATTGTCCATTCCAAACTTTTTGACTATATTTTTGGTGTATTTTCTTTGGGAGAGGAAGATGAAGTCTTCCATTTATTTGACTTGTAGTCCAAGAAAATATGTCAATTCTCCACACATGCTCATTTCAAATTTAGACTTCATGTGACTGAAAAATTTCTTCACCATCCTTTCTGATACTCCACCAAACACTATGTCGTCTACATAGATTTGTGCTATCATAATTTCTCCACCTTCATTTTTCACAAACAGAGTTTTGTTAATTCCCCCTTTTTTGTATCCATTGGTGGTGAGGAATTCAGTGAGCCTTTCATACCATGCTCTAGGTGCTTGTTTCAATCCATACAGGGCCTTCCTTAGCTTGTAGACATGGTCTGTCAGGTTAGGGTCCTCAAATCCCTTGGGTTGTGCCACATATACTTCCTCACTTAGATATCCATTCAGAAACGCACTCTTTACATCCATTTGAAAGAGTTTGAATTTCAGGATGCAGGCAATTCCTAACATTAGCCTGATAGACTCAAGCCTTGCAACTGGGGCAAAGGTTTCATCAAAATCAATTCCTTCAACTTGAGTGTATCCCTGTGCCACTAGTCTAGCTTTGTTTCTGACTATGATTCCTTCTTCATCTGACTTGTTCTTGTAGATCCATTTTGTTCCAATGATATTGGTCCCTTCAGGTCTAGGCACCAGTTCCCATACCTCATTCCTCTTGAACTGTTCCAATTTATCTTGCATTGCCTTGATCCAGTATTCATCAAAGAGGGCTTCCTTTACATTTTTGGGTTCAACCTTGGACACAAAACAAGAGTTTGAGATGATATCTCTTGTTCTGGTCCTCACTCCACTGTTGAGGTTTCCAATGATCAGGTCTTTGGGATGATCTTTCAGAAGCCTAATAGAAGGTTCCTTGGTGGCTGTATCAGCTTCAGTACTTAAGCTTGCTTGGGAGTCTTTAGTCTCCTCAGATGGAGTCTCAACCAATGTTTCCACATCCTCTATGACATTTACTTCATCAATCTGATCATCAATGACAACATTTATGGATTCCATTAATACTTTAGTTCTGGAGTTATATACTCTGTAGGCTCTGCTGTTGGTAGAATATCCCAAGAATATTCCTTCATCACTTTTGGGATCCATTTTCCTTCTTTGTTCACGATCTGCCAAGATGTAGCATTTGCTTCTAAACACATGAAAATACTTCACATTAGGCTTTCTTCCTTTCCATAATTCATACAAAGTTGAGGATGTTCCCTTTCTTAGAGTTACCCTGTTATGTACATATCATGTTGTATTCATAGCTTCAGCCCAGAAGTGCATAGGCAGCTTCTTTGCATGGATCTTGGCTCTAGCAGATTCTTGAATGGTTCTATTCTTCCTTTCAACTACTCCATTTTGCTGAGGGGTGATAGGCGAGGAAAATTCATGGCTTATGCCTTCAGCTGCACAGAAGTCATCAAACTTAGAGTTTTCAAACTCCTTACCATGATCACTTCTGATCCTGATAACCACACACTCTTTTTCTCTTTGGAGTTTGATACACAATTCTTGGAAGACTTCAAACACATCATACTTTTCTCTGATAAATCTTATCCAGGAGAATTTGGAGTAATCATCAACCACCATATATGTATATCTTTTCCCACCAAGGCTTTCTATTTGCATTGGTCCCATCAGATCCATGTGCAGTAGTTCCAGACTTTTGGAGGTGGTTAGATGTCCAACTCTAGGATGAGAAGTCTTGGTTTGTTTTCCCACTTGACATTCCCCACACACTTTTCCCTCATCAATGGTCAGTTTAGGTATCCCTCTCACAGCCTCCTTGGAGATGATCTTCTTCATTCCCCTTAAATGAAGATGTCCAAGTTTTTGGTGCCACAATTTTACTTCCTTTTCTTCTCTTGCCATAACATAGATTATGGATTTACTCGTGTCCTAAGGCTGCCACAGATAGCAGTTATCCTTGGATCTATGTCCTTTCATGACTACTTTATTTCCATCATTAGTGACCACACATTCTTCCTTAGAGAACTTCACACTTAGTCCTTGATCACAAAGCTGGCTGATGCTGATCAAGTTGGCAGTTAGCCCTTTTACCAACAACACATTGTCTAGAGTAGGGACTCCAGGGCACTCCATTTTTCCAACACCTTTAATCTTTCCTTTTGCTCCATCACCAAAAGTCACATAGCTGGTGGAGTGTGGTTTGATGTCTATCAACAGACTCTTTATGCCAGTCATGTGCTTAGAGCAACCACTGTCAAAATACCAGTCTTCTTTGGTTGATACTCTTAGAGAAGTGTGAGCTATGTGTGCAATCGTCTTGGCTACCCATTTTCTTTTCTTGTTAGGCTCTTCCCTCATTGGTTTGGCATGATGATGTCTGTTGCCATGCATACCCTATTTGGTTTTTCTTTGACTGGGGAAACCATTCAGCTAGAAGCACACAGCTTTAATGTGCCCAAGTTTTCCACAATGGTAGCATCTATGCCCTTGGAATTTTCTCTTGATTTGCTTCCAGTTTCTATGTGGTGAATGTTGTCTCATTGGTCGTGACATCCTGTTTAACATTTGAGACTCAGGCTGCACCCTCTTGAGGTTCAAGGCAGAGGTTTGTTTCTCAACAAA
The DNA here is from genome assembly GCA_963859935.3 of Lathyrus sativus. Lineage (NCBI taxonomy): Eukaryota > Viridiplantae > Streptophyta > Magnoliopsida > Fabales > Fabaceae > Lathyrus > Lathyrus sativus. Next base: position 911,492,765 of record OZ012735.1, on the reverse strand, counting down.
TCCTATACCAGACCTATTTCCTGCAGTCTGCCCACTCTGAAGGATCTCCTCTAGGGTGTCAGTCCCAGAGTTGAGCATCCTTATGAATTTAGCCATTTGATCCTTCTCATTTTTCAGATCATTTACCTTACCTCTGAGGGAGTGTATCGTGGCTAGGTTCTCTTTCCTTTCAGCTTTTAAGACCTTGATAATTTCCTTCTGAAGCTCTCCTTGTTGGTACAGTTCTACACTTCTGATGTGAAGCTTCTGATATGAGGCTGTAGGGTCTTCAAAACTCAATTCCTCTTCACTTGAATCACCATCAGATAGGTACACCCTGGAGGGAGTAGTGATATGTTTGACTGTTTCTTCTTCTGATTCACTGTCAGAATTAGTCCATGTGACAGTCAGGCCTCTTCCCTTTTTCTTGAGGTATGTTGGACACTCTTTTCTGATATGACCATACCCTTCACATTCATGGCATTGAACAATACTGGGTTTTTCTTCAGCCTTTTCTTTGGAATAAGGTTTAGACTTGGCATCTATCCTTTTGACCAGTTTGTTGAACTGTCTCCCAAGTATGGCTATTGCCTCTGATAGATTCTCCACTTCTTCCTCATCTGACTCCTCTGCAGAGTTTGTGACAAGGGCTATACTTTTGCTCTTTTTCTCCACAGTCTGATCACACATCCCCATCTCAAAAGTTTGAAGAGATCCAATGAGTTCATCCACTTTCATGCGACATATGTCTTGAGCTTCTTCAATGGCTGTTACCTTCATTGCAAACCTTTTAGGTAGTGACCTTAGTATCTTCCTTACAAGCTTTTCTTCAGCCATCTTTTCTCCCAAAGCTCCTAAAGTGTTAGCTAGTTCAAGAACATTCATGTAAAAGTCATGAATGGTCTCATCTTCCTTCATTCTTAGACTTTCAAATTTTATGGTCAGCATTTGAAGTCTTGACATTTTGACCTTGGAAGTTCCTTCATGAGTAGTTCTGAGAGTGTCCCAAACATCCTTTGCTAGTTCACAGTGGTGGACTAGTCTAAAGATGTTTTTGTCTATACCATTGAAGAGTGCATTCAATGCTTTAGAGTTTCCAAGAGCCAATTCCTCTTGCTCTTTGGTCCATTCCTCTTCAGGAATTTGCACAGATACTCCATCTTTGTCAGTCTTCACAGGATGTTCCCAGTCAAAGTTTGCACCTCCCAAGCCTTGCTGTCTAAGGACCTTAGGAAGGCAATCATCCTAGGCTTCCAACAGTCATAATTTGAACCATCCAAAATTGGAGGTCTATTGGTGAATCCAATATCTTTATCCATAGTACCAGAATTTTGTTTCCCTAGATCTCACCCAGTAAGTAATAAACAGGCAGGGTGCCTGCTCTGATGCCAATTGAAAATTCTGGCCAGCCCATGATGGATGTTCTAACAGAAGTTATAACATCCACTGTGACATTCACTACAGATATACTATTATGCAGCAATAACAAAGTAGTAAATAACACGGTTAGTTATTGACCCAGTTCAGTGCAACACACTTACATCTGGGGGCTACCAAGCCAGGGAGAAATTTCACTATTAGCAGTATCAATTCAGAGTCAAACCTCCAGTTTGCACTCCTCACTTAATCACTACCCAATGACAATTTAGCCTAGAGACACTCTAGACCTGAGTATACCCACTCACTCCCTACAATCACACACCAGTGATAACTACGAGTTACAATTTAAATAGTAGATTGAAGAGACACTTCACCTACTCACACACACCTTGATCTTGCTTCAAAGCTTTGATCAAGGAACACGCACTCTTGCTTAACAGCTTTGAGTGGAACACAACCTAGAAACTACCTCACCAATGAAATCAACAGTTGCTTGGGTTACAAGTATTCCTAAGACACAAACCTGAAGAACAATCTCTTCACTTCTAAACCGCTATGGTGATTTCTCTACTTCTCTATCTTCAACAGCTGCCTTCTAGGATTGCCTCTCCTGGTATTTGTAGCAGCAGATCAGTTCTTGGGCCTGGGCGCATACATTAGGTTTTATCCATCATAAAACCTCTCTTATGTATTATGCAGGTGTGCCTCTTTAATCAGGTACATATTAGTTCCCCTAGGGCATCTAAAATGTCTCATGCATTCCAGCTTGAGCTTCTGAGTTGTTTCCTGAGTTATAGCTACCAGAAAAACAAACTTCCGCTTGATGTCATACGACCTATGTCATAACATTGAGTATGACATCCAACTTAACTTATAGTTAGCTTAGTTAACTTACCCTGCACAGTCCATATTATGAATGTAATAACATCAAACATGACATTCATATATGTACTTATATTTTGCCACAAAATGCAGCCAATCAAGAGCACTTACACAAGAAAAATTTGCATGATTCTTCCATCCTGGATTATATGTCTGAGAATACAGATTGTTCTGCCTCAAAAATTTTATCTCTTCAATTTGTTGAGTAGTAGCAAGACAATGCGCAGTAAAACGGGGACCATTACAAACCTCACAATTCACAGCTTGGACAGGTTGAACCTGAGCTACAGTTTTAGTACCCACATTCATTCCCTTAAGTCTTCTTTCCACTTCCGCTTTGATTTGCTCTTCCATGTTCATAACTTGATCCGCTAGCTTCAAATCAATCTTACCTTCTGGTTGGTTCACAGTGCGATCATACAACTCAAGATGCTCATTGGCGGCAATTGCTTCTATGATCCTCTTGATACCAGTTGCTGTTGAGAAATTAGTTGAGCCACCGACACCAGTGTCTATAAGCTGTTTTGTCTTGAGTCGTAATCCATTCACAAAATTCTGCATCTGCTCAGTGGCATCCATGTAAATGCGTAGGACACGCCGTCAGACACCTCTTAAACCTCTTATATGCATCTCCTAGATATTCCCCTTCTTTTTGTTTGAAATTGACAATGTCGTATCTTTTTCGAATAAACACTGAAGCAGGGAAATACTCATTAAGGAATGCAGTTTCCATCTCTCGCCATGTGGTAATACTCCCAGTTGGAAGTAAATAGAACCATTCTTCCGCATCATCAGTCAGTATGAACGGAAACATAACAAGTCTCTTGGCCTCTTCGGAATGGCCTTCTATCTTCAAAGATGTGGTAGTCGTTAGGAATCTCTGTAGATGCTTGTTTGCATCTTCATTGATTCTTCCTGCGAAAGGCTTACTCTCCAACTGGCGAATGGTGGAAGGATGTAGCTGAAAGTGTGCCACATTCACCGGTTGATTTATGATAGTCATCCGGTTTGGTTGAGCATTTGCCGCTCCATAGTCTCCCAAAAGTCTCTCCGTTGGTGGGAGATCCACCATAGCTTCAGTGTCTCCTTCTGATTCCGAACCTGAATCTGAATGAACAGAAACTCTTTCTTCTTCTGAAGCTAATAGTCTAGCTTGCCTACGTCTTTTGCATAGAGTCCTTTCAATTTCTGTCTCCAAAGAAAAATTTGCTGAGGGATCTCCTCACATGAAAATGTTAGACGCAGATCAGTAGTAACAAAATAATAATAATAAAAATTAAAAATAAAAACTGAAAATAAAATTTTGGTCGCAGAGCAACAAAATTTCAATTGAATTAGAATACAACTTATATTCTGGCAGTCCCCGGCAACGGCGCCAAAAACTTGACCGGAAAATTAGCAAGTGTACTAATTGTACCGATGTAGTAATAAGGGGAAATTCTCCGAATATCAATCTTGCGGACTGCGTATGAACACAAGTTCTATAATAATGCAATTGAACAAAAAGTCATAGGGGTTTTGGTTTGTTTTTTTAGAATTATCAAGCCAAAAGGCAAAACCAGTAAAATAAAGGTTTTAAACAGTTATGAGAAGCATGCTAGGGTAGGGTGTATGAAAAAACCTTGTAATAACCTTAATCCTTAATTTTCAGAAATCACTGATCAATTCAATCGTTACCGGTTTTAAAGATTAGTTGACTCTAATTCCTTAGCAGAAAACCCTTTGGTATTCTCCCTATGCCCCAATTCCTTGGCGGTATAGGAACAATACCAAGCAATATATTTTATCTAAAACATTACGGTTACTATAGGGTATCCCCATTCCTAGGCAACATCTACTATAGTATTATCGTATACACGCGTTAACACTTGTTCTTCCAAACCTAAGGTTAACCGTAAATCATAGTCTCATTTGTCAAATAAGAAAAGCCATAAAACATTATACGATAACAACGATGATTAGAAAGCAGTGAAATATATAATTCAAGAGACCAAAGGTTATTACAGAGTCAATTCAGGGACATCCCCTAGCATTGGGGGGTTTAGCTACTCATAATAATAAAAATAAACTCAACAATAAAATTTAACATTACAAGAGAATTGGTTGCTTTGATCTTCAATCGCTTCCGCTCATGAGGATCTTCCGTTCCCAAATCCTTGATCGCTACAATCTTTATCGTCTAATTTCTTTTTTGTTCCAAACAGTCGATTTTTCCATTTCACCATGTGTCTAATATACCAAATTTCAATTTACAATGCGAGATGTCCAAACTGCCCTCCGAGACAGCACAGTCAGCATAAAACATAATAATACAAACATTTCACTTTCAGTAGCCCTGACTCGGGCCGTGTCATGGGACACGGGCACCCGTGTCAGGCTGCTGTCTCGTGTAAAAACAACTTAAGCTTCAGGGGCCCTGACACGGGCCGTGTCATGGGACCGGGCACCTGTGTCAGGCTGCTGGATTCTGGTTTTTGGCTTTTCAAATTCCTCTCTTTCTAAGCCTTCCTGACACGGGCCATGTCAGGCTCCTGGTTCACCTTAAAACTCCTCCGAATTCATGCCATTTTTCTCGGTTTCCGCTTTGCTTCTCCTTTATTGCTTACCTGAACCTAGAAACAGTGAAAATACCAAATTGACGCGTAAAATGTAATAAAAACGAATAGGATGCATTAAAACATAACAATTGGTTAACTAACACAAACGGTAAAATACGTATAAAAACCACTAATCACTAAGCAAGGATATTTTAGAAATATTACGGTCTTGGTTTGGTTTCATAAAAAGGTTCTTGGATACTTTTTTAGGAAACTTTGATGATGTGTTCCTACTTTTGTGGAGAAGATATTATAGATGGTTTATAACCGAAAGAATGGATTTGATTGAAGAGTCCAAGCCCATACTGCTAGAGTGTATATAAAGAAACTCACTAAACCTAAAATGTGTGGAAGTATTATTGAAAAATTTGTGTGTGCTCAAATAAGGGTTTAGGGTTTGAGATTTATTTTAGTGTGTTGTTGCATTATGTGTCACTCATGTGTCTACTGATACATTGAGATAGACTATTTTGTTAATTGTGAGTCATTCAATCATCTTCTAAATGCTTGACCTGGACTGATTGTATTGAGTTGTAAGTGTCTACTCTAAGCTTTTATGCAAGAGTGTATTGTTCTTAATTGAAGCTTTTAAGCAGAATCAAGTATTGTCTTTTAAGTGTGTCTTCTTTCAATTTATTGTTAAGTCTATCACTGCTGTTGTGATTGAAGGGAAGTGAGAGGGGATTCTTATATCTAGGAGTGTCTTAGGTAGAAGTTGCTCTGGAAATGGATTAAGTGAGAAGTTGTAAACTGGGATTGTTTAGCTTTGAATTAATACTAATAATAGTGGATTTCCTTCTTGGCTTGGTAGCCCACAGATGTAGGTGAGTTGCACCAAACTGAGTTAACAATTGCTTGTGTTTTTACTGTCTTTTTACTGTGTTTATTATCTTGTCCTGATATTAGTGTCATAACATCTCTTTCGACATCTCATATCTGATACCAGAATTTCAATTGGTATTAGCGCATGCATCCTGCTCTGTATCTAGATGAGATCTAAGGAAGATACTTTATGTTACAATGGACAAGGAGGGAGGATTTGTTAACAGACCATCCATCTTGGATGGAACCAATTATGACTATTGGAAAACATGCATGGTGGCCTTTTTGAAGTCTATGGATAACAAGTCTTGGAAAGTTGTCATAAGAGGATGGGAATATCCCGTTGTTCTGGAAAATGATGGAAAGAAGACTTCTAAGTTCAAACCTGAAGAAGAATGGTCTAAAGAAGAGGATGAACTGGCTCTTGGAAATTCTAAAGTCTTGAATGCTCTATTCAATGAAGTTGATAGGAACATTTTCAGATTGATTAACACATGTGTTGTGGCTAAAGATGCCTGGGAAATATTGAAAACTACACATGAAGGAACATCTAAGGTGAAGATGTCAACACTTTAGCTGCTCACTACAAAATTTGAAAACTTGAGAATGAAAGAGGATGAAAGTATTCATGACTTTCATATGAATATCCTAGACATAACCAATGCATTCAACATGTTACAGTGAGAATCGAATGTCAAGCTATTGATTAACTTGAATCTCAATTCATTAAATTCATAACTGGACTTTGATTTATCCAAAGGAAAGGTTAAAGAAAAAAAGACCTTGCGCACGATGTAACAATAACACAAATAGATTTGGGGATCGGGGGTTTATTATGCTTAGGGTAGGTATTTCACATCCTAAACATCTGTAGTACTCTACAGGAACCTTTTGTATGTTTGTATGCTAAGTTGCTTGCTATGGTTCAAGGTTAGGGTAAAGTTCTAGGTAAAGACCTAAGGATATTTCTAGGTTTGCTCACAAAGATATCGCATCTTCTGTCTACGTATCCTAACTAGGATAAAATCAGAGTAACCGTAGTTCACCTTACTGAGGGTGGATGAACATTTGATTATGATCAAGGTTCAAAGGGGAACAAACATAACAATGCTTGTATAGAGTTTAACAAAACTCTCTATTCTAAGTTGTACACTCAAGGGAATTGATTTTGACAAAAGCCAAGAGGGGAGTAAGTGATCATGACAATGATCCTTACATATAGTTGACAAACTCTAACCTAGGGTTCTAGTTGAAGAACACTCCTAGTAAAGGTGGATCTTTTAGACTTAAGCAAAGTCTAATGGATATTAGGTTCTAACTTAACTAAGATATGGTTCAAGATGACTTAACAAAGTCAAAGGTAGGGTAATGAGCTATTTATGACCCTGGGGTCAACGAAGAAACTTTCCTTTGGAATAGGAGAAAGATGAGGCAACTGGATGAGAACTAACAAGTTCCATCACTTGGGGAAGGCTTAACAAAGTTAAAGAAATAAGTAAGAACATGTAACAACATATGAACAATAGTCAAGATCAATATAAAGACATAGAGGTAACCACACCCATGCATGTAAAGAACATGTGTAACAACAACAAGTTCATCAATAACATTCAAACAAGATTGATGCAAACAAGTTACAACTTGAAGCAAGCATGTTATAAGGATAAAATGAGATCAAATGTAACAACATAAGACCATATAAACATGTATTGATAACAATCAAACAAGCAAAAACACAAGAAATGTTACAACAGTTCAGGTATTTGTTCACGACTTCATGGGAAAAAGCAAGCAAGTTTCATGGTAACAACAAAGTCAACAATCAAACCCTATCATATTATAGTTCTAACAATACACACAAACAAGTAGAATAAGGCATAAAAAACATATTCAAGAGGTTACAACATCAAGAATCATGTTATGAATCACAAACGAGTTCAAGGTATACCATTCACACAGGAAAGAAACAAACCCTAAACATGTTATGGTTCTAACAAGACACATAAACAGGTAAAGTGAGACATGATAAACATATTCAAGAGGTTACCGTATCAAGAATCATGGTATAGGTCACAGATGAAGTTCAACAGACCATTTCCACATGTATGCATTCACAAAAGCAAGCATGAAAATGGCAAAGCAATGAATCAAACAACTTTTCAAATTTAAACATGTTAAAAAACATATATGAATCATGCAAGACAAATCTCATAAGAAATATCAAGTTACAAGTTGAAAAGGTTCAAGAAAACCATGGTAAAAACCCTAAAAACACATGTTATTCAAGTGGACCAAAGTATTTATAGGATAAAAATCCTTGAATTATTTATTCACTAAATGAAAATATACATGTTAAGGAGTAGTTTTAAAAAATAATGGCATCAATAGCATAAAAAATGAGCAAGTTATGATCATGGCAAGTTGGTGCACCAAGAGGGCAAAACTAGGTCAAGGCAAGGTAAGGCAACTCAAGGTCATTTGCATGAAGGATTGGAACTCAGTCAAAACTTAACCAAATGAGGTGAAAAAAAAGTTCAAATTGTATATTTTTGAACAAGGAATTCAAATACAATTTGTTTTTCCATACCATGAACCCACAAGAAAACCTGATAGCATCAATGGTAGGGCAAGTTTGGTGACAACCAAATGCAAGAACATGTGAACGACATTGTGTAGTGGTGTGCTTTGTGAAAAAAGTGTACAAACCTCACATATACATCATATATAGAGTTTGGCACAAGAGAAATTAAGAAATTCACAAGTGGTTTGGCATATTGGAATCAAAATGCAAAATGTGACTAGGTTGGACCTAGTTTGTGACCTGAATTTTAATAGTCTTAAAAACACATATTTTGCTGCAAGAAATGGTTCATACATGACACATAAAATACACAAAACATGTCTAAGAAATGTTCAACTCATAATCATGGATAGAACTCAAGATGACATGAGAAATGCAAGTTTTAGGCTTACCTATTGTAGCCTTATGATGCAAGCTTGAGCAGTAAGAAAACCAGAGATCCTACAAGCTTTTTGATGGTCTATAAATACTCCAAGGATGATGAGTAGGTGCTCAAAGTAACCTCCAAGCAAACTTGCTCAAACCTTGTTACATAAGTGTGAATCACTTATGGATGGCTTATATATGTCAAATGTGAGGCATGAGTGGTCTTGGAAATCAAATAAATATAGTGGTTTGATGGCTGCCTTCCAAAATGCAGAAAAGTCAACAAATGAGGTTTTAGAAGTTGACTTTTGGCTTGGATGGTTTTATGGCTAAAGTGAGGTTTTGGAAAGCTCTAACACATTATTTGTGATGTGTTTGAAGTGTTTTTTGAGTTGGAGAATGTTTGGAAATGGTTTTGGAAGGGAAAATGCAAGGCAGATTTGGAAGTGGTTTGAAACTTTGTGCAAACTTGCAAGAACTTGGTGATTGAGTGAGGGAGAGAGTTCTAGCTGGTTTCTAGCAATGAAATGGTGTCATTTTGATGTGATAATGATGTTCTATTTATAGTCAAGGGTGTTGAAGGAGAGACATGGGCATAATGTTGCAAAATTCCAACTTTGGCCTTGTAACTTTGAAATCTTTGTGCCAACCAATGCAAATCTCCATTTCTGACCTTGAGCCACCCTAACAAGAGCTTCTTCACAACCTATAGTTCATTTTCATCATTTTTTAGGGGATAGGAGGTGACTGGTTGCAACATAGTTGGTGGTTTAATGATGACAGCCACCATTTTTCTCTTTCTTCACTATTCATCCTTTGCAACTTGTGTTAAACAATGATATTCTCCAATTCTTGTGCCAAGCTCGTGGGGGTATGATGCTAAACACTTCCATTATCAATGTGAAGATCAGAAATGAGGCTTAAATCTTGATTATAGTTGATTTGGGAAGCTTTGGAATCAAGACATCCATGCTGAGCTGGTTTTGCAGTAGTGAGTTTTTTCCAATTTGTGAGCTTTGGTTCTCCCTAACCATGAGGAGTTATGAAACCCACTTGTACTTTTTAGAAAGCACTCATTAGGTACTACAACTTTGGTGTTTAATTTAGGAACTCATTCCACTTGAAACTATGTCAAAACCCCTTGTGAAAATGCTGAATTCTTGACTTACAAGTCAAGAAACCTCAAATTTTCTAAGTGTTTAAAATCCTTCATAACTCCAAATCCATTCATTTTTTTCTCATGGGTCAGGCCAATTTTGTAAGTATTCTTAAGATCTTTCCAACAAGCTTTGAACCACTCCATTTGGATGTCTGGTTAGGAAGTTATGACCATTTGAAGTTTGGTCAAAATTAGGGTTTTTTCACTTACCATTGTTTGTTGATTTGCAAGTTATCTATCAATTCTTGATTAAATCTCCACAAAACTTCATAATTAGATGTGAAATGATATTGGAAACAATATTGGCTTAAATTTGGGGTAAAAACTCTGTTGGTCAATGAGTTGACTTTTCTAATAGACGAACCGAACAGTTGAAAATCTCTTAATCGACCGTTGATGTTCTGGGTTCCCTGAAGCCTTAAAACTTCTTGGGTAGACTTCATTGGGTCATATGAGCCTCATGGACCATAATTCCTTCATTGGATAACCTTCTAGACCAAAAGTCAAACTATAGTTGACTTTTTCAACAAGAAACCCTGATTAGGGTTCTTGCACTGCACTGCTTTCATTCTCTTAGTGAAAACCTCAAATTGGACTCATTATTAATCACATGTGATATTCTTGATGACATAGAGACTTGTTATGTGGAGGATCAATCCAAAAATTTGATTGATCAATCCCTAGAAACCCTTATTTCTTGACTGTATCAAACCCTAATTCATCTGCATCTTGACAAAGACAAGTTTGAAATAGGTTAAGGTTATATAATAAATGTTAATGCTCCTAGAATGCTAATGGAATCTAGAGGAAAATTTTGGGGTATGACACAGCGCTTTAGGAGAAAGGATGTCAGAGGAAAAACTGGTAAGAAAGATTTTCAGGTCTCTTTCCAAAAGATTTGACATGAAACTTACTGTCATATAAGAGGCTCTTGACATTAGCCACATGAGAGCGGATGAAATTTTTAGATCTCTTTAAACCTTTGAACTAGGAATTAGTGAAATATTTGAAAAGAAGAACAAGAGCATAGCCCTTGTGTCCAATACTGAAGTGGGAGAGGATGAATGTGATTTGGATACTGAAGAAGGATTATCAAATTCCATTGTGCTTCTTGGGAGACAGTTCAACAAGGTTTTGAAAAGGATGGAAATAAGAGGAAGATCAGGTGGCAAGAACATCACATCTGAAATTAGAAATAACAATAACTCTCAAAAGAATGCCAGAAATGAAGAGAAGTCAAATCAAAACAAAGGCATACAACGTTATGAGTGTGAGGGTTTTGGTCACATCAAATCAGAATGTCCCACCTTTCTCAAGAAACAGAAAAAGGGGTTGTTGATGTTGTGATTCGTAAGTGCACGAATAGCGTCAGAGTAATATAAAAGATTATCGATCCTACAAAGACCAAACGTCAATCTATCGATTATTATTGTTACGGTGTTTATCTAAGGTAAGTCAATTAGGAATTAGGTTGTGCGAAATAAAAGTAAAGTGCAAAAATAAATTCAATAATAAAACAACAGGCTTGGATGTAATTCATATAGCTAGGTAGTATTCCAAATGCATACAAATATACTTCTTGAGGGTTAATGTTTTCTACTCATGAAAATAACTAATTTAACGGGAACTGTCACTTTTGCGTAATCAGAACCGAGTTTATCCCCTAATCGATCCCTCTTATTGTCACTTATAAAAAGGCGCACATTGCGTTAGAGTGATTAAACCTATTTTTAATCTCAATCCATAGCAAACATTTACCAACTTAGCATGCAAACAAACAAAAGGTTCCTGTAGAGTATTACAAATGTTTAGGATGTGAAATACCTACCCTATGCATAACCAACCCCCGATCCCCGAATCTCTTAGCGTTGTTGTTACATCGCGAAAAGGGTTTTTCTTTCTTTAGACCTTTCCTTTGGATAAATTAAAGTCCGGTTGTGAATTTAAGATTTAAGATTCAAGTTAATCAATAGCTTGGTATCACGATTCTCACCGCAACAGGTGGAAAGAGGTATCTCTATGTGGTTATAGATGATTTTTCTGGGTTTACATGGATGAACTTTCTTAGAGAAAAATCAAACATGTTTGAAGTCTTCAAAGATCTATGTAAAAGTATTCAGAAGGAGAAGAACATTGTGATTATAAAGGTTAGAAGTAACCATGACAAGGAGTTTGAGAATGCATAATTCTCTGAGTTTTGTGACGCTGAAAAAATCAATCATGAATGTTCTCTTTCCATCACTTCTCAGCAAGATGGAATTGTTGAGCAGAAGACCAGAATTATATAAGAATCAGCTAGAGTTATGCTTCATGCTAAGCAATTGCCATTGGAATTTTGGGCTGAAGCCATGAATATTGCGTGTGTCGCAACTGCGAAAAACACCCGGTGGAAAACAGAAGAGTCGCCACCTTTCGTTATTTATCCCAAAGAGAGGGAAAGGAAACGATCGGAAAAAACCTAACGAAAAAGGGAAAAGGTGAGGTCATTGCAACCAAGTCCTAGATTTGGGAGTCGGTTACGCAAGGGGAAGGTATTAGCACCCCTCACGTCTGTCGTACTCGACGGGATCCACGCATTGTTGTCTATCTAAAAAGGGTATTAAAACTATCTAGATAAAGGTCAAGGGACAAAAGAAAAAGAAAAGAGAAGTGACTCAGCAGAGCATCACCGCTCTATGCCTACGTACTCCCTCGTGCAATGGGAAAGTGAGAGTCAACGTAGTTCGGGAAACTACGGGGGGATTGGGGGGAAGGTTGCTCGCCAAGACATCACGTCTTGTGCCTACATACTTTCATATGGTATGAAAGATCAGAGCAAACGTAGTTCGGGCTAAAAAGACCACAGGTTTGGTTCAAAAGTTTTTTTAGGCCCGAGTAGGGTTAATAATCAGTTCTAGCAGTTGGTGTATGCAGCTCGAGCATGGGAGACTTAGGCGTTACCGTTTGCGATAGAACTGAGAGTTAACAACACTCTTTTTCTGAAAAGATTTTCCTGATTAAGATCCTGAAGGATGAAAAAGGTTTGAAGTGTTTTTGTGTTTTTTAGAGAAGAAGTGTTTTGAACTTGGTTTGTAACTCATGTCGCACTAGAGACTATGACCTAAGAGCGAATGCGTCGCATATCACCCAAAGGGTGTACACTAAACACTCTAGGTCATTGAGAGGAAGCCCCCCAATTACCATTTCTCAAGTAGCTTAAGGCTCGTAGTGTGCCACACTTGTCATTCTTTATTAGATGTTTTATGAGTGTTTGAAGAAGAGAAGAGAAGAAAGGACACTAATGGGGGAACTAATCAATCCTAAAAGTTATCATGCAAAGTGGACTTAAAGTTGGGATTTAAAGGGAACTACCTAATTTTATCATGCATGGTTAGGCACCTAATGTTTATCATAACCTCACGAGGTTAGAGAACTTATGGGGAGCATGGCAAAGAAAAGCAAAAGAAGAAGAAGAAGAAAGAACATGCAAATGAAAATGCAAACAAGATGCACAAGTATAATGAAAGTGGGAGGAAAATAGTGTGGGGCAGTAGCCTTCACAAGCTCATCTCAACCAAGCATGCATATGGGAAATACAAAGAAGAAAGCATGAGAAGAAGTGCACAAAAAGGAACCACACAAAAGGAGATATCACACAAACAATGCAAAAATAAGACATATGGAAACCCTAAATGGAAGCAACAAAAGGAATGCACAAATCAACAAGTAATGAACATAATTTTGACCTAAAAATGAACATACATCAAGCTCAACATGTCTAATATATGAAACAAAAGGAGTTGAGAGCTTATTGGATCCACAAAGGTCATTTCCTACTCAAACTAGGTCATACACTTGTATGAGCCACCCTAGGAAATGACTTGACTTGCAAGTCATCTCAAAATTAGGAAAAAGGCTAAAAAATTACCAAATAAAATACAAGAGGTGCACAAACAAGTTGGAAAACAGAGTCCAAAAGGTCAAAGCAAATATACCCTCAAAGCACCATCAAAAGAAAATAATATTCAAGATGTACCACTTTGAAATGGGAGAATCGAGGGTCAAAAGAAAAGCACCAAAAGTCAGCCCTAAAGTCAACCAACCAGGGGCAAAATGGTCCTATAAAATTGTTCAACTCATCATGGGTATGAGGATCAATTTTCATTCATTGGATCAAAGGGAAATGAGGGAAACAAATCAAGAAGCAAACAATGTCAAAATTTAATCCAAACAAAACATCTGTAATTAATTAATTCTTTTTTAAATGAAAAATAATCCAAAAAAATAAAATAAAAATTCTAAAAATAAAAGGACATTTCAAATTATCCAGAAAATATTTTTAGGGAATTTAATTAATTGGAGAACTATTTTATATTGAATTAAATTGAAACAGAAATAAAACAAAAACAAAAAAGAAAATAAAATAAAAAGTATAAAGGTGCGGTGCAGATAGTAATCAAAAGGCGTGCAAATCCCAGACTGGGCTCACAAGGGGGTGTCAAAAGCACACAAGCCCAGGTCCATCAAAAAAGAAAATAAAAACGTGAGATTCAATGTGGTGCAGTCAAACAAAGTCTATGCTACACCAAGCTATAAACTGTGTGATCAACAGGTAATCCAATCAAGGGGCGTTGGTACAGCCACGTGGCTCAGGCAATATTTAAATGAAAAACAAAGATTGTGTGTGTGCAAGCAAGCGTGGAACATGGTACATCTTAATCTAGACCGTGCAGTGAATAAGTAAATGGATCTAACAGACCAAAGCAAGCCACGTCATCGTCTCCTTCATTTGAACAAAGAAACGGAGGGAAACATACAGGTGACGGCCAGAGCTGCCTCCGGTCACCTTTTCCGTTCAAACAGTCATCGGCCAAAAACGCAGGTCAAGCAAAACACCACCAAAATCAACAAATCAAAAGTCCAAACTGATCTACACGCAACGTGGAACATGAATCAAAGGTTATTTAAGCCTAAAAGCTCATAACAAAACCAAATCGTGAACAACAAGTTTTGAGCATTTAGCAAAAATTATCACAAACAGCCACAACACCATACCAGAATCCATCTACACAACACATAAGTCACAAATATGCAAAAATGGCAAGCAATCTCATCAAGAATTGAGAGAAAAGTTGATTTCGAGTTTACCTAGTGGAGAGCCTCCACTGGGCCTTGAAATGGTGTTGAAGCTTGAATAAAATTATCCAGAATCACTCCATGAACTCCAAGGAAGCCTTTGCTGTGATTAATTTTGCTTGAAATCCACTAAATCTCAGAATTCGTATTTTGCTTTTTCTCCACTTTTTCCAAACTGTTCTTGAGCCAATTCTTCACCAAATCGTGTTCTCTAGGTATGAAAATCATCCTGAAGTTTTATATATTGGATTTGAATGGAAATAAGGCCCAATTACAGCTGCCTTTGGTCCAATTGAATTTCAACTTTTTCTTCATCTTAAGCTTGCCAAAATCGTGTATACTCAGTTGTACATGCCTCAAACTTGTTTCCAATCACTTGCACATGGGCTGAATTGATCACATGGCCAAGAATTGATCCTTACATTGATCTTATGGTTGAATTTACATTTGTTACTTCATGGTGAAGAAAACATGGAAATGGCCATCAAGATGAGCTCAAATTGCAAATCCAATATTAGCATTGTGTTTAGAATATGATTTGCACTCAAAAAATGCATAAACTTGGTACAAGATGATCTCAAATGAATTAATTTGATTTTCTCCTTTTTTAAGCCTTTTCCATGAAAATCACTTTAGGAATTCTTCAATCTAAGCTTCAACCATGACAAGAGATGGTTTGTTAATGCAAATGGCCCTATTTGGAGCAAGTTTGATGTTGGAAAGATCTCCATTTGAAGTGTGCAAGATGGTGAAAATGACCTATAATTTTATGACCTATAATCTCACTTTCCCAAAATATCCTTGCCTTGCCAAGCTCATAACTTGAGTTCTACAAATCAGATGAAAGACTTCTAGTACTCTTTGGAAATCTAAGACCATGAGGAACAACTTTCATGTTCATCAAAAGTTGAGGAAAAACATCCTTCTAGGTCGAAAATGGCTTGGAAGTTGGTTGACTTTTGTTGACCAAAATCACATTCATCTGAGGACCTGTAACTTGTCAGCATCATAACTTGAGTTCTAGAAATCAGATGAATGACTTCTAGTACTCAAATTAAAGCTAAGAATATGCTCTACAAGTTTCATGTTAGGGTCAAGATGATATGAGAATTCTATCTTGAGTAAGGTGGTCTTGAAGTTGGGGACTAAATAGGGGATTTTACACTGAGAACCCTAATTTAGTAACTTCTCACACTCTTGATTCTTGATGAATTGATCTTGAAATGATATATTAGACATCTCAACACAACATCCCATGACCATAGAGACTTGGAATTGAGTCTTAATTGTTAAAACACAAATTGGTTCTTAGTTATATATCTATGTTTTGATGATAACACTTACGAAATTTTGTATTAAGAAATTATATACTCTAAAATTTGTTCAAGTATTTTTGTTGCAGATATTAAATTTAATATTCTTCTGAAAGAAAAAATGGATCTGAACGTTGATCTATGCAAAGCTCTGAAGCGTCAGAAGCATCTATTAGAAGAATCTGAACGCTGCCTACAGAAGACTCTGAGTGCTGCCTACAGAAGGATCTGAAGCAGAAGCTACAGAAGCATCTGAAGCATAGAATGAAGACTTTGTATGAAGATTTTCAAGCATAGCGTTGCAGAAGACTCTAATAGTACTGTACGCTGCAAGTACTGAGGATCTGATCCCAAACTCTGCTCTGAGTAATCTCACGCTAAAGCACATTTGCTGCAACACTCTGATACAGCATATTCTGAAGACATCAAGACTCTGATCACTCAAGGCTCTGATGTGAATTGTTGGGAATTAGAAACTTATTGAAGAAGAATTCAAAGTTATATTCGTTGGTTATGCCAAACGACTCTTTCCTCTTTTATGCTAGACACAAGAACACAGGCAAAAAGGATTTCTCTGAACGTTCTACTTCTAGGAAAGGTCAACTGATGTGAAGACAAAAAGGTTTCAGCTACTTTGCAGACACGGTCTTCAAAGTGCAAACATATTGGACTTTTGTGCCTATAAAAGCAAGACTTTAACATCTTTCTCAAGTTGACGATTTTGAAAGAAATTCATTGAAAAGCTCTCATACAATTTATTCTCTTTGCTGAATTAATTTCTTACGTTCTTAAACTTAAGTGTAAATCACAGTTGTGATATAGCTTTCTTAGAAGCATTCAAACACTTGTTTAGTTTTACATTTGATTGTAAAAGTTCCTTGAGAAGACCCAGTTGTGGTCAGTAGTTATTGAGAAGACTAAGAACAGTTGCTCTTAGTGTTTGCTATTGTAATCAGTTTGATTAATAGTGGAGAAAGGCAAATCACTCTTGATAGGGTGGACTGGAGTAGTTGCGTTCAACGAACTAGGATAAAAATCATTGTGTTTTTATTGCCATAATATTTTCTATATACTTATTCAACCCCCCCCCCCCCTTCTAAGTATTTTCTCACCTTCAGTTGGCATCAGAGCTCCGGTTCTGTGTGTGCTATCACTTCACCGTGACAGAAAAGGTCCAGTGAGAAAACTTTGATATATATTCTTGGTTATTATTATGGCTAAAACTTCAACATCTAACAGCAACAACAAATATGAAGAAAGGGATAGAATCAGCACAAAACCCCTTATGTTTGATGGGGAGAAGTTTGACTATTGGAAGGACAGAATAGAGAGTTTCTTCCTTGGTTATGATGCTGATCTATGGGACTTAGTCATTGATGGGTATGTTCACCCCACTGATGGGGATAGCAAGAAAATTGATAGAAAATCTATGACTGAAGCCCAAAAGAAGGAGTTCAGAAATCATCACAAAGCTAGAACAATCTTATTAAATGCAATATCTCATACTGAGTATGAGAAGATCACCAAGAGAGAAAATGCATTTGATTTGTTTGAGTCTTTGAAGATGACACATGAAGGGAACTCACAAGTTAAAGAGACCAAGGCTATGGCATTGATCCATAAGTATGAAGCGTTTAAAATGGAAGAATCTGAATCTATAGAAACTATGCTCTCTAGATTCCAGATCCTCACAGCTGGATTAAAAGTGCTGGACAAAGGCTACTCAACTGCTGATCATGTGAAGAAGATCATCAGAAGCTTGCCTATCAGATGGAGACCTATGGTCACTGCTCTGAAGCTAGCTAAGGATATGAACAAGATCACATTGGAGGAACTAATCAGCTCACTCAGGAGCCATGAAATTGAACTTGAGGAAGACGAGCCTAAAAAAAAAGGTAAGTCAATTGCCTTAAAATCTAACAAATCTTTGAAAGCTTTGCAGGTGTTAGAAGAAAGTTCTGAAGAGTCTTCTTCTGAAGAAGAAGATGAACTGTCCTTGCTGTCCAGAAGAATCAACAGACTCTGGAAGCACAAACAGAGGAAGTTCAAGAACTTCAAGAAGCCAGATCATCGCAAGGAGTCCTCTGGACCAAAAAGATCTGGAAATAAGGAGGTTGTTTGCTTTGAATGCAAAGAACCTGGCCATTACAAGAATGAATGTCCAAAGCTTCTAAAAGAAAAGCCAAAGAGGAAGTTTGACAAAAAGAAAAAGGTTCTAATGGCAACCTGGGATGATTCAGATGATTCTGGATCTTCATCAGAATCTAAAGAAGAATGCGCCAACATGGCTCTGATGGCAGGGATGGAAGATCAGGATGAAGGATCATTTGGATTTGAATCTGATTCTGAATCTGACTCAGAAGAGGTACTTTCTGGTATCACTAGGGAAGAGCTTATTAAAGTTTTATCAGAAGTCCTAAAAAAACTATAACCAGATTAAGCTCAAATGCAAGAAGATTAAATGCAATCTTGAATCTGAGAATAATCTGTTAAAGTCAGAAGTTGCTGAGCTCAAAGAAAACAATTTGAAAATGAAAAACAATTTTGAAAAATCTCAACAAGACTCTGAATCTGAAACTAAGTCAAAATGCAAAAATATTTTAGAAGAATATGACTTCATCTTTCAGAAGTTTCTGGCTAAAAGCATAGAAAGAAGCAAGATGGCTTCAATGATCTATGGAGTTAGCAGAAACAACAGGAAACGAATTGGATATGAATCTTCCTCTAGAAAGGATTTAAATCCAATGCCTGTTGATAAACTTATCATTAAGAAGACTCCCTTATACTCTCATTTTAAGTTTGGTCATCTGAATGATATTAAACACACACGTTCTGATCAGAACGTTCCTGTGTTTAAACCAAAAGTGAGTCAGAACAAAACTGTTATAAAAAGACAGAAGTTCAGACAAACTTTCAAGGTAACTAACCCAAAAAGATCTGGGTACCTAAGGATAAGATAATCCCTATTGCAGATGTATTTAGCAGAAAAGTTAAGACGCCAGTCATGGTACCTGGACTCTGGATGCTCACGTCACATGACGGGAGAAAGGTTTATGTTCCAAAGCCTGGAGCTTAAATCTAGAGGAGAAGTGAAGTTTGGAGGGAATCAGAAGGGCAAGATTATTGGCTCTGATTGGAAATGGTAACCTTCCCTCTATATTTAATGTTCTTCTTGTAGAAGGATTAAAGCATAATCTATTGTCCATAAGTCAATTAAGTGACAATGGTTATGACATAATCTTTAATCAACAATGTTGCAAAGTTGTTAGTCAGAAGGATGGCTCAATCCTATTTAATGGAAAGAGGAAGAATAACATTTACAAAATCAATCTTTCAGAACTTATGGTTCAAAATGTAAAATGCCTTATGTCTGTTAATGATGAGCAATGGGTATGGCACAGAAGATTGGGGCATATTAATATGAGACGTTTATCTCAGATTAATAAACTCAATCTGGTCAGAGGACTTCCTAAGCTAAAGTTCAACTCAGATGCTCTTTGTGAAGCATGTCAAAAAGGAAAAATTTCAAAATCTTCTTTTAAAACTAAAAATGTTGTTTCAAATTCAAGACCATTAGAGTTACTTCACATTGATCTGTTTGGACCAGTGAAAACTGCATCCATTAGAGGCAAGAAGTATGGATTAGTCATTGTTGATGACTATAGCAGATGGACATGGGTGAAATTCCTAAAACACAAGGATGAGTCACATTCTGTTTTCTTTGACTTCTGCAAACAAGTCCAGAATGAAAAAGATTTTAAAATTGTTAAAGTCAGAAGTGATCATGGTGGCGAATTTAAAAACAAATTTTTTAAAAAATATTTTAATGAAAATGGCATTGCTTGTGATTTCTCCTGCCCTAGAACTCCACAACAAAATGGAGTTGTAGAGAGGAAAAATAGAACTCTGCAAGAAATGGCCAGAACCATGGTCAACGAGACTAATCTGGAAAAGCATTTTTGGGCAGAAGCAATAAACACAACGTGTTATATTCAGAACAGAGTGTCTGTAAGACCTCTTCTGGAAAAGACTCCCTATGAATTGTGAAGGAACAGAAAACCCAACATTTCTTATTTTCATCCTTTTGGATGTATATGTTATATGTTGAACACTAAAGAGAATCTTAACAAGTTTGATTCTAAAGCACATAAGTGTTTCATGCTTGGGTATTCTGAACGCTCTAAAGGCTATAGAGTATACAATACTGAAACACAAATTGTGGAGGAATCTATACATGTTAGATTTGATGATAAGCTTGGCATTGAAAAGCCAAAGCAGTTTGAAAGTTCTGCAGATAGAGAAGTAATTCTCACAGACTCTGAAGGCTCAGAGGCAGAAAAAGCTCAAGTGAAGGAACCAGAAGCAACGCCAGATGCAATTCCTTTAGCTTCTTAAATGAACAACTTGAATATTTCTGAAGAATCAAATGTTAGAGGATCATCTTCCATAATCAAGGCCTCTCACCCAGAGGATGTGATCATTGGAAAGAAGGATGACCCTATAAGAACAAGATCCTACCTCAGAACATCTGAAGCGTCATTATTTGGGTTGATGTCAGTTATTGAACCAACTTCTGTGGATGAAGCTCTGCAAGACAATGACTGGATAATTGCCATGCAAGAAGAGCTCAATCAGTTCATAAGAAATGACGTTTGGGATTTGGTTCCAAGACCAAAAGGATTCAACATAATTGGAACTAAATGGGTCTTCAGAAATAAGTTGAATGAAAAAGGAGAAGTTGAAAGAAACAAAGCAAGGCTTGTTGCTCAAGGTTATAGCCAGCAAGAAGGAATTGATTATACAGAGACTTATGCTCCTGTAGCCGGGTTAGAGTCTATTCGTTTACTTATTTCTTTTGCTGCACAAAATAACATCACTCTATATCAGATAGATGTTAAGAGTGCCTTCTTAAATGGAATTATAGAAGAAGAAGTCTATGTTCACCAACCTCCTGGTTTTGAAAGTGAAAAATTTCCAGAACATGTTTTTAAACTAAAGAAATCTCTTTATGGTTTAAAACCAGCTCCCAGAGCTTGGTATGAGAGATTAAGCAATTTTCTTCTGGAGAAAATTTTTATCAGAGGCAAAGTGGACACAACACTCTTTTGTAAAACATTTAAGAAAAATCTGTTAATTTGTCAAATATATGTGGATGATATTATATTTGGATCTACCAATGTTATGCTGGGAAATGAGTTTGCTCAATGTATGCAGGCTGAATTTGAGATGAGCGTGATGGGAGAATTGAGATTCTTTCTAGGAATTCAAATCAACCAGACTCCAGATTGCACTTACATTCATCAAACCAAATATGTTAAATAGCTTCTGAAGAAGTTCAACATGACTGATAGTAAGATGGCAAAGACCCCTATACATCCAACAAGTACTCTTGGTAAGGAAGAGGTAAGTAAGAAAGTAGATCAGAAACTCTACAGAGGTATGATAGGATCTCTTCTCTACTTAACTGCTTCTAGACCTGACATTTTATTCAGTGTATGCTTGTGTGCAAGATTCCAATCAGATCCTAGAGAATCACACTTAACAGCTATTAAGAGGATTCTAAGGTATTTGAAAGGTACTTCTAATGTGGGTTTGTGTTACAGAAGATCTAATGAATTTAAACTAGTTGGATTCTGTGGTGCTGATTACGCTGGAGACAGAGTGGAAAGAAAAAGTACTTCTGGAAGTTTTCAATTTCTAGGAAGAAATTTAATCTCCTGGTACAGCAAGAAACAACCTACAATTGTGCTATCAACTACAGAGGCAGAATATATTGATGCTACTGGATGTAGCACGCAGATGCTCTGGATGAAAAGTCAACTAGAAGACTATCAGATCTTTGAGAGTAATGTTTCTATATTCAGTGATAATACTTCTGCTATATGTTTGTCCAAAAACCCCATTTTACACTCTAAGGCAAAACATATAGAAATTAAACATCACTTCATAAGAGACTATGTTCAGAAGGGTATTATAAAATTAGACTTTGTTGATACAGATCATCAATGGGCTGATATTTTCACAAAACCCCTTGCTGAAGATAGGTTTAAGTTTATTCTGAAAAATATTGGTATGGAATTTTGTCCAGAATAATATTTATCAGAAGCAAACTTCTCAGATGCAAAATGTTTAAAACTCTGAAGTATTTCATCTGTCATTTATTTGATTTCTTGATTTATTATTATTTGTGTGTATCTGAACTAACCAATCTCAGAGGATCTAAACATTGGCTAACGTTTCATTTCTCAAAGAGAATTCAGAAGCACATACAAGCAAACACGTGTCACTCTGAATCTGAAAAGATGGAGTGCACAATACTAAAGAGACATTTGAGGTATTGTTTAAATAGTTAATTTCTTAGTTTCCCCCAAAATTGTCAGAATCAATTAATGCTTTGAAATGATTATTATTCTTTTCATTAAATGCCATTAATTGCTAATTGAGAACATGTTGAATGTGTGTCTGTTTGTGTGCCCTAATTTCTCTCTATAAATACCGCAACTCTCACCATTTCACACTTTTCACTTTCGCAAACACGTATATGTATTTTTGTTTGCTCTTTGGCCTTCATCTAAACCCTAAACCTTCATCATCTTCAACAATGGCAACTTCATCTTCAACCTCAGCTCAGTTCCAATCATCAATGGCTGCAGTTGCGTCATCAAACATGGGTGCTACACCTTTTAAGGAACCTGAGAGAACCTTGTTAACCCCTGTTGATAAGCTTGAAGTTCTATGTGAATCTATGGTGGAATTTCATTCTTTGGCTGACAATGGATTTGATTTGCGTTATATTATTGATGCTCGAGGATGGTTAAAGTATTTTGATAGATTATTTGGACCTGTTTATCCACACTTAGTGAAGGAATTTTGGATTCACGCATCTGTTTACCCAAAGTTCATCATCTCTTCTGTGCTGGGAAAAGAGATTATAATCACTGAAGATCTTATCAGAAAACTCATTGGGTATGAGGAAACTGATGGAGTTTCTCATCTGCCAGCTGGGCGTGTTGATATGGAAGAAGTGTATGCGGAAGTGATTTCATCAGGACAAGCTTCCAACAAGTTCTAGGATCTGAAACCTGATTACAAAATCTGGGCAAAGATTTTTCTGGGTTGCATCAACCACAGAAAATCCACAAATTCTCCAGATTATGTGAACAATGAACAAATTTATTTCATGTACTGCTTAAGTCAGAGTACTAAAGTGGATCTGCCACACATTCTCTTTATGCATCTGTGGAATCACATTAATGCATCCGGAGAATCTGTCAAGACTAAGGGATAGAAGATCAGAACATGGATACCTTTTGGAAGATTAATCTCAGACATTCTGATGGAGAATGGTCTAGTAGCTGCTCTACATGAAGCTGGAGTTAAAGAAGAACTTGATTCAATAGTTGGAAAACCCTTGAACGGAAAGAGTCTCCAAAGGCTAAAAGTTGTGGATGAACTCACAACTGCTCCTAAAAAGCTGAATATTGCTGAAGTTAGTCAGAGAAGGATTCCAGTTCAAGACTTTCCTATCTTTGGTGCTGAGGAACCTAGAGATATTATTCTTAGGTACATTGATTTGTGCAAGGCAGATGGAACACCTGTTCCTGCTAATATTCTGATACGTGCAAGAGAACCTATTCCAGATGTTTATGAGGAGAACATGAAGAAAAGAAGACAGTTAGAGGCAGAAGAAGCCGCTGCTCAAAAGAAACAGAAAGTTGCTGAAAAACCACAGAAGCAGATAAAGAGAAAAGCTTCTGGAGAAGTTCCTTCTGTTCCTACCAAATGCATCAAGATAAAAGGTACTAAAACATCTTTACCTTCTATTTCTGAAATTGCAGTAGATATATCAACTATTAGCTCTGTTCCTAAACCCCCTCCTTCTAAAACTCAAACCACTTCTTGTCCATCTCAAACCTCTGAACCACCTACAATTCCTACTTCACAAATTCCATCTGATCCTGTTCCCACAACACCATTACAATCATCTGACATTCCTCAATCAGAACCACAACCAACAAAACCAGTAGAACCAACTCCAACATCTCAACAACCTGAAATTCAACAAACCTCTGTGCCTGATCCTATACCATCTGAAACAGTTGTATCTGAACCACCAAAATCCAAACCTTCTAATCCTCAACCAGAACAATCCAAACCTACTGAATCAAACGTACCTGATTCTGAGGTTTTGGATGTCCAACCCCTAAAAATCATGTATGAAATATCTTCTACATCCTGTCACTCAACCACCTCATCTGATTCATCTGAATCTGATGTTCATCCAGATGTAAGCTCACCCCCTCTCTCAGAGGATATGAACCTACACAACCAGATCCACCTATTTCATCTGATGCTATCATTCCTGAACCCACTCCAAAACCTAAACCCAGGACATCTGAGTTTGTTTCAGTTGCATCCTTTAAACCACATCCTTCTGATCCCCTTCCTTCTGGTCTAAAGATTAAAAACTTTTATACCAGAATAGAACCATCTGACTCTCCCACTCCATATAAACCTAGTTCTTCAACTATTTTACCATCTGTACTTCAAACCTACTTAAAAGAACTGCCAGATATCACTTCATCAGAATCTCTGTTATCTGATAAATCTGTTTTCATTCCCTACACCTCCACTACATTTGATGTCATTCCCTCTGCATCACGTGTAAAACCATTTTTGATTCATACCTTATCCAGATCCAAAACTGCTACTTCATCATCTGAACATTCATCTTTTCCTTCCTACCCTCGTCCTCTGTTCATCATCCCACATTTCACCATACCAATTCCACCAAAACCACCCAAACCATCAACTCTTGAAGCCCTTCTCAAACCAAAACCTAGGCTAAACATTGATATTCTATTTGCTAATTTTATGAAAGAAATAAAGATGAATTTAGGCTCTGTACAGAAGAGATGCTTGTCAACCATGAATGCAGATGAATCTGATGCTATTTGGAATAGCTTCATCTCTAGATTCAATACAGTTGCTTCAAATTTGAAGAATGTCTGTTCTGATGATGCGAAGATCAGATTTACTGAGACTGCCAGAACCATGTTATGGAACATGAAAAGATCTGCACCTTTGCTTCTTGAGGATGTACCTTCATCTTCTAGAGTATCTGCTACAGAAACTATTGTAGGATCTGCTTCTGAAGAAAATCCTTTGGCTCTGACAACTGTGGACAAACCCTCTGCATCTGTGGCTCCAGACTCTGCAATTCCAATGGTTATTGACTCTGCTCCTGCATCAGAATCTGCTCCATCTACTTCATCTGAGATCAAGAAAGAGAATCCAGACTTAGAAGATAAGATTGCAGTATTGGAAGTTGGGCAATCTGAGATCAAGTCTTGGATGGCTAAGCAAGATCAGAAGAATGAGAACATGGAGAACTGGATGTCAAAGCAAGAAGAATCCTCATCTGAGATCACTCAACTTCTGAAGATGATTCTTTCCAAACAAACCTAGCTTTATGTTTTCTGTATCTGATGTTTGTGCACTTGTACTTGAATTTCTTATTTGATGATTTGTCTGCTCTGTCTAAGTACTTATTTTGAATGAATGAATCTGATGTTTTCTCTACTTGAATGTATCTTTTCTCTATTTCCTTTTATTTTGTCTTTAAAGTTTTCTTTTTGATTATGACAGAAAGGGGGAGAAAATGAAATTTTGACTGTTCAAATAAACTTTACCTTAATGGAATTCAGACATATCAAATTATAACTAACGTGAACTCTTAGTATTTCAGAACTTATGAAAAATATGACAAAATTCTTTAAAGTAACTCTGAGATCCCCAGATCAAGTTTTAACCAATCAGGCTCTGATTCTGAAACGTTCATCCAAGTCAAGCTTTAATTTTTAGAATAATCAGGCTCTGATTCTGAAAAGAATACTCATGCAAAAAAAGGGAAGTTTCTATTCTTTCTAAGTATTCAATTCAGGGGGAGATTCATAATCTCAGGGGGAGTTATAATTATTTCTTTATTGAATAAAATTTCTTATGTTTTTGTCATCATCAAAAAGGGGGAAATTGTTAGAACACATATTGGTTCTTAGTTATATCTCTATGTTTTGATGAAAACACTTACGAAATTTTGTATTAAGAAATTATATACTCTAAAATTTGTTCAAGTATTTTTGCTGCAGATATTAAATTTAATATTCTTTTGAAAGCAAAAATGGATCTGAACGTTGATCTATGCAAAGCTCTGATGCGTCAGAAGCATCTATTAGAAGAATCTGAACGCTGCCTACAGAAGACTCTGAGCGCATCCTACAGAAGGATCTTAAGCAGAAGCTACAGAAGCATCTGAAGCATAGAATGAAGACTTTGTATGAAGAATTTCAAGCATAGTGTTTCAAAAGACTCTGATAGTACTGTACGCTGCAAGTACTGAGGATCTGATCCCAAACTCTGCTCTGAGTAATCTCACGCTAAAGCACACTTGCTGCAACACTCTGATACAGCATATTCTGAAGACGTCAAGACTCTGATCACTCAAGGCTCTGATGTGAATTGTTGGGAATTAGAAACTTGTTGAAGAAGATTTCAAAGTTATATTCGTTGGTTATGCCAAACGACTCTTTCCTCTTTTATGCTAGACACAAGAACACAGGCAAAAAGGATTTCTCTGAATGTTCTACTTCTAGGAAAGGTCAACTGATATGAAGACAAAAAGGTTTCAGCTACTTTGCAGACACGGTCTTCAAAGTGCAAACATCTTGGACTTCTGTGCCTATAAAAGCAAGACTTCAACATCTTTCTCAAGTTGACGATTTTGAATGAAATTCATTGAAAAGCTCTCATACAATTTATTCTCTTTGCTGAATTAATTTCTTACGTTCTTAAACTTAAGTGTAAATCACAGTTGTGATATAGCTTTCTTAGAAGCATTCAAACACTTGTTTAGTTTTACATTTGATTGTAAAAGTTCCTTGAGAAGACCCAGTTGTGGTCAGTAGTTATTGAGAAGACTAAGAACAGTTGCTCTTAGTGTTTGCTATTGTAATCAATTTGATTAATAGTGGAGAAAGGTAAATCACTCTTGATAGGGTGGACTGGAGTAGTTGAGTTCAACGAACCAGGATAAAAATCATTGTGTTTTTATTGCCATAATATTTTCTATATACTTATTCCACCCCCCCCCCCTCTTCTAAGTATTTTATCACCTTCATTAATCTCCTTTGATTTCACAATTGACTGAGGATTAACCAGATGAAAACCCTAGATGCAACATTCTTGACTGTGGCTTCTTCCACATCACACAACAACTTGAACAAGCTCCAACATGGCTCTCAAATCACTCAATGAGCTTTCTCAACATTCCATATCCATAATCATGAATTCACAACCTTCTGATGATCTTCAACTGGCCTCCAAGTTAGGAGCTGACCCACATACATCCATCAATCCTTTCAAAGAATATTGACTACCTCTTGATAACTTGATGACCATTCAAACTTGAGTAACACCCTTTGCTAAGGCCCTAAATCTCTTGGTAATCTCCTCTTGCTATGCACAACCTCTTGATCCCCTGCTAAATGAAAAATGCTATGCAATGCAAATGCTAGAACAATGCAAAGAAACAAAAGCCAGCTAAAGAAAAAGGTTGGGCAAATTTTGGGGTGCAACAACGTTCTACATTCATAATAGGGTCACATTGAGTGAAGGTACTGTCGCTACTGCGAAAATCGGCGCCGGCTGAACAGAAGAGTCGCCACCGTGCGTTATTTATCCCACGGGAGGGAAAGGAAACGCTCAGAGTAAACCTCGCACAACACGGGAAAGGTATGGTCATCGCAACCAAAACCTAGATTCGGGAGTCGGTTACGCAAGGGGAAGGTATTAGCACCCCTCACGTCCGTCGTACTCGACGGGATCCACGCTTGTTTTCGGGTATGGATTGTTATTCTATCTACACTAAAGGTTAAGGGTTAAAAAGAAAAGAAAATGACTCGGCAAAGTATCGCACTTTATGCCTACGTATTCCCGTCTGGAACGAGAAATCAGAGTCAATGTAGTTCGCCTACCTACGGGAAAGGAGGGGAAGGTTGCTCGCTAGGATATCGCATCCTATGCCTACGTACTTCCACACAGCATGGAAGATCAGAGCAAACGTAGTTCGGGCCACGTACGTCACAAGTCTGTTTTGATTGCTTTTATTCCTTCTGAAAAAGGGTTTTCTCTGATTAGCAGTCCAAGCGGACAAAAATGACGTCTTGATGAGTTCACCTTCTTTTACGGAAGAAGTGTCTTTTATTGTGTTTGAAATTTTATTGTATTTTCTGTTTGTTTTAAGAAAGAAAGAGACAGAACTCTAACCTACGGTTGCAAAGGGAATCAAACTAACCTAATGTTATCATGCATGGGTTAAGACCTAGTGTCTATCATGCTCCTCTCTTGCACAGAGAGAACCAGGGATCCTAAGGGAATAGACGGAAACAAAACAATAGCAGATATATACAGTAAAGCAGTAAAATGCATGAATGCAGCAATACAAGCGAGGCAAGGGAGTCCCACTCAACCTCGAACCTAGAAAACAATAGGCAAAAGTGAACAGGATTCACTTTCAACCCAACAGGTTAAACAGCAAACAATACAGTCAGGAAAACCAATCAATACATCAGAAATGAACAACAACTAAAATAAACAGCCACAGCAGCTCTGCACCACATCAGTCTTCAAGTCATCTCCAATCAGCTACAAGCTTCAGCAAGCATCAATCTCCATCTCCATAGCCTTCAAGCAAGGTCTTTATTATCAATCTTCAGTCTACAAGGGCTTTTCTTCAAGTCCTAACCTCCAAGCTGAGGGATCAATCACAAGAGTGAATTGGGTGTTAAGCAATTAGTTGACCACCAAGGGTGGTAAACCAACTGCTACTAACACATAAGATATTTTCTCTCAAGAGTTCTATCCCTTAGACAGTAGCACCAAGCCTTCCAAAGGAAGGGGGTGAGTGTCTTAGAGAGACTCTGCATCACAGAGAAGAATGGAGGCAGTCAAGGCCTTCCATGTTTGAGAATCAAGTTTACTACCCTAGAGCTCTGCCTAGCTCCTAAACCCTAGTCTCCTCAACAGCTGCTAGCAAGAATCTCCTCTTCAACTCTGGAGGTTGGTCTTCAGCATCTGGATCTCCAATGGCTTCATCATCACAAGTCTTCATCTCTCCCAATTCCCAGGCAATCCCAATACCCACACAAACAAACAATAATCCCCAGAGGGCACACCACACCAGTCAAACAAATATAGCCAATAATAATAGCAGTAGGGGAATCCTAATATTTTCTAAGGGATCTAATAACTACCCATAGTCCCTATAGTCCCATATCAAAAATCCAATCTCTAACTCCTAAGGGAAATGATTCAATTCTCCTAAGTCATCACTTAAACCCTAATTTTGTTCATGTTGTTCACACCTAAACTAATCACCTAAAATTAATTCCTAAAAATATGAACTAAATTGTATATACAAGCTAATCTTTTCTACTGATCAACCTAAAAAGAATGGGTGAAAAATATTAAAGCAACTATTCAAACTAAAATTATCAAATTCATGCAATAAACAAAATATTATTTACACCTAATTAAAAGGAAAATATGCCAAAAATATAAAATGGAATGAAATGTTGATTTTTTTTGTATGATAATTTTCTTTACAAAATTATGAAAATAATGCAAAAAGAGACAATGAAAAATAAGCATTTTATGATTTGTTATGATTTTCTAAAGATTTAAGGTTTTTTAAAAGAAATTAAAATGAATTAATATGGATGCAGGGTGCAGCGAGTAAAAAAATCCAGTTAAAACAACAAACTGGGCCATGCAGTGGGGGTGTCAATAGTAAAGCGTTCTAGGCCCAGGGAGCATCAGAAAATAAACAAAAATTAAAAAAGGAAAAACGGTGTGAAAAGCAATTGTTTCAGTTCATTTCCAATTGGGCCTGGTTTGAGGGGGTGTGCATAGCAACGAGAAGTTGAGCCCAGTCAACCAGAATAAATGAAACGGTGCGTTTCATTGTTTGAACTTCCCTCTGTTTTCGTTCTTCAATCGTGGCCATAGGATTGAGTTCCCAGTCAAACGTCAAAGCTTGATCGAACGGCTCCCAGATCGTCTTCCACCTCCAGCTAACCCTAACCCCTGAAAACCCTAGCCATGCAGGCACATTCAAGAGCTCTGTTCTCCCTCGTCTCGCCATGAATCCTCACGACTCCAAGAGCAAAGTTTCTCTAAATTCCTCCCTCTACACAGCCATGACAATAAATCTCCCTAACACTCACTCAATAAACCAATTCGAAGAGAATAACAGTTGGAATCCACCATTAATACCTGTGCTCAATTGCTCTAATTCTCACCAATTCTTGTCCTAAACTCATCTACACCTTATGCTGATCACAACATGCTATTCAACCAATATTTTCGTGCATTGAATCAAGAGTTACCAGTCCTAACAGATCTTGCACTCCATGACCAAACTCCATGAAAGCTCTCCAAACTCACCAAACTCAGTCATCTATCCTAGCTTAACAATTCTATGCTATCAAAGCCTAGTAATTCTACCTAGAACAGCCAATTCGAATGAGAAACAAACCTGGTGCAATTGATGAAAACAGATGCTAAAACCTCTTGATCCAAGGCTTGAAGGGAGTGGAAAATGATCAAGGAACTTGATGATGAGTTTTGTATGCAATGAATCGTGCTCCAAAGCTTTGAATCTCCCAATTCCAAAATTCTTGCACTTTGAATGGTGAACTTGCACAGCTCGAATCCTCCTTCAATTCACCAAATGAATGTGTGAATTATGATCTATGGATGATGATGATGAATACCAGATCAAGAATGGTGAAAATTGATGAGAATTTGAGAGAGTTTGGATTGATTTTGCAATTTGAAGAAAGTGTGTGAAACTTGTGGTTTTGAGTAAATGTGATCACCAACCCTTGCATGAACCTTCTCATATCAATATATAGGTGAGAATAGAACCTCCTAGAAACTTGGAGAAACTTCCCTTGCACTTTTTCCTTACATTTTGGATGATGTAGCTTTCATTACAAGTAACCTTGAATAATTCCAAAAATGTGAACCAAGCTCAAAATTCTACTTTAGCCAATGTTCTCAAAATTATTTTTCCATTCAAAATGACCTATAACTTTGCCCCATTTGGCCAAAATATGAAAAATCTCATTTTTAAGTCCTTTTTTATTCATTAAATCCACCAATCTTGAAACCTTGTGCTATGAACCTTTCCAATCTCTCATGGTCACCTTTATAGACTCAAAATGTCATTTGGAACAAGTTTGATGTTGTAAAGTTTTCCATTTGAAGCTTCCTTGTACGAGTTTTGGGCATAGGCTTGAAATGACCTGTAATTCTCAGATGACCAAAATACCCTTTGCTTGCCAAGACCATAAGTAGAGTTCCACAAATCATATGAAGTCATACTATACCATTATAGAAATCTAAGACAATGAGGAAAAACTCTTATGTTGACCAGAAATTCATTTGAAATCTCCTTGAGGGGTAAAAATTGCTTAGAAGTCAAGTCACTTTCACAGACAAAATTTCAGATACCTCAAATGACCTGTAACTTGCAAGGACCATAACTTGAGCTCCATAAATCTCCTTGATGTCTTCCACCACTCAAATTAAAGGTCTTGAGATCCTCTACAAGTTCCATGTTGGCCAAGGATCCATTTGAAGCTTGCATTTTGACTTATCTTGCCTGGAAATTTGACCTAAATTAGGGGATTTTACACAGAAACCCTAATTTAGAAACTCCTCTTCTCTTTGATTTCTCTTGAATTCTTCTTGACATATCACCATATCCTTATTTACATGCCAAATGATGAACCCCACATCTCTCCAATAGCCCTTAATGCCTTTCAATCAGTCAATTGACCTAGAGTTGACCCAGGGTTGACCCAGATGAAACCCTAGCTGACTGTCTTCAACTGCAATTCTTGTGATCACATCAACAACTTGTTTCCTTCTCCAAATGACTTTCTAAGTCTCCCATGATGTCTAGATACTCTCCATGCCTTCAATTCACAGCTCCCAACTTCTTTGATGATCCCTAGATACCCTCAGATAGGAGATAGATTGCTTGCTTGATCCATTGACTTCTTTAGCTTTCCAATTCTTTCTGATGACTTGAATGTGCTTGGATTTGAATAATAACCTCTTGATAGGCTCATAGAGATGAGAATAATGATTGGTCCCCTGTTGGATGACTTGCTATGCTTATGCTATGCAGATGTGTAGACTATGTACATGACTCTATATGCAAATGCTAATGATATTGAAACATAAACCAAGTGAATAAGGTTGAGCAAATTTTAGGGTGCAACAGCTGCCCCTATTCAAGCGACTTGGACCCGATTGGGTGAAGAGCGAACGGCCTTCAAACATTCGAGGTACGAGACGGTTGAATACTAAGAACCCGGAAATTTGCCAACCGCAGAAATAAATTGCGCCCCTGCTTGGGGAACGACATTCATCGACTGAATCTGACTGTTACGGCAACCAACTGATCCCGTGCTGGGGATTATTTTCATCAGCCTGAAAAAGCTTCTATCATCAAAACTTGTCCACGTTAGGACTCCATCTGTCGTTAACCCGGCAAAATATCGGCAACTTCGCTGGGGATAATTCGTCTTTCCACATAAGGAATAACCGTTCCACGTTAGGAATAATACCGTCCACGTTAAGACTCACCTTTCCACGTAAGGAATAACTTTTCCACGTTAGGAATCACCATCTTTTGATTTGTCCGCGTAAGGACTCCAATCTTTCCACGTAAGTAATACAATCTCAATCTGTCCACGTAAGGATTCCAATCTTCTTTCCACGTAAGGAATGCTATATCAATCTTTTCTTTCCATGTTAGGAATGCCATCTTTCCACGTAAGGAACACCTCTTTTTCCACGTTAGGAATACAACTTTCCCCGTAAGGAATCAATTTCTTTCCACGTAAGGAATAAACTTCTTCTTTCGGATTTGTCCACGTCAGGACTAAACTCTTCCATGTCAGGAATACACTCTTTCTTTTCACGTCAGGAATCATAGCTTTTCCACGTAAGGAATCATCTTCTTTCCACGTAAGGAATATATCATCCACGTCAGGACCCACCTTTCCACGTTAGGAATCACCACCTTTTTCCACGTAAGGAAACCAACTTGATCTGAATCTGTCCACGTCAGGACTAAACTTTCCACGTAAGGAGTCAATCTCTTTCCACGTAAGGAAACCACTTGTCCACGTTAGGACTACCTCTTTCCACGTAAGGAATACAATCTTTCCACGTTAGGAATCAAACTTTCCACGTTAGGAATCAACTTCTTTTCCACGTAAGGAAACACATTTTCTTTCGATTTGTCCACGTAAGGACTCACATGTCGACTTGCTGAAGAATTGTCCACGTCAGGACTCATGCACCTTCGACCCGCTGGGGAAATAACTTGTCCACGTCAGGACTCACATCTTCCTCTGATGAAATAATAGAACCTGTCCACGTTAGGACTTGCACGTCTTCGACTTGCTGGGGAAGTGAGACTTGTCCATGTCAGGACTCATACTTTGCTCACAACACGGAGAAGGATAAATTTGTCCACGTCAGGACTCTCGCATCTTGTCATCACGAAGAACTATAAACTTGTCCACGTCAGGACGCACATTTCACCATTACGAATAAAGCTATCTGCTGGAAATAAATTGTCCACGTCAGGACACCAACACGAAGAGTAACCCACTTTTGTCCACGTCAGGACTCCACACTCAATCAATACCGAGAACTCGAATCTGTCCACGTTAGGACCAACACATATCGTCACCTGGAAGAAATGTTCACGTCAGGACTCCACCTTCCAACAATTCTGAGAAATCGAACCTGTCCACGTTAAGGCTAGCACCTCCTATCAGCCCAGGGAAATAAAACTGTCCACGTTAGGACCCCACTTCTCTAGCACAAAGAAAACTCGTTGATAGAATTGTCCACGTCAGGACTCATTCCTCCATTGATCCCAACCCACAAACTTCTTAGCACCGACGTGACAGCGACTTTGAGGCGGACTCTACTGGGGATATTTGGAAACCAAACTACTGGATGCCTGCTCTAATAACCGGCGGTAGCCTCTGAAATTCTGATTCATGAAACCCCTGATGACAAATAACTCTGCTTGGGAATGAGGAGAAATTTTGCCTACTCACTCTGGCGGGGAAAACACGAGAAATTCACAAATAACTCTGTTCGGAGACAAAGAGAACTTCATCATGATAATTCTGTGGGGAATAGTGCCAAAGCTGACACGTTCGCTGAATGTCTCACGTCGAGATCTTGAACGTTTGGTAATTCATTGGAGCAAGAACTCCTTCCACCTGCAAGAGAGCAATACTTAAAACAAACGGTTAGCCGACCTGGTTCATGTTTCAAATGCATGTGTTTGACAATGACGCAATGCTCCATTCGACCTGGAAATGCTACGCGTTTTTATTTGGTGGATGCAAGTATGACACTATATGCCAATGCAAATATGACCCTATCTGCCGATGCAAATGCAGACTCGAAC
Source organism: Lathyrus sativus (assembly GCA_963859935.3). Classification (NCBI taxonomy): domain Eukaryota; kingdom Viridiplantae; phylum Streptophyta; class Magnoliopsida; order Fabales; family Fabaceae; genus Lathyrus; species Lathyrus sativus. The sequence goes on along the minus strand of OZ012735.1, from coordinate 911,458,003 downwards.
TGCTGGGATACAGGAAACCGCTTCAGCAAAATAAATGCTGAAGATAATGCCAACTCCGCTAGGGATAGCCAGGTGCTACAGAATCATTCCGGCAAAATAAATGCTGGAAGAGTGAAGCCGACTCAGCTAGGAAATTGGGAACTTGAACCAAGCACCTCATTAAAGTAACACCCTGCTGGGGAATATATCTCTGCTGGAGAATAGCAGATGCGCCTGGTATGATTGGACTTCTGCTGGAAAGTGAACGGATATCACACGGTATTAAAATAAATGCCAGAGCGCACAACCAACTCCGTCGGGGAGAGCCTTAATCTTCGATTTTCACTGGGAGGAAAACACTTGCTGAAAAGAGAACTCCACTGGGGATGGGACGATTCTCTTGGGGAAAATCAACTGACTCCGCTGGGGGAGAGTAAATGACCCTGCGGGGAAAGGTAAACTGTCTGAATACAGCTCACCAATCTGAAATATTAATCTTCTGAGGCTAAACCCCTCTGCTTGAGATAAGGAATCCTTCTGGGGGACACCACACTGCCTGAATACAGCCTACAATTTTGGAATCGCCAATTCTGCTGAGGATGAATGACTTTGCTGGAGCATGTCCTTTGGATAAGCTACGACCAGCTGGGGAATTTGATTCTTATGCGTGACATGCGGGGGGGTCGAGTCTTTTGTTACTGCAATCTTTTGATCGTCTTTCCTCGTACGGCTATGTAACCTGCAACAACACAAACAAGACAAGACAAGCCTATGCAACCAAATCGATTCAGGTTAGTGACGTTATTTTCAGTTAATTCAAAGCTTTAGCAATTGTTGGCAAGGGCCAGTGATGTTATACACATGCTAGTTTCAGTAAACTTAGGCGCTTTATCATGTACAAAACAGTAAAGAACCAGCATCAAGTACTGAATAACATATTTTATTGATCGGGCCCCTGAACGGGCGGAGTTTTTGTACACGGGATGTAACTCCTGAAAAGAGGAAGCTACGCAAAGCAAATATACAAGTATGCGCAAGAAGCATGAATATTTTGACAAATTAAATTTGTACACATGTCGGAAACGGGATGCAGACGAACACTACGAACTGATCCTCCTATGACTCATCCGACTCTAATGCTTTCCCGGTATCCACACGTCCGAAGAGATTGTATCTGATAATCGACCCCTCAGGTATATTCTCCCGCACTGATGCTCACTGTAATATCAAATTCGGGCCGCAGTCATTTTCTTTTCAAATCCCTAACTTTTGCGTGAACCGCCCTTTACGGGTTTTCAGTTCACCGGGATACCCCTTTTTGCCGAAGCCGCCCAGTGTAGGTTTTCAACTTCGCGGGTGTACATTTTTCAATTTTATCCCTAACTTTTGCCAGAACCTTTCATTCTGTTTTTGGTTCGCCAGGATGCCCCATTTTTGCCTGGACTCTCTTTTTTTTGTCCAGCGGGTCAATTTTAAGCAAAGTATTTTTTAACTGCGTCCGAATTCACAGGCGACGTGAAGTCTTCACCGTCCATAGTGGATAACAATAACGCCCCTCCTGAAAAGACTTTCCTGACAACGTATGGCCCTTCGTAGTTGGGGGTCCACTTGCCCCTGTGATCTGCCTGCGGCGGGAGGATCCTTTTCAGCACAAGGTCGCCCGCCTGAAAGCTTCGCGGATGTATCTTCTTATCATATGCTTTCTTCATTCGGCTCTGGTACAAACGACCGTATGCTAGAGAAGCTAGCCTCTTCTCATCCATCAAACTCAATTGGTTCAACCTATCTTTCACCCATTCTGCCTCGTCTAGCTGAACGCCTCGCAATACCCTCAGAGAAGGGATCTCAACTTCCAATGGTAATACCGCTTCCATTCCGTATACCAACGAGAACGGGGTTGCCCCGGTTGATGTGCGTACCGTCGTACGATAACCGTGCAAAGCAAAAGGTAGCATCTCGTGCCAATCCTTATAGGTCACTACCATCTTCTGCACAATCTTCTTGATATTCTTATTGGCCGCTTTGACAGCGCCATTCATCTTGGGTCGGTAAGGGGAGGAGTTGTGATGTTCGATCTTGAAATTCTGACAGAGCTCCTTCATCATTTTGTTGTTCAAGTTTGAACCGTTGTCCGTGATTATCCGCTCGGGGATCCCATATCGGCAAATGATATCTCTCTTGATGAATCTGGCTACCACCTGCTTAGTTACGTTTGCATAAGACGCCGCTTCCACCCACTTGGTGAAATAATCGATTGCTACTAGAATGAACCGGTGCCCATTAGAAGCCGTCGGCTCGATCTTTCCAATCATATCGATTCCCCACATCGAGAATGGCCATGGCGATGACATCACATTCAGAGGACTCGGAGGCACATGGATCTTATCAGCATAGATTTGGCACTTGTGGCACTTCCTCGCAAACTTGAAACAATCAGTTTCCATAGTCAGCCAAAAATAACCTGCCTGCAGCAGCTTTCTCGTCATAGCATGCCCACCAGCATGCGTATCAAAGGTACCTTCGTGTATTTCCTCCATGAGCAGCTTCGCCTCTTTCTCGTCTACACAACGCAACAGCACCAAGTCGTGGTTTCTTCTGTATAAGACGCCATCCGGATTCAAATAGAAATTACCCGCTAATCTCCTGAGAGTCTTCTGATCTTGACTGGATGCCCCAGCCGGATACTCTTTATTCTTCAGAAAATTAAGGATATCAAAATACCACGGTTTATCGTCGGATGCTTCATCAATAGCAAATACGAAAGCTGGTCTGTCAAGCCGAGAGATAATGATTCTGGGAGCCTCGTTCCAGAAGTTGACTTTGTACATGGAAGACAACGTGGCGAGGGCGTCAGCCATTTGATTCTCTGCCCGCGGTACATGATGCAACTCAACCTTGTCGAAGAAAGGCAACAATCTCCTTGCATAATTCATGTAATGTATCAAATTGGGCTGACGTGTCTCCCATTCCCCTTTGATCTGATTCACGACCAGAGCTGAGTCTCCGTATACGTCTATATTCTTGATTCACAAATCAATGGCTTCTTCAAGCCCCATTATACAAGCTTCGTATTCGGCCTTATTATTGGTAACTGCAAAGGTCAATCGGGCAGTAAACGGGATGTGCGACCCGTGTGGCGTAGTGATGATTGCCCCTATTCCACTACCGTAAGCGTTCACAGCTCCGTCAAATATCATCTTCCATTTGGAACCCAACTTTGGTCCTTCGTCTGGCAACGGCTCTTCACAATCTTTCATCTTTACGTACATGATATCCTCGTCAGGAAAATCAAACCTCATCGATTGGTAATCTTCAATAGGCTGCTCCGCCAGATACTCAGACAGCACACTCCCCTTTATAGCCTTTTGCGAGACATATTGAATGTCATATTCAGTCAAGACCATCTGCCAACGGGCAATTCTCCCTGACAACGCCTGCTTTTCGAATACATATTTGATAGGATCCATCTTCGAGATGAGCATGGTTGTATGATTCAGCATGTATTGCCTCAAACGCTTGGCGGCCCAGGCTAGCGCGCAACAAGTTTTCTCAAGCATTGAGTATCGAGATTCACAATCTGTAAATTTCTTACTTAAGTAGTAGATCGCATGCTCTTTTCTTCCTGTCTCGTCGTGTTGACCGAGAACACAACCCATGCTTCCCTCAAGAACTGTCAAATACATAATCAAGGGTCTCCCTGCCACTGGGGGTATCAAAATAGGAGGCTCCTGCAAATACTGCTTTATTTTATCGAACGCCTTTTGACAATTTTCGTTCCACGTTACAGCTTGATCTTTCTTCAACAGCTTGAATAATGGTTCACACGTAGCAGTTAGGTGAGATATGAACCGGGCGATGTAGTTCAACCTCCCTAAAAACCCGCGCACCTCTTTCTCTGTTTTAGGCGTTGGCATTTCTTGGATCGCTTTTATTTTAGCAGGATCGACCTCTATTCCTCTTTCGCTTACGATAAACCCCAGCAGTTTACCCGATCTCACCCCGAAGGTGCATTTATTAGGGTTCAGTCTCAGCCTGAACTTCCTAAGCCTCTTAAATAACTTCAGCAGATTCACGAGATGCTCTTCCTCCGTCTGGGATTTGGCAATCATATCGTCAACATAAACTTCGATCTCTTTATGCATCATATCATGGAAAAGAGTCGTCATCGCACGCTGATATGTTGCCCCAGCATTTTTCAAACCAAAGGGCATCACTTTGTAGCAAAATGTTCCCCAAGGCGTTATGAAAGTAGTCTTCTCCATATCCTCTGGCGCCATTTTAATCTGATTATAGCCTGAAAACCCATCCATGAAGGAGAATACGGAGTATTGAGCAGTATTGTCAACTAGCACGTCGATATGAGGAAGTGGAAAATCGTCTTTTGGGCTCGCTTTATTCAAATCCCTATAATCCACGCATATCCGAACCTTGCCATCTTTCTTTGGCACTGGTACGATGTTAGCAACCCATGAGGGATATTTTGTCACAGCCAGGAAACCAGCATCCCACTGTTTTTGAACTTCCTCTTTGATCTTCACGGCCATATCTGGTCTAGTTCTGCGAAGCTTTTGTTTGACCGGTGGGCATTCTTCTCTCAGTGGCAGACGGTGCACAACCATATCTGTATCGAGCCCTGGCATATCTTCATACGACCAAGCGAATACATCACTATACTCTCGGAGCATTTCAACCAGTCTTCGCTTGATATCGCTCTGCAGTGCGGCCCCGATACGAATATTCTTCTCAGCCCCTTCCGACCCCAAGTTGATAATTTTGATGACCTCTTCGTGAGGCAAGATGACTCTTTCCTCTTGCTTCACCAACCAAGACAGTTCTTCAGGAACGTCACTATCTTCGACAACCTCTGCTTCGGCCTGAAATACCGGGTGCTCAAAGTCGGGGCGAGTCATAGGTGGTTCAAGGATGTCATCTGAAAATGTTATCCTGCAAAAGGAATGGTTAAATGCGTATAAAGCGAGTAACCGCGTTGCCATTTTATTGAAAAATACAAAACAAGAAAGACAGAGATCGAAATATTTGCACATGAAAAAACGCCATTTATTTAATGATTAACATGCAATGTTCGTAACAGCACAGCCCTAAGCAAATCCTGATGCCCCGGGCAAGACATCAGATTGTTCAACAATTAATAAAACAAAGCATTACTGTTTAAGAGTCACAGGAACAAGCTCCTGAATAGACCAGTTGCACAGTCCCTGTCCTGGCGTGCTTGGCTGAACCCAGGCATCCATATCACAGTCGCTGTCTCCTTCATCAGACTCCGAAGCAGCATTGATGGTCTCATGACATACTCCACTGGCAAGGAGGGTTATTGGCCCTCTGAAACGGGATGCCCCCACAGCAGGGGTCGATGACGACGGTTGGTATCCTAGCCCGAACTGGTCCATCTTTACAGGAATATTCAGCACTTTTCCCCAGCCCTTTGCTTCTCCTGCCTCCACCAGAGCTTGAGCTTCTTTATACGACGAGACGGCTATCTCCGACACTTTGCTCGGCCCGGGACCTTTGTCCTTGATACGCAACCCTTCAAATGCCTGGCAGGGTGTTTCGTGGATCTCTCCGTCGACCTCCACATATTTAAATGACGACAGATGGCTGACCAGGATGTCTTTTTCTCCGCATACGGTGACTACGCTGTCTCCGACCATATATTTCAACTTCTGATGCAGGGTAGACGTGACTGCCCCAGCCCCATGAATCCAGGGTCTTCCGAGCAGGCAGCTATATGCGGGCTGTATATCCATGATATAAAATTCCGTTGCAAACACCTCTGGCCCTACCTGTAGAGGCAATGTTATCGACCCAAAGACTGTTCTTCGCGTGCCATCAAACGCTCTGACTACCAAGTCACTGGGCGTGCACAGGATTCCTCTGACATCTAGCTTCATCATCGCTTTCTTGGGCAGCACATTTAAAGACGATCCGGTGTCGACCAATACATGCGACATTACTGATCCTCTACACTCGACAGATATGTGCAGCGCCATATTATGATCTCTCCCCTTAGGGGTCAAATCGAAGTCGGTAAAGCCCAAGCTGTGGCCTGCATTTACATGTGCCAACACTCCTTCCAGCTGATTCACAGAGACGTCTTGGGGTACGAAGGAAGTATCCAGGACTTTCAGCAAAGCATTTCTGTGGGCTTCCGAACACAAGAGCAATGACAAGATGGATATTTTGGACGGCGTCTGTTGCAGATGCTCCACAATCTTATAATCACTTTTTCGAATCAAGCGCATAAACTCTTCTACGTCTTTCGATGCCGATGCTTTGTCGCTTGCTTGCACTGGGACATTCTCAACCATCTTCCCCTTTCCTTTCGCTAGTCTTTCGGCCTCCACTTCAGGTGATATAAAGATCCTACCACTCCTTGTCATACCTCCTGAACCAACAACGTTGTCTACAGTCTCGGCTGGCTGCTTATTAACATCAATCTTTATCCCGTCACAATACACCTCCAACCCATATGACCATGGGACTGCTTTTGTGTTCTCGTACGGGATCGGTCCGGCCTTAGTTATGGTGATCGGTGGTCGCTGGACCGGTGCTGCAATAGTGATTGTCTTTCGAGGAATCGTTACAGTGGCCACATCACTCTGATCATCTGCTACTGCCCCTGCAGGCTCTTCAGTTGCTGCTCGGTCAAACTGCAATGTGCCTCCATCAATTAAAGCCTGAATGCCTTTCTTCAAATCATCACACCCCCCAGCTAGGGTCCAGCATTCTAAGCAATACTCGTCACATCCTGGATAAACACCCCCTTGCAACAATCTGCTTTTTATCTCGTTCAGTGGCGTCTTTAAATCGTCGACATTCATAATCAGATTCAACCCTTCCTCGGTTAGAACGGCGTTTGCCCCATGATTAGGCATGGGCTTCTGCACTATATTCGGACCTGCCGTTCCGAAATTGATAGCCTTATTGTCCAAAAGATCCTGCACAACGTGCTTAAAAGCATGGCAACCCTCTACATCGTGGCCCGGAGCCCCAGAGTGGAACTCGCAGTGCCTGCTTGCATCATAACCATACGGAGGAGTTCCCATTATCGGTGCCAGAGTTCTCTTCTCTACCAGGTTCAAACCCAACAATGTCTGCAACAAATCTGCGTACGTTGAGGGAGGCTTCTCAAACACTCTTCTTGGTTTACCACCCTGGAATCTTCGCTGAGCAGGTTGTGCCCCTTGTTGTGGCTGCTGCTGCTGCTGCTGTTGTTGTTGCATTGGCTGCTGCTGAAATGGTTGTTGTTGTTGAAATGGTTGTTGCTGGAACGGGATAGTAACACTCGCCACCTGCTGCGGCTGATTATATTGGTTCCGACCTCTGCCTCGGCCTCGGCCTCCAAACACTGCGCTTGCCTCGCCCTGACGGCGCCCACCAAAAGCCTTCCTATTACTGCCAGATGCAGTTGATTCCTCAGCCTGGAACCTGCCTTGCTTAATGTTGTTTTCAATCTTTTCTCCCATCAGAATTAAGTCTGAGAAGCTGGCCAAAGATGTGTGAAACAACTTGTCATAAAACATGCCTGTGAACGTTCCGATGAACATGTCGTTCATTTCCTTGTCTTCTAAAGGAGGACGGACCCTGGCAGCCATATCGCGCCACCTTTGCGCGTACTCTTTAAAGCTCTCACCCTTCTTCTGAGACAGCCCTGTCAATTGGACCCGATTGGGCGCCAAGTCGCTGTTATATTTATAGTGAGCTACAAATGCCTCTGCCAGTTTCTTCCATGTCTTTATATTAGTCGGCTCCAACCCCATGTACCACTCTAAGGAAGGGCCCGACAGACTATCTTGAAAGAAGTGCATTAGCATTCTCTCATCAGTTGAGTACGCAGACATTTTTCTGTAATAAGCCCGCACGTGCACTTTCGGACAGGTGTCCCCTTTATACTTATCAAACGTAGGAGCTTTGAATTTGATGGGCACCCTCAAGCCAGGTACCGGGCCCATTGTCGACATGTCTAAGCCCACAGCACTTTGGTTCAGGGCCCCCCTCATCTGCTCTTCTAGCATTCTGATCTTCTGGGAGTCATCCATCGGTCCCTCGAAACCTCCGCCGGAGAAGGCGTCCTCCTGCTGATCTTCTTGCCACATACCATTCCCAGCTCCATACCCATCATATCCATTATTACGGCCAGCTCTGATCTGATTCATCACTGGGCCTCGGCCTCTGTTGCCGTACCCCTGAGCAACTCCAGCAGGCCCAAAAGCCATTAACCCAGCGCCGTTTCCATTTCCGAAACCTCCGTAACCCTGATTGGCCACACCATAACCATCTTGCCCAAAGCCTTGAGCATTGAAACCATATTTCCCAGCATTATCGAATCCCTGATCATTGAACCCGAACCCAGCATTGCCGAAGTCGTTGCCTCCCATATTATCACCCAAGTTGATATCACCAAGCCCAACGTTATGGACAGCAGTCTCGTTCCCAACTCTGACGTTACCATTCCCAGCAGCGGTAGCGTTGTTGACATTAGCAGCAGGTATATTGACTACAGGTGGAGCCACTGGCGTGGGAGTGCCATCTCCATGAACAGTATCGACTCGCCCAGACTGATGATCCTCGTTACCGTGACCGGCGTTTCTGACCAACAGAGGCTGCACCATGGCTTGCAAATTCTCCTGACCTTTTGCAATAGCCTCCATGGTCTGCATAAAGAGAGCTAGCTTCTCGCGCACATCTTGCATCTCGTTCTGCATTTGATCCATGATTCTTCGACAGTTGGTGCGAGTGGAATATCTGTGCGGGCGCTGATCTGCAATCCTGAGAATACCTGGTACGGAGCAGGGAATAAGATACCATCCAATGATTACCTGTAATGCAACATGAATATGAATGCAATGCAATGTGTGTGTCTGTGCATTAGGGAATAGCATTCCCCGATTCTAGTGTGAAGGTGCCAGTGCAGTGACAGTGCTGGCAATACAAAGATCGGAATTGAATCACAGAAAGCCTCATATATTGCGGAGAAACCAATAAGCCAAGAATACAATGTCACTGAGTACAAAGAAAGGCATGACCTCAACCAACAATCCTGGTGATGGTCAGCACTATGCAAATAAAGCATACGAGTTAATACATGAAGTGATCAAGTACTCCCATAAGTCTGGTACTCTTCTATTAACTTCTTGGTCTCGGGATGACCTGGTCTGGTAAGCAGCCCTTCTACAAGTTGGTTTCTTCGTTTGAGCACACGGCGTACGTCACCAACAGTTTCCTCCCATGCTCCTTCTCCGAAGCGATCCTCTAGCTTCCGCTTCTGAGACACAGCTTCATCCCTACCCTTGATGGCCTTGTTCAGTGCATTCTGGAGACTATACCGGGTCATCACTTCTTCTTCACACTTCTTGATGCTAGACTTCAACTGCTCTTCGAGGTCGGAGATTTGTTGCTTCAACTTATCCTCCCTCTTCTTATTGTTGGTCAGTGTAGCATTCCAAGTCTTATTGCAAGAGGAGATTTCTCGGTGAGCGATGTCAAGTGCTTTCTTTTTGGATTCCAGCATGTCATGGGAGCTTCTGAACTCTTGCCCCAGACGTTCGCGCTTCTTCCTCTCCTCAGTCAACTCAGCCCCTAGTCTGTTCATTAGCTCAATCTGCTATTGGAAAGCATGCACGGCCTTGTTTTTCTCACTGCGTATCTGGGCTAGCTCCTGCTCTAACCCTTCGTTGATCTTCATCAAGGCTTCCTTTTCTTTCACAACTTGCTCGTAGGCCTCCCTAGAAACAGTAGTTGGCTCTGCTACCGGAATAGGAACAGGGACTGGTGCATCTGGAAATGGCATCCGCAACTGACTTGCTCTCTCCTGGATCCAAACTCTGTATGGTGCATAAGCCTGACAGTCATTCTTTCCTAACAGCGGCTTCCCTCTTCGGTTAATACGTGTCCAGGCATGCTGCAGCTTGGCTAATAACTCCCCCTTCAAATCACCGGTGAAGTACAGAGATTCCTGTACTTCTTCCTCCTTTGGTGGGTTCTTCAGCGCATATCCGAACTGACGGACCAACAGAGATGGGTTGTAGTTGATACACCCTTTTCTTCCTATCAGCGGGACATTAGGGTACCCAGAACAACTGAAGATAAGCTCAGATCCCAGCAGATCTCGATCAACCCATTCAATGTCTTCAGAAGTGAACCTCATCATATGCTCTGGCCAGTCGGACGTGATTGCATTATCCACGAAAGGTCCCCTCGAGGGAAGATGGCTCTTGAACCACATATACAGCAAAGGTACAAAACAAGAGACGTTCTTGCCTCTCCTGTTCTCATTCCTGTAGTGCATCGAATGGTAAAAGTCCCCGATCAGCGTTGGTACTGGGTTACCAGCAGTAAATAGATGAAATGCATCCATGTCCACGAAGTTTGGGAAGTTAGGAAACAACACTATCCCATAAATGCAGAGGGCCAAAATAGCGTTAAAGACCACCCAACACCCATTCTTGGCGTACTCTTGAGCCTTACCAACCAGAAACTGAAGAGAAAAACCCGGAACCCCTCGCCACGCAGTCATCAACAACTCAGAAGCATTCATATGCAGGGCCTTGGCTAAATCCTCCAACTTGGGCTCAGCGGTTGAGTGAATAAAAGGAACTGCATTCTGAACTGGCAGCTCAGTAAACTCTACATACTCCTCCATGGTAGGCCCCAAGATAAAATCCGCAAACGTGAAACATCTCAAAGCCGGGTCATAGAATTGCATTAAGGTGTACAGCCCATTCAATTCATCATCAGTGGACTTGCGAACTAAACTCAACAACCGTCCGTAACTCTGCCTGAAGCTTCTACGGACATCCTCATCTGCAAGAGAAATCAGACCCAGGAGTGGAGTAATATCGGGGATAGGTAGCTTATAAGCAATTGTCATCCTCAAACCAGCCATGATCAATACTCAGAAGCCCAGACACTAGAACCGGGGGAATGCAAATGCACCTGCAGCACAGACACACGTTAGTAGGATGCAATGATGATGAGTATGCAAACAATGCAATGCAAGTGACATGCAACAGGGACCAAATGTCGTAGCTGAATAGCCTGAACCATATCAAGAAGTCTCAGATAGACTCTCTGGAAGTCCTCAAACCCTGGTCTCAGATAGACCTGAAACAAAGCTCCAACACTGGTCTCTGATAGACCCCATAATATAACTCTGACTGGTCTCTTACAGACCTCATATCACAACTCCAACAGGTCTCTGACAGACCTCAGAACTCTCCAAATAGTCTCTGACAGACCTCAGGACTCTCCAAATGGTCTCTGACAGACCTCAGAACCATCCATAAATACCCAGGATCTCTGATCAAGAAATAACCGGTATCTGAAGGTCTAGTTACCTGCATAACCCCAAACCCTCTCACAGGTGGATGTCCTAGTAACTGACAAAGGTATGGCATCCTATGCGGTCGTCGGCGTCACAGACTTTCAGGGTTGATGATACGATTCCCAGAAGGAGTGGCATCATCAAATCCTGAAGAGGCCTCACTTAGCCAACTTCCAAATGATCGGTCCCCAAAGTCGACAATCCAACTAACCAACAACCCGAGCCACCCAAAGGGCAGGACAGGAGGCCAACCAGAAGAACCTCGTCTGAGTGTAGATTTCGCGGGACACTAGGACATGCAAAGCACGTGTGCGCCCACTAATATCTACTCTAATTCTAAGGTGCACTCAAGCCCAGGCCCGGCTTCTCACTCAATATCAGAACACCCGTCACACCCCAAAATACAGCAATAATAATCAATATATATATAATGCTGAAAATAAAGGTCAGAAATATAAATCCATACAAAATCCTCGACGGGAAAACAAGCGTTAGGACTGACTCTCTTAAGGGACGTTGGATCCCAAATGCATAAGAACTATCGCAGTCCTTAGCAGCCAGGGGATGTTGGATCCCCAGCAGAGTCGCCAGCTGTCGCTACTGCGAAAATCGGCGCCGGCTGAACAGAAGAGTCGCCACCGTGCGTTATTTATCCCACGGGAGGGAAAGGAAACGCTCAGAGTAAACCTCGCACAACACGGGAAAGGTATGGTCATCGCAACCAAAACCTGGATTCGGGAGTCAGTTACGCAAGGGGAAGGTATTAGCACCCCTCACGTCCGTCGTACTCGACGGGATCCACGCTTGTTTTCGGGTATGGATTGTTATTCTATCTACACTAAAGGTTAAGGGTTAAAAAGAAAAGAAAATGACTCGGCAAAGTATCGCACTTTATGCCTACGTATTCCCGTCTGGAACGAGAAATCAGAGTCAACGTAGTTCGCCTACCTACAGGAAAGGAGGGGAAGGTTGCTCGCTAGGATATCGCATCCTATGCCTACGTACTTCCACACAGCATGGAAGATCAGAGCAAACGTAGTTCGGGCCACGTACGTCACAAGTCTGTTTTGATTGCTTTTATTCCATCTGAAAAAGGGTTTTCTCTGATTAGCAGTCCAAGCGGACAAAAATGACGTCTTGATGAGTTCACCTTCTTTTACGGAAGAAGTGTCTTTTATTGTGTTTGAAATTTTATTGTATTTTCTGTTTGTTTTAAGAAAGAAAGAGACAGAACTCTAACCTACGGTTGCAAAGGGAATCAAACTAACCTAATGTTATCATGCATGGGTTAAGACCTAGTGTCTATCATGCTCCTCTCTTGCACAGAGAGAACCAGGGATCCTAAGGGAATAGACGGAAACAAAACAATAGCAGATATATACAGTAAAGCAGTAAAATGCATGAATGCAGCAATACAAGCGAGGCAAGGGAGTCCCACTCAACCTCGAACCTAGAAAACAATAGGCAAAAGTGAACAGGATTCACTTTCAACCCAACAGGTTAAACAGCAAACAATACAGTCAGGAAAACCAATCAATACATCAGAAATGAACAACAACTAAAATAAACAGCCACAGCAGCTCTGCACCACATCAGTCTTCAAGTCATCTCCAATCAGCTACAAGCTTCAGCAAGCATCAATCTCCATCTCCATAGCCTTCAAGCAAGGTCTTTATTATCAATCTTCAGTCTACAAGGGCTTTTCTTCAAGTCCTAACCTCCAAGCTGAGGGATCAATCACAAAAGTGAATTGGGTGTTAAGCAATTAGTTGACCACCAAGGGTGGCAAACCAACTGCTACTAACACATAAGATATTTTCTCTCAAGAGTTCTATCCCTTAGACAGTAGCACCAAGCCTTCCAAAGGAAGGGGGTGAGTGTCTTAGAGAGACTCTGCATCACAGAGAAGAATGGAGGCAGTCAAGGCCTTCCATGTTTGAGAATCAAGTTTACTACCATAGAGCTCTGCCTAGCTCCTAAACCCTAGTCTCCTCAACAGCTGCTAGCAAGAATCTCCTCTTCAACTCTGGAGGTTGGTCTTCAGCATCTGGATCTCCAATGGCTTCATCATCACAAGTCTTCATCTCTCCCAATTCCCAGGCAATCCCAATACCCACACAAACAAACAATAATCCCCAGAGGACACACCACAGCAGTCAAACAAATATAGCCAATAATAATAGCAGTATGGGAATCCTAATATTTTCTAAGGGATCTAATAACTACCCATAGTCCCTATAGTCCCATATCAAAAATCCAATCTCTAACTCCTAAGGGAAATGATTCAATTCTCCTAAGTCATCACTTAAACCCTAATTTTGTTCATGTTGTTCACACCTAAACTAATCACCTAAAATTAATTCCTAAAAATATGAACTAAATTGTATATACAAGCTAATCTTATCTACTGATCAACCTAAAAAGAATGGGTGAAAAATATTAAAGCAACTATTCAAACTAAAATTATCAAATTCATGCAATAAACAAAATATTATTTACACCTAATTAAAAGGAAAATATGCCAAAAATATAAAATGGAATGAAATGTTGATTTTTTTGTATGATAATTTTCTTTACAAAATTATGAAAATAATGCAAAAAGAGCCAATGAAAAATAAGCATTTTATGATTTGTTATGATTTTCTAAAGATTTAAGGTTTTTTAAAAGAAATTAAAATGAATTAATATGGATGCAGGGTGCAGCGAGTAAAAAAATCCAGTTAAAACAACAAACTGGGCCATGCAGTGGGGGTGTCAATAGTAAAGCGTGCTAGGCCCAGGGAGCATCAGAAAATAAACAAAAATTAAAAAAGGAAAAACGGTGTGAAAAGCAATTGTTTCAGTCCATTTCCAATTGGTCCTGGTTTGAGGGGGTGTGCATAGCAACGAGAAGTTGAGCCCAGTCAGCCAGAATAAATGAAACGGTGCGTTTCATTGTTTGAACTTCCCTCCGTTTTCGTTCTTCAATCGTGGCCATAGGATTGAGTTCCCAGTCAAACGTCAAAGCTTGATCGAACGGCTCCCAGATCGTCTTCCACCTCCAGCTAACCCTAACCCCTGAAAACCCTAGCCATGCATGCACATTCAAGAGCTCTGTTCTCCCTCGTCTCGCCATGAATCCTCACGACTCCAAGAGAAAAGTTGCTCTAAATTCCTCCCTCTACACAGCCATGACAATAAATCTCCCTAACACTCACTCAATAAACCAATTCGAAGAGAATAACAGTTGGAATCCACCATTAATACCTGTGCTCAATTGCTCTAATTCTCACCAATTCTTGTCCTAAACTCATCTACACCTTATGTTGATCACAACATGCTATTCAACCAATATTTTCGTGCATTGAATCAAGAGTTACCAGTCCTAACAGATCTTGCACTCCATGACCAAACTCCATGAAAGCTCTCCAAACTCACCAAACTCAGTCATCTATCCTAGCTTAACAATTCTATGCTATCAAAGCCTAGTAATTCTACCTAGAACAGCCAATTCGAATGAGAAACAAACCTGGTGCAATTGATGAAAACAGATGCTAAAACCTCTTGATCCAAGGCTTGAAGGGAGTGGAAAATGATCAAGGAACTTGATGATGAGTTCTGTATGCAATGAATCGTGCTCCAAAGCTTTGAATCTCCCAATTCCAAAATTCTTGCACTTTGAATGGTGAACTTGCACAGCTCGAATCCTCCTTCAATTCACCAAATGAATGTGTGAATTATGATCTATGGATGATGATGATGAATACCAGATCAAGAATGGTGAAAATTGATGAGAATTTGAGAGAGTTTGGATTGATTTTGCAATTTGAAGAAAGTGTGTGAAACTTGTGGTTTTGAGTAAATGTGATCACCAACCCTTGCATGAACCTTCTCATATCAATATATAGGTGAGAATAGAACCTCCTAGAAACTTGGAGAAACTTCCCTTGCACTTTTTCCTTACATTTTGGATGATGTAGCTTTCATTACAAGTAACCTTGAATAATTCCCAAAATGTGAACCAAGCTCAAAATTCTACTTTAGCCAATGTTCTCAAAATTATTTTTCCATTCAAAATGACCTATAACTTTGCCCCATTTGGCCAAAATATGAAAAATCTCATTTTTAAGTCCTTTTTTATTCATTAAATCCACCAATCTTGAAACCTTGTGCTATGAACCTTTCCAATCTCTCATGGTCATCTTTCTAGACTCAAAATGTCATTTGGAACAAGTTTGATGTTGTAAAGTTTTCCATTTGAAGCTTCCTTGTACGAGTTTTGGGCATAGGTTTGAAATGACCTGTAATTCTCAGATGACCAAAATACCCTTTGCTTGCCAAGACCATAAGTAGAGTTCCACAAATCATATGAAGGCATACTTTACCATTCTAGAAATCTAAGACAATGAGGAAAAACTCTTATGTTGACCAAAAATTCATTTGAAATCTCCTTGAGGGGTAAAAATTGCTTGGAAGTCAAGTCACTTTCACAGACAAAATTTCAGATACCTCAAATGACCTGTAACTTGCAAGGACCATAACTTGAGCTCCATAAATCTCCTTGATGTATTCCACCACTCAAATTAAAGGTCTTGAGATCCTATACAAGTTCCATGTTGGCCAAGGATCCATTTGAAGCTTGCATTTTGACTTATCTTGCCTGGAAATTTGACCTAAATTAGGGGATTTTACACAGAAACCCTAATTTAGAAACTCCTCTTCTCTTTGATTTCTCTTGAATTCTTCTTGACATATCACCATATACTTCTTTACATGCCAAATGATGAACCCCACATCTCTCCAATAGCCCTTTAATGCCTTTCAATCAGTCAATTGACCTAGAGTTGACCCAGATGAAACCCTAGCTGACTGACTGTCTTCAACTGCAATTCTTGTGATCACATCAACAACTTGTTTCCTTCTACAAATGACTTTCTAAGTCTCCCATGATGTCTAGATACTCTCCATGCCTTCAATTCACAGCTCCCAACTTCTTTGATGATCCCCAGATACCCACAGATAGGAGATAGATTGCTTGCTTGATCCATTGACTTCTTTAGCTTTCCAATTCTTTCTGATGACTTGAATGTGCTTGGATTTGAATAATAACCTCTTGATAGGCTCATAGAGATGAGAATAATGATTGGTCCCCTGTTGGATGACTTGCTATGCTTATGCTATGCAGATGTGTAGACTATGTACATGACTCTATATGCAAATGCTAATGATATTGAAACATAAACCAAGTGAATAAGGTTGAGCAAATTTTAGGGTGCAACAGGTACTTCAACCACTCTCTATGAGTTATATAAATGTAGGAAACCTACAGTTAAGTACTTTCATAGCTTTGGAAGTAAATGTTATGTCTGGACTAACCAAGATCAAAAGGGTAAAATAGCTCCCATAATTGATGAAGAGATATTTTTGGGTTACTCTTTAAGCAATAAAGCTTATAGAGTTTTTAACTCCAGGACTAAAATGATAATGTAATCTATCGATGTGGAAATTGGTGATTCAATTACTGAGAAAATGATGGATGTTGAAGCCAATGATGAAACATCATATGGTCAGATTCATGGGGCAGAAGAGGAAGAAATCTCTAATTTTTCTAGCATTGGGTCAGATAACTATCAAGTCTCTTCAGGATCGTTTGTTAGATCTCAAGCAGAAAAAACCAATGAACTCATTGTCAGACACCCCACTGAAGACAAGGTTGTTAATTTGGAGGAGCAGTTGACAATTGTGATTACTAAAGCCTTGTATGCAAGTCAATTGGAGGACATAAATAGTGGGATAGGAACCTGCCCTATTGAGGATTTATTGCAATTACAGGCATGGAGGAATGCAAAAGATAATGTATCTTTCCTCTACTCTCTAAGGTATAATAAGCCCAAGCAAGTTGCCATTATTAAGGTATGGAGCAAAATTCTCTGCAAAATAGAAGGGTTGGTATTAAAAAGGCATGTGTTAAGGTTATGGAAAGAAAGTTCAGTGTCAACACTCCTAAAAATTGTGGCAAATGCAAGTGCAGAAGGATATTTGACAAGAGCAAAAGATGGAAGAGCACCTGAAGATGACCAAGTTATGTGTGTTTCCACCAAGTTTTATTTGTGCTTCCATTTATGTTTACATTTACTTATTTCCTTTTGTCAATTTTTTTGGATAAAAAGAGGGAGTAAAGTGTTGTTTTTCTTATTGTTTCTGATGTTATGTCCGATGCCATGTTTGTACTACTGCTTAGGAAGAGTAGTTGGTTGTTGTTGCTTGTGTGCAACTTTTTAGGGGGAGCATGAACATGCTGGTTCGGAACCATTTGTTGTGTCTGGGAGAATGCAGTATTCTCTGTAGTAGGTTGTAGTTTTCAGGGGGAGTGAGTGATTATGTGTGATAGGGGGAGTTGTTCACCTGTCTGTTGTGGACCTGCTTTGGTACAGCCTACACAAAAATTGCATGTTCTCATGCATTATGTTTTGTTGAATCTCTAGTAAAGTTATAATGTTAGACCAGATGTCTGGACATTATGTTGTTAGGTGTGTTCTTTTGCCTGAACAGTGTGAATGTGGTTCTAGATATGTGTTTTCATGTGTGTACCTCTGATGGGTGCGTCTGTTGTACGTTCTAGAGCTGGTCATTTTTCTTGGAATGGCCTAGTGTTGTAGTGAGAATAGGATATCAAATTATTAATTAATTTGAACCATATCTTGATTCACAACCGACTTTGATTTATCCGAAGGAAAGGTTAAAGAAAGGAAAAACCTAGTTTTTGCATCATAAACACGATGCGGGGAGAGATCTAAGGTTCGGGGTTTGGTTAAGCTTAGGGAAGATATTAGCATCCTAAACTTCTATAGTAATCTATAGGAACCTCTTGTTTTAATGTGCTATTGCTATGGTTATCTACTTAAAGGAAATACTAAGGGTTAAAGGGTAAAGAGAAGGACCTAAGGGGTTAGTCCTAAGTATACTCGCCAAGACTCGCATCTTGTGCCTACGTATCCGAGGTAGGGGATGGAATCAGAGTAATCGTAGTTCCCCTTACAGAGGTAGGAAGAGGAACTTCTCGACTGTGGTCAAGGTTCCAGAGAGATGAAAACATTCATAAGGAAGCGCTTACTTGGAGTGCAGCGACTCCGATTCTACGTTGTAGAGTTGAATTGAAAAGGGTGGAGTAAGTATTCCACGGCGGGAACTTACATGGAATGCGGAGACTCCTAATCCAAAGGCTAGGATAAAGGGTGGATGTCCACGACGGGATGTCTAAGCATGAGTACGACGACTCAAGGTCTTAAGGTTGGGAAAAGGTAGAGGTGTGTCTATGACGGGATGCCTAAGCACGAGTGCGGCGAATCGGATCATAAGGCTAGGATGGGCGAGGGTAAAGGCATTGACACGGCGGTCAAATGGAAAACCTTTCCTTCGGAGGGAAGAACAGTAAAATAAAGCAATGGATATAGATAAGCAATGATAAGTAATGAGATATATGCAAAGATTGTACAGTAATCATGAGTAGAAGTTGCAAATTTGGATGAGAACTTGAAAATATGTTAGATATGGATGGAGGTTGATTAAATGGTGAATTGTGATTGATTTAGAAGTTAAATGTTTTTGATTTGTTTTTTAGAATAATTAGTAGTTAAAATTAGATCTAAGTTAAGTAAAATGCTAAAATTAATTAATGGTTAATCTTTAAAAAAAGAGAGTTTTATTTATTTTTTTAAAAGTGGAAATTAGTTAATAAAGTATGCTTAATTAACTAAAATTAAAAAATAAAAAAAAAACAACTTATCTAAAAAGTTAAATTAAAAAAAAAACTAAATCAATTAGATTTTAAAAATGTTTTTGTTTTTTTTAATAATTAATATTTTTTTTCGGATTTTTTTTATATTAGTGTTAGTAATTTATTTTATTAATAATTTACATATTACACAAAAAAAAAAGAAATTAAAACAGAAAAATAAATAAATAAAGGGGTTGGGCCTGGGTCATGACCTCCTAGGACCCAACCCGGGTCAGATATTAAGAGAAGGGGAAGGGTGAAAACCCTAGCCCCAAATGCCCCAAACAGCGCCCAGAATTCTCTCTTCTCTATCTCCACAATGTAATTGTCTCTCTTTCTCCCTGATGCTTCTTATTCTTCTTCTTCTTCTTCTTCTTCTTCTTCTTCTTTCTAACACTCTCACGGACTTTCCCTTCTTCTACTTCTCGCACTCTTCTTCTCTCTGATTTATCTTCTTCTTCTCGTTCTTCACTTCAAACTTGTTAACCACAATGTAAACTCAATGAAAAACGAAAGGTTAGCGGTGTTACACAACAAAAGTGACGCTTTGGCGTCCTTAACGGCGGCTTTCCGGTGAGACAGTGACGAAAACGAAGAGAGAACTGAGTTTCTCTCGTTTTTCTGAGTCTCATGTAGCTCGTGAATTTTTGTGGTTAGGGTTTGGCGATGATGAACACCATTCTGAACCTTTGAGGTTCTTACGGTTTCTCCTTGATGATTTTTCGTTGATGTTGTTAGGGGTTCGCAATTTTCGGTTATGGTGTTTTGCTGGGTTTTCGTGGACGGTTTCATTGGTTTATGATGCTTGGTGAACTGGGTTCTTACGAACTGTGATGTTCTTGAAGGTTTTTGTTTGCTGGTTTATGAAGATGGTTTACAATTTGGGGCTATGATGAGTTCTCTCTGAGCCTTTTGGTTTTTTGTAATTTTTCGGATCCCTTTGATATGAACTTTTTCTTCTTCTTATAGTCCGATTTTCAAAACGCTTTGAAAGGGCCTTAAAAGAACTTTCCTCTTTCAGAATACATGTTGGAAATGTTTTTATGATTTTCCAAATTCGTTTTGATTTTCCTGAGGATTGTTTTGGAAGTTTTATTGATTTGGTGCTGATGGTATTCCATTTTCGGATCTGTTTATTGATGGTGTTTCTTCTTTCGGACTTGGCTGTTTGAGGGTTGTCCGTTTGCTGTCATTTTTCTTTGGATTGGGCTGTTGGATCTATGTTGGATTTGTGAAATGTGTTTTTGGGGAAAATTCAATTTTCTTTTACCGAGTTTGGAAAAAAAATCATTTTTCTAATTTTCTTCATTCTTCTTTCATGGACTAAGAACTGATGTTGCCTTGATCGTTTGGTTGCTCTTGGGAGCTGGCGACGAATTTCATTTCCCTCCTCCTTCTGCCCAATGATGAACTCTAATTTCTGAGGGCTAAAAATCATTTCCTTCTTAAAACCTTATTTTACTGTTGTTTTTTCCATTGTTTTGCGGGTTTTATGAAGATGACAAAGATAAAGAAGCTTGCAGGTCTTGGGGCTCTGATCGGTGGTTTTTACACGTTATTTTACTGTTTGTTTCAGTTAATATATTGTTATGTCTTATTGCATTTTATTTGTTTGTATTACATTTTACGCGTCGATTTGGTGTTTTCATTGTCTCTAGGTTCAAGTAAACAATAAAGGAGAAGCATAGCGAAAACCAGGGATAATGGCAAGATTTCAGAAGAGTTTTAAGGTGGATTAGAAGCCTGACACGGGTGCCCGTGTCCCATGACACGGCCCGTGTTGCAGGACCTGAAGAGGAAGAGCACGCCCAAGACTTGAAGAGGAAAACTACCAAAACAGTCGTGCAACACGGGTGCCCGTGTCCCATGACACGGCCCGTGTTGCAACCCCTGAAGATGAAAATTTTATTCCACGAGTCAGCAGCCTGACACGGCCCGTGTCAGGGCTACTGAAAGTTAAATGATATTATTTTGTGTTTTATGCTGACAGTGCTATCTCGGAGGGCAGTTTGGACATCTCGTATTGTAATTTGAATTTTTGATATATTAGACGGATCGTGAATGGAAAAAAGGGACTTTTGGACATAAAATAATTTCACGAGAAAGATTGGAGCGATCAAGGATTTGGGAAACTGAAGGTCCTCATGAGCAGAAGCAATTGAAGATCAAGGCAACCAATTATCTTGTAATGTTTAGTCTTATTGTTGATTTTATCTTTCTTATTATGAGTAGCTAAACTCCTCAATGCTAGGGGGTATCCCTGAATTGACTCTGTAATAACCTTGTTTCCTTTGAATAATGGATTTCACTGCTTTCTAATCATCGTTGTTATTGTATAATTTTCTTATGACTTTTCTTATTTGACAAATAAGGATTTGATTTACGGTTAACCTTAGGTTTGGAAAACGATCGTTAATGCGTTTATACGATAATACTACAGTAGATATTGCCTAGGAATGGGGATACCCTATAGTAACCGTAATGTTTTAGATAAAATATATTGCTTGGGATTTTTCCTATACCGCCAAGGAATTGGGGCATAGGAAGAATACCAAAGGGTTTTCTGCTAAGGAATTAGAGTCAACTAATCTTTAAAACCGGTAACGATTGAATTGAGCAGTGATTTCTGAAAACTAAGGATTAAGGCTATTATAAGGCTTTTCATACATCCTACCCTAGCATGCTTCTCATAACTGTCTAAAACTTGTATTTTACCGCTTTTGCCTTTTGGCTTGATAATTCTAAAGAAACAAACCAAAACCCCTATGACTTTTTGTTCAATTGCATTATTATAGAACTTGTGTTCATACGCAGTCCGCGAGATCGATATTCGGGGAATTTCCCCTTATTACTACATCGGTACAATTAGTACACTTGCTAATTTACCGGTCAAGTTTTTGGCGCCGTTGCCGGGGACTACCAGAATATAAGTTTGATTCTAATTCAATAGAAATTTTGTTGCTCTGCGACCAAAATTTTGTTTCCAGTTTTTATTTTTAATTATTATTATTATTATTATTATTTTGTTACTACTAATCTGCGTCTAACATTTTCATGCGAGGAGATCCCTCAGCTAATTTTTCTTTGGATGCAGAAATTGAAAGGACTCTACGCGAACGACGTAGGCAAGCTAGAGTATTAGCTTCAGAAGAAGAAAGAGTTTCTATTCATTCAAAGTCAGGTTCGGAATCAGAAAGAGACACTGAATCTATGGCGGATCTCCCACCAGCGGAGAGACTTTTGGGAGACTATGGAGGGGAAAATGCTCAACCAAACCGGATGACCATCGTGAATCAACCGGTGAATGTGGCACACTTTCAGCTACATCCTTCCACCATTCGCCAGTTGGAGAGAAAGCCTTTCTCTGGAAGAATCAACGAAGATGCAAACAAGCATCTACAGAGATTCCTAACGACTACCACATCTTTGAAGTTAGAAGGTCATTCCGAAGAGGCCAAGAGACTTGTTATGTTTCCGTTCACACTGAATGATGATGCGGAAGAATGGTTCTATTCACTTCCAGATGGGAGTATTACCACATGGCGAGAGATGGAAACTGCATTCCTTAACGAGTATTTCCCTGCTTTAGTGTTTATTCAAAAAAGATACGACATTGTCAATTTCAAACAAAAAGAAGGGGAATCTCTAGGAGATGCATATAAGAGGTTTAAGAGGTGTCTGACAGCATGTCATACTCATAACATGGATGCTACAGAGTAGATGCAGAACTTTGTGAATGGTTTACAACTCAAGACAAAACAACTTATAGATGTCATACCCCAAATTTGTCCTACCTTTTTCAAAATTTTCATTCGTCCGACTTTATTTTTTTAATTTGCATTACTTGTACAGCTTAACGTATTTTTCACCTTTTTACCCAATAAATTTGTGACACGTGACTTTTTTATTATTATTATTTTTATTTTGTTATTATTTTATTTTGTTATTTTTGTTTTATAATTTATTTTTATTTTTAATATGTAAATATAATATAGTTTTAATATTAGTTAATTAACTAGTTTAGATTTAGAATTAAATTATAAATGATATTAGAATATTTAATTAGATTTTTTAGAGCCAGAATTTTAGTCAGGATTTATATTAAAAATTAGATTAGAATAATTAGTATAATAATTGGAAATCATATTTGAAAAAGATTATTAATTAATTAAAAAAAATTAAATGGAAGCCAAGAGTGAGAGCACGGTTGATTTAGGGTTAGTGAGTTCGAAAATTGATTATAAATTGGATCTTTTTCACTGTTCACGGGACACAATGGGAGAAACCCTAAGCCCTTTCTTCTAGCCGCCACTGTTCACTTCACACAAAAAAAGAAACCCTAAACCCCTCTCTCCCCAGATTCGCCGCCGACACCTTCTCACCTTCCTCTTTCCCCGAGACAACCTCCTTTTTCAAACATCCACAGCCGCCGCTCCAACATCATCATCACCTTCTTCTTCCGAAAACCCTTCCATTTGCCTTCTTCAACCCTTCCGCCGCTCACCGCAAAGCATCAACCTCCTCGCAACCTCTACCCTTTTCTGCCTCGCCAAAACTCCACCTTCTTCTTTGATCATCAAACCCTTACCTCCAATTCCTCCATCAACTTTCATGAATAATCTTCCAAAATACCCTTCTTAACAACTCTCACCCTCGACATACCTTTCATCTCATTTCCTAATCGTGGAGTCAAGAAAAGAACACAATCGATTTTACGGCACTAGTGCGGTCTCTCATTCATCGGTATATTAATATCATATATTAATATCATAGAAAAAGAAACACATAGAGAGAGAGAGAGAGAGAGAGAGAGAGTTCGGTTCCGCTTCTGAACTTCTGGACTTCTGGTGAAAGAAGAACATGGAAATTCTTTTGAAAGACTCCTCACTTAGTCTCACTTCACACCAACCGCAACCTCGAGTGGAATTCTTCAAGCCGCAACAACTCGAGTGATAGCTATGGCGTTCCGGCTCTTTGTTTCGTGACAACAGCAACATCTCGCTTCCCCCAACAATTCCGCAGCTGTGATAACAACCATGAATTCCTCAGCTCGGCATTCAACGACATTGGCGACATCACCAACTCACCACTCCATTTTGAGACGTCCTTCCGTTTTTCTCATGATAACATCACCAACCACCACAGCTGACACCATGTTATCGTTCATGCGAAAATAGGATTCTCTCTGTCTATGGTTAATCTCTTGTGTAGGTATCGAGTCTGATGCAGGGTGGGTATCGATTATGTGCAAGCTCTAATGTTGTTTTCAAATAGGCCAACGTCGCCCTCACAGCGGAAGCAGAACAAGCGAGCGACGATACCTTGCAGGTGGCATAATTCTTTTTACCGTGGCGACATCGTGTTCTTGTCTTCAATTTCACGAAATCGAAGCAGCAGCGCATACATTCCATGAGGTAATCGTCGTGTCTTAAACCTTAAAATAACTCCAAGTTGACAGAATTTCAGGCTACTTCAGTTTCTTTATGAGGAATTGGTACCACTTTATTTTGAAGTTGGTATATTGATTATCCACAAGCCATTACTCGAGCTAGCTCTTGTATTACAATTTATTCTAAACTGTGTCAAACTGTTTTGGTCTTCACTTGGTTTTTTTTTATTCTTGGGTCAAGGTTATGTAAGGAGATTAGCATTTGGATTTGAATCTAAAATATGATGAGATTTGTGTGTGAGTTTAGTGCAGTTTTTATGATGTTGATATGTATGTCGCATATATGCGGTGTTGATTCAGTTCTTTTTGGTTGCTTTTCTATCTATGTGTAGGTTTTGGTTATCAATCGCGACTTAATTTCGTATGTTGGTAATGATTTTAAAATGTTATATGGATACGTTTGGTATTCGGGTTTCAATTGGATTATATTTCGTATCTCCTGCATTGTAAGCTTCGATTACGACGATTTTATTATGCACCATTAATTCCTGTTATCGTGATAGATTTGTAAGTATCGCGTAAATTGGTTTCATAGCACAGATTTCAAGTTCATTATCGAAATGATCAAATTCTCAGTTTTGGTTTAAGTTTTGGCTGCGGATCTTATTGGTTAAAATATGAATGTTTGTTTGAATATTGATTCAGCTTGAATGTGATAGTTGTTATTTGAATCTTCTCGCTACAGATCAGTTGTTTCCATTAGTTCACTCTTATGTTTGACTTAATATTAGTTACGTATAGACTTGAGTGATGGTAATATGCTGGTATATTGCTGCTACTGTGTTAGGAGTTTTGGTTTTGAATGATAGATAGATGTTGTCGCCGAATTTTAGTTGATACAGCGCGGTGATGTAGATTGTTTGCTTGCCTTGTAATTTAATACCGTATAATGTTGTTTCCATCAATTATCATCGTCCCATGCTTGTTTTATGGAGTACCGACGTGTGTCCATTGCTATATATTAAATTTTTGATTAGGTCTTTCTTGCCATGTCGGTTTTGAGCTGAGTTTATGTTGTGCTGGATTTCGTTGTGACATTGGGAAAATTATGGTTGCTGGAAATTTAAAGCTTACATTTTGGTTGTGGCAATGTTTGGGTTTAATGTTGTGATTATTAGGTAAATTCTAAATACCGGCAGAAACAAGCATAGTGATAAGGCGTTGGTAATGATAGTTATTGTGAATCAAATTCCATTGCACTTTGCTCACTTTTTTTCTTCAAGTTTAGAAATTTTGTTCATTTTGTTTTATCTCATGTGGGCTGCCTTACTGTATTTAAGGTTTAGAGGAATATAGTACTTGAATTGAAAAGTAGCTAATTGCCTTTTGACTAAATTAATTATTTGAATTAGTAATTATTTAATTAATTGTTTAGTTAAGCAAGATTCAAATTGCTTCTTAGTAGTTAATTAGATTATTTAATTGTTTTTTCATTCATTGCTATACTAATTGATAATTGACCTTGTGAATAGGAGTTTTAAAGCCGATTAATTTTGTGTAACCTTTTTGCTTAAGTTGTGTGTCTATTACAAATTCTCATCCCCATTCGATCATGTGTAGCCCAACTCCCCCAAAATGTAATATTTTATCGCATGTATTTATTTATGCTTTAATACTTTCAAAATCATTTTCAAAATAAATTCTCGATTCGTCGAGCCATTTTCTACCCTTGTAAGTCGAGTGCTTTTAAAGCCTCGCCATCAACCTTTTGGTCACAGACACAACATTTTAAAGCTTAATCCTGGGCTTCCTTACAGTGATACCTATTTGATCAATTATTTCTAATTGGTCACTTAGAAGACTAGCCCACTTTGCTAGTGCACACGTTAAAATTCAATTTCAAACCTTGATTCATATCAAGCAATTTTCTTAAATCAAACTAAAATACTTAATAACTATTTAAACAATTTCAATAAAAGATGAAAAAGAGAGAGTTCCAAGTCTTTGGTTCTCTCTCCCAATTGTTTGGGTCCGAGAAGTCTTTCTTAAGCTCGAACAGTTGTCTTCTATAAACGATAAACTTATTCAAGTCTATTTTTCTAAACACTTAGGATGAAAAAGAGAGAGCTCCAAGTCTTTGGTTCACTCTCCCGATTATTTAAGGTCCAAGAAGTCTTTCTTGAGCTTCGAGTAATCGTCATTCGATTAATACACTTTAATCATATTAAACATATTTCATAAGATTAGATGAGAAAAGGAGAGAGCTCTAAGTCTTTGGTTCACTCTTTCGATTATTTGAGGTCCGAGAAGTCTTTCTTAAGCTTCGAATAATTCTCATTTGTTAAAATACTTTCAAACGCTATTCAAACAATTCCTTTTGCAATGAAAAAGAAAGTGTTCCAAGTCTTTGATTCGCTTTCCCGATTACTTGAGGTCTGAGAAGTCTTTCTTAAGCTTCAAGTAATCGTCATTCGTTCAACTTATTCAAACCATACTCAATTCTATCCTCTCGCATTTGAGGTTGAAAAAGAGAGAGCTCCAAGTCTTTGGTTCACTCTCCCGATTACTTGGGTCCGAGAAGTCTTTCTTAAGCTTCAAGTAATCGTCACCTCTAGCTAAACATCCAATACATCTAACCAAATACCTCGCCCCGTGCGACCAAAATCATTAACAACCTATTCAAACCTATCTTCTTGTCTAAACCAAAATACTTAACACATCAAACTCTCTATTCCTCGCCCTCGTGTGATCCACAACTCTTCTCAAAGAACATTGTTTAGTCCATTCTTTCGCGCATAACAAACTCGTGCTTCAGCCTCCCCTAGCGAGCAGACAAGCCAATGTTTAGCAGTTAGAATATGACCTAAACTCTCGTTCAACTCATACCCACCTTTTACCAAGAACATTGTTTAGTCCCTTCTTCTGCGCATAACAAACTCGTGCTTCAGCCTCCCCTAGCGAGCAGACAAGCAAATGTTTAGCAGTTAGAATGCGACCTAAACACTCGTTCAGTTTCAAACCCTTTTACCGTAGTTGGCCGAACTACGGCTGCTCTGATTTCTCACATCTGTTAAGAATACGTAGGCATAGGATTGCGATGATCCTAGCGAGCACTTTTCTTTATTTCCCACCTTTAGGTTCCCATACCTTTTACCAAAGAACATTGTTTAGTCCTTCTTCCGCGCATATGAACTCGTGCTTCAGCCTCCCCTAGCGAGCAGACAAGCCAGCGTTTAGCAGTTAGAATGCGACCTAAACACTCGTTCAGTTTCAAACCCTTTTACCATAGTTGGCCAAACTACGGCTGCTCTGATTTCTCACATCTATTGAGAATATGTAGGCATAGGATTGTGATGATCCTAGCGAGCACATTTCCCCATAATTCCCACCTTTACCCGCAGTCCCACGAACTACGAATGCTCTGATTTTCCACTTCTTACAAGTGAAGATACGTAGGCACAAGGACCCCAATCCTTGGCGAGCACCCTATCTTAAAACCACCCATTTCCCCTATAGGAGAAACCTTAGAAGAAAACAAACAAGCGTAGATAACTTTACTCTCGAATCGATCAAGAGGTTCCCGTTGAGTACAACGGACATGAGGGGTGCTAATACCTTCCCCTCATGTAATCGACTCCCGAACCTAGAATATTGGTTGCGATGACCATGTTCTTATCTCTTTTAAAGGTTTTATCGATATTTTCCTATTCCATCCGTGGAATGAATAAAGTTCGGTGGCGACTCTGTTCGAACGTATTTTTCTGCGTCCATCGCGAGGATCGTATTTTTCGAGGTACAACAGATGGCGACTCTGCTGGGGATTTGCATATCCCTATGCTAGAGAGTCAAGCCTAACTTGACTCGATTCGCGAGAGTTAGATACGTTTGCGTATTTATCTTCTCTTATTATTTAATTGCTTGTTTTCTTTTATATATCCTATTATTATTCCTTGTGATACTATTGGGGTTCTGATTGTTGGAACTTTGTGAGAAAAACATAGAATTAGAATGGTGGTTGTGTAGTGAAATCCCTCGAGGAGTCTTTCTCGTTGGGAGGAAGCGAAAGCCCCGCTTAGAGTTGATTCACTTAAGGGTGTTGTTGTTGTGGCGAGTCTTTGCCATGGCAATGATGTTTTTGAGTTTGAATCTATAACTCTAATGACCTTTTACCCTCAAACCATGGTGGTTGGTAGTGTTAACTTATGAGGGTCACTCCTTTTTGGGTTGATGCGAACGCCCCAATCAGATGAGATCCCTTGAACGTATCGTTATTCTGACAATGATATTTTCAACCTCGATCTATGACTCTGAGGTCCCTTTAAGAAACCTTGGACTCGATGGTTGTGTAGTAGAGACTCGCGAGGAGTCTTTCTCGTGGGACGACATGAAAACCTCACCTAGAGGAGATCCTTCGAGGGTATTATTATCAGACGAGTCTTTGTCATGGTAATAATATCTTTGAAAAGATCCATGACTCTAGGAACCTACCCATTTAGAGCCTACCTATGGGGTTCCTTTAATCGGAGATATTTGTTATTTATCCATTGTTCTATCTGACCTCATAGCATGATTGAACCTGTGATCCTGTTTGCGCCTGCATTACATTTGCATACCATTGCATTCGCATTTCATGTGCATTGCATATCATTTTCTCAACCAGAAAGCTTATCCAGCCTTGTCCATAACCCTTAGGTGATTTCTCGACACTCATACTGAACTGGTGGTAGCCGCGAAGAAGTTGAAGCGAGTTCAAGTGGAGTTAAGAGGAGCACAAACAACTCGAAGAGCTATTCAGACTAATCAAGTGGAAAACTAGGGTAGCTATGTCAGAGGATAATTTTCAACATGTTAGGATGGAGAACCTTAACTCCTCATCAGGTTTCACTATGTCGACCAATCCCTTGTATGATCATCTGGCTAGTTGTAATATTGTGCCAATAAATATTCCTGTCCAGTCTCAGATGATGCCATTGACTAAGTCTATGGAGGAGAGGTTTTGTGCCATTGAGGAAAAAGTTCAAGCTTTGAAAGCGCGCGATAGTTCTGGGCTCGATGCTATTGATATGTGCCTCGTGCCAGACCTAGTAATTCCTTCGAGATTCAAAGTACCTAACTTCCAGAAGTACACCGGTCTCAGTTGCCCGAAGCGTCATTTGGTAATGTTTTGCCAAAAGATGACTTCTCATGTCCTTGATGACAAGTTGATGATTCATTGTTTTCAAGACAGTTTGAATGGAGCATCTTTGAATTGGTACATGGATTTAGAGAGAAGCTGCATTCAATCATGGAAAGATTTAGCCAATGCTTTCCTAAAGCAATATGAGTATAATGTGGACATGGCTCCCAGTCGCACGCAGTTGCAAAGCCTATCTCAGAAGAGCGATGAATCCATTAAGGAATATGCACAACGGTGGAGAGAGTTAGCAGCCAGGGTGCAACCACCACTCTCGGACAAAGAATTGATTGACATGTTTTTGGACAGCCTGCATGAATCTTATCATGAAAGAATGGCTGGAAGTGCATTCTGGAGCTTCCCTGACCTTATAATAGTAGGAGAACGCATCGAGAATTACCTTAAAACTAAACAAATCCAGGATGCTTCGAGCAACCAGACGGGCGAGACTGAATCCTTTAGCAATCCTCAAGAGGAAGAGGATAATGAAATTGATGTGGTCATAGCAAATGTCGAGTATTCTCAAGGTGCACCAAAAAAACTGTATGGTTCATCCTCTTCTCGACAATTACCATTGCCTGCACCATATCATCATTATAGGAAACCAATCAGGCCTATGGCACCATACCAGAACCCCTGGGTTGCTCCTCATGCAAATCAACAAACCCGTGGTCGAGGTTATCAGAATCAGCGTCAGAATCGGCATAGGCCTCGAAACAACTTGGAAAGAAGGACTGCTCCTCTTCATCTAGTTCCTATGTTGTATAGTCAACTTTTGCCGCATCTGGTTCGAAACTCGCTGGTAGAACCTAAAGCTATCAAGCCTTTGCCAGAACCATACCCGCCTGGGTATGATCCCGATGCTCATTGTGGATATCATGCTGGATCAATGGGACATTCAACTGAGGATTGCAAATCTTTTCAAGCCAAGGTGCAACAGTTGATTGACAAGAAATTCATATCCTTTCCAGAAGGAAATTTGGTTATGCACGTCAGCTTCGCACCGAAATGAGTTCCAACACTTCAAGAGGCATTTGTTAAATCCCGTGGTTCGGACAAGAAGCCATCCTCAACACTGGCAACTTCAGGACATTTTTTATCATTTGCATTTGTAATTTCTTTTCTGTTAATTGCTACTTGCTTCTAGACATTGTCGTTTATTAATGGTATTGTTAATGTGATAATTATGCATGTTTTGAACAAGTTCATTCGTATTCACTCACATTTTCTTGTTTATCGCAAAAAAATCACAAAAATATTTCACTTCACTTCCTTTATCGCACTGCTGTTTAGCAAAGATTTGAGGGAGGATGACGAAAACATGATACCCATAATTGCTGATGATATGCTTTCGGATAAAATCTCGCTAATGATGTACAGACATTGTTTCGAACCCCAAACACTGGAGAAATAAGGAGTTAGTCCCTAGTTAACCACTTCGAGCCTAGAAGTAGGAGTTTCTTTGGGATTTCTAAACCCTTACACTTAACCTGGGGCATGGGTAGTGTTCAGTTAACTTGAGTACGCACTCGAATCACGAGACAAAATCCAAGAGATGACGTTTGTTCATCAATAACCCTTCACATGGCAGTCACAATGCTTCAAAAAAATCAAAAGCCCGCTAAGTCGAACACCTCAAAAGGAGACTTAGGCAAAAACAAGGCAATCCCGATGGACTCGAAAAGCGAAATCAGTCCATGCAAAAGTTAGGGATCAAAATAAGAATCATAAGAGGTCCTTAAACCCTCAACAAAAACAAAATAAGATTCAGTGGCCACCCAAATCAAGGGGTTACTGACATCCATCAAAATAAGGTGGCTGCCATTTCAAGCAAACTTTGAACCATCAAGTTTACACTGTCAACCAGGTTCAAAATTAACTGAACGTAGGTATGGAGATCATTACGAAGAAGGGGTGGGTACAAATAATACTTTGAGCCTAATATCCTTTGTTTCTATAACCGTGAACCAGACCACGATACAACCCTCAAAAGACCTAATTGAGGCG
This sequence comes from Lathyrus sativus, assembly GCA_963859935.3. NCBI lineage: Eukaryota > Viridiplantae > Streptophyta > Magnoliopsida > Fabales > Fabaceae > Lathyrus > Lathyrus sativus. Next base: position 911,426,358 of record OZ012735.1, on the reverse strand, counting down.
GGTTTGTTCTGAAAGCATGCTACAGCAAGGTTGCGTAAACTGACTCCTACATGTTTGCTAATCTTCTGTATTGGTGTCATATTTTTGCTATATCTTGCACACCAGCTAAATTAGCACTACGTTGGACTAATAGTCCATTCGTCACACACTATCACATCATTTCTAATAAATGATATTTTCAAAACTTGCATGAATGTCGTATTACAATTACTATTTTTGAATGAACAATTTTAATTGCAAATTAGTAGTCGGCATAATAGAAATTCCAACAAAGTGCAATCAAAGAGGAACTTGATCACTCGCTGGTGTTGACCTGAATCAAGACTTTCTCATGATCCTGCGAATCTGGGGCAAGTCCTTTGGAGGTTTAAACAGGGGCAAACCGCTACAAGGTTCAGACACTGGAGCAAATGGGTTCAAGCCATATCTTGGTATAATCACCGCCAAAGTTCTCATCCCATAAGAAATCCTTCAAATACCCAGCAGACTGAGGCAGACCATTTAAACAGGGGCATATTAGTTGAACATGGGTCATTTCCCTTTATGCTTTCAAATTGGTCAAGCTGACCATGCCAGAGACCAGCAATGGTTGAGGTCAACAAGCGTCAAAAGGCTTAGGGCTGAGCAAAAGTACGACTAACATGCATTAGTTAAGTCTCTACGCTTGCGCAATCCATATGCATTGGTTAAACCGCTACGCTCAAACTAACACACGTTGGTTAAATCGCTATGCTCGCGCAATCAACATGCTTTGGATAAGTCGTTACGCTCAACATTTGTAAGCCATCATGACATATCAGCTAGAAGCTAGGTTCTTGCCATAACAAGTATACCACTTCTGCAAAGGATCTAACTAGGGGCAGGCTACCCAGAATTTCTTTTGATTAAGGGAGAGTCTTTCCAACGCTCAATCAGCACAAGTTATGTCGCTTCGCGCTTATTCTGGGACAGACTACCTCAAGAATAATTTGAAGCCAATTACTCCGAGGGCCAGTTAATCAAGGTCAAAACCCTTCCTGACTAAAATTTGGAATATTGGGGCAACCATCTCGAGATCATCTCATGGTACAACTGCTTTTGAATTCCTTTCATGACTTGGAATTTTGGAACAAGCCATCTCGAGTTCATCTCATGGTACAATTGTTTCCAACTTCCTTTCACGACTTGGAATGCTGGGGCAAGCCATCTCGAGTTCATCTCATGGTACGACTGGCTTCCAATTTCTGTTCAAGGAAAATTTCTTCATAGACCTAGACTGGGGCAAGTTGAGCTACACTGGGGCAGTTACTCAAGCAAGCTTATTCTCGTCAGGAAGAGTTGAGTGTCGGGGAATCATGCCATCACCCCATCAAATAACCTTATTGATCAGTGCATATTTATGCATATTCTCCTACATTTTTACTTAGGCATTTCTTTATTTTATTTTGTTTATTATTATATTTTATTATGTTTTCTTATTTTATTTTATTTTAGGTTTAATTCAATTATCGCAACTATTTTTCAGCTTTAGCAGTCTACACGGAAACGATCATAACTGGAGTTCCGAGAATCCGTTTGAGGCGTTCTAAAAAATCGCCGGAAAGCTAAGAGAGAGAGCTACGACTTTTGTGTTGGAGTCAAAGTCAGATTCGGAGCTCAAAATTCCAGAATTTCGTTTCAAGTTACAGCATTAGAATTCTGTTTTTGTTTTGATCTTGTTTTGGGCCTAGGTTATGTTTTTGACTCAGTTGGGCTATGAACTGAATCCATTGTTTTATTTTGAGGGGAAACCTCGTTTACCGTATCCTATTCACTATTCACGAAAATATTTGTTGGAGCTTTGTGTGAATTATGGAGAACTAATTCCTTCGAATTAATCTGCTGTAATCGGTTCCCGCCAACACTTTGAGGTTCTTTTAATTACCAATAAAATCTATTTCCTTTCAATTCTTCTCTATGATATTTTGTTTGCTTAATTCAATTTATCTTAGGGATGATTGATTTATTTCGATGATTGCATGTTCTTATACTTTAATCGCGGTTGCTTAATCCGCGTATGTTTCTCGTGTTTGCTTAATTCACGGTTACTATTTTATCTGTTTGCTTAATTCAGAAATTAGGAACGTGTATCGTATAATATCAATTGTGTTTGTTGATTGTTATTATAATCGGAAAGGGGATAGAATCCGCTTAGGAATTTGGAATTATTAGGATCGATGATAAGTTGGGAAACGAAAACAGTAGATTAGCCGTTTCAACTCATTACTACAATCACTTTTTCTAATCACTTATTTTTCGTTTATTTTATCTTAATCAAAACCCCCCATATTTCGTTACTGTATTTGATTATTCCTGCAAGAATCCATGTGAGACGATATTCCGAGTCACTGTCGATGTACTGCATTTTCCTAAAATTACTCGTTTTTGATCCGCGAGCGACCGCGGATCAAATTGGCACCGTTGCCGGGGATTCTTGTCGCTATTAATCAATTTTAGAGTCATAGGGTTAGTTAGTATCCTCGAGTCTAGACCTTAGTTTCCTCGTGGTTTCGTCCAATTCGCGTTTTACAGTCCAAATCGTAAAAAAATTTGTTTTTGGAAAAATTGTGTCCGATCGTAAAACTGTTTTGCCTACGAGAAGCAGAAAAAATCTGTTTTTAGTTTCCTCGTGGTTTCTATTTTTAATGAATTTTTTACTGTTTTTATAGAGTCGAAAAAAATCGAAAAAATTCTCATAATTGTTATTTTGCTTAATTAGTTTAATTTTGGTGTTATTTTATTTTTTTGAAATTTAATTAATTGTTTTCCATCATTGTGTTTGAGTCTGAGTCTGAGTCTGACTATCTGCATAACTTGTTTGCTTAGGATACTGAACTTGATTTTGAAATGGCTGATAATAGAACCTTAAGACAATTAGCTACCCCTGATGTAAATTATAATAGCTTGTGTATTGAATATGATGATGTTGTTGTTCCTTTCGAATCGGAATCTGGTTTAATACACTTGTTGTCAAGGTTTAATGGACTTGCAGGTGAGGATCTGAATAAGCATATGAATGAATTCCAAATTATGTGCTCTACACCTTCTGGACCTTCACTAGAGGACCTTGTCAAGAAAATGGCTATAAATGATCTTCAGTTTCAGCAACAAACAGATTCAAGTCTTCAAGCTTTGCAGACACAGATTGAACAACTTGCCACTATAGTGAATGTCATGCAGCAAGCTCAAGATTCAAACCAACCATCTGCCCAAACAGTAGTGAATCCAAAAGAGTTTCCTTCTAATTTAGTTGATGATACTTATTCTGAATTGTATTTTGATTTTCCATCATTAGCAGATTTTGATGATACTTACTCTTGTGATTCATGTACCGACACTAACATTTGCTCTGTTTGTGCTGAGATTAATGCTGCCGTACAAGGTGATGTTTTTCATGCAGATGAAGTTGTTTATGAAGCTAAAACTCTTAACATCACGGCTGCCCTAACCTCACCATCCATTGAACAACCTCCCCCCTTGGAGCTTAAACCAATTCATACCAATTTGAATTATGCTTATTCAGATATGGATAAAAAGCTTTCAGTTATAATTTCTTCTAACCTTGATTTTGATGAAGATAATAAACCTTTACATGTTTTGAAGAAATATAAGAAGGGAATTGGATGGACCTCGATGGAAGTGGGAAGAAAAGCAGTGAAGCAACCCCTTAACCCATTGATCTCTGATGTTGTGGAAAAGAATATCAAATTCACGTGCACATTCGACACTTTTATTTATCGAAGATTCTTATTTGATCCCGGAATAAAAGGTGAAGGCACTAATACAAATTTCAAGGGCGATGGATGCTATCCAAAGTTACTCCCCACTTTGGAAGAGGAGATTGCAGGAAATCTCTCTTTGGGAAATGATGCATATGTGATCACTTATCCACCTTGACTCGTCGGGTGTGTTCTTTCCTTTCCCTCGCTCTTATTTTATATTTATGTCCTTTCATTGAGGACAATGCTTGTTTTAAGTCTGGGGGAGGGAAACCTTTGCTTTACATTTTATTTTGTTTGTTTTTTTCAGTTATTATAATAAAAATATAAAAAAAATTTGCATCTTTTTGAAAGTTTTGGGCTATAGTCTAATTTGGGATTAGTTTGCAGAGACTTGGGAACAGTTCATAAGATCGATATCGTTTTAACACCTTGAGTCTCCCAAATGTGGAAGTCGAGTTAGATAGTTGTTATGGCATAGTCTTGAGTTCTAGTCCTCTAATAGCTTTTAAGTAGTTTATCTAGCAGTCAGCACCATCTAGAAATCACATGCTAAGTAGTTGAGCTGATGCAAATAAGTGAATGATCATGTGCTTAATAAGAAGAAAAAAAGAAGAAGAAGAAAAAGAGAAAAGGACAAAAAGTGAAAAAGAAAAAAAAGAAAAGACAAAAAAAGTTTAATTCTAAATTGTTGAGAAAAAAATGGATCATAGTCACTAACAAGCTCAGTTACCATGTGCGTGAATAGATAAAGGGCTTAATGTGATTGCACTAGAATGAAAGAGAGCAAAAGAGAGGATGAGTAAGTTAGACTTAGGCATAACGACATGATTTGGATTGGTTTGTATAAGAGGGAGCCTTATGACCGCACAATTGTGGATTAGTGTTCCTACGATATCCTTAGTGTATAAGATTAGTACCTATCGATGCAAACTTAGGCGAAGAAGACTTGTAACCTGGATGAGTAACTATTGATGTGTGTGTGCTTCCCTTGTTTTGTTTTATTTTAATTTTGCTCGGAGTGCAAAAGTTCAAGTCCGGGGGAATTTGATCAGTGCATATTTATGCACATTCTCCTACATTTTTACTTAGACATTTCTTTATTTTATTCTGTTTATTATTATATTTTATTATGTTTTCTTATTTTATTTTATTTTTGGTTTAATTCAATTATCGCAACTATTTTTCAGCTTTAGCAGTCTACACGGAAACGATCATAACTGGAGTTCCGAGAATCCGTTTGAGGCGTTCTAAAAATCTCCGGAAAGCTAAGAGAGAGAGCTACGACTTTTGCGTTGGAGTCAAAGTCAGATTCGGAGCTCAAAATTCCAGAATTTCGTTTCAAGTTACAGCATTAGAATTCTGTTTTAGTTTTGATCTTGTTTTGGGCCTGGGTTATGTTTTTGACTCAGTTGGGTTATGAACTGAATCCATTGTTTTATTTTGAGGGGAAACCTCGTTTACCGTATCCTATTCACTATTCACGAAAATATTTGTTGGAGCTTTGTATGAATTATGGAGAACTAATTTCTTCGGATTAATCTGCTGTAATCAGTTCCCGCCAACACTTTGAGGTTCTTTTAATTTCCAATAAAATCTATTTCCTTTCAATTCTTCTCTATGATATTTTGTTTGCTTAATTTGATTTATCTTATGGATGATTGATTTATTTCGATGATTGCATGTTCTTATACTTTAATCGCGGTTGCTTAATCCGCGTATGTTTCTCGTGTTTGCTTAATTCACGGTTACTATTTTATCTGTTTGCTTAATTCAGAAATTAGGAACGTGTATCGTATAATATCAATTGCGCTTGTTGATTGTTATTATAATCGGAAAGGGGATAGAATCCGCTTAGGAATTGGGAATTATTAGGATCGATGATAAGTTGGGAAACGAAAACAGTAGATTAGCCGTTTCAACTCATTACTACAATCACTTTTTCTAATCACTTATTTTTCGTTTATTTTATCTTAATCAAAACCCCCCATATTTGAAGGTAGGATAATACTTAGAAGGGAGGTTGAATAAGTATGAAAGATTAAAACTTAGAATTAAAACACAAGTATTTTTATCCTGGTTCGTTGAACTCAACTACTCCAGTCCACCCTTCCTAGAGTGATTTGCCTTTCTCAATCAAGGACTTAATCCACTATTTAATCAAACAGATTACAATAGTAACACCTAAGAACAACTGTTCTTAGTCTTCTCAAGAGCTACTGATTCCAACTAAATCCTCTTAAGGAAATCTTTTACAATCAATGTAAAACAATTACAAGAGTAAGAATGCTTCTAAAAAGCTTTAATCACAACAGTGATATTTCTCTTAAGTTTAAGTACAATGAAATAAGTTCTTAGAAAGAATATGAAAGTATGAGAGCTTGAGTGTTTTAATTTCTTTTCAACAAAACGTCTAACTGAAGAATTTGGTGGAGTATTGCTTTTATAGGCAGCTAATCCAAGGTGAGCTACACGTTGAAAAGAGTGTCCCAAAAGGTCTGAGCCTTTTTGTCTTCACATCAAGTGACCTTTCCTAGAAGAAGAAAGCACAGAAAAATCCTTTTTGCCTGTGTTCTTGTGTCTAGCATAAATAAGGAAAGAGACGTTTGATTTACTCCAACAGATATAATCTTTGAATATTTCTTCTTCAGTTTTCAGCAAGTTCATCAGAGTCTAATTGGGTTAGAGTCTTCTGATGATGATCAGAGTCTTGCTGGATCAGATTCTTCTGCAGCATGTATGCTTTCAGCGCGTTAAATATCAGAGCATATTTGAAACAGAACTTCAGTACTGGCAGCTTTAGTACTTTCAGAAACTTCTGTAGAATCTATGCTTTGAAAAACTCTTCATATAAAATTCTTCTTTGCTTCAGATGATTTTGACTTGCTTCAGATTCTTCTGGAGCTACTTCTTCAGATCCTTCTGGAGCTTCTGCTTCAGAATCTTCTGGAGGCTACGCTCAGAATCTTCTGTTGGCAGCAATCAGAATCTTCTAATGAGTGCATCTGGCGCTTCAGAGTCTAGTTAATTTCATGTATTCAATTCTGATTTGCTTCTGGAGTGTTAATTTCTTTACTATCTGCAGTAAAAACTCTCAAGCAAATCTTAGAGTATATAATTCTTAAATACAAAATTTTATAATAGTTATCATCAAAACATAGAGATATTATTAAGAACCAATCTGTGTTCTAACAATCTCCCCCTTTTTGATGATGACAAAAACATCAGAAATTTTGTTTAATTGAGAATATTAAAATTATAACTCCCCCTGAGATGATGAATCTCCCCCTGAGTTAAATACAGAAAAGGAATAGAAACTTCCCTTTTGTCTTGAGTAATTTTCAGAGTTAGATCTTGATTGTTCTTTTAACATTTGAAGGTCAGAAAGTCTTGCAAATTTCAGATTCAGAGTTTGATAATAGTCAAATGATATGAGAGACTCAGAGTTTCTTTTACAGAGTGTACTTATCAAATGTTCTGAAATACTCAGATTAAATGTTAGATAGAATAAATATGTCTGAAGTTTCATTCTGGTGAAGTTATATTAAACAGTTCAGATCTATATTTTCTCCCCCCTTTTTGTCATAAGCAAAAAGTAAAAAACTTTAAAAAAGACAAATAAAAGGAAACAGTAAATAAGATAATTCAGTGGAGAAAACTTTGATTCATTCAATAAGTTCAGATCAAGAGTACATGCATCAGAAGATATATCAAAAAGTACAATAGCAAACATCAGATGTAAAAACAATCAGAATGAAAAAAAAATGAAAATCTAAGAGTGTTTGGACAAAAGCATCTTCAATAGATCTGTAATCTCAGAGGAGGACTGCTCTTGCTTGGACATCCACTTAACCATTGTTTCATTCTTTTGATCCTGCTTTGACATCCACTCTGTCATGTCTTCAGATTTCTTATCCTGTTTTGCCATCCAAGACTTGATCTCTGATTGACTAGCTTCCAGAGCAGCAATCTTATCCTCAAAATCTGGATGTTCTTTCTTTATCTCAGATGAAGAAGTATGATTAGGTTCTGGAGCTTGAACAGAGTCAATTTCCATTGTTTCTGTAGAGTCTGGAGCATTAGAGCCAGAGGGCAGGTCTACCAGAGTCATAGCCAACGAATTGTCCTCAGATGCAAGTTCAGGAGTTTCTTCTGATGATGGAGGAGCATCTGTAAGGAGCAGAGGTTCAGATTTCTTGACAGTCCAGAACAGAGTTCTTGCAGCCTCAGCAAATCTGAGCTTCGCATCATCAAAACATATGTTCTTCAGATTTGAGGCCACAGAGTTAAATCTGTTGATGAATCCATTCCAGATGATATCAGATTCTTGGGCATCCATTGTTGCTGAGCATTTCTTCTGTACAGTACTTAAATACAACTGTATTTCTTGCAAAAAAGTTTGAAATAAATGATTAACATTAAGTCTGGGCTTGGGATGTAACAGAGTTTCCAGAGTTACAGGTTTTGGTTGGGGAGTTGGTGGAAAAATTGATTTTTGGATGGAAATCAGAGGAGGAGGATAGTATGGAATGAAAGGAATTTCAGGAGCTTTTTCTTTGGATCTGTTTAAGGCATTTAACAGATGAGGTTTTACTCTGGTGTGAAAGGGAACCACGTCAAAGGGTTTGTTTGAATAGGTTTGGAATGCAGATTTGGGAGGTTCATCAGAAGCAACATTGTTATCAGATGAAATTGGTATAGCTGAAGCAACATCTTTTTCAGATTTTGCAGAATAAGATATAGTTGCTAATGAACCTACATCTGACATGGATTGTATATAGTTGAGAATTACAGATGGAAGGGTCATTGTGAGTTTGGGTTTCAGAGGGGTGATAGGGTCAGATGGTTCAACTCTGTCATAAAAATCTTTGAGTTTGAAACCATAAGCCAGATTATGAAATAGTGATGAGACTTGTGCACAAGAAATAGATGATCTTGGGTTAGAATTGGGAATCAGTATTTCAGATGATGGTGCAGGTGTGGGAATAGGATCTGGAATAGGAGCTTTAGAAGGTATAATGGGTTCTGGTTGGTTTACTTCGGAATCTCTGTGAGATGGAGAGACTAGAAAGTCTGGGTGGATGTCAGATTCTGAGGAGTTTGAAGAGGTGGATGGTGTGCAGGAGGTAGAAGATACTTGAAACACAGTTTTTAATGGTGTGACATCAAGAACTTCTGTCTCAGGAATGTTGGGTGCAGAAGTGTTGGTTGGTTCTAAAGGAATTTCAGAGGGTTTTGATGGTTGTGCTGAGATAGGTGAATCAGATGGAATTGTGATTGGTTCAGATGAGACTGGAACAAATGTTATTTTTGTAGGTTCAGAAATAACAGGTACAGATGCAGTGGGTTCAGATGATTTTGATGGTGGATTATTTGATGGTGGTTGATGTTCAGAGGCTTTTTCTGGTAGAGGTTCTTGTGGTTTTTCTGGTTGTTTTTCTTGTGGGTGCTTTTGTTGTTCAGATGGCGTTTGTTTAGATGGTTCAGAGGATTTTTGTTGTACAAATGGTTGTGGTTGTTATTCTTTAGGTTGTTGTTATGATGGTTGTTTCTGTGGTACATATTTTGTGAGTTGAATTTTTGGTTGAGATGATTGTGGTACAGAGACTTTTGGTGTTTGAATTGTTTTTGTTGTTGGTGGTGTTGGAACAGATGCTTGTTTTGTGGTGATTTGGAAATTGGAGCAGTAACAGAAGTATTTTGTGTAGAGGGTGGTTTTGGAATAGACTTAATATTAGAATCATTTAAAACAATAGGATTTGCAGAAGATACAAAAGATTTAGTACCTTTTATCTTGATTCTTTTAGCTGGTACAGAAGGAGTGTCTCCAGATTCTTTCCTCTTTAAGAGCTTCTGTGGCTTCTCAGCAATCTTGACCTTCTTCTGAACAGGTGCAGCTTCTGCTTCTGGCTGAGTCCTCTTTCTTTGTAGTTGTTCTTCTTCTTCTTCTGCATCAGGTAGTGGTTGTCTTGCTAGCTGTATTATGTTTGCAGGAACAGGCTTTCCTTCTTTCTTACACTCATCAATGTACATCACAACAATGTGCCTTGGTTCTTCAGCAAAGAATAGAGGATAATCATCTACATGAATTCTCTTCTTACTCAATTCAGAAACATTCAGCTTCTTGGGAGCTGTTGTGAGTTCATCCACTATTTTAAGTCTCTGAAGACTTTTGGCATTCAGAGGCTTTCCCATTATGAATTCCAATTCCTCTGTAACTCCAGCAGCGTACAGAGCATTGACCAATCCATTCTCAGTTAGAAGATCTGAGATTAACCTTCCAAAAGGAATCCAGGTTCTGATCTTCTGTCCCTTTTCTTTCACATACTCTCTAGAGGCATTTATATGATTCCACAAATGCATAAAGAGAATATATGGAAGATCTACCTTGGTGCTCTGACTGAGGCAATACATGAAATAGAGCTGTTCATTATTGACATAGTCTGGAGAGTTTGTTGACTTCCTATAACGAATGCATCCCATGAAGATCTTGGCCCAGATCTTGTAGTCAGGCTTCAAATCCTTGAACTTGTTAGAAGCTTGACCAGCAGTCATCACTTCTTCATACACTTCATCCATATCCATACGCCCAGCTGGCAAGTGTGAAACTTCATCTGTTTCTTCATATCCAATAAGCTTTCTAATCAGATCTTATGTGATTATAATCTCTTTGCCCAGTACAGAAGATAGGATAAACTTAGGGTAAACTGAAGCATGGATCCAGAACTCTTTCACAAGGAGGGTAAACTGGTCCAAACAGTTTATCAAAGTATTTTACCCATCCTTGAGCACCTATGATTGAACGAAACTCAAAGCCATTTTCTGCAAGTGAATCAAATTCTACCATTGATTCACACAAAACTTCCAGCTTTTCAAAAGGGGTTAACAGCGTTCTTTTTGGTGGAGAATAAGGAGCAACACCCATGTTTGCAGAAGTAACTGCAGCCATTGAAGATTGGAATTGAGCAGCTGTTGATGATGAAGTTGCCATTGAAGATTGTTTTGTCACACGCTTAGGGTTTTTATGCAGAGAGAAGAGAAGATGAAAATGCATAAAATTTTCTGAGATTGTGAAAAGTGTGAAAGTGAAGAGAGGTCATGTATTTATACTAAAACAAGTAGGCATACAAACAGTCAGATTTTGCACGTTTGAATCAAAGCATTAAATGAAAAGAATAAAAATCATTTCAAGCATTTATTGCTTCTGACAAATTGGGGGGAAAATCAAGATTTTCACTATTCAAACTTCACCTCAAACGTCTCTTCAGTAATGTACACGTCACCTTTGCAGATTTGGCGTGACACGTGTTTGCTTGCATGTGTTCTGAATTCACTTGAGAAATGAAACGTTAACCAACGTTCAGATCCTCTAAGGATTGTTAGTTCAGAGTTACACAAAATATTAAGCAGAATAAGTAAGCAATCAGAAGAAATACTTCAGAGCATTAGGCATTTTTGCATCTGTAAAAATTTGCTTCTGACAAATATTATTCTGAACAAAAATCCATACCAATATTTTTCAGAATAAATTTGAATCTATCTTCAACAAGGGGTTTTGTAAAAATATCTGCCCATTGATGATCTGTATCAACAAAGGCTAAATTTATGATTCCCTTCTGAACATAGTCTCTGATGAAATGATGCTTAATTTCTATATGTTTTGCCTTAGAGTGTAAAACAGGGTTTTTAGACAAACATATAGCAGAAGTATTATCACAAAAGATAGAAATGTTACTTTAAAATATTTGATAATCTTCTAGTTGACTTCTCATCCAAAGCATCTGCATGCTACATCCAGCAGCAGCAATATATTTTGCCTCTGTGGTTGAAAGTGCAATTGTGGGTTGCTTCTTGTTGTACCAGGAGATTAGATTTCTTCCTAGAAATTGACAACTTCCAGAAGTACTTTTTCTTTCCACTCTGTCTCCAGCGTAGTCAGCATCACAGAATCCAACTAATTTGAAATCATCAGATTTTCTGTAACACAAACCCACATTAGAAGTACCTTTCAGATACCTTAGAATCCTCTTGACAGCTGTCAAGTGTGATTCTCTAGGATCTGATTGGAATCTAGCACACAAGCATACACTGAACAATATGTCAGGTCTAGAAGCAGTTAAATAAAGAAGAGAACCAATCATACCTCTGTAGAGCTTTTGGTCTACTTTCTTACTTACCTCTTCCTTGCCAAGTGAGCTAGTTGGATGCATGGGAGTCTTTGCCAGCTTACTATCAGTCATGTTAAATTTCTTCAGAAATTCTTTAACATATTTGGTCTGATGTATGTAAGTGCACTCTGGAGTTTGATTGACTTGGATTCCTAGAAAAAATCTGAGTTCTCCCATCATGCTCATTTCAAATTCTGCCTGCATACATGTAGCAAACTCCTTTCCCAGCATAGTATTGGTAGATCCAAATATTATATCATCCACATAAATTTGACAAATTAGAAGATCTTTCTTAATTGATTTACAAAAGAGTGTTGTGTCCACTTTGCCTCTGATGAAATTTTTCTCCAGAAGAAAATTGCTCAATCTCTCATACCAAGCTCTGGGAGCTTGTTTTAAACCATATAGAGATTTCTTTAGTTTGAAAACATGATCTGGAAATTTTTCATTTTCAAAACCAGGAGGTTGATGGACATAAACTTCTTCTTCTATAATACCATTAAGAAAGACACTTTTAACATCCATCTGATACAGAGTGATGTTATTTTGTGCAGCAAATGAAATAAGAAGGCGTATAGATTCTAACCTTGCCACTGGAGCATAAGTTTCAGTGTAATCAATACCTTCTTGTTGATTGTACCCTTGAGCAACCAGCCTTGCCTTATTTCTTTCAACTTCTCCTTTCTCATTCAGCTTATTTCTGAAGACCCATTTTGTACCAATTATATTGAATCCTTGTGGTCTTTGAACTAGACCTCATACATCATTTCTAGTGAATTGATTTAGCTCTTCTTGCATGGCAATAATCCAATAATTGTCTTGCAGAGCTTCATCTATAGAAGATGGTTTAATTTCTGACACAAGTCCAAATAGTGATGCTTCAGATGATCTTAGAAAGGATCTTGTTCTGATGGGATCATATTTCTTTCCAATAATGACATTCTCTGGATGAGAAGCTTTAATTCTGGATGATGATCCTCTAACAGTTGATTCTTCAGAAATGTTTAGATTGTTCATCTGAGAAGTTAAAGGAATAGCATCTGGCGTTGCTTCTAGTTTCTTCACTTGAATTTTGTCTGCTTCTGGGACATCAGAATCAATGAAGACTACTTCTCTATATGCAGAGTTTTCAGACTGCTTTGGCTTTTCAGAGCCAAGCTTATCATCAAATCTGACATGAATGGATTCTTCCACAATCTGTGTCTCAGTGTTGTATACTCTGTAGCCTTTAGAGCGTTCAGAATATCCAAGCATGAAACACTTCTTTGCTTTGGAATCAAACTTGTTCAGATTTTCCTTAGTATTTAACATATAGCAAATACATCCAAAAGGATGAAAATATGAAATGTTGGGCTTTCTGTTCTTCCACAGTTCATATGGAGTCTTCTTCAGAAGAGGTCTTACAGACACTCTGTTCTGAATGTAACAGGCTGTGTTGATTGCTTCTGCCCAAAAGTGTTTTGCCAGATTTGTCTCATTGATCATGGTTCTGGCCATTTCTTGCAGAGTTCTGTTTTTCCTCTCTACAACCCCATTTTGTTGTGGAGTTCTAGAACAGGAAAAATCATGAGCAATGCCATTTTCAGAAAAATATTTTTCAAAATATTTATTTTCAAATTCACCACCATGATCACTTCTGACTTTTATAATTTTGAAATCATTTTCATTCTGGACTTGCTTGCAGAAGTCAAAGAACACAGAATGTGACTCATCCTTGTGTTTTAAGAACTTTACCCATGTCCATCTACTATAGTCATCAACAATGACTAATCCATACTTCTTGCCTCTGATGGATGCAGTTTTCACTGGTCCAAACAGATCAATATGAAGTAACTCTAGTGGTTTGGAAGTAGAAACAACATTTTTTGATTTGAAAGATGATTTTGAAAACTTCCCTTTTTGGCATGCTTCACAAAGAGCATCTGAAGTGAACTTCAGATTAGGGAGTCCTCTGACAAGATTAAGTTTATTAATCTGAGATATACGTCTCATATTAATATGGCCCAATCTTCTGTGCCAGACCCATTTCTCTTCATTAACAGACAAGAGGCATTTAACATTTTGAACTTTAAGTTCTGAAAGATTTATTTTATAAATGTTGTTTTTCCTCTTACCACTAAATAGGATAGAGCCATCCTTTTGACTAATAGCTTTACAACATTTTTGATTAAAGGTAATATCATAACCATTGTCACTTAATTGACTTATGGATAATAAGTTATGCTTTAACCCTTCAACAAGTAAAACATTAGTAATAGAGGGAAGTTTACCATTTCCAATGGTGCCATATCCAATGATCTTGCCCTTCTGGTTCCCTCCAAACTTCACATCACCTCCAGATCTAAGTTCCAGGCTTTGGAACATAGAATTTTCTCCTGTCATGTGTCGTGAGCATCCAGAGTCCAGGTACCATGATTGGCGTCCTGACCTTGCTGCTAAGAACATCTGCAACAGGAATTATTTTACTTTTAGGTACCCAGATCTTCTTGGGTCCTTTAGGGTTAGTGGTTCTGAAGGTTTGTCTAAACTTCTGTTTTTCAACATAATGTTTATTCTGACTTGCCTTGGGTTTAAACACATAAGTATTCTTCTCAGAGCTTGTGTGTTTAATGTCATTTAAGTGACCAAACTTAAATTGAGAGTACATAGGTGTTTTCTTGATGAAGAGTTTATCAACAGATTTTGGATTACTTCCAGAGAAAGATTCATATCCAATACCTCTTATGTTGTTCCCACTAACACCATAGATCATAGAAGCCATCTTGCTTCTGTCTATGCTCTTAGTAAGGAATCTCTGAAATCTAGAGTCATATTTTTCTAAGATGTTTTCACATGACTTAGTCTCAGATTCAGATTCTTGTTAAGTTATTTCAAATTCATTTTTGATTTTCAGATTAATTTCTTTTTGCTCAACAAGTTTTGTCTTCAGAAGATCAATCTCAGATTCAAGACTGCTTTTCAGCTTCTTGTATTTGAGTTTGATATTGTTATAACTTTTCAGAACTTCTGATAAAACTTTTATAAGTTCTTCTTTAGTAAGTTTAGCCATTACCTATTCAGCGTCATCGTCAGATTCAGAATCTGATTCATATCCTGAGGTTCCTTCCTCCCGATCTTCTGTGCTGGCCATCAGTGCAACATTAACACATTCTTCTTCTGATTCAGAAGATGATTCAGATTCATCTGAGTCATCCCATGTTGCCATCAGAACCTTCTTCTTTTTGTTAAACTTCTTCTTGGGTTTTTCTTTTTGAAGTTTGGGGCAATCATTCTTGTAATGCCCAGGTTCTTTGCACTCATAGCACACAACTTCTTTCTTGCCAGATCTTCTGTGCCCAGAAGATTCCTTTCTATGATCAGATTTTCTGAAGTTGTTGAACTTCTTTCCCTTGTGCTTCCAGAGTCTGTTGATCCTTCTGGACAACATGGATAATTCATCTTCTTCTTCAAAAGAAGATCCTTCAGTGCTTTCTTCAATAACCTGCAAAGCTTTAGCAGATTTATTAGATTTTAAAGCAACAGATTTACCTTTTTCTTTCTTCTGAGGTTCATCTTCCTCAAGCTCAATTTCATGGCTCCTTAGTGAGCTGATGAGTTCTTCTAAAGAGATCTTGTTCAGATCTTTAGCCATCTTCAAGGCAGTTACCATTGGTCTCCATCTGGTAGGTAGACTTTTAATGATTTTCTTTACATGATCTGATGTGGAGTATCCCTTGTCCAGAACCTTTAGCCCAGCTGTGAGGATCTGAAATCTGGAGAATATAGCTTCAACAGATTCAGAGTCTTCCATCTTAAAGGCCTCATACTTCTGGATCAGAGCCAGAGCCTTTATTTCCTTGACTTGAGAGTTTCCCTCATGAGTCATCTTTAAGGATTCAAACATATCAAATGCAGTTTCCCTGTTTGTAATTTTTTCATACTCAGTATGAGATATTGCATTCAATAATATTGTTCTGGCCTTGTGATGATTTATAAAATCTTTCTTCTGAGCATTTGTCATAGATTTTCTGTCTATCTTCTTGCCATTCCCATCTGTGGGATGAACATATCCATCTATGACCAGATCCCATAAATCAGCATCATATCTAAGGAAAAAACTTTCAATTCTGTCTTTCCAGTAATCAAATTTCTCCCCATCAAACATAGGGGGTTTGGTGCTGATTATGTCCCTTTCTTCATATTTATTGTTAATGTTGGATATTGTATTATCAGCCATAGTAACAACTAAATATATATCAAAGTATTTCTCTCTGGATCTTTACTGTCACTGTTAAGTGGTAGCACACACAGAACCGGAGCTCTGATGCCAACTAAAGGTGAGATAATACTTAGAAGGGGGGTTGAATAAGTATGAAAGATTAAAACTTAGAATTAAAACACAAGTATTTTTATCCTGGTTCGTTGAACTCAACTACTCCAGTCCACCCTTCCTAGAGTGATTTGCCTTTCTCAATCAAGGACTTAATCCACTATTTAATCAAATAGATTACAATAGTAACACCTAAGAACAAATGTTCTTAGTCTTCTCAAGAGCTACTGATTCCAACTGAATCCTCTTAAGGAAATCTTTTACAATCAATGTAAAACTATTACAAGAGTAAGAATGCTTCTAAAAAGCTTTAATCACAACAGTGATATTTCTCTTAAGTTTAAGTACAATGAAATAAGTTCTTAGAAATAATATGAAATTATGAGAGCTTGAGTGTTTTAATTTCTTTTCAACAAAATGTCTAACTGAAGAATTTGGTGGAGTCTTGCTTTTATAGGCAGCTGATCCAAGGTGAGCTGCACGTTGAGAAGAGTGTCCCAAAAGGTCTGAGCCTTTTTGTCTTCACATCAAGTGACCTTTCCTAGAAGAAGAAAGCACAGAAAAATCCTTTTTGTCTGTGTTCTTGTGTCTAGCATAAATAAGGAAAGAGACGTTTGATTTACTCCAACGGATATAATCTTTGAATATTTCTTCTTCAGTTTTCAGCAAGTTCATCAGAGTCTAATTGGGTTAGAGTCTTCTGATGATGATCAGAGTCTTGCTGGATCAGAGTCTTCTGCAGCAGGTGTGCTTTCAGCGTGTTAAATATCAGAGCATATTTGAAACAGAACTTCAGTACTGGCAGCTTTAGTACTTTCAGAAACTTCTGTAGAATCTATGCTTTGAAAAACTCTTCATACAAAATTCTTCTTTGCTTCAGATGCTTCTGACTTGCTTCAGATTCTTCTGGAGCTACTTCTTCAGATCCTTCTGGAGCTTCTGCTTCAGAATCTTCTGGAGGCTACGCTCAGAATCTTCTGTTGGCAGCAATCAGAATCTTCTAATGAGTGCATCTGGCGCTTCAGAGTCTAGTTAATTTCTTGTATTTAATTTTGATTTGCTTCTGGAGTGTTAATTTCTTTACTATCTGCAGTAAAAACTCTCAAGCAAATTTTAGAGTATATAATTCTTAAATACAAAATTTCATAATAGTTATCATCAAAACATAGAGATATTATTAAGAACCAATCTGTGTTCTAACAATATTTCGTTACTGTATTTGATTATTCCTGCAAGAATCCCTGTGAGACGATATTCTGAGTCACTGTCGTTGTACTGCATTTTCCTAAAATTACTCGTTTTTTATCCGCGAGCGACCACAGATCACTTATCCTCCTGAGAGGGCCTCCCCATCATTGGGTTTCATCCCCACGGCCTGGACCTGATACCTGTCAGAGCTTTGTAACCGAAATTAAACTTCCAAAGTCCAGCTCTCGTCTGGCAAATCCTTCAAAGTCCAGCTCTCGTCTGGCAAATCCTCCAAAGTCCAGTTTCCGCCTGGAAAATCATTTAAAGTCCAGTTCTCGTCTAGCAAATCATTTTAAAGTCCAGTTCCCGTCTGGAAAATCATTTTAAAGTCCAGTTCCCGTCTGGCAAATCATTTTAAAGTCCAGTTCGCGTCTGGCAAATCATTTTAAAATCCAGTTCCCTTCTGGCAAACTATTTTAAGGTCCAGTTCCCGTCTGGCAAACTATTTTAAAGTCCAGTTCTCGTCCGGCAAACCATTTCAAAGTCCAGTTCCCGTCTGGCAAACTATTTTAAACTTCAGGTCTCGTCTGGCAAACCATTTTAAAGTCCAGTTCTCGTCTGGTAAACCATTTTAAAGTCTAGTCCCCGTTTGGCAAAGCATTTTAAAGTCCACCCTCGTTGGCATCCCCATAAAACATAAAAGTCCACTCTCGTTGGCATCCCCATAAAACATAAAAGTCCACCCTCAATGGCACCCTCATAAAACCAAAGTCCAAATCCATTTGGCAACTACCAAATCCAATCCCTGGTGATATCCCCGACAGGATTTTATCCCCAGCATACCTGATCGCTGCATTATCATAAGCATGGCATGCAGCATTATGTCATATTCATATCGAGCATTAGCATATCATTTGCATTCGCATCTTGCAATCCCTAGCAGTTACACTATTAGTTGCATGTTGGGCATCATAACGCATTGCAGTGCATAGCAACATAGCAGGATCCAGGATCAGTTCGCAAGCATCTTGGCCAGTCCTCCCATGAAGTTGGCAGTATGACTCTGAAAAGAGTTAATACCCCACGAGTTCAAAGAATTCTACTCCCCAGCAAGTCATTCTTCGACTATGCAGTTGATGATGATAATCCCCAGCAACTATTGCTCTTGTGGCTCCCCAAGCAGAGGTTCTCTTAAAAAGTTTCTTGAAGGCTTTTCCCCTGCAGAGTTTGCACAACGTTGTTCCTCCAATAGGAATTTTGGCTCAACTATTCCCCAACAAATTTATCATCCGAGATACTGCTTTGGTATCATCGAAGAATCTTATTGGATAAGAGGCTGCTTCGACCACCCGAAGAATCTCATGTGTTTAGAGATACTACTTTGGTATCATCGAAGGACCTTAACGAATGAGGGACTGCTTCGACCACCCAAAGAGGATCGTTTATACCACTTTGGTATCATCGAAGGACCTTAACGAATGAGGGACTGCTTCGACCACCCAAAGAGGATTGTTTATACCACTTTGGTATCGCGAAGGACCTTAACGAATGAGGGACTGCTTCGACCACCCAAAGAGGATCGTTTATACCACTTTGGTATCGCGAAGGACCTTAAGGAATGAGGGACTGCTTCGACCACCCAAAGAGACTCGTTTATACCACTTTGGTATCACGAAGGACCTTAACGAATGAGGGACTACTTCGACCACCCAGAGGATATCAGGTTATCTCGTTCATCTATTTTGCATCTTGTCATCCTGTTCTGGTATATCCTATCTCTTTGCATTTTTACTTATTTATCGGACAAATTTCGGGGTCTTCTTGTATCTAATTGACTTCCACCCTAAAATGAACGCCATGCAGCTGTTCATTCTCTCAGGTTCAAGACAATTAGATAGGGGCATCTGTCATACCCCAAATTTGTCCTACCTTTTTCAAAATTTTCATTCGTCCGACTTTATTTTTTTAATTTGCATTGCTTGTACAGCTTAACGTATTTTTCACCTTTTTACCCAATAAATTTGTGACACGTGACTTTTTTATTATTATTTTTTTATTTTATTATTATTTTATTTTGTTATTTTTGTTTTATAATTTATTTTTATTTTTAATATGTAAGTATAATATAGTTTTAATATTAGTTAATTAACTAGTTTAGATTTAAAATTAAATTATAAATGATATTAGAATATTTAATTAGATTTTTTAGAGCCAGAATTTTAGTCAGGATTTATATTAAAAATTAGATTAGAATAGTTAGTATAATAATTGGAAATCATATTTGAAAAAGATTATTAATTAATTAAAAAAAAGAAAACAAAATTGAATGGAGGCCAAGAGTGAGAGCACGGTTGATTTAAGGTTAGTGAGTTCGAAAATTAATTATAAATTGGATCTTTTTCACTATTCACGGGACACAATGGGAGAAACCCTAAGCCCTTTCTTCTAGCCGCCACTGTTCACTTCACACAAAAAAGAAACCCTAAACCCCTATCTCCTCAGATTCGCCGCCGACACCTTCTCACCTTCCTCTTTCGCCGAGACAACCTCCTTTTTCAAACATCCACATCCGCCGCTCCAACATCATCATCACCTTCTTCTTCCGAAAACCCTTCCATTTGCCTTCTTCAACCCTTCCGCCGCTCACCGCAAAGTATCAACCTCCTCGCAACCTCTACCCTTTTCTGCCTCGCCAAAACTCCACCTTCTTCTTCGACCATCAAACCCTTACCTCCAGTTCCTCCATCAACTTCCATGAATAATATTCCAAAACACCCTTCTTAACAACTCTCACCCTCGACATACCTTTCATCTCATTTCCTAATCGTGGAGTCAAGAAAAGAACACAGTCGGTTTTAAGGCACTAGTGCGGTCTCTCATTCATCGGTATATTAATATCATATATTAATATCATAGAAAAAGAAACACATAGAGAGAGAGAGTTCTGGTCCGCTTCTGAACTTCTGGACTTCTGGTGAAAGAAGAACTTGGAAATTATTTTGAAGGACTCCTCACTTAGTCTCACTTCACACCAACCACAACCTCGAGTGGAATTCTTCAAGCCACAACAACTCGAGTGATAGCTATGGCGTTCCGGCTCTTTGTTTCATGAAAACAGCAGTATCTCGCTTCCCCCAATAATTCCGCAGTTGTGATAACAACCATGAATTCCTCAGCTCGGCATTCAACGACATTAGCGACATCACCAACTCGCCACTCCATTTTAAGACGTCCTTCCGTTTTTCTCATGATAACATCACCAACCACCGCAGCTGACACCATGTTATCGTTCACGCGAAAATAGGATTCTCTCTGTCTATGGTTAATCTCTTGTGTAGGTATCGAGTCTGATGCAGGGTGGGGATCGATTATGTGCAAGCTCTAATGTTGTTTTCAAATAGGCCAACATCGCCCTCACAACGGAAGCAGAACAAGCGAGCGACGATACCTTGCAGGTGGTACAATTCTTTTTACCGTGGCGACATCGTGTTCTTGTCTTCAATTTCACGAAATCGAAGCAGCAACGCATACATTCCATGAGGTAATCGTCGTGTCTTAAACCTTAAAATAACTCCAAGTTGACAGAGTTTCAGGCTATTTCAGTTTCTTTATGAGGAATTGGTACCACTTTATTTTGAAGTTGGTATATTGATTATCCACAAGCCATTACTCGAGCTAGCTCTTGTATTACAATTTATTCTAAACTGTGTCAAACTGTTTTGGTCTTCACTTGGTTTTTTTTTTTGTTCTTGGGTCAAGGTTATGTAAGGAGATTAGCATTTGGATTTGAATCTGAAATATGATGAGATTTGTGTGTGAGTTTAGTGCAGTTTTTATGATGTTGATATGTATGTCGCATATATGCGGTGTTGATTCAGTTCTTTTTGGTTGCTTTTCTATCTATGTGTAGGTTGTGGTTATCAATCGCGACTTAATTTCGTATGTTGGTAATGATTTTAAAATGTTATATGGATACGTTTGGTATTCGGGTTTCAATTGGATTATATTTCGTATCTCCTGCGTTGTAAGCTTCGATTACGATGATTTTATTGTGCACCATTAATTCCTGTTATCGTGATAGATTTGTAAGTATCGCGTAAATTGGTTTCATAGCACAAATTTCAAGTTCATTATCGAAATGATCAAATTCTCAGTTTTGGTTTAAGTTTTGGTTGCGGATCTTATTGGTTAAAATATGAATGTTTGTTTGAATATTGATTCAGCTTGAATGTGATAGTTGTTGTTTGAATCTTCTCGCTACGGATCAGTTGTTTCCATTAGTTCACTCTTATGTTTGACTTAATATTAGTTACGTATAGACTTGAGTGATGGTAATATGCTGGTATACTACTGCTACTGTGTTAGGAGTTTTGGTTTTGAATGATAGATAGCTGTTGTCGCCGAATTTTAGTTAATACAGCGCGGTGATGTAGATTGTTTGCTTGCCTTGTAATTTAATACCGCATAATGTTGTTTCCATCAATTATCATCGTCCCATGCTTGTTTTATGGAGTACCGACGTGTGTCCATTGCTATATATTAAATTTTTGATTATGTCTTTCTTGCCATGTCGGTTTTGAGCTGAGTTTATGTTGTGCTGGATTTAGTTGTGACATTGGGAAAATTATGGTTGCTGGAAATTTAAAGCTTACATTTTGGTTGTGGCAATGTTTGGGTTTAATGTTGTGATTATTAGGTAAATTCGAAATACCGGCAGAAACAAGCATAGTGATAAGGCGTTGGTAATGATTGTTATTGTGAATCAAATTCCATTGCACTTTGCTCACTTTTTTTCTTCAAGTTTAGAAATTTTGTTCATTTTGTTTTATCTCATGTGGGCTGCCTTACTGTATTTAAGGTTTAGAGGAATATAGTACTTGAATTGAAAAGTAGCTAATTTCCTTTTGACTAAATTAATTATTTGAATTAGTAATTATTTAATTAATTGTTTAGTTAAGCAAGATTCAAATTGCTTCTTAGTAGTTAATTAGATTATTTAATTGTTTTTTCATTCATTGCTATACTAATTGATAATTGATCTTGTGAATAGGCGTTTTAAAGCCGATTAATTTTGTGTAATCGTTTTGCTTGAGTTGTGTGTCTATTACAAATTCTCATCCCCATTCGATCATGTGTACCCCAACTCCCCCAAAATGTAATATTTTATCGCATTTATCTTATTTATGCTTTAATACTTTCAAAATCATTTTCAAAATAAATTCTCGATTCGTCGAGCCATTTTCTACCCTTGTAAGTCGAGTGCTTTTAAAGCCTCGCCATCAACCTTTTGGTCACAGACACAACATTTTAAAGCTTAATCCTGAGCTTCCTTACAGTGATACCTATTTGATCAATTATTTCTAATTGGTCACTTAGAAGACTAGCCCACTTTGCTAGTGCACACGTTAAAATTCAATTTCAAACCTTGATTCATGTCAAGCAATTTTCTTAAATCAAACTAAAATACTTAATAAATATTTAAACAATTTCAATAAAAGATGAAAAAGAGAGAGTTCCAAGTCTTTGGTTCTTTCTCCCAATTGTTTGGGTCCGAGAAGTCTTTCTTAAGCTCGAACAGTTGTCTTCTATAAACGATAAACTTATTCAAGTCTATTTTTCTAAACACTTAGGATGAAAAAGAGAGAGCTCCAAGTCTTTGGTTCACTCTCCCGATTATTTAAGGTCCAAGAAGTCTTTCTTGAGCTTCGAGTAATCGTCATCCGATTAATACACTCTAATCATATTAAACATATTTCATAAGATTAAATGAGAAAAGGAGAGAGCTCCAAGTCTTTGGTTCACTCTTTCGATTATTTGAGGTCCGAGAAGTCTTTCTTAAGCTTAGAATAATCCTCATTTGTTAAAATACTTTCAAACGCTATTCAAACAATTCCTTTTGCAATGAAAAAGAAAGTGTTCCAAGTCTTTGGTTCGCTTTCCCGATTACTTGAGGTCTGAGAAGTCTTTCTTAAGCTTCAAGTAATCGTCATTCGTTCAACTTATTCAAACTATACTCAATTCTATCCTCTCGCATTTGAGGTTGAAAAAGAGAGAGCTCCGAGTCTTTGGTTCATTCTCCCGATTACTTGGGTCCGAAAAGTGTTTCTTAAGCTTCAAGTAATCGTCACCTCTAGCTAAACATCCAATACATCTAACCAAATACCTCGCCTCGTGCGACCAAAATCATTAACAACCTATTCAAACCTATCTTCTTGTCTAAACCAAAATACTTAACACATCAAACTCTCTATTCCTCGCCCTCGTGTGATCCACAACTCTTCTCAAAGAACATTGTTTAGTCCATTCTTTCGCGCATAACAAACTCGTGCTTCAGCCTCCCCTAGCGAGCAGACAAGCCAATGTTTAGCAGTTAGAATGTGACCTAAACTCTCGTTCAACTCATACCCACCTTTTACCAAGAACATTTTTTAGTCCCTTCTTCTGCGCATAACAAACTCGTGCTTCAGCCTCCCCTAGCGAGCAGACAAGCCAATGTTTAGCAGTTAGAATGCGACCTAAACACCCGTTCAGTTTTAAACCCTTTTACCGTAGTTGGCCGAACTACGGCTGCTCTGATTTCTCACATCTGTTGAGAATACGTAGGCATAAGATTGCGATGATCCTAGCGAGCACTTTTCTTTATTTCCCACCTTTAGGTTCCCATACCTTTTACCAAAGAACATTGTTTAGTCCTTCTTCCGCGCATATGAACTCGTGCTTCAGCCTCCCCTAGCGAGCAGACAAGCCAACGTTTAGCAGTTAGAATGCGACCTAAACACTCGTTCAGTTTCAAACCCTTTTACCGTAGTTGGTCAAACTACGGCTGCTCTGATTTCTCACATCTATTGAGAATACGTAGGCATAGGATTGCGATGATCCTAGCGAGCACATTTTCCCATAATTCCCACCTTTACCCGTAGTCCCACGAACTACGAATGCTCTGATTTTCCACTTCTTACAAGTGAAGATACGTAGGCACAAGGACCCTAATCCTTGGCGAGCACCCTATCTTAAAACCACCCATTTCCCCTATAGGAGAAACCTTAGAAGAAAACAAACAAGCATAGATAACTTTACTCTCGAATCGATCAAGAGGTTCCCGTTGAGTACAACGGACATGAGGGGTGCTAATACCTTCCCCTCATGTAATCGACTCCCGAACCTAGAATATTGATTGCGATGACCATGTTCTTATCTCTTTTAAAGGTTTTATCGATATTTTCCTATTCCATCCGTGGAATGAATAAAGTTCGGTGGCGACTCTGTTCGAACGTATTTTTCCGCGTCCATCGCGAGGATCGTATTTTTCGAGGTACGACAATAGACACTGCTGCCGGTGGCTCAACTAATTTCTCAACAGCCACTGGTATCAAGAGGATCATAGAAGTAATTGCTGCCAATGAGCATCATGAGTTGTATGATCGCACGGTGAATCAACCAGAAGGTAAGATTGATTTGAAGCTGGCTTATCAGGTTGTTAAAATGGAGGATCAAATCGCCGCCGAGGTAGAGAGAAGGTTAAAGAAGATGAATATTGGAACTCAGACAGTGGCACAAGTTGAACCAGTTAACGCGTCACCTTGTGAAATATGTGGTGGACCACACTTTACCATGCATTGTTTAGCTACTCAAGAGCAGGTTGAACAAATTAATATGTTGAGGCAGAACAATCCTTATGCCATCACATATAATCCAGGTTGGAAAAATCACCCCAATTTTTCATGGAAAGATTCGCAAGGAAATATGCAGAAACCGGTTCAAGGCCAACAACCGTATCAACCTCAGCAGCAACAATATCAGCACCCACCATACCAACCTCAATATCAACAACCTCCACAACAAGCCCCTCAAAAAGCAGAATGGGAGTTAGCTATTGAAAGAATGGCAGCTCAAAGTATGCAATTCCAAGAAGAGACCCGTAATATTCAAAGGAGTAACACAGCTTCCATCAAAAATCTTGAGTCGCAACTGGGGCAGATAGCCTGACACCTCTTAACACATACTCAAGGAACCCTCCCGAGTGCGACAGTACCGAATCCGAAAAATCAAGAGAGTATTAATGTTGTTACAACCAGAAATCAGAAAATGATAGAAGAAGAGGAAACAAAGGAGGATGAATGCATAGAGGTGGAACTTGAGGTAAGAGAAAAAGTGAAAGAACCATAAGAAGTTGTGATATCTAAAAAATCAACTGGGGAGAAAAAGAAAGAGGAGGTTAAACAAAAAATCAAACTACCGTTTCCTCAAAGAGTTACAAAGAAGGATGAGAAAGAGAAATACTTTGGAAGGTTCAGTGCAATGTTCAACAAATTGGAAATCAACATGTCGTTCTATGAAGCACTAGAGCAAATGCCTTTGTACAAGAAATTCATGAAAGATGTTATAGGTAAAAAGAGATCAATGAGTGAAGAATTGAAGACCACAACTGAGCAATGTAAGGAAATAGCACAAGAAAAGAGAATCCCCATCAAGA
This sequence comes from Lathyrus sativus, assembly GCA_963859935.3. Taxonomy (NCBI): domain Eukaryota; kingdom Viridiplantae; phylum Streptophyta; class Magnoliopsida; order Fabales; family Fabaceae; genus Lathyrus; species Lathyrus sativus. The sequence continues at coordinate 911,400,483 of OZ012735.1, read as the reverse complement.
GGAAGGATCCTAGACCGGTAGTAATCCCGTGTACTATAAAAGATCGAACCTTTAAGAAAGTCCTTATTGATTCAGGTGCTAGTGTGAGTCTCATGCCGTTATCGATTTTCAAAAAGCTGGACATTGGAAAAGTGAGCGATACAGGAACAAGCTTAAGGTTTGCCAACCACACAATTAAGATGGCATATGGGCTAGCAGAGGATGTACTGGTGACGATCAATAAATTCACCTTCCCAGTTGACTTTCAAATCATGGATATTCTAGAAGATGAAGAGACTTCGATCATACTTGGCCGACCATTCTTGCTTACTAGTCGGTGCAATATTGATGTGGAAAAAGGAACGCTCACTTTGAAATCCTTTGACGAGGAAATCACTTTAAAAGCTCTAGAGGTTACGAAGAAAGGTAAGGAGAAAGATGTTAAACCTTCAGTTGGGAAGATCAACACAACAAAGAAGGGAGAACGATCAAAACCACTTCATGTTGCTCTTATCTCTGAACCTGCCACATATTTTGTTGCGAAGAAGTCAAGCAATAAAGTTTGGAGGCTAAAGTACCCCCCCATAACAATGGGGAGTCGACCGTCGAGCCATGTGACGTTAAACGAAGCGCTACATGGGAGGCAACCCACGGATTTTAAGAATTGATATTGTTTCTTTTTGTGGTTATTGTTTTTGCAGGGATAAACGAGAGTTTGCAAGGGAAAACGTGGAAGCAGCAAAAAGGTGTTGCATTACCTGTCGACCCCTTTGTGAGGATCTCTGTGAGTTCACCTCTCCTTCTCGTGTTCTTGAACATTGAGACAATGTTCAGTTCAAGTTTGGGGGAGGTTTTACCGTTTGGAATTGTCAATTCAAATACCTTTTTATTTTAAGTTCGGTAAAAAATCACGTCGAATTCGCCCTACGAAGACCGTAAAATTTTTCTTGTGATTGGTATGTGTGTAAGGTAGTCAAGAAAGTATTTAGAGTTTAAGGGAAGAGGAGTTTAAACTAAGGAACTTGGGAAAGTTTGGAAATTGAGGTATAAGTTGAACACCCTAGGTTCCCCGGAGTAAGGAAACGAGTCCAACGTGTAGATTTGTGCCATAGTACTTGGATTTGAGAAGTATTCCCCGATTAGTTCATTGTGATAGTCCGGCATGATTGAAATAATTGTATATATTAATTTTGAGAATGACTTGTGGCACCAAAAAATTTGAATAATAACGGTAAAGACAACATGTCCTTCTAAGTTGGGTAAACCACACCCGGTTATTTAGCCTAACGACGGTTGAATCTCTATAGTCGTCCCAAAGTGGACTTATAAACGCCTATGAGCGAGAAAAAGAATAAAGGTGCCATGGAAAAAGTCTCGAGAAAAATTGTACATGCCTTAATCTGATTATCCGAATGAAAGGGGTAGAAAATCGAAGAAAACACTTAAGCCCAAAGCATAGTTGGAGAGGTGGTCGAAAAGGGGATTTAGGTTCGTGGTTTTACTGCGGTGTGTGTTTAAGTAATGCCTTCGTTGACAGATGAGTACCAAGAGAGCTGGTTTGAGCCGATTAGAATTAAGACTCACGTATGAGTAGCGGCACGCTTTATGTCCTGAGCCTTTCACTTGATGAGCTGTCTGATTTGAAAGTTTTAATCCAAGCTTTTTGCTTGAGGACAAGAAATGGTTTATGTTTGGGGGAGTTTGATCGGTGGTTTTTACATGTTATTTTATCGTTTGTTTCAGATAATATATTGTTATGTCTTATCGCATTTTATTTGTTTGTATTACATTTTATGCGTCGATTTGGTGTTTTCACTGTCTCTAGGTTCAGGTAAACAATAAAGGAGAAGCAGAGCGAAAACTGGGGATAATGGCAAGATTTCGGAAGAGTTTTGAGGTGGATCAGCAGCCTGACACGGGTGCCCATGTCCCATGACACGGCCCGTGTTGCAGGACCTGAAGAGGAAGAGCACGCCCAAGACTTGAAGAGGAAAACTAGCAAAACAGTCGTGCAACACGGGTGCCCGTGTCCCATGACATGGCCCGTGTTGCAACCCCTGAAGATGAAAAGTTTATTCCACGAGTCAGCAGCCTGACACGGCCATCCGTGTCAGGGCTACTGAAAGTTAAATGATTTTATTTTGTGTTTTATGCTGACTGTGCTATCTCGGAGGGCAGTTTGGACATCTCGCATTGTAATTTGAATTTTTGATATATTAGACGGATCGTGAATGGAAAAAGGGGACTTTTGGACAGAAAATAATTTCACGAGAAATATTGGAGCGATCAAGGATTTGGGAAACTGAAGGTCCTCATGAGCGGAAACGATTGAAGATCAAGGCAACCAATTATCTTGTAATGTTTAGTCTTATTGTTGATTTTATCTTTATTATTATGAGTAGCTAAACCCCCCAATGCTAGGGGGAGTCCCTGAATTGACTCTGTAATAACCTTGTTTCCTTTGTATAATGGATTTCACTGCTTTCTAATCATAGTTGTTATTGTATAATTTTCTTATGGCTTTTCTTATTTGACAAATAAGGATTTGATTTACGGTTAACCTTAGGTTTGGAAAATGATCGTTAACGCGTTTATACGATAATACTATAGTAGATATTGCCTAGGAATGTGGATACCCTATAGTAACCGTAATGTTTTAGATAAAATATATTGCTTGGGATTGTTCCTATACTGCCAAGCAATTGGGGCATAGGAAGAATACCAAAGGGTTTTCTGCTAAGGAATTAGAGTCAACTAATCATTAAAACCGGTAACGATTGAATTGAGCAGTGATTTCTGAAAACTAAGGATTAAGGCTATTACAAGGCTTTTCATACACCCTACCCTATCATGCTTCTCATAACTGTCTAAAACCTGTATTTTACCGCTTTTGCCTTTTGGCTTGATAATTCTAAAGAAACAAACCAAAACCCCTATGACTTTTTGTTCAATTGCATTATTATAGAACTTGTGTTCATACGCAGTCCGCGAGATCGATATTCGTGGAATTTCCCCTTATTACTACATCGGTACAATTAGTACACTTGCTAATTTACCGGTCATGCTCCTTAGGGTAGTCTTAGGATTTAGATTTTTTGTAGAAAAATGTTGTAATCTTGAATATTGTAATGAATTTATATGACTTGTAAGAACCCAATTTGTACATTGTATCCTTGAATTTTGAATGAGCTTTTAAACTTCTTGAATAAATTCGAATTTGAATCTTAGAACTAAACTTGGTGCAATTTACGTAAAAACTCATAAAATGATGAATCTTTCACATGAATCACTTATTCTCCAAAATTGGAAAAATTATAGTTTGAGTGGGTTGCAACATGACTTGATACTTGAAATAAGGACTTGTGGTTTTGAATCCATGAACTTTAGTATACCTGAATCTTGGACTTCTATTTGTGCCATTCATGCACTCTCCTTGCTAAAACTTGAACCAAAAGGTTTATCCGAATTTCTCTACTTTAAAACATATTGAATTCCAACAAGTAACCAATTTCTTAAAATGAATTAACTTCACGAATACAGACAAATTCTTGTGCAGTAAGTCTTTCGACCATGAGGATACCATTTATGATACCATACCCCACATATTTCAATCAACTCTTCGAATGACCATCCATAGGATTTCAAACACGACTTTGCAAGATATGAGCCAGATGAGCATATATACACAACCTTTATGATTTGCGTTCACTACGTCGAACCTGTCTTCATAAAACAAAACAAACAAATTGGTTAAATGTTAGTTAAAACGAAAGATGGACTAAAATGATATGTGAATAATCAGTGAATCTAAGAGTAAAATTTAGGGTGCGACAGTTGCCTCTATTTAAAAAACTTTACTGGATGATATAAGCGATAACGCTCGAGAAATCAAGGTGAAAGGGATTTAAATACAGATAACCGAAAATTTTGCCCTTAGATGCAGTGATATGCAATGTTATGGACAAACGAGACTAAACTAAAATACTGACAATGTTATGAATCTAATATGATGCATATGATAGAAATGATAAATGCAAAAATGCAGACAAACGACAACACAGGGGAAAACGCAATGAGTAACCACTCACTGGGGAAAGACAACACATTGGGGAGCAACACGTAACTGGGGGAATCTAAACTGATGGACCAACAGGTTCAGGCATGACTCGTTGTCACTTTAGAAAGAAAGACAAGAAGAGATCCTCAATAGAGATGGCACCGGCAAGACAGCCTCCACCGGGGAGATATCTAGAGTAGCGGCTCAACAGGTTCAAGCATGACCGGCTGACACTCTAGGATAAAAGGGTAACACGGGATCCACATGGCAGTAGGATCGTGTAAACAAAATGCTGGAGTTTTCAATCAAGAAATAATATCCAAGCTCCGGAAATTCCTTAAACGAAGAGATCAAACGGGATCTTCAGGAACCATCAGAAAATATACAGGGTAAAAACTCTTCTGTATGCCTACATAGTTGGACTTCAATGGGGGAATGCCCTGATAAGCTTCTCGAGAGAGACTGTCACTTATCACTGAAAGGGACTTACACCACCAAAACTGGATAAGCTTCTCAAATAAAGAGAATGCCACTTATCTGAAAAGGTAACGATGATAAACTTCTCATGGGAGACTGCCACTTATCTGGGGATACGGATAAAATGACAAGCTTCTCCGGAGAGACTGCCACTTATTTGGAAAAGGCAATGGAAACAAGCTTCTTGAGGGAGATGGCCACTTATTGCTGGTAGTACTGAAGATATGATAAGCTTCTCAGGCGAGACCGCTACTTATCGGTGCCGTAAAATGGTGGTGATAATCTTCTCGGGTGAGACTGCTGCTTACTGGGGAGCAATGATACAATGATAAGCTTCTCGTGTGAAACTGCCACTTATCTGCAATAGTAGCAATGATAAGCTTCTCAGGCGAGACTGCCACTTATCTGATAGGTAATCTGATGAAATGATAAGCTTCTCCGGAGAGAATGCCACTTATCTCAGGGCAAAACATGATAAGCTTCTCAGAAGAGACTACCACTTATCAGCAATAAGGAGTTGCAAAAGGCTCTTCTTGAAAGATAGTGCAAAATAAATGCATGTCCAGGTAGGTTCGGCGACCGACGGGGACTGAAGTTCAATCTAGATCGAGCTAGAAAGAAACTGTCAAACAAGACTCCATTGAGGAAATGAACTCAAATGGGGATTTATCGTATTCGGGTACGGAAAAGATAATTGAAATAACCATCATCCACGAGGGTTGAACTCTGTGGGGAAACTAAAAATAGTAGGTAATTTATGCTTAAGGTTGATGACTCTATTTGGAGAGAACGGACAAACCTAGTTACTTGGTAGTAACACAACCAAAGTAACGACAAAAGACAACAAGGATAGCAAACATACAGATGATGATGCGTATGTCAATGCAAATGTACATGCTTATGCTTATGCTCATGCATATGCTGACAAAACAGACAAAAGGAGGAAATAAACATCTCGACGGAGATACCCGACGACCTTTGCAAAAGTACATCTATCAAGGGATAGGAAAGTTGATGGCGGAACCAAATCTTGCTTCAGAGTTCCAAATTCTCTGGGGAGAACAAAAAATCCACTTGGGGATATGATATCATGACTTCACTGGTAGGGATTTCCATCAGGAATCTGAATTCTGATCAAAGAAGACTTGTTCACTGGGAGAGTCATCTTAGGATTAAAGACTTCCGGGGATAAAATAAATATCTGCTTCATTGGAGAAGTGTGGAGCTAGGCAGCTCCATGGAGAAAGTGTAGCAACTTCCTAGGGACAGTACATCAAACTTCCTGGGAAAAGTACATCAACTTCTTGGGGAAAGTATCTTGACTTCTTGGGGAGAATATGGCAACCTCTTGGGGAACATTTCCTGAGGAAAATATCGCAACTTCATTGAGGAAAAGATGATTCCACTGGGAGCAGGTCCTCAATAGACATGTATCACTTGGAAGATACTGAGGAGATTCTCTGCAGTCTTGAAAGTCACTGGAGATTACTGGATCTGCCATAACGTGTTGTCAGCTTCTGTTTCGCTGGGGATTTGCGCTGAGGCAATGGTCTAAAAGTGCTTCTGCAACGTTGAGACTTACTGTGGAAAAAAGATGTCCTTCAGATATTTCCACAAGTCAAATCAACTTTTTATCTTTTCAAAAATAGTTTTTAGTTTAGAAAACTTTTCAATTTCAAAAATATTATTAACAAATAACAATTTACATAACAAAAATGAAATAAAGATAGCATAAAAATTGAATAGCATAAGGTTTAATTTTATTGAAGAATGGTAGCTTGCTAAGGGTAAGGCTCCATGGAAAATACAATTGAAATTGGCAAATAGGGAAAAGTTACATTGAATCCAACGACCTCTACTGACCCTAATAACTAAGACTACCCAAAATCCTGCTTCTGACAAGAGCGATTGGATTGGATTTGATCTTTTGATAAAGTTCTTCGATGATCGGCGTCATCTGATGCAGTGAATGCCTTTGTCCCTAACTTTTTCCTGGATCGCCCTTTCGGGTTTTCAATCCACCGGGACGCTCATTTTTGCTTAAGCCACCTTTTCAGGTTTTCAGCTTAGCGAGCTATGTATTTTTTTATTTTCATCCCTAATTTTTTCCTGGATCTCGTTCATAGGTTGTGATCCACCGGGATACCCATTGTTGCCTAAGTCTCCTTTCCAGGTTTTCGAATTAGCGGGTTATTTTAGGCATAGTATTTTCAGACTGCATCAGAGTTCACAGGATGTGCAAGTCTTCACCATCCATTTTTGTAAGAATTAGCGATCCTCCAGGGAAGACTGTCTTCACAACAAATGGGCCTTTATAATTGGGCATCCATTTCCCACGCATGTCTTTATGAACTGGCAAGATTTTCTTGAGTACAAGTTCTCTTTGACGGGACTCACAGATTCAGACTTTCTTGTCAAAGGCTCTCTTCATCAGTTTTGGGTATAACTAACCATGGCACATAGCTGTTATACACTTCTCGTCGATGAGATTCAGCTGGTCAAATCTGTCTTGAATCCATTCGGCTTCATCAAGATTGGTTTCCATCAATACCCTTAAGGAAGGTAGTTCAACTTCGATGGGGAGGATGGCGTCTGTTCCATACACCAATGAGAAAGGGGTTGCCCCTGTTGAAGTTTGCACTGTAGTTCTGTATCCGTGCAAAGCAAATGGTAGCATTTCATGCCAATCTTTGTAAGTCTTGACCATCTTTTGCAGGATTTTCTTGATATTTTTATTTGCATCTTCAACAACTCCATTCATTTTAGGACGGTAAGGAGAAGAATTGTGATGTGCAATATTGAAACTTTCACACAACTCCTTCATGGTTCTATTGTTCAAGTTGGTACCGTTGTCTGTTATGATCCGACTTGGAATTCCATAACGGCAGATAATTTATTTCCTGATGAAGCGGGTAACTACTTGCTTGGTCATGTTGGCGTAGGAAGCAGCTTCTGCCCATTTGGTGAAGTAGTCAATAGCACTAGAATGAATCGGTGATCGTTGGAAGCTTTAGGCTCGATTTCCCCAATCATGTCAATGCCCCACATTGAGAAAGGCCACGGTGAAGATAAAACATTCAGCGGTGTTGGAGGTACGTGGACCTTGTCAGCATAAATTTGGCACTTATGGTATTTCCTGGCATATTGGATGCAATCAGATTCCATGGTTAACTAGTAGTACCCAGCCCTCAAGATCTTCTTGGACATAGCATAACCTTTGGCATGTGTACCAAAGGTTCCTTCATGAATCTCTTGAAGTAACATGTCTGTTTCACGTTTGTCAACACATCTAAGTAGAACCATGTCGTAGTTTCTCTTGTATAGCACATCATTGCTGATGAAGAACTTGGATGCTAGTCTTCTCAGAGTCTTCTTGTCAAGATTAGTAGCATCGGCTGGATACTCTTGCTTTAGCAGATAATTCTCTTTGTACGGTTGAAGCTCGGTGTACTCATACTCAACTAATCTTGCCAATTCATTGGGGACTTTGAAATCTTCCTCACCCTCATCTTTAGCTTGATAAATGGGTGAATCTCAGTCAGGAGTGACAGTAGGGTCGTTGGATTCAACATGGTTTGGGATAGTACTGTATGTTGGAAGGCTTATTTTATTAAAATGCACAAGAAAAATGCAAGAGAAAGAAAATGTTTTTTTTTGTAGTTTTTGAAAAGATTGCCAATTTCGTTTAAAAAGGCAAAACCAAAAAAACAGCAAATGAAACAAATAGAATTTAACAAAATGAATTTATTAATGTTCTTTTGAAAATTGAAAAGGTGGCCCTACAAAAAAGTCCAGTAGCTTTGGGCATAACTATGGAATTTTTGAAAACAGCAATTAAAAGACATTAAATTAATTTGAAAAGGGAAGAATCACGAGGATCTCTATTGCTTCCCAGTTGCTCAAAGCTGCATCGTTCTTGAATACCAGGTTGTTCAAGTCTTCATCATCATCATCGATAGCATTGATCTGGAAACCTCTGCTGACAAACACTTCTTGAACAGTCTTCGGACGACCTTTGGTAGTTGTAGAAGCTTTATCATGAGTTGGTTTGTAACCCAACCCGTGGCGATTAGTGTTGGTCTTGATGTCAATCACTTCTCCCCAGCCTTCGGGTATGCCACTGTCAATTGTTGATCTGGTGCTCTTGAAAGATGCAAAAGATGGATTACTCTGTCCCACTGTTTCAATCACAGCAACTTCATCCTTCTTCACTTTGTTAACCACCTATAGGAAACCATCATTGATCAATCTCTGAATATCATTCTGAACCAATAAATAACCCTTGGTACTGATATCACAATCTGTACAATCATCATGAGAAGTAGACACTAAACCGACTTCAAATAATTTTGAATGGAAAACCCAGAGAGGAGTCTTGATCTGAGCAACATCAAAAATAAGGCTTTCATCCAATGAATCATCAATGGCATTAACATCCCCATGGTTTGGCAAAGGATTGTTCTTGACATTTGGCGGAGGATCATTAAAAGACAGGATCTTTTTTTCCGTTAACTCTCTGACAAGGTGTTTGAGAGCATAACAACTTTCTAGATCATGGCCAGGCGCGCCCTCATGAAATAAACAATGAGCGGCAGGATTGTAATTAGTTGGCAGTGGATTGGGAGGCGGACCCAAAGCTCTGGTAGTAATCAGACCTTGTTGCACTAATGAAGGGTACAACTCAGTAAAGGTCATCAGAATCGGAGGACACTGCTTGTACTGTCTCCTATTAGGAACATTCTGGTGAGGTTCCTGATTCTTCGGTTGTTGATAAGCAGGAGTGTTGGGCGCTCATTGATAATTGGATGAAGCTTGTGTAGATTGATAACCAGAAGCTGGTTGCATATGAGTATGAACAGCAGCTGGTGCAAAAGTAGGAATCACTTGAGGAATTTCAGAAACCAAAGGATCAACATGTTGAACTGGTTGAGCAATAGGCACTGTAGCAGGAGTTGGCACAAAACCAGGTGGAAGACCGTAAGGAGGTACATTAGCATTAGTAACAGATGGTTGAGGATCCACAATAGTATTGGTAATCTCATAAACAACAGTGGGCTGAGTATCCATCCTCGCACGAATAACCTGTAGCATCTCCATAATTTACCTTACACTTCCCCGAAGATCTTCTAGTTCATTGCTGACACGATCAAGCTCTTGATTTTTCCCCGCCATCTTTTTCCGAGCTCGAGCTCTGGTGTTGTACTGATGTAGAGGACTCAGGGTGACAGAACTGGAAGGCGAGAGAACCAAGAATGAGAATCTAGAAGGAAAATGCAAATGCAAAAATAAGATGCAAAATGTAATGCAGTGGTTTCAAGGATTTCAACGGTCTATTGCAAGTATTTTCTTTTAGGAAAGCGGAAAAGTTTTTAGATTTTTAAATGTAAGATTTTTTTTGAATTTGCAAAGGGCTGTTTAATTCCTTGAAACCAGGAATGTTATAATGTTGGAATGCAATGCACAAACACACGAAAGCAAACAAATGTCCTAGGTTAGAGGAACATGAGCGGAGCCAAGGTCTACCCATCCCGAAAGGTAAGTACTAAGGGTTAATTGTACCTGTAGAACAAGGGTTCTAAAGAGGTGCCCAAAGTCATCAATTCATCTTTCAGATATTATCAATTTCCCGATTAACTCAGTGGTTAACAATATTCTTAAGAGAACCTTTTTTGAATGTAATATCGCGTAGCAACTATTTTGGGAATGCTCCCTCATAGTCATCGCATTACGTCCTAGTAAGGCTAAAGTTGTGTTTAGGTAACTACGATCCCCAATATCACAGGCTCCAATAGAAAATAGTGAATATTTTCATGATTACTCGTTCAACAGTACTGTTTTTGAGAGGGCCTCAACTGAGCGGTGATTCTCAAGTCAGCTTGGTCGGGATTCACCTAACTATAAGCCTCGTCGAATATATCACCTTCCTATAAAAATTACGCTCAAGTTCGGGTGTAGGACTTATCTCACAACAATGATACCCCAAGCAAGGTACAACATAAATATAAACAGATAATAAAGCAAATAGAAAAAATAAAAAACAAGATAGGGGTAACCCTCGAAAGATAGGAAATTTTCCCCAGTAAAGTCGCCATTTTCTGATGCGGTGAGAATAGGATATCAAAATATTAATTAATTTGAACCACATATTGATTCATAATTGGTCTTTGATTTATCCGAAGGAAAGGTTAAAGAAAGGAAAAACCTAGTTTTTGCATCGTAAACACGATGCGAGGAGAGATCTAAGGTTCGGGGGTTGGTTAAGCTTAGGGAAGGTATTAGCACCTTAAACTTCTGTAGTACTCTACAGGAACCTCTTGCTTTAATGTGCTATTGCTATGGTTATCTGCATAAGGGTAATGCTAAGGGTTAAAGGGTAAAGAGAAGGACCTAAGAGGTTAGTCCTAAGTATACTCGCCAAGACTCTCATCTTGTGCCTACGTATCCGAGGTAGGGGATGGAATCAGAGTAATCGTAGTTCCCCTTACAGAGGGAGGAAGAGGAACTTCTTAACTGTGGTCAAGGTTCCAGGGGGATGTAAACGTTCATAGGAAAGCGCTTACTTGGAGTACGGCGACTTCGATTCTACGTTGTAGAGTTGAATTGAAAAGGGTGGAGTAAGTATTCCACGACGGAAACTTACATGGAGTGCGGTGACTCCTAATCCTAAGGCTAGGATAAAGGGGTGGATTTCCACGGCGGGGCGCCTAAGCATGAGTACAGTGACTCAAGGTCTTAAGGTTGGGAAAAGGTAAAGGTGTGTCCACGGTGGGACGCCTAAGTACGAGTGTAGCGATTCGGATCCTAAGGCTAGGATGAACGAGGGTAAAGGCATTGACACAACGGTCAAATGGAAAACCTTTCCTTCGGAGGGAAAGAACAATAAAATAAAGAAATGGATATAGATAAGCAATGATAAATAATGAGATATATGCAAAGCTTGTACAGTAATCATGAGTAGAAGTTGAAAATTTGGATGAGAACTTGAAAATATGTTAGATATGGATGAAGGTTGATTAAATGATGAATTGTGATTGATTTAGAAGTTAAATGTTTTTGATTTGTTTTTTAGAATAATTAGTAATTAAAATTAGATCTAAGTTAAGTAAAATGTTAAAATTAAATAATGGTTAATCTTTAAAAAAAGAGAGTTTTATTTATTTTTCTGAAAGTGGAAATTAGTTAATAAAGTATGCTTAATTAACTAAAATTCTAAAAAAAAACCAACTTACCTAAAAAGTTAAATTAAAAGAAAACTAAATCAATTAGATTTTAAAAATGTTTTTGTTTGTTTTTAATAATTAATATTTTTTCAGTTTTTTTATTTATGTTAGTGTTAGTAATTTATTTTATTAATAATTTGCATATTACACAAAAAAAAAGAAATTAAAATTGAAAAATATATAAATAAAGGGGTCGGGTCTTGGTCATGACCTCCCAGGACCCAACCCGGGTCAGATATTAAGAGAAGGGGAAGAGTGAAAACCCTAGCCCCAAATGCCCTAAACGGCACCCATAATTCTCTCTTCTCTGTCTCCACGATGCGATTGTATCTCTTCCTCCCTGATGCTTCTTCTTCTTCTTATTCTTTCTAATCGCTCTCACGAACTCTCCCTTCTTCTACTTCTCGCGCTCTTCTTCTCTCTGATTTATCTTCTTCTTCTCATTCTTCACTTCAAACCTGTTAACAACAATGTAAACTTAATGAAAAACGAAAGTTTAGCGGTTTTACCCAACAAAAGTGACGCTTTTGCGTCGTTAATAGTGGCTTTCTGGTGAGACAGTGACGAAAACAAAGAGAGAACCAAGTTTCTCTCGTTTTTCTGAGTCTCGTGTGGCTCGTGAATTTTTGTGGTTAGGGTTTGGCGATGATGAACACCATTCTGAGCCTTTAAGGTTCTTACGGTTTCTCCTTGATGATTTTTCGTTGATGTTGTTTAGAGGTTCACGATTTTCAGTTATGGTGTTTTGCTGGGTAATTGTGGACGGTTTCGTTGGTTTATGATGCTTGGTGAACTAGGTTCTTACGAACTGTGATGTTCTTGATGGTTTTTGTTTGTTGATTTATGATGATGGTTTACGATTCGGGGCTATAATGAGTTCTATCTGAGCCTTTTGGTTTTTCGTAATTTTTCGGATCCCTTTGATATGAACTTTTTCTTCTTATAGTCCGATTTTCAAAACGCTTTGAAAGAGCCTTAAAAGAACTTTCCTCTTTCAGAATGACATGTCGGAAGTGTTTTTATGATTTTCCAAATTCATTTTGATTTGTCTGAGGATTGTTTTGGAAGTTTTATTGATTTGGTGCTGATGGTATTCCATTTTCGGATCTGTTTATTGATGATGTTTCTTCTTTCGGACTTGGCTGTTTGAGGGCTGTTCGTTTGCTGCATTTTTCTTTGGATTGGGCCGTTGGATCTCTGTTGGATTTGTGAAACGTGTTTTTGGGAAAAATTCAATTTTCTTTTACCGAGTTTGGAAAAAAAATCATTTTTCTAATTTTCTTCATTCTTCTTTCATGGACTAAGAATTGATGCTGCCTTGATTGTTTAGTTGCTGTTGGGAGCTGGCGACGAATTTCGTTGCCCTCCTCCTTCTGCCCGATGATGAACTCTAATTTCTGAGGGCTAACAATAATTTCCTTCTTAAAACCTTATTTTACTGCTGTTTTTTCCATTATTTTGCAGGTTTTATGAAGATGACAAAGATAAAGAAGCTTGCAGGTCTTGGGGCTCCTTAGGGTAGTCTTTGGATTTAGATTTTTTGTAGAAAAATGCTGTAATCTTGAATATTGTAATGAATCCATATGACTTGTAAGAACCCAATTTGTACATTGTATCCTTGAATTTTGAATGAGCTTCTAAACTTCTTAAATAAATTCTACTTTAAATCTTAGAATTAAACTTGGTTCAATTTACGTAAAAACTCATAAAATGATGAATCTTTCACATGAATCACTTTCTCCAAAATCATGACTTTAAAATTGGAAAAATTATAGTTTGAGTGGGTTGCAACATGACTTGATACTTGAAATAAGGACTTGTGGTTTTGAATCCATGAACTTTGGTATACCTAAATCTTGGACTTTTATTTGTGATGCACTCTCCTAGCTAAAACTTGAACCAAAAGGTATATCGAATTTCTCTACTTTAAAAAATATTGAATTCCAACAAGTAACCAATTTCTTAAAATGAATTAACTTCACGAATACAGACAAAGTCTTGCGCAGTAAGTCTTTCGACCGTGAGGATACCATTTATGGTACCATACCCCACACATTTCGATCAACTCTTCCAATGACCATCCACAGGATTTCAAACACGACTTTGTAGGATATGAGCCAGATGAGCATATATACACAGCCTTTATGATCTGCGTTCACTACATCGAACTTGTCTTCATAAAACAAAACAAACAAACTGGTTAAATGGTTAGTTAAAACGAAAGATGGACTAAAATGATATGTGAATGATCAATAAACCTAAGAGTAAAATTTGGGGTGCGACACCTAGTAACAATTTTGTTTGTGACTTGGAGAATTTACCTTTCTCCACAGAAGACTGTGGGTCCCAAAAGAAATTCTGTTGTTGGATGTGAAATGTCTAACATGATGTCTTGACGTTATGTTTAGATATTCAACTGAGTCTTGATAAAGATATTAGGCATGAAATTTAGTGGGAAGCCTCATGTTATGGAGCATTTTTTGCGCTTGTGGCTGGTTCATAGGAGTATACAATGTCTAGTAGGATGTCAAGATATTGCATAAAGCTGATGTTGTAAAAAATTGTCATGAATCTCTCTCTGGTAAGAGTGCCAAGGATGGTTTGTCTAGTCATAAGTTCCTTTAGACTAGGCCTGTAAAACGTGTTTTTTTGTGTGTATGTATGTTAAAAGGTAGCACGGGAATTGTCATGGTCCAAGTTTGGAAAAAGATAACGATAATTAAAAGGTGTATCACTCACATGTGGATGGTGGTCCATTATCAAGGATGACTTCTTCCAATATTCCTCTCTTTGACTTGTCAGGCGTTACAAACAAGGAATTTGTGTTTTATATAGTCTGAAACTTGATTGCTTTCACCTACTACCATGTTGTACTTCAAACATGAGCCAATACTCTAAAATTTTTTATAATAAGAAGGTTCACTTGAAGGAAACTAGGAAAGAGAAGAAGGATGAGTCCAATGTTGTGACATCTGTTGGATCGTCAACTAGAGCTGTCTTGACAGGGAAAAAGTTTGTGACAAAGATGAAGTCCCTCAAGAAAATTCGTGCTAAGGATCATGACTCTATTACAGATGGTGATGAACACGACTCTGTTGCAGATGGTGATGAAGATTGGGTTAATTTTGTTGACTCGGGAGGATGGAGAGAATAGCTAGCTCAAGTGGAGAGTTGTGTTTTTTTTCGTTGTCTGTTGTGTTGTAATAAGGTCCTTGTTACAACACAGATTGGTTCTTAATATATCTCAATATTTTGATGATAACATTAATGAAATTTTGTATAGAGAAAATATATACTCTAATTTTGTTCAAGTGTCTTTTGTTTCAGATATCAAATAAATATCCCTCTGAAAACAAAAAGAACTCCTCTGAACATTATAACGCTAAGCTCTGAGCGTAGAAGTGCAGCTGCAGAAGACTCTGAAGCGCTACCTACAGAAGACTCTGAGCGCAGAGTATAAAGATTCAGTATATTCAGAAGACTCTGTGAGAACTAAACGCTGCAAGTACAGAGGCTCTGAGAATCAAGTCAACTCTGATCAAACATTCACGTTAAGCACTTTGTTGCATAACTCTGGATAGAGTGACTCTGATAAAAAAGAACAAGGAACAACATCAGAGGATCTGATGCAAGTATTACTTTCATATATGTTCATTTGAAAAGATATTGTTCAAGAAAAATTCGTTGCTAAACCCAATGTCTACCAACGACATTATTCCTCATTCGTGTATGGCACATGAATTTAGACAAAAAGGATATGTCTGAACATTCCTCTTCTGTGAAGGAAAAGTCAAAGAAGACAAAAGGCAACAGCTGCACGTTCTTTGAGAAATAGATGTGAAGTCTATTTAAGCAAGTCTTCAACATCATTTTAAGATTGAAGGAATACAAAACAATCAAAGAACATATTCAAACAACTTTCTTCAACAAACATACTTGTTTTATTTGTTCTTCATTTTGTGTAAAAATCACAGTTGTGATAATAGCTTTTTAGAAGCACTTAAACACATTGTATTTCATCCTTGTAAAAGTTCCTTGAGAGACCAAGTTATGGTCAGGATTCTTGAGAAGACTAAGTCAGTTTGTCTTAGTGATATCACTGTAATCAGGTTTTAATTTAGTGGATTAAGTATTTGTTTGAGAAAGGCAAAATTACCTTGGTCGGGTGGACTGGAGTAGTTTGAGTTCAAACGAACCAAGATAAAATAACTTGTCATTTTCTATTATCATAGTTGTTTTTGAAACCTTTATTCAACCCCCCCCCCCCCCTCTAAGTGTTTTTCCTACCTTCAGTTGGTATCAGAGCTCCGGCTCTGAAGTGCTATCACTTAACAGTGACAGAGAAAGATCCAGTTGGGAAAACTCTTGATTTATTATCCTTGATATATTATGGCTGAACAGTCAAACAACAAATATGATGATAAAGATAGAATCAGCACCAAGCCTCCCATGTTTGATGGAGAGAAATTTGATTATTGGAAGGATAGAATAGAAAGTTTCTTTCTAGGCTATGATGTTGATCTATGGGATTTGGTCATTGATGGATACATTCACCGCACTGATGGTAAGGGAAAAAAGATTGACAGAAAGTCAATGACTGACCAACAGAAGAGAGATTTCAGAAATCATCACAAAGCTAGAACTATTTTGTTAAATGCTTTATCTCATACTGAGTATGAGAAAATCACAAATAGAGAAACAACGTTTAACATGTTTGAGTTATTAAAGATGACACATGAAGGAAACTCTCAGGTGAAGGAGACAAAGGCTCTTGCGCTTATTCAGAAGTATGAAGCGTTCAAGATGGAGGAAGAAGAATCTGTGGAAACCATGTTTTCAAGATTCTAGATTCTGACAGCTGGTTTGAAGGTCCTTGACAAAGGATACTCCACTTCTAATCATGTGAAGAAGATCATCAGAAGTCTACCAAAGAAGTGGAGACCCATGGTCACAGCGCTGAAGCTATCAAAGGATCTTAACAAGATCACTCTGGAGGAACTCATTAGTTCCTTAAGAAGTCATGAGATAGAGCTGGAAGAAGATGAGCCTCAAAAGAAAGGTAAGTCTATTGCTTTTAAATCAAATAAAAAATCTGACAATAAAGCTTTTCAGGTACTTGAGGAAAGCTCTGGAGAATCTTCCTCAGATGAAAATGATCTGTCTTTACTTTCCAGAAGGATAAATCAACTCTGGAAGCATAAGCAAAAGAAGTTCAAACACTTCAAAAGACCAGAACAATGTGGGGAATCTTCTAGACACAAAAGATCTGAAAAGAAAGAAGTTGTGTGCCATGAGTGCAAGGAGCCAGGACACTACAAAAATGAATGTCCCAAACTTTAGAAAGAGAAACCCAGAAAGAAGTTTGAGAAAAATAAGAAAGTCCTGATGGCCACGTGGGATGACTCAGATGCTTTTGAAGCCTCATCAGAGTCAGGGGACGAATGTGCAAATATGGCACTAATGGCTGACGTGGAGGAGCACGAGGAAACATCTGAATCTGGATCAGAATCAGATTCAGAAGAGGTATTTTCTGATCTTACCAGACTGAGCTAATTGAAAGCTTATCTGAGATGCTTGAAAACTATAGTAAGATTAGAGTCAAATACAATAAGCTTCAGAGATATCTTGCATTTGAGACTGATAAGATGAAATCAGAATTTGTTGAGCTAAAAGCAAATAATTTTCAAATAAAAACTGATTTAGAAAAAGCTCAACAAAAGTCTGATTCAGATACTATGTCTTGCTCCAAAAATATTTTAGAAGAGTACAACTATAGTTTTCAGAGATTCCTGTCCAGAGGCCTAGACATAAGCAAAATGACTTCCATGATCTATGGTGTTAGCAGGAATAACAGAAAAGGAGTTGGATATGAATCACCCTCTGGGAAGGATTTAAATCCAAAACCTGTTGATAAGTTGATCATCAATTATACTCCTCTGTACATTCATTTTAAATATGGTCACCTAAATGACATAAAGCACACACGTATAGATCAGATCACAAATTTTTTTATTAAACCAAAACCTCATCAGAATACAAAAGTTTTTAAGGGACTGAAGTCCAGGCAGAACTTCAGACCAACTAACCCCAGAGGACCTAAAAAGATATGGTACCTAAGGATAAAATAATTTTTGTTGCAGATGTCCTTAGCAGCAAAGTTAAGACACCAGTCATGGTACCTGGACTCTGGCTGCTCATGATATATGATAGGAAGAAGGTCTATGTTCCAAAGCCTGTAACTTAGATCTGGAGGAGACGTGAAATTTGGAGGAAACCAAAAGGGCAAAATCATTGGCTCTGGAACAATTGGTAATGGTAACCTCCATTCTATCTCTAATGTTCTGCTTGTTGAAGGATTAACTCATAACGTATTGTCCATAAGTCAATTAAGTGACAATGGTTATGATATAATCTTTAATAAAAAATGTTGTTAAGCTGTTAGTCAGAAAGATGGTTCAATCCTCTTTAATTGGAAAAGGAAGAACAACATTTATAAGATAAATCTTTCAAAACTGAAAAATAAAAATGTTAAATGCCTTATGTCTGTTAATGATAAACAATGGGTCTGGCATAGAAGATAGGGTCATGTTAGCATAGGACGTATATCTCAGATTAACAAGCTCAATCTGGTCAGAGGACTTCCTAAGTTGAAGCTCAACTCAGATGCTCTTTGTGAAGCATCTCAGAAAGGAAAAATTTCAAAATCTTCTTTCAAATCTAAAAATGTTGTTTCTACCTCTAGACCATTATAGCTACTTCATATTGATCTATTTAGACCAGTTTTAACTGCATCCATCAGAGGCAAGAAGTATGGATTAGTCATAGTTGATGACTACAGCAGATGGACATGGGTAAAATTCCTAAAACACAAGGATGAGTCACACTTTGTATTCTTTGACTTCTGCAATCAAATTCAAAATGAAAAGAATTTTAATATTGTCAAGGTCAGAAGTGATCATGGTGGTGAATTTGAAAATATATATTTTGAAAAATATTTTAAAGAAAATGGCATTGCACATGATTTCTCTTGTCCTAGAACTCCTCAATAGAATGGAGTTGTAGAACGAAAGAATAGAACATTACAAGTGTTGCGGTGGAAATAGGATCACAAACTATTAATGAGTTTGAATCGCAATTCAATTCACAACCGCTCTTTGATTTATCCGAAGGAAAAGGTCAAAAGAGGGAAAACCTATTTTTGCATCGTAAACACAATGCGGGGAGATTCTAGGATTCGGGGGTTGATTAAGCTTAGGGAAGGTACTAGCACCCTAAACTTCTGTAGTACTCTACAGGAACCTTTTGTTCAAATGTTTACTATTTGCTTTATTTATTTGCTTAAGGTATATGTACAAAGGGATTAAAAGTGAGAAAATAAACCTAAGGGGTTAATTCTAAGTTTACTCGGCAAGACATCGCATCTTGTGCCTACGTATCCTTACGGGAGTGGAATCAGAGTAATCGTAGTTCCCCTCAAAAGGGAGGTTAGAGACTTCTTGACTGTGGTCAAGGTCTCAAGGGGAATAAATGCATCTTAAGGACACGCTTACGTGGAGTGTAGAAACTCCAAATCTCTACGTTGAAATGTTAAGTTATAATTAGGGTTAGGTTAGGGATTCCACGACGGGAAACCCTAAAATGAGCGCGGCGGCTCTTTGACCTAATGCTAGGGGTAAAATTGTAATTTTGTCCACAGCGAGACATGTGTGAAAATTAGGGTTTGTAGTTTGTGAGGGTTTGAAGTTGAGGACTATTGGCGCGGCGACCAAAAGCTAGACCTAACCTTCGGATGTGTGCAATGTGACGAGAATATTGATGAATGTGTGAGATAACTGAATTGTGCAAACAGAGAATAATGACAGAAATTAAAACCATACATGCAGAAATCTAAAGGCAGGAATTAAAGCGCGATTGTTAGGGTTCGCGAGATTACAACCGAGAAGCAGTTACAATAATAATAACTTTAAAGAAAACACCACGTAATAGTAGTGAACAAGAGCTGCAGAACGAACACACGCGTTAATGGGCAAAGTCAGACGGTAATTGGTCGAGTCAGGAGAAAAAGTGCAATATTGAAGATTTTTGTTGTTTTGAAATAGATGTTAAATGAATTTATAAAAAAAGAAAGAGTAATATTAGTTAGAAAAATATTTTAAATTTAATCTGAAAAAATTTAATTTACATATTTTAAAATGATTCTTAAGTTATTTATTTGGAAAAAAGGTTTTTAATTTTATAAAAAAAAGATTTTAAGTTATTGGTTTTAAAAAAAGAGTTTTTTAAGTTTATTATAAAAAGTTTTTTTTATTATTATTTATATAAAAAATGTTAATATTAGTTTTAAAATTTTAATACTAATTATATAAAAAAATAAAAAAAAGTAAAAAGAAATAAAAAAGGGTTGGGCCGGTCATCACTCCCGGACCCAACCCGGTTGGTGAGACATTGAAAAGGAAAACACAAAATAGGGTTTCAGAAACCCTATCCCTCGCGGCGCCGTTTCGGTACTTTCTCCTTCATCTCTCTCTCTCTCTCTCAATCTCATCGCGATTTCGCTCATTCTTCTTCTCCATTTATGGCTTCTGTTTCCGCTTTTTCCTGAAAACAGAACAAAACAACATGTTAACCAAGTGATGGTTTACGTTTCCGGTTTCACGGCGGGATGACAACGATGATGACACCAAGAATTTCCTCGTGTCTGAGTCTAACAGTCTTTGGCGTTTTTATGGATGATCAATGGTGATATTGGTCGATGATGAGTTCTCTGAGGCGGGGAGGTGATCGCCGTTGATTACCCACCGTCGGTGAAGGCGATCACGGTGGTCACGGGTGCTTTGCGCGCGATTGTTGTGCGCCGTTTCCTCGTGTTCTCCGCCGTTGTTCTCTAGGGTTTCAACGAGGTTTGCTTCACCGCTTCTTGTCTAGGGTTTCACTCAGGTGGTATCGTTCCCTTTTATAACCCTCTTTTGACTCTCTTTTGGGCCTTGGATTTGCGTTGATTTTTCGTTATTTTTGCAGATGGATTTTGAATAAATGATGATTTGATTGGGATTTTTTTTGATATGATTCTGGGCTCGTGATTTGTTTCTGATACGATTTTTTTCTGATCTGATTCAAAGCTTTCCATTTTCGGGGTTCACTGATTGAATGTTACTTGTCCCTATTTTCGGATATGGATTCGCTCGGATTTCATTTGATCTGTTTGATATCTGAACTGATTTGTTTTGATTTCATTTGGACATTGCTTTGGATTTCGATCTGATTGTTGGATATCTGAACTGATTTGTTTTTGATGGACTTGTTTCGTTCAGTTTGGTTATCAGTTGGAATTCACTTATTTTTCCTCTTCTTTTTCAGCGAATTGAGGCTGATGCTTCGGCCGAGTCAGAATGGCCGAGAAGGTTACGCGGCGATGACGACATCACAGTCTGAACTACCAGGGCATCCGTTCTTGTTTCTACTCTCGATGATTGTTGGGAGCTGGAGACACTCTAATTGTTTCTCTCTCGGCAGCTCGAGTCTCCGCCCAGTGATGAGTTTACTGAGGGCGTGATTAAACATATCAGCTTGGTGTTGTTGGTGCACCGTTATAGCTTGCCTTGTCTCAACTGATTTCACTGTAAGTTTAGGGCTATGATGTATGAACGGAGCCCTTGTTGCCATGTTCGATTTTTCCATGTGAACCTCAAATTTGGTTGGATGTTGTTGTTGATTCTGATTCGAACCACATTGCACTTGATTTCGTGATATGATTTGTGCTGTTCTGATGCAGTTTGATTATTGATTTTTTTCCAGATGTTGACCAGTTGGGGTTTTGTTCGAGGCGAGTTCCAATTGATTTGTTTTGTAATCCAATTTTGGTGCAATGGAGTTGGATTCTTGAACTGAACTTGTTTTCTGAACTGATGCGATTACGTGAGCTTATCCTTGCTCCTTCTGGTATGATTTGTGTTATGACTCTGTGCTGTGATTTTGTGCTGTTGTCTGCTGCAATTCGGTGTGGTTATTCACGTTTTTCGTGACTTGCCATTCGAACTGGTTCAAATTGAAACTTGCCTTTAACTGATGCTGCTGAACTTTTTGATACTTTGTTTGATGCAGTTCAATGCAGTTTGGTTTGTATTTCATTTGTCTGTTCTGTTTGAACTTGACTTTCATGGACTCAGCTTATGAATTGCTTTGGTTTTGAGTTCTGAATTCTGAACCTGGTACTGATGCTGTTGTGGATTTCAGGCGTCGGATAACCTTGAAGCCAAAGTGGTTCATACCCGTCGGCATCCGGGTTTATGACCAATCAGTTTGGAAATCCAATTGCGGCAAAAGCGAATCAGTCCTGCTTCTTTTATCACTTCTATCTCTCGGATGTCCCGCATGATAAGAACGGATGTTACTTGATCTGACGCCAACGGCGCAGATTGGTAACGGGGGTAGGACGCAGCCTCGGTTGTGCCACTCCCGGCACTCGATGATGACGCTGTTCTGAGAGTGTCAAAAATAATTTCTAACCCCTTCTATTCTGTTATGTTTCCCTTTGTGCAGGTTAATCGGAGATTTGCAGAGAAGATCGAGGAAAAATCAAATGCAGAACCCAACGAGTTTTCTTTTAGGACTTAGGACCTTTTGGGAATGCCGTCTTTATTTCTCTTCTGTAACTTGTAATAAAAGTATTATGAAATAATTCAATAATATATTTTTTTATCCAAATTATTTCCACTTGTAAATTATGATAAAGATATTATGAATAAACTTCCAATGTGTTATCCCAATTCACTTTCTCTTTACAAATTATAATAATAATAGAATATTATGAATAAAATTCACACATTCTATTAAAATCACTTTTCAATTTCTTTTCCATGATTTAATTTGCTGCAAACACCTCAACCTCCGATTAAACCTCACCAGTCAACTATTCCTGAATAAAGGTTGAAGTTAATTCGATCCAATCTTGCATAATAAACTTAGTACCCTCAACATGAATAAGTTCCATTAATCAGCCGAAGTTTCACTGTTTTCCCTTTAAAATGAACTGGAAGATATAAGAATGAATTCTTGCCAAAACCATGTTTCCCAGACCAGATTCTCGCATCGCCTTGAACCCAAACAAATTGATATCTTAACATAATCAACCCACGTAAATAAATGACTCAGGAATAAAACCTTATTGGGCCCAAAATTACGAATCATGCTTCAAAATGACCAAAACGCCCCTAGGGGTAATTCATGCAAAACAACTCGCGCTCAATGATTGGTTAGTGATTAATGGATGCAAAAAAAATGAAATGTCCCGCGCCATGACTGTCTAAATGTAAGGGTAAAATTTGGGGTATTACAGTTGCCCCTATTTAAATAGCTACACCAGACGATTTGAGTGACAGAGACTCGAGGAATCGTGGTGGAGAGATTTAAATATAGATAACCGAAAATTTTGCCCTTATATGCGGCGATATGCAATGCTATGGACAAAGCGAGAATATATTAATGCAGATGATATGATGTGTATGCTGGAATGATGAATTGCGAAAATGCTGACGAATGCGACGATACAGGGACGGACGCTACGAGAAGAAACACACTGGGGAGAACGACGCGCTGGGACACAGCACAAACCCTGGGGAATTCTAAAATGATGGTCAGCTGGTGCAAACACGACCAATTGTCATTTTTAGACCGGGAACGAGATTCTCAAATGGAGATGGCACCTATGAGACGGCCTCCACTAGGGAATCTAAAAGTAAAACTGAATCATGTACGATTGCAAGATCGATCACAGAATGCATGGAGCATTGAGCAAAGAATAACATCCAAGCTTTTGTAACCTATCCCTCGTGACAGGATCAAACGGACTTTTCGGGAATCCGTAGCAAATATACAGGGTAAAAAACCGACTGTATGTCAAAATAAATGGACTTTAAGAATAAGATCCTTAAATGGAGATGGCACCTATGAGATGACCTCCACTTGGGAATGTCTAATAATAACTGGATCTGCACGATTGTAAGATCGATTACAGAATGTTGGAGCATCGAGCAAAGAATAACATCCAAGCTTCTATAGACTATCCTTCGTGATGGGATCAGACAGACTTTTCGGAAATCCGTATCAAATATACAGGGTAAAGACCGGCTGTATGCCAAAATAAATGGACTTTAATGGGAAATGCCCTGATAAGCTTCTCGAGGGAGAACTGTCACTTATCGTTGGAAGGGACTTATGTGCCAAAATGAATAAGCACTCAAATAAAGAGGTTGCTGCTTATCTGATATATAAATCTTCTCATACTTAAGGTCGGCGCCTGGAATATGATTCTGAATGAACTTCTTCATACTTCAAGATCGTGCTCTCCTGAATATGATTCCGCTCCTTCTTTTACTAAAGGGTAAATGAACTTCTTCATACTTCAAGATCGTGCTCTCCTGAATATGATTCCGCTCCTTCTTTTACTAAAGGGTAAATGAACTTCTTCATACTTCAAGATCGTGCTCTCCTGAATATGATTCCGCTCCTTCTTTTACTAAAGGGTAAATTGAACTTCTTCATACTTCAAGATCGTGCTCTCCTGAATATGATTCCGCTCCTTCTTTTACTAAAGGGTAAATGAACTTCCTCATACTTCAAGATCGTGCTCTCCTGAATATGATTCCGCTCAAACCTCCCCGTATTTCAAAATCGTGCTCTCCTGAATACGATTTGGTTCAAAACCTCCCTATACTTCAAGACGACAAGGAAAATGGAAGCCCAACTTCTCAATGGAGATGGCCATTTGCTGCGAGTCATAACGAAGATAGGATCGGCTTCTTAGGTGAGAAATGTCGTATACTGATGTTGTAAGATGTAAAGTGTTGTACTGATAGATCTTCCAGGCGTGAACTGGCGTGTATCTGTAAAGGATTGCGGTTGAAAGATAGTGCAAAATAAATGCACGTCCGGTTGGGCTTGACGATCGACAAGACTGAGATTCAATCTAGGATCGAGCTAGAAAGAAAACTGGTAATCAAGACTCCATCGAGGGAATGAACTCGATGGGTAGATATCTTATCCTGGCGAGGAAAGATAGCTGAAGTAACCGTCATCCACGAGGATCGAGCTCCGTAGGGAAACTTGGAAACACATATGTATTTTGTGCTTAGGGCTGACAATCTATTTGGAGAGAATAGACCGACCCAGTTACTCGGCGGTAACAACCAGTGATGGCGAGACACAATGAACCTGCGAATGCTAATGCATATATTAATGCATATGTTAATGTGAACGTATGTGAATGTCTATGTATGTAAATATGCAGGATGTTATGAAATGAGTATGTAATGAGTATGTAATGAATATGTAATGAATATGTAATGAAATAGGCATGTGATGCTTAGGCCCTTGCGTAGGCTGACGAAACAGACTAGGGACGAGAGATGAAATAAACATCTCGACGGAGATACCCTGCGTTCTCTGCAACCAATACGTCAATCATGGGAAGAAATGGTAGGACCAAATCTGGTTTCAAAATTCTGAATTCTCTGGGGAGAAAGTAATTTGCTTGGGTGCACAGTATCACGTCTTCTCATGGGGAGAGGAAAACCTGAGGGACACTTTCGAGTTACCCAAGAAAAAGTTGTCAGCTTATAGTCTCTCTGGGGACTGTGTCAGAGCGATGATTTAAAAGTGTTTCTGCAACAATGAGATTTTCGAGGAGTGAAGAGATCCTTCCGAAATTTCCACTAGTCAAAGTAATTTCTTATATTTCGATTGCATTTTTAAAGAACAGTTTTAAAAATTTTCAATGCACCTTTCATTTTCAAAATTTTAAGAATAAATGCATTTTGCATAACAATAGAAAACCAGAGTAATGCACCAAGGAATGTAAGTAACAAAATGGTATCTTTTATTAAAGGATGGCAGCTTGCTAAGGGCATAGCTCCACAGATGATTATGCTTTGAAATTGGCAACATGGGAAAAGGTTACATTGAATCCAACGACCCCTACTGACACTAATAACTAAGACTAATCCAGAATCTTGCTTTGGACGAGAATGAACGAACTGGAAAATGGCTCTCATGCGGAAAGTGTGTTTACGATGATCGGTGTTTTCTGATGCAATGAAATGCCTTTGTCCCTAACTTTTGCCTGGACCGCCCTTTCGGGTTTTCAATCCACCGGGACACTCCTTTTTGCCTAAGCCGCCCTTTCGGGTTTTCAACTTAGCGAGCTTTTTATTATTATTTCTTTTTCAACCCTTACTTTTGCCTAAATCGCCTTTTGCAGGTTTTCGACTTAGCGGGTTTTTTAGGCATAATATTTTCGGACTGCATCAGAATTCACGGGATGTGCCAGCTCTTCACCATCCATTGTTGTAAGTATCAGAGACCCTCCAGAGAAAGCAGTCTTTACAACAAATGGGCCTTCATAATTGGGCATCCACTTTCCACGCATATCTTTATGTACTGGCAAGATCTTTTTGAGTACGAGCTCTCCTTGACAGAACTCACGGATACGAATCTTCTTATCAAACGCTCTTTTCATCCGTTTCTGATATAATTGCCCATGGCACATAGCGGTCATGCGTTTCTCGTCAATGAGATTCAACTGATCTAGTCTGTCTTGAACCCACTCAGCTTCTTCAAGTTCAGCTTCCATCAACACCCTTAAAGAAGGTATCTCTACTTCAATGGGGAGTACAGCGTCCATTCCATACACCAATGAGAAAGGTGTTGCCCCTGTCGAAGTTCGCACTGAGGTCCTGTATCCATGCAAAGCAAACGGTAACATCTCATGCCAATCTTTGTAAGTCACGACCATCTTTTGCAGGATTTTCTTGATATTCTTATTCGCAACTTCAACAGCCCCATTCATTTTAGGACGGTACGGAGAAGAATTGTGATGCGTGATCTTGAAACTGTCACACAGCTCTTTCATAGTCTTGTTATTCAGATTGGTGCCATTGTCAGTTATTATCCTACTTGGAATTCCATAACGGCAGATAATTTCTTTCCTGATGAAGCGGGCCACCACTTGCTTAGTCACGTTGGTGTAGGAGGCAGCCTCTACCCACTTGGTGAAATAATCAATAGCAACAAGGATAAAACGATGACCATTAGAAGCCTTCGGCTCGATTGCTCCAATCATGTCAATGCCCCACATTGAGAACGACCATGGTGAAGACAAAACATTCAACGGTGACGGAGGCACATGCATTTTATCAGCGTAAATTTGGCACTTATGGCATTTCCTAGCGTATTGGATGCAGTCAGCTTCCATGGTTAACCAATAATATCCAGCCCTTAACATCTTTTTAGACATAGCATAACCATTGGCATGAGTTCCGAAGGTCCCCTCGTGAATCTCTTGCAGTAACATGTCCGCTTCCCGTTTATCGACACATCGGAACAAAACCATGTCGTGATTTCTTTTGTATAACACACCATTACTGATAAAGAATTTTGAAGCCAGTCTTCTCAACGTTTTCTTGTCCAGACCGGTAGCACCATCGGGATACTCTTGCTTGACGAGATAGTTCTTGATGTCATGAAACCAAGGCCTTTCATCCACCTCATCCTCTTCTACTACTTGACGATAAGTGGGCTCAACTTTGCGTTCAATATGGATAAGAGGCGCTTCATTAACGAATTTAACTTTCCACATGGATGCTAACATGGCTAAAGCATCAGCAACGTGATTCTCAGATCTAGGAACATGCTCGAACTCTATCTCGTCGAAATACTTAATCAGCTCGACAATGTAGTCCTTATAAGGGACTAACTTCTCATTCTTCGTTTCCCATTTGCCTTGTACTTGGTAAATAACCAAGGCTGAGTCACCACTTACTTTGAGAAGTTTGATTCGGAGGTGAATGGCTGCTTCGAGGCCAAGAATACATGCTTCATACTCTGCGACGTTATTAGTACACTCAAAGTCTAACCTTGCTGTAAACGAAGTGAAACCACCCTTTGGGTTCATCAGTACGGCGCCTATACCATGCCCATTGAAATTCGAGGAACCATCAAACATCATCCTCCACCAAAGACCTGGTTCTGGACCTTCGCTCGGATCTGGCTCTTCACAATCTCTCTTGATCAACAAAATATCCTCATCAGGAAAGTCAAACTTGAGAGGTTCATAATCTTCAACTGGCTGATCTGCAAGATAATCCGATAAAATACTACCCTTAATTGCCTTTTGGGGTACATACTGGATGTCATATTCAGATAACAACATGTGCCAATGGGCTAGCCTCCCGGTTTGAGCAGGTTTTTCAAAGATATACTTGATCGGATCCATTTTAGAAATCAACAAAGTGGTATGACAGACCATGTATTGCCGGAGGCGCTTAGCGGCCCATGCCAACGCACAACAAGTTTTCTCCAATGGCGAGTATCTGTTTTCACAATCGGTAAACTTCTTGCTCAGATAATAAATCGCATGTTCCTTTCTTCTAGTCTCATCATGTTGCCCAAGTACACAGCCCATAGACTTCTCAAGAACAGTAAGGTACATAAACAACGGTCTTCCAGGTACGGGAGGAATCAGAATAGGGGGGTCTTGCAAATAACTCTTAATTTTCTCAAACGCTTTCTGACAATCAGGGTTCCACTCAACTGTCTGTCCCTTACAAAGCAATTTGAATATCGGCTCACAAGTAGCGGTCATGTTAGAGATAAACCTGGAAATATAATTCAAACGTCCCAGGAAGCCTCTAACTTGTGTCTCGGTTTGCGGAGCTGGCATATCTTGAATGGCTCGGACTTTGTCAGGATCTACCTCAATCCCTCGTTAGCTAACAATAAAACCAAGCAATTTTCCGGATCTGACACCGAAGGTACACTTAGCAGGATTCAATTTCAACTGATATTTCCTGAGTCGTTCAAACAACTTCACCAAATGGTCTAGATGTTCCTCTTCACTCTGAGATTTGGCTATCATATCGTCCACATACACCTCGATCTCCTTGTGCATCATATCATGAAAAAGAGTGGTCATAGCGCGTTGGTAAGTTGCCCCTGCGTTCTTTAAACCGAAGGGCATGAATTTGTAGCAGAAGGTTCCCCAAGGAGTAATGAAAGTAGTCTTCTCTCTATCATCGGGATCCATTTTGATCTGATTATAGCCAGAGAAACCATCCATAAATGAGAACAACGCAAAACTGGTTGTATTATCTACAAGTGTATCAATATGTGGCAGAGGGAAGTCATCTTTTGGACTTGCTTTGTTCAGATCCCTGTAATCCACACACATCCTAACTTTACCGTCCTTCTTGGGCACTGGCACAATGTTGGCAACCCAATCTGGATATTTTGCAACTGCTAAGAAACCTGCATCCAACTGTTTTTTAACCTCATCTCGAATTTTCAAAGCCATGTCGGGTCTCGTTCTTCGAAGCTTTTGTTTGATAGGTGGACAATCTGGCTTAAGTGGTAGCTTGTGAACAACAATATCTGCGTCCAGACCAGGCATATCTTGATACGACCACGCAAACACATCAATATATTCTTTTAACAGCTCAATTAACCTCTGCTTAACCTCTGCCCCAAGCATCGCACCAATCTTGACCTCTTTCTTATTCTCATCTATACTAAGATTAATTAAGTCCACCTGCTCTTTATGCGGTTGGAGCTCTGTGTACTCGTACTCAATCAATCTTATCAGTTCAGCGGGTACTTCAAAATCTTCTTCACCCTCATCTTCAGCTTGATTGATGGGTGCATCCCAGTTAGGAGTGTCAATAAAGTCATTGGATCCAACAAGGTTTACGATGTCTCTGCATGATGGAAGGCTTACTTAATTAAAATGCTCAAAGATATGTAAGATAAGAAATGAAATGCTATTTTTGTTTTATTTTTGAAAAAGGTTGCCAATTTCATTTTTTTTTAGGTGAAAACGAAAAACGCAAATGAACCAAAGTGGAATTGAACAAAATGCCTTTATTAATATCCTTTTTAAAAATGAAAGGTGGCCCAAACAAAACGACCTTATAGCCTTGGGCAGAGCTACGGATTTTTATTTGAAAACGTAAATGAAAAATGCTAAAATTACTTTGACAATGGAAAGATAACAGGGATCTCTACGGCCTCCCAGTTGTTCAAAGCTGCATCACCCTTAAACACCAGGTTGCTCAGATCTTCATCTTCCTCACAGTCGCTGACGGCATTGATTTGGAAACCTCCGCTGACAAATACCTCTTGGATAACCTTCAGACGCCCTTCGATAGTTGTGGCAACTTCATTCTGAGTTGGTTTGTAACCCAACCCAAAGCGATCAGTCTTGGTCTTGACGTCAATTACCTCTCCCCAACCTTCAGGAATGCCCCTGTCAATTGTTGATTTGGTACTCTTCAGAGATGTAAAAGATGGATTACCCTGACCCATTGTCTCTTCGACTTCTAATAGAACAGCATTGGCGATCTCGAGTGCTTGAAAGGAGATTTCCAAAGCATCATCACCGGCCTCGATGTAACGGAAAGACGACAGGTTACTGACCATCAGATCCTCCTCACCGTGTATAATAACCAACTTTCCATCGATCACAAACTTCATCTTTTGATGCAACGTTGAGGTTACTGCCCCAGCGGCATGAATCCACGGCCTTCCAAGTAAGCAGCTGTAATTGGGATTAATGTCCATGACTTGAAACGTGATATTAAAAACTTGCAGACCAATCAGGATAGGAAGCTCAACCTCTCCCATTACCGACCGACGAGAACCATCGAAAGCCTTGACGATCAAAGGAGTAGGTTTCAACACAGTCTCTTTGAAAACCAACTTATCAAGAACCCTCTTGGGTAAAACATTCAAAGAAGAACCGGTGTCCACTAGTACTCTTGCTAAATTGTCCTCCTGACATTTCACTGATATATGTAAAGCACGATTATGATTCGGACCCTCCTTTGGTAACTCTTCGTTGCCGAAACTAAGGGTGTTACATGCGGTCAGATTGGCAATCACACTATCAAACCGACTGGTGCTGATATCTTGATCCACATGTGCTTGAGTCAAAACTTTTTGCAAGGCCATCCTATGAGCGGGTGAATTCACCAACAGAGATAAAATCGAAATCTTGGAAGGAGTCTGATGAAGTTGATCGATAACTTTATAGTCACTTTTCTTGATGATCCTCAAAAACTCAGCATCTTCATCATTCGCAACGGCTCCCTTGCCTTTGTCTTTGGCAGGCACTGGGATACTAGCTATTTCCTTAGGTGGGCCCTCATTGATACGGGGAGTATACACACGGCCACTGCGAGTCATCCTGCTTGCCTCTGCGATGTTGGTCACCGTGTCCTTAACCTCTTCATTTGGAATAATCTTCCCAGACTCCTTGTCAATCATCGTCACGTCATATTTCCAAGGCACAGCTTTAGGATCACTGAAAGGAAACGGACCTGGTCTTCGAATAACTATAGGCTTAAGCTGATTCACCTCAGGGATAGACGACTTTGGTATATCAAACACGGGATTGGCAGAACTTGCCCCTGACAGATTAAACACTGGTACCTTACCCTTTGATTCAGGCTGATGGAAGACAGGCTCAACCACAGCGACCTCATCCTTCTTGGCTTGGCCTGTCACCTGTAAAACCCCCTCGTCAATGAACCTCTGAACATCATTCTGAACCAACACACAACCCTTAATACTGGCTTCACAACTTACACATGCAGCATGGGACGTATCTACCAGACCGGCTTCAAACAACTTTGCATGGAATATCTTAAGAGGAGTCTTAATCTGATCAACATCACGGACATAACCATCCTCAGAATCGGCATTAATGGCATTAACACTCTCATGGTTAGGAAAAGGGTTCTTCTTAACATTCGGTTGAGGATCTTCAAATGACAAAATCTTCTTTTCCAATAAATCCCTGACAAGATTTTTGAGAGCATAACAGTTCTCCAGATCATGACCAGGCGCACCCTCATGAAATAAACAATGAGCAGCGGCGTTGTAATTGGCGGGTAGAGGATTAGGAGGCGGACCCAAAGCTCGAGTAGTAATTAGACCTTGCTTGACTAATGAGGGATACAACTCGGTGAAAGTCATTGGAATCGGCGGACAAGGTTTATACGTTCTCTTGTTCGGAACATTCTGGCGAGGAGCCGGATTCTTTGGCTGTTGATGGGCAGGAGCGTTGGGCGCTTGTTGATAGTTGATAGGAGGCGGATAAACAGGAGATTGTTGCATAGGTTGATACATAGGAACCTGTTGATTGAACGAAGGTGCAACAGCTGCCACATAGGGTTGTTGAGCATACTGGATCGGGTACCCTTGAGGTTGAGCATAACCTTGCGGATATTGATCAAATTGGTCCCTTCGTCTACCAGAGGATATAGCATTAGTCTCACCTTCTTTCTTCTTCTGAGAGCTGTACGAAGGTTTCTTCGGCTGATCCTTTGAAACGCCATGATTACTTGTCATTTTACCGCTTTTCATACCTAATTCAATCTTGACACCCACAGCAACGATGTCAGAGAAATTCGAAGTTACACTACCCACCATTCTTTCGTAAAATTCTGGACGAACCGTGTCAACAAACCAATCAGCTAACTCTTTCTCGGTCAAAGGAGGTTCCACTTGTGAAGCAATCTCTCTCCACCTTTGAGCGTACTCTTTGAATGACTCAGAACTCTTTTGTGACATACTCAACAACTGTCTTCTGTCAGGAGCCAGATCCATATTGTACTTGTAGTGTTTGATGAAAGCGTCAGATAAATCTTGGAAACTCTTAATGCGAGATTGGTCCAAAGTTAAGTACCACTTGGAAGAAGCACCCTTCAAACTGTCTTGGAAACAATGAATCATCAATTTATCATTCTCAACATGGGCAGCCATTTTGCGATAGTACATGATCAGATGGCTCTTAGGACAAGTGGCACCTTCATAACGATCGAAGTTCGGAGTTTTGAACTTCGGGGGAATAACCAAACCTGAGACCAAACAAACGTCCCTTACAGCAGTCCCAAAAATTTGATCGCCCTCTACCTTTTTCAATCTCTGGGCGATAGTGTCTACTTCCTCACGAAGCTTGTCATGTTTCTCATAACCTTCGACATTCTCATCAAGGTTATCAAAGACGGTCTCATTGAAATACGGTTGCACACGGGTGTGTACAACAGGTGGTGCAAAGATAGGAGCCCCCCTAGAAACTTCGGAAAGTAAGGGCACGGCTTGCTGAACAGGCTGATTAATCGGAACAGTGGCTTGAGGAGGCACAAAACCTGGAGCAAGACCATAAGGTGGGTCCCTTGCTACGGTCACATTCGGTGGAGGGTCCACAGTAATGCCAGTAATCTCTGAAACAACAGTGGGCTGGGTATCCATCTTAGCATTCATGACATGTAACAATTCAATCATACGCCCCATACCCCCTCGAAGGTCTTCAAGCTCGTTGCTAAGGCGATCAATCTCTTTTGTCTGATCCTCCATTCTCTTCCGAATTTGAGCTCTGGTGTTGTACTGGTGCCGAGGACTCAGGGTGACGAAACTAGAAGGCGAGAGAACCGAACATGAGAAAACGGAAGACACATGCAATGCAAGAAAGTATATGATGCTATGATGCAAATGCAAATGGAGATTTCGTGGAATTCAAACATTTACGAATGTCGTGGGGTGCCAAAAAAAATTCCTTGTTTTTTCGTTCTTATTTTATCCCGCGATATAAATGATGTTTGAATTCCATGAAATACAATGCAATGGGATGCTTTATGGATGCCATGCACATGAATACACAAAACCCTAGGTTAAAAGTCATGAGTGGAGTTAAGCTCTACCCATCCCCAAAAGGAGTGTACTATAGGTTAGTTGTACCTGCAGAACAAGGTTCTAAAAAGTGCCCAAAGTCATCAGCCCATCTTTCGGATATTATCAACCTTCCGATTGACTCAAGGGTTAATAATATTCTCAAGAGAACCTCTTTTGAGTGTAGTATCGCGTAGCAACCAGTGTAGGACTACTCCCACATAGTTCCCGCACTACGTCCTAAATAAAGCCGAGGTGGTGTAAAGGTACTACGGTTCCCAATATCACAGACTCCAATCGACCATGGAAAAAGTTTTCACGATTATACTCGATCAACCGAACCATTTTCTAAAGGGTCTCCACTGAGCGGTGATTCTCGAATCAGCTTGGTCGGGATTCGACTCCCTATAAGCTTCATCGAATATATCCCCATCCTATAATAATGTCACTAGTCCGGGCGTAGGACTTATCTCACAACACAAGGAACAGTCCCCCAAATCAAAGCACAAATATATACATGCAAATGAATAGTAAAACAGATAGTAATAAATATGAACAAGTTAGGGATAACCCTCAAAACTTTAGGACTCCCCAGTGAAGTCGCCATTTTCTGTTGCGGTGGAAATAGGATCACAAACTATTAATGAGTTTGAATCGCAATTCAATTCACAACCGCTCTTTGATTTATCCGAAGGAAAAGGTCAAAAGAGGGAAAACCTATTTTTGCATCGTAAACACAATGCGGGGAGATTCTAGGATTCGGGGGTTGATTAAGCTTAGGGAAGGTACTAGCACCCTAAACTTCTGTAGTACTCTACAGGAACCTTTTGTTCAAATGTTTACTATTTGCTTTATTTATTTGCTTAAGGTATATGTACAAAGGGATTAAAAGTGAGAAAATAAACCTAAGGGGTTAATTCTAAGTTTACTCGGCAAGACATCGCATCTTGTGCCTACGTATCCTTACGGGAGTGGAATCAGAGTAATCGTAGTTCCCCTCAAAAGGGAGGTTAGAGACTTCTTGACTGTGGTCAAGGTCTCAAGGGGAATAAACGCATCTTAAGGACACGCTTACGTGGAGTGTAGAAACTCCAAATCTCTACGTTGAAATGTTAAGTTATAATTAGGGTTAGGTTAGGGATTCCACGACGGGAAACCCTAAAATGAGCGCGGCGGCTCTTTGACCTAATGCTAGGGGTAAAATTGTAATTTTGTCCACAGCGAGACATGTGTGAAAATTAGGGTTTGTAGTTTGTGAGGGTTTGAAGTTGAGGACTATTGGCGCGGCGACCAAAAGCTAGACCTAACCTTCGGATGTGTGCAATGTGACAAGAATATTGATGAATGTGTGAGATAACTGAATTGTGCAAACAGAGAATAATGACAGAAATTAAAACCATACATGCAGAAATCTAAAGGCAGGAATTAAAGCGCGATTGTTAGGGTTCGCGAGATTACAACTGAGAAGCAGTTACAATAATAATAACTTTAAAGAAAACACCACGTAATAGTAGTGAACAAGAGCTGCAGAATGAACACACGCGTTAATGGGCAAAGTCAGACGGTAATTGGTCGAGTCAGGAGAAAAAGTGCAATATTGAAGATTTTTGTTGTTTTGAAATAGATGTTAAATGAATTTATAAAAAAAGAAAGAGTAATATTAGTTAGAAAAATATTTTAAATTTAATCTGAAAAAATTTAATTTACATATTTTAAAATGATTCTTAAGTTATTTATTTGGAAAAAAGGTTTTTAATTTTATAAAAAAAAGATTTTAAGTTATTGGTTTTAAAAAAAGAGTTTTTTAAGTTTATTATAAAAAGTTTTTTTTTATTATTATTTATATAAAAAATGTTAATATTAGTTTTAAAATTTTAATACTAATTATATAAAAAAATTAAAAAAAAAGTAAAAAGAAATAAAAAAAGGGTTGGGCCGGTCATCACTCCCGGACCCAACCCGGTTGGTGAGACATTGAAAAGGAAAACACAAAATAGGGTTTCAGAAACCATATCCCTCGCGGCGCCGTTTCGGTACTTTCTCCTTCATCTCTCTCTCTCTCTCTCAATCTCATCGCGATTTTGCTCATTCTTCTTCTCCGTTTATGGCTTCTGTTTCCGCTTTTTCCTGAAAACAGAACAAAACAACATGTTAACCAAGTGATGGCTTACGTTTCCGGTTTCACGGCGGGATGACGACGATGATGACACCAAGAATTTCCTCGTGTCTGAGTCTAACAGGCTTTGGCGTTTTTATGGATGATCAATGGTGATATTGGTCGATGATGAGTTCTCTGAGGCGGGGAGGTGATCGTCGTTGATTACCCACCGTCGGTGAAGGCGATCACGGTGTTCACAGGTGCTTTGCGCGTGATTGTTGTGCGCCGTTTCCTCGTGTTCTCCGCCGTTGTTCTCTAGGGTTTCAACGAGGTTTGCTTCGCCGCTTCTTGTCTAGGGTTTCACTCAGGTGGTATCGTTCCCTTTTATAACCCTCTTTTGACTCTCTTTTGGGCCTTGGATTTGCGTTGATTTTTCGTTATTTTTGCAGATGGATTTTGAATAAATGATGATTTGATTGGGATTTTTTTTGATATGATTTTGGGCTCGTGATTTGTTTCTGATACGATTTTTTTCTGATCTGATTCAAAGCTTTCCATTTTCGGGGTTCACTGATTGAATGTTACTTGTCCCTATTTTCGGATATGGATTCGCTCGGATTTCATTTGATCTGTTTGATATCTGAACTGATTTGTTTTGATTTTATTTGGACATTGCTTTGGATTTCGATCTGATTTGTTGGATATCTGAACTGATTTGTTTTTGATGAACTTGTTTCGTTCAGTTTGGTTATCAGTTGGAATTCACTTATTTTTCCTCTTCTTTTTCAGCGAATTGAGGCTGATGCTTCGACCGAGTCAGAATGGCCGAGAAGGTTACGCGGCGATGACGACATCACAGTCTGAGCTACCAGGGCATCCGTTCTTGTTTCTACTCTCGATGATTGTTGGGAGCTGGAGACACTCTAATTGTTTCTCTCCCGGCAGCTCGAGTCTCCGCCCAGTGATGAGTTTACTGAGGGCGTGATTAAACATATCAGCTTGGTGTTGTTGGTGCACCGTTATAGCTTGCCTTGTCTCAACTGATTTCACTGTAAGTTTAGGGCTATGATGTATGAACTGAGCCCTTGTTGCCATGTTCGATTTTTCCATGTGAACCTCAAATTTGGTTGGATGTTGTTGTTGATTCT
Source organism: Lathyrus sativus (assembly GCA_963859935.3). Classification (NCBI taxonomy): domain Eukaryota; kingdom Viridiplantae; phylum Streptophyta; class Magnoliopsida; order Fabales; family Fabaceae; genus Lathyrus; species Lathyrus sativus. The sequence goes on along the minus strand of OZ012735.1, from coordinate 911,363,787 downwards.
GATTCGAACCACATTGCACTTGATTTCGTGATATGATTTGTGCTGTTCTGATGCAGTTTGATTATTGAGTTTTTTCCAGATGTTGACCAGTTGGGGTTTTGTTCGAGGCGAGTTCCAATTGATTTGTTTTGTAATCCAATTTTGGTGCAATGGAGTTGGATTCTTGAACTGAACTTGTTTTCTGAACTGATGCGATTACGTGAGCTTATCCTTGCTCCTTCTGGTATGATTTGTGCTATGACTCTGTGTTGTGATTTTGTGCTGTTGTCTGCTGCAATTCGGTGTGGTTATTCACGTTTTTCGTGACTTGCCATTCGAACTGGTTCAAATTGAAACTTGCCTTTAACTGATGCTGCTGAACTTTTTGATACTTTGTTTGATGCAGTTCAATGCAGTTTGGTTTGTATTTCATTTGTCTGTTCTGTTTGAACTTGACTTTCATGGACTCAGCTTATGAATTGCTTTGGTTTTGAGTTCTGAATTCTGAACCTGGTACTGATGCTGTTGTGGATTTCAGGCGTCGGATAACCTTGAAGCCAAAGTGGTTCATACCCGTCGGCATCCGGGTTTATGACCAATCAGTTTGGAAATCCAATTGCGGCAAAAGCGAATCAGTCCTGCTTCTTTTATCACTTCTATCTCTCGGATGTCCCGCATGATAAGAACGGATGTTACTTGATCTGACGCCAACGGCGCGGATTGGTAACGGGGGTAGGACGCAGCCTCGGTTGTGCCACTCCCGGCACTCGATGATGACGCTGTTCTGAGAGTGTCAAAAATAATTTCTAACCCCTTCTATTCTGTTCTGTTTCCCTTTGCGCAGGTTAATCAGAGATTTGCGGAGAAGATCGAGGAAAAATCAAATGCAGAACCCAACGAGTTTTCTTTTAGGACTTAGGACCTTTTGGGAATGCCGTCTTTATTTCTCTTCTGTAACTTGTAATAAAAGTATTATGAAATAATTCAATAATATATTTTTTTATCCAAATTATTTCCACTTGTAAATTATGATAAAGATATTATGAATAAACTTCCAATGTGTTATCCCAATTCACTTTCTCTTTACAAATTATAATAATAATAGAATATTATGAATAAAATTCACACATTCTATTAAAATCACTTTTCAATTTCTTTTCCATGATTTAATTTGCTGCAAACACCTCAACCTCCGATTAAACCTCACCAGTCAACTATTCCTGAATAAAGGTTGAAATTAATTCGATCCAATCTTGCATAATAAACTTAGTACCCTCAACATGAATAAGTTCCATTAATCAGCCGAAGTTTCACTGTTTTCCCTTTAAAATGAACTGGAAGATATAAGAATGAATTCTTGCCAAAACCATGTTTCCCAGACCAGATTCTCGCATCGCCTTGAACCCAAACAAATTGATATCTTAACATAATCAACCCACGTAAATAAATGACTCAGGAATAAAACCTTATTGGGCCCAAAATTACGAATCATGCTTCAAAATGACCAAAACGCCCCTAGGGGTAATTCCTGCAAAACAACTCGCGCTCAATGATTGGTTAGTGATTAATGGATGCAAAAAAAATGAAATGTCCTGCGCCATGACTGTCTAAATGTAAGGGTAAAATTTGGGGTATTACAACAAGAAATGGCCAGAACCATGATTAATGAGACTAATATGGCTAAACACTTTTGGGCAGAAGCAATAAATACATCGTGTTATATTCAGAACAGAGTGTCTGTAAGACCTCTTCTGGAAAAGACTCCTTATGAATTGTGGAGGAATAGAAAGCCCAACATTTCTTATTTCCATCCTTTTGGATGTGTTTGTTTTATTCTGAATACTAAGGATAATCTGAACAAGTTTAACTCTAAAGCACATAAGTGTTTTATGATTGGATATTCTGAACGCTCTAAAGGCTACAGAGTATACAATACTGAGACACAGATTGTGGAAGAATCAATTCATGTCAGATTTGATGATAAGCTTGGCAATCAAAAGCCAAAGCATTCTAAAATTTCTGTAGATAGAGAAGTTCTTCTCACAGACTCTGAAGAACCAGAAGCAAACACAGTTCCAACTAAAGAACAAGAAGCAACGTCAGATGCTACTCCATTGGCTGCTCATCTGCAAAGCTTAACTATTTCTGAAGAACCAACTCCTAAAGGATCCTCCAGAATCAAATCTTCTCATCCAGAGGAAATGGTTATTGGAAAGAAGGATGACCCCATCAGAACAAAATCTTTTCTCAAATCATCTGGGACATCATTGTTTGGTTTGGTGTCAATTATTGAACCTACCTCTGTGGATGAAGCTCTGCAAGACAATGATTGGATACTTGTTATGCAAGAGGAGCTAAACCAATTCACAAGGAATGATGTTTGGGATCTGGTTCCAAGACCAAAAGGATTTAATATTATTGGAACGAAATGGGTTTACAGAAACAAGCTAAATGAGCAAGGAGAAGTCATCAGAAACAAGGCTAGATTGGTTGCTCAAGGCTACAGTCAGCAAGAAGGTATTGATTACACAGAGACATTTTCTCCTGTGGCAAGGCTAGAATCTATACGTTTGCTTATTTCTTTTGCTGCACAGAATAACATCACTCTTTATCAGATGGATGTTAAAAGTGCTTTCTTAAATGGCTTAATAGAAGAAGAAGTTTATGTTCATCAACCTCCTGGATTTGAAAATGAAAATTTTCCAGAACATGTTTTTAAATTAAAGAAATCACTTTATGGCCTAAAGCAAGCGCCCAGAGCTTGGTATGAGAGGTTGAGTAATTTTTTTCTAGAAAATAATTTTATCAGAGGAAAGGTTGATACTACTATTTTCTTTAAATTAATTAAGAAAGACATTTTAATCTGTCAAATTTATGTAGATGATATTATTTTTGGAACAACAAATATTACACTTGGAAAGGAGTTTGCTGAGTCTATGCAGGCAGAATTTGAAATGAGCATGATGGGAGAATTAAAATTCTTTCTGGGAATTCAAGTCAATCAAACTCCCGAAGGCACCTACATACATCAGACAAAGTATGTGAAAGAGCTTCTGAAGAAGTTCAACATGACAGAGAGTAAGTTAGCTAAGACTCTAATGCATCCAACTAGCACTCTAAGAAAAAAAGAGGTAAGTAAAAAGGTAGATCAGAAGCTGTACAGAGGTATGATTGGCTCTCTTTTGTATTTGACTGCTTCTAGGCCTGATATTCTTTTTAGTGTTTGTCTTTGTGCTAGATTCCAATCAGATCCTAGAGAATCTCACTTAACAGCTGTTAAGAGAATTCTGAGGTATCTGAAAGGTACTACTAACGTGGGTTTGTGTTACAGAAGATCTGATGAATTTAAATTAGTTGGCTTCTGTGATGCTGATTATGCTGGAGACAGAGTTGAACGTAAAAGTACTTTTGGAAGCTGTCAGTTTCTGGGAGGAAAGCCTCTGAAGAAGACTCTTCTGTGAAGGCTAAATGTTTCAAGCATTCAAATAACCCTTCTGCTGGTTTATCTCCAATTTTGGAAACTGTGACAGAAACTCCAACATTTCAACCTCCTCCTCCCTATGACCCTATTCCTACTCTCTCTCCTCAACACACCACTTCTGAACACATTCCATCTGAAAATGTTCATGACTCTGTTCCCTCTCTTCAACCACAACCACAAACATCTAAACACCTATCACAACCATCTGAACCTCAACCCTCTGAACCACAACCCTCTGAACCCAATCCTTCTGAACCTTACCCATCTGACCCTGAACCTGAAATTCTTGATATTATTCCTCTTATGACTGTTCACCCTATTTCATTTGAATCATCTTATTCTTATTCAAGTCTTTCACATCACCCACTCATAACTCTCCTAACCATCCTCAGAAAATTCCCTCTTCTACTCCCATTCCATCTCACCCACAAGCTAAATCTTCATTTTCTGTTGAACCTTCTTTCTCATACACCCTTAGGAAATCGTTTGTAGAGGCCTATCTGAAACCAAAACCTAAATCTAGACCAGATGTTGGAACTATGTTATCCAGTTTTGAAACAGAGATACAATTATGGTTCACTAATGTTAGGGAGAATTGCCTCCACAACATGAATCCTAATGTTTCTGAAGAACTTTGGGATGCATTCAGAAGAAGATTCAATTCAGTGACTTTGAATCTTAAGGAAGCGTGCTCTAAAAATGCACAAGAAATATTTTCTGAAGCCTTGAAACTTACTCTGCTAAGTGTCAGAAGAACCACCATTATATGTCTGGAAAACACACCTGCTGAAATTGTGTGTTCTTCTCCTAAAAAATCTGATGCACTTCAGTCTGGTGAAGGTCTTCTAACTGAAGAAGTTACTCCAGAAGCTCTGGTTACTGAAGAAACTATTGTCTCTAATCAGCCTTCTGTTATGAGTTTAGAAAATGCATTTGATTCAGTGGTCTTAGAGAATGCTCCTGCTTTTGTGGTTATTCCAGATTCAACAGAATTGAAGAAAGATTCTGAAGATATGCAAGACAAGTTTGCTAGGCTAGAAGCAACCAACAGTGAGATTAAGTCTTGGATGGATAAGCAAGAATAGACTACAGAAGAAATCAAGGACTGGATGGCTAAGCAAGAAGAATCAACATCTGAGATCAAGACTTGGATGGCAAAGCAAGAAAAGTCAACTTCTGAGATAACTGATCTTCTGAAGATTTTAGCATCTCGTTCCACTTAATTGTCTTGTTTGTGCACTTCTATGATAATTTTTTGTTTTTGGCTATTTTTTGAGCTTATCAATATATATGTGATTGTTCCTTCTGTTTTATATCTTATATTTGTTTTATTACTCTGAAATTTTTGTCTTAGATGATTTTTTTTAAATCACTTTTTGATATGACAAAAAGGGGGAGAAAATTGAAATTTTGATAGTTCACATAAACAGATACTAAATGGCAACTTAGATATTTTAAAATATAACTAATCATATATTCAGTGTTTCAGAGCTATAACTATTCATCTGACAATATTCAATAGAAGTAACTCTGAACAATCTCTGAGAGTCCACAAGCTTGATCTGACTCTGAAAAGAATACAAGTGTTGAAAGGGAAGTATTTATTTTTTCTAGCAGTATTCATTTCAGGGGGAGATTCATACTCTCAAGGGGAGATATATATTTTTGTTTGTGTTTGAACAAAATTTCATATAGTTTTTATCATCATAAAAAAGGGGGAGATTGTTAGAACACATATTGGTTCTTAATATATCTCAATGTTTTGATGATAACATTAATGAAATTTTGTATAGAGAAAATATATACTCTAATTTTGTTCAAGTGTCTTTTGTTTCAGATATCAAATAAATATCCCTCTGAAGACAAAAAGAACTCCTCTGAACATTATAACGCTAAACTCTGAGCGTAGAAGTGCAGCTGCAGAAGACTCTGAAGCGCTACCTACAAAAGACTCTGAGCGCAGAGTATAAAGATTCAGTATATTTAGAAGACTCTGTGAGAACTAAACGCTGCAAGTACAGAGGCTCAGAGAATCAAGTCAAATCTGATCAAACATTCACGCTAAGCACTTTGCTGCATAACTCTAGATAGAGTGACTCTGATAAAGAAGAACAAGGAACAACATCAGAGGATCTGATGCAAGTATTACTTTCATATTTGTTCATTTGAAAAGATATTATTCAAGAAAGATTCGTTGCTAAACCCAATGTCTACCAATGACACTATTCCTCATTCGTGTATGGCACAGGAATTTAGACAAAAAGGATATGTCTGAACATTCCTCTTCTGTGAAGGAAAAGTCAAAGAAGATAAAAGGCAACAGCTGCACGTTCTTTGAGAAATGGATGTGAAGTCTATTTAAGCAAGTCTTCAACATCATTTTAAGATTGATGGAATACAAAACAATCAAAGAACATATTCAAACAACTTTCTTCAACAAACATACTTGTTTTATTTGTTCTTCATTTTGTGTAAAAATCACAATTGTGATAATAGCTTTTTAGAAGCACTTAAACACATTGTATTTCATCCTTGTAAAAGTTCCTTGAGAGACCAAGTTGTGGTCAGGATTCTTGAGAAGACTAAGACAGTTTGTCTTAGTGATATCACTGTAATCAGGTTTTGATTTAGTGGATTTAGTCCTTGTTTAAGAAAGGCAAAATCACCTTGGTCGGGTGGACTGGAGTAGTTTGAGTTCAAACGAACTAGGATAAAATAACTTGTCATTTTATATTATCATAGTTGTTTTTGAAACCCTTATTCAACCCCCCTTCTAAGTGTTTTTCCTATCTTCAGTCCTAACATCAACTATTTCCATTTGATGTCTTAGGTTGCCTTATTTGTTTCCTTTCGTGTGTACTTTTTATTTGAATTGTTTTGCTTCCATTACTTCTGGTGTGTTTCTGTTTTAGCATATTCAGTTTTGTTTATTTGTTGTTTTTGTCAAGTTTTAGCCCAAAGGGGGAGAAAAGGTGTTTGGGGCTTTTGAGCTTGTGTTGTATGCAGAATGTCCTACCAGATGTTCTATCATTCTGGTTGTGTTTTGGGGCATTGTGTCATATGTCTTGTGTTCCTCATATGCTACTTCTATTGTATGTGCTTCTAATGTGTATGGCTTCTTCCATATGTGTTTCTAGTGTATGTGGCTTCTACTATATGTGTTTATAATATCTTGAACTTTATTAGTTCAAGTTTGTGGCTAAGTTGGTTTTCTTGGGCTTCAGAAAAGTTTCTTCTTCCGTTCTGAGAGGGAGATTTATTCCTCTGTGACAAAGATCGGTTCTATGGTTTAAGGGGAGTATCTTGGATATTCCTGTAGATTTACAACTTGAAATTTGTTGAACTTTGTTGGGAACTTCTTGCATCTCTTTGATTTGTTGTGGAAGCTTTGGCATTTGCTTTGCCAACAACTCCACTTGTTGCAAGAGTAATTTATTTTGAACAATAATAACATTATTCGTTCCCAACTCGATAATTCCCAGTTTTCTTTATAAAGTACCATGGTTTGTGTTGACCTTGATGATCATTTAGTGTCATCTTATCAATGATGGAGACTACATCTTTCGCACTCTTTGACATTAGAGAACCATCAGCCGTAGCATCCAAAAGATTTTTATGAACAAGTTGAAGTCTCTTGCAAAAAATATGCACTTGAGTCAAATCATCAAAACCATGGCCCTTGCACTTTCTCAGCATATATTTGAATCTCTCCCAAGCTTCATTGAGAGATTCGTTCCCTCCTTGCACAAATACCAAAATTGAGGTCTTGGCCTCCATAAATCTTGATTGAGGGAAGAATCATTTAAGAAATTTCTCCTCCAAAACATTCAAATCCATCATCACAAGAGTAGATTGGTCAAGATACCATTCATTCGCCTTCCCAATTAAGGAATGCGAGAATAATCTCTTAAACAAAGATTCCTCTTTGACTTCTGAAGCTCCAGTTGCACCCGCTGTAACACCCCACTCTAAACTATCACGGAAAAATAAGATAAACAACAGAAACAATTCAGAGTGCAGCAAATAAAATCTCATGACGACCGTCATGGATGTCACGACCGTCACGGTCATGACGAGCGTCATGGGGCTGTGACGACCGTCACACTCCCAAATTCTCAGACGCAGCAGAGGTGTCACATTCTACACTTAACCAAAACACATACACCTGCAAAAGATCATTTACTAACATACGTAGCACAAAATTCGGATGAACAAAAAACGATAATTTGTTTAACATTTTAATCATAAAAAGACATGTTATAATACACTTCCAACGATTCGTAGTAATTAAATTCCATTAAAATTCAACAACAAGGAATTCAATTAAAACAATAACATTAATCGTTCATCCCCCCCCCCCAGAGTGCTACGTATCAGAGCGACCAACGACCTTAAACATAAAGCTACAATTTCTTCCGAGTTACCTGCAAATTACCACTAACGGAGGTAACATACAACATAAAGGATGAGATATCAACAATATAACATAAGGCATGATAAAAGTCATGTCAGAATATTATCACAGCATTATAATTCCAGCAGTTCGCATAAATATTAGTAATAATTAAACTGCAACAATTCATTATTCATAACCACAACAATTATCATCATATCTCAGCAACTCATCAAAACAACTCAACAACGCAACTCAACAATGCGACTCATCAATGCGACTCAACTGTGCATATGCATGTGGTACCATTTAGGAGCCAACACTCCAAAACTCGGGACAGGGCCAACACCCCGAACCCATCTAGGAGCCAACACTCCAAAACTCGGGACATGGCCAACACCCCGAACCCATCTAGGAGCCAACACTTCAAAACTCGGGAGACAACTCTCCACAATAATTCGGGAGACAACTCTCCACAATAAATCGGGAGACAACACTCCACAATAATTCGGGAGACAACTCTCCACAATCATTTTATTTTGTCATTAAAGACACAACCGTCGCCAATCCAGGCCAAATGATATGCTATGAGATGCAACTATTATGGACTATAACACAACAACAACAACTGTGCAACAAGGCATCACGCCTACAACCAATTATCCATAACAGAAACATCACATTTTGCATATATTATGGACTCACCATTTCACTCTGTTCATATCAGAGAACTACCAACAGTATCGTTCCTACGAATAAGACTCTAACACATTTTCGCAGAGAACAATTAAAAACAACCTCGTCTCTACAATCGAGAACTCAACAACATTTTCATGTCAGAGAACAACTGACAACATCATTACTACAAATAAGAATTCAACAGATTTTCATATACCTTCATACGGGTAATATAACTACAACTTATCCACGTAATCCAAGGAGAAAATTATAATAACATTTCCTCAACAAATGGGAAATTAGCGCGTGTCGGCGCCGATTCCCAACATTACTACATAAACTAACGACATAAACATTAATGCAGTCATAGACAAACATTAACCCTTAATATTTCTTCAACTTACGGGAACATTACTACGGTAGCGTCACTACAGGAATGTTACTACGGGAATGTTACTACGGTAACGTTACTACGGAAACATTAATCTTTAATATTTCTTTCTTCAACTTACGGGAACATTACTACGGTAACGTTACTACGGGGACATCACTACGGGAACATTACTACGGTAACGCTACTACGGGAACATTAATCTTTAATATTTCTTTCTTCAACTTACGGGAACATTACTACGGTAACGTTACTACGGGGACATCACTACGGGAACATTACTACGGTAACGTTACTACGGGAATATTAATCTTTAATATTTCTTTCTTTAACTTACGGGAACATTACTACGGTAACGTTACTACGGGAACACTAATCTTTAATATTTCTTTCTTCAACTTACGGGAACATTACTACGGTAACATTACTACGGGAACATTAATCTTTAATATTTCTTTCTTCAACTTACGGGAACATTACTACGTATTTGCCCCATTAGGGAAACCTTAGAGCATCGTATATAACACATTCATTTTTACGTAGAGAAATCTCGTCTCTAACATTTATCGATTAACGGGAATTATACCTATGAATCAATTCCCTACATAAAATTGATCATACCCACGGTTATAGAATTGAACCCCACCCTTACCTTGAATAGAGGATAATTCCAAGCTTTCTGGTTCCGTTCTGCGGTAACTCTCCTGCAACTTTCTTCCAATTTCACCGATGGAAAATTCTTCTTCTTACTTTCTCCACAGTCACGTTCCTTTTTCCTTCTCTTCTACCTTTTTCCTCAATTTTGGTTTTCTGAACAGTTTATCGTGATAACCCTCTTTCTCCCCCAACTTCTCTAATAACTCCCTAATTCCCTTTATTCCATCTAATAATAATAATAATAATAATAATAATAATAATAATAATAATAATAATAATAATAATAATAATAATAATATTACTACTAGTTATTAAATTATCATCATTATTAATTATATTATATTATTATCAATCTCAATGATTTAATAAATGGTTTCCTATACTTTAAGGACACCCACCAACGCTCTCAGACACACTTCCACGTAAAGGCACACCAACAATTTATAAATAATTTAATTAAAATGAACGGGCGTTACAACTCTCCCCTACTTAAAAGAATTTCGTCCTCGAAATTACCTCAATCAAACAGCTCCCAACCATACCACTTTCACCAAAGCAATCTCTTCACCTCGAAGTTGCTTCTCGTTCACCCACTTGAACTAGCAACGCCTCAACAGTCAAATTACCTTTCACTTGTACACCATCCATCCGAATCAATGTACTTCTTCAACTTAGGCACATGCCACGTCATGTAAATTCTCACGAGTGACAGCGGTAAACCAGTCTAACCTGCTATTTTCCCCATGCTTCCGCTGCGCCACTCTGATACAGATCACAAAACACAGTGTGCTTCCGAGACCTCAAGCTCGACCAACACCAGTTACTATCGTAACTCTCAAAACACATCTTTCTTGGATCCTTTGGATCTTTTCAGTCGTCTCTTGCACAATCTCAGCTAGCTTCAACATAGAATGATTAATCTCACTTGTTAGGAAAAGAGCCAAATTAGTCATTCTATCCAAAATCAACCAAGTAAAATCATATCCCTCAAATTCTCCGGAAAACCCAACACAAAATCCATGGGAATACTATCTGATCTCCACTCTAGAATATTCAACGGTTGCATCGGACTCAACAGTCTCTGACGTTTATTCTTCGACTTCCAACAAGTCTAATCAGCATATACAAACTCAACCACTTATCTCTTCAACTATGACCCTCAAAATAATTTCCTCAAATCCGGTTACATCTTCATAGCACCGGGATGGATACTCCATCTACCTTAATGCTCTTATTCCATTCAATAATATCTAGAACACAAACTCTATCACGACATCTCGTGATACCATTTCCATTAATCTGAAAATCATCCCTTCGACTTTAATTCCTCAGATTCAACCAATCTACCAACTCAAACCAGAGTTCTGACCTTATCGAATCTCATTAGGAATACTACGAGTAATGTCCAACATACTAAGCTAAACTTCATAAGAAGTCTCTTCACAAACTAAACTCATATCACAAAAATTGCTCAATCAGTCCTAACTCTTTTCACTGCCATCATTGGCATATGCGAAGATTTCCAAATCACTGCATAGGCTACCACGTTCTTGCTTTCCCGAATAGAAATTCAATCCAAACCATAATTCTTCTGGAGTCCCAATTATTTTCTATGCCTCATATTCAACTCTTCCAAATCAAATAAATACCTTAGGCTCTTGAGATCACCAGACATTTCAAGTCTCACACTAACTAATTGAAGCTTCCAACTCCAGCACAACCACAACAGCAACCAACTCTAAATCACTTATCAGATGATTCCTCTTATGTACTTCAAGTTCCCTTAAAGCATAACCAAAACTCGCTGAAGTTTCACTTAGCATATCAACAAGGCATCATAAACACAACAAATGGTCCTGTCGGGTTCGGCAAAAATCAACACACGATACATTTTCAATTTTCTGCTATAATTGAACCAGGTACAGGCCTCAAAACAATTTTTTCTAGAAAGAGCATCTCGTTAGCTTTCCAACGCTTCGAACAGGGATTAAAACCGACTTACGGATCAAGAGATATGAATTTTCGAAGTTTCTCCAAAACAGAATTTTTCTGCATAAAAGCTGCTACGAGTTTGAGCATTTTCGCCCGAAAATCCGACCGATTCAATTATTTTCTTCGAAACAAACACATACTCATTCATACCAAACATATATTAGTGATTTAGAACCATCAAACGTGAAATCTACGACTTTCGATTTTAATCCAAATCTTAAATCCTCAAATCTCCAAAAATGCAAAAACTTACAAAAATCCATCAAATTCGATAAAACAAGCATACTCGATCACGACCTAACATTACCCGACACAACAGCGTAATCTATTCCAACTTTCGTTCGTAAAAATATTGATTCTGTAAAAATCTGCGATCTCGTAATTCGACGTACGACAACAATTTCACACTCTGTGGCCTTAGCGCACACACCAGACACAAGTCTCAAAGCTACTCAATCAATTTAGTTCTTTGACCATCCAACAGACATGGAGCTCTCAATATCGAATTAGTTTCCGCAACTAAGTCGATCACAACTCCACTTCACTTCTTGGCTGTATATCCCTATCTTGTCAGGATAACTTCCAGTCAACCACAATTAATTGGCAAATCGCCAACTTCTCACTTTCATTATAAATCAAAAATTCCCATCAAATTAAACACTTCAACACCGTCCTGCGCCGACTCGTCAAAACAATTCTTAAGCACTTAGCCTAACTCAAGGCAATTCATTGCTCACGCCATCCAAGCTTGCGAGACACGTATATCCCATCCAACACAATCCCAACTACTATCAACAAGAGATCAAGGGTGATCAGTTCCTCAATTTGTCAACAGACAGTCGAAAATCATGATGGGGTATAAACCACCTTTACAAAACTATAAGAGCGTTCAACCACACACCGAGCTACAACTCCACACTTGCAGCATCCTAGAGAAGCACAAGCTTCTCCCCCACTTGAATCATTCTCACTCCTGCAGACAAAGGTTCCACAACACAACATATACCGATAGTGTTTTCACACACATGTCGCATACCAGGGAATACACAACATTAAACAACTTGGTCGGACGGACCGACCTGCTCTGATACCAATTGTAACACCCCACTCTAAACTATCACGGAAAAATAAGATAAACAACAGAAACAATTCAGAGTGCAGCAAATAAAATCTCATGACGACCGTCATGGATGTCACGACCGTCACGGTCATGACGAGCGTCATGGGGCTGTGACGACCGTCACACTCCCAAATTCTCAGACGCAGCAGAGGTGTCACATTCTACACTTAACCAAAACACATACACCTGCAAAAGATCATTTACTAACATACGTAGCACAAAATTCGGATGAACAAACAACGATAATTTGTTTAACATTTTAATCATAAAACGACATGTTATAATACACTTCCAACGATTCGTAGTAATTAAATTCCATTAAAATTCAGCAACAAGGAATTCAATTAAAACAATAACATTAATCGTTCATCCCCCCCCCCCAGAGTGCTACGTATCAGAGCGACCAACGACCTTAAACATAAAGCTACACTTTCTTCCGAGTTACCTGCAAATTACCACCAACGGAGGTAACATACAACATAAAGGATGAGATATCAACAATATAACATAAGGCATGATAAAAGTCATGTCAGAATATTATCACAACATTATAATTCCAGCAGTTCGCATAAATATTAGTAATAATTAAACTGCAACAATTCATTATTCATAACCACAACAATTATCATCATATCTCAGCAACTCATCAAAACAACTCAACAACGCAACTCAACAATGCGACTCATCAATGCGACTCAACTGTGCATATGCATGTGGTACCATTTAGGAGCCAACACTCCAAAACTCGGGACAGAGCCAACACCCCGAACCCATCTAGGAGCCAACACTCCAAACCTCAGGAGACAACTCTCCACAATAATTCGGGAGACAACTCTCCACAATAAATCGGAAGACAACACTCCACAATAATTCGGGAGACAACTCTCCACAATCATTTTATTTTGTCATTAAAGACACAACCGTCGCCAATCCAGGCCAAATGATATGCTATGAGATGCAACTATTATGGACTATAACACAACAACAACAACAACTGTGCAACAACCGTGCAACAAGGCATCACGCCTACAACCAATTATCCATAACAGAAACATCACATTTTGCATATATTATGGACTCACCATTTCACTCTGTTCATATCAGAGAACTACCAACAGTATCGTTCCTACGAATAAGACTCTAACACATTTTCGCAGAGAACAATTAAAAACAACCTCGTCTCTACAATCGAGAACTCAACAACATTTTCATGTCAGAGAACAACTGCCAACATCATTACTACAAATAAGAATTCAACAGATTTTCATATACCTTCATACGGATAATATAACTACAACTTATCCACGTAATCCAAGGAGAAAATTATAATAACATTTCCTCAACAAATGGGAAATTAGCGCGTGTCGGCGCCGATTCCCAACATTACTACATAAACTAACGACATAAACATTAATGCAGTCATAGACAAACATTAACCCTTAATATTTCTTCAACTTACGGGAACATTACTACGGTAGCGTCACTACAGGAATGTTACTACGGGAATGTTACTACGGTAACGTTACTACGGAAACATTAATCTTTAATATTTCTTTCTTCAACTTACGGGAACATTATTACGGTAACGTTACTACGGGGACATCACTACGGGAACATTACTACGGTAACGTTACTACGGGAACATTAATCTTTAATATTTCTTTCTTCAACTTACGAGAACATTACTACGGTAACGTTACTACGGGGACATCACTACGGGAACATTACTACGGTAACGTTACTACGGGAATATTAATCTTTAATATTTCTTTCTTCAACTTACGGGAACATTACTACGGTAACGTTACTACGGGAACATTAATCTTTAATATTTCTTTCTTCAACTTACGGGAACATTACTACGGTAACGTTACTACGGGAACATTAATCTTTAATATTTCTTTCTTCAACTTACGGGAACATTACTACGTATTTGCCCCATTAGGGAAACCTTAGAGCATCGTATATAACACATTCATTCTTACGTAGAGAAACCTCGTCCCTAACATTTATCGATTAACGGGAATTATACCTATGAATCAATTCCCTACATAAAATTGATCATACCACGGTTATAGAATTGAACCCCACCCTTACCTTGAATAGAGGACAATTCCCAGCTTTCTGGTTCCGTTCTGCGGTAACTCTCCTGCAACTTTCTTCCAATTTCACCGATGGAAAATTCTTCTTCTTACTTTCTCCATAGTCACGTTCCTTTTTCCTTCTCTTCTACCTTTTTCCTCAATTTTGATTTTCTGAACAGTTTATCGTGATAACCCTCTTTCTCCCCCAACTTCTCTAATAACTCCCTAATTCCCTTTATTCCATCTAATAATAATAATAATAATAATAATAGTAATAATAATAATAATAATAATATTACTACTAGTTATTAAATTATCATCATTATTAATTATATTATATTATTATCAATCTCAATGATTTAATAAATGGTTTCCTATACTTTAAGGACACCCACCAACGCTCTCAGACACACTTCCACGTAAAGGCACACCAACAATTTATAAATAATTTAATTAAAATGAATGGGCGTTACACCCGCTATCTCATAGAACTTCGTGAGATGAGTAAACGGATCCTCATGGTCCATCTCCGCAAAGGGATTTTCATATAAAAGAGCTAGGATTCATGTTTTCATCTCATAATGCCTCCCGTTATGGGCTTTGCATGTAAACTGAGTGTTATGTCTTGTACTGTTAACACACGGGGTTGAAGTAGAAGGTGGTGGTGGTGGATCTACCATGTTTGGCGTAACAATGGGTGTAGATGAAGAAGTTTCTTTGTGCTCTCGTCTTTCTTTGGAAATTTTCCTTCTCCGCCTAGTTTTTCTATTGAGTTTACGAGCGATTCTTTCAATCTCATAATCGAAAAGAAGTTGGTCCGCAGGTACACTCCCTCGCATAAACAGAATCCACACACTTAACGAAACAAATTAAACAACACAAGAAAAATAAACAAAGGTAAGATCACAATACAAAGATCTTAAAATAAGTAAATTATTGCAATGCTTGCAATATCACAATAATTCCTGGCAACGACGCCATTTTGTTCGAGTTGTTAGTCATATCATCATATGTATGTTTTTGTTATCGTCTCCACAAGGATTGTCTGATATCTTGATGCTTGCCTTTCAATAGTTTATAGTTCTAAGGAAAAGGGTTTCAAATTTTTAGTTCATAAATTATCACTATTTTTGGTAGCAAAGCTTATAAATTCTAAAGTGTTTGATTAACAAAGTATATCAAAAGTAGTTTTCATCTATCCTAACTTATATGTATTCTTTCAATTTTATATGTGAAGTTGGATCCGATTAATATCATCACGTATTCTCTCAAAGTCGTCTATCTCTAGAGCATCTTCTTGAGAAATACTGTATTCATCGTTACACGATCTCTACATATAACAATCAATATAATAAGCTTTAAGTTTAATACAAAGTGAATATGAACCATAAACCGATCTCTCCAATCTATAAACCGATAGATGAATATTTTAGGTCATGTTTCATAAAATCTATGTCTAGAGTTTTACAAAATAATGATGGATCATTAAGAATAAAAATATTCATCATATATTAATCATCACTTGTTCACATACAAGGCCAATCAAAAGAAATACATAAAGTTATGGTAGACTACCTTTACCTTTGATACAAGAAAAATTAGCTACCTATAACTATGGTAGCTTGCTTTACAAGTAAAGAGAGAAGATGAATGAACATCCCATCGAAGAATTGGACTCAAATGCAAATCCAGTTTCTATTTCCAAAATCTCACTTTTTGGTGAAGAAATGGTGAAAAATGAGTTATGATCCCCAAAAAGTGTGAAAAATACTTATATAGTACAACTAGAATATGCCAAGTTCGCCCATCGAACTCCATTTTATAGCACCTGAAGTGCCTCTGAACAGTTAAACCACCCTTGAGAAAAATATTAGAGTTCGCCTAGCGAACTATTCTTCACCTTACGAGCTACTTCGCCACAAGTTTGCACAACGAACTTGGGATCCTTTAGTTATTGCCTCAAAACTGGGATGGTTCGCTGGTCATTCGCTGTAACCTCGCCTAGCGAACATTCGCTTAAATTTCGCCCAACAAACTTATAATCCTTTTCTTTCTGCCTCTAATTTGAGAGGGTTCGCTGGGATTTTGTCAGTTGCTCGCCCAACAAACACTCGCTGCTACTCCTTGTTGGTTGTTCGCCCGACGAACATGCTAAAACTTCACATTTTATTTGGCTTCCTTGTCAAATTACTTGTGTCTTACATTTTGATGTTTTATGCCTAAATCCTGCCCAATAACACACAAATCAAAGCAACCAAATGTATATAAAACATATTTTAAGAATAACATGAAAATATGGAACAAATCTAACAAAACATAACAAGTGAGATGAAAATTGCCAATAAATATGGATTAAATTAAAGCATGTTTGACATTCAACACTAACTTACTTACAACATTAATGGGTGTCAAAATTCTAGCCAACACTACCATGGACAAGCTCAACAGGTTTGGTTCACTTATTGGAGATAACTGCTGCTTTTGTAATGAAATTGAAAGCTTGGATCAATTGTTTTTTTAGTGTAATACCCTGCGTAATATTTGGATTGATGTTTTGAATTGCCTTCAGATTCAACACAACCCTGACAGCTGGGATGTTGAGCTCAAATGGGTGATTGAGAGATGCAAATCCAAGAGTCCTAAGTACCAAATTTTGAAATGTGCCCTAGCTGAAATAATTTATGAGCTTTGGAGATTTAGAAGTGATCATTGCTTTGAAGCTACTAGTAATTTGCACTTTTTGTGATTCCAAAATCATTAATATGTCAATATGTTCTGGATGAAAATCAAGCCTAAGAAAACTATAGGTAGTTTATTATTGTCTTAGGTTGTTGTTGTGTTGCTTTTGTCCCCTTGTCTAACTAGATCTCGGTTTGAGATCGCTTGCGTGTAATTGATTTTTTACTTAATAAAGTATTCTTATTTAAAAAAAATAAAAATAAAATATTAGTCTCCTATTAAAAAAATACTGATATTTATGTCCGTTATATATATATATATATATATATATATATATATATATATATATATATATATATATATATATATATATATATATATATATATATATATATATATATATATATATATATATATATATATAAACTTTTAAATCCGTCCAAATGACAGATGCAAATTGATAAGGATAGATTAAATACTAATTATTATATTAAAAATAAAGAATTAATCTTAAGAAATTCCACTTTTAAATTTTAAAATAATTATAATTGGTAATTTTGTAAAAAAAAATATTTTGATCTATTTTATTTATATATTTTTTAATTTATATAAAATGGTCAAACATGTTCATTATTTAAAGAAGAATAAAGTACAAAAAGTGTTAATAAAATCAATTTTATTCATTATTCAGTTCAATTTTAATTTCTCAGTCAATTCATTTTTAAAATAAAAGTTAATAAAAAAAACAAAAACACAATTAATCTGGCTATCCGTTTGCCATAAAATCAGCTTTCAGTTCATTGTATATATCTTTTTCTTTTCTACTTTCTACTTTCCTTTGAATAAAATTATAATTTTATTTTTATTATTACATATTATTTATATACTCCTCACACTCACACTCCTCCGTCACGCTCCAACACCATTCCATTCTTCTACAATTCTACTTCCAGGTTCTCTCTTTCTCTCTCTCTTTTTCAACTTTCTTTCTCTTGTTTTTATTTATTATTAATTTTTTTTTATTTAACCGTTTTTTTACTGATTTTTTTTTCTCTTGTAGTTGTAGCTTGCATTTTCAACTTCCTTTGTTGCTCTTGCAGGTTCGTTTTTTTCAACTTCAATCGTTACAATTTTTCATTACGTTGATTATTGTTCTACTGTTTGTATAAATGCTTCTTCGTAATCATTATAATCGTTGAGTTATTTCATATGATAGCGTTGTTGTTCCCATTGCTTTAATGTTAATTTATAATTCATCATTTTCATGGCTTATTAATGTTAGAATCTAACTAGGCTTGAATTTATTATCGGCTTAAATGTAAGATAATGTGTTTAATACTTTAATATGTTGTGTTTTGTGGACTGGATTTATAGTTTTTTTTACTGAAAGAAAATATATTTATTCATTCAATTAAATCAAATTGGTTGAATAAATCATATCAATTTAAATTCGACATTGCGAGAAAGGATTAATTTGCAAACAAACTCAGAACATCAAATTAATAACATAAAATGGTAAAATCAGTGTCTTAGTGGACGGAATTCTCATGTCTCTGGATCTGTGAGTTGACAGGAAAATCGTTGATTGAATATGATTTGTAATGAATCAAAGTTGATCTGTTAATCGGAACCAAAACGGACACTGCGGCCAGATGGAAAATTAAACAAGGCTGTACCAAAACAACAAACAAAACAGCGCTGCGCTTAGACGAAAGATCACAAAAGAAAAAACTCAGATCTATGTGGAAACCACTTATTTAGATGAGATGACGGAGAGAGGTGATTTAGGCCATAAGATGACTCAAATTACCCCTCTCCCTTGAATGAAGAAGAAAATTTAGAGATAAATTGTAAAACTAGGGCTGGGCATTGACAATTTCTAACTTACTTTGGGTTTATAATTGTTACTGGTGTTCCACTAATACTATTGTAAGATTTGGAATTTAACGAGATTTTATTGATTTAAATTGCCTTCTTAAACATGTGATCCAATTAAATTTTGCGATGTTTTTGGTGCTAAAAAATCTAGGTGAAGCGAGGCTCTCCCTTTTTTAATGCCTAGGGCATACCATCAATCATACCAACAAGAATCTCTAGATTCATGGGTGGTGGATATGTTTGCTAAAAAAAAAGGTTCATTAAATAGCAGTTTGTTCAAATTCCGCTACGTAACAGTGCTATAGTTCCAGGAGTCATAAGGTGTGGCTTGGTCGTAATGGGTGAGGGACTTGTGGGTTAGGAAGTATAAGGTGCTGGGTTTGATCCCCACCCACTAACTTTCTAACAATTGTGACTACTGACTTTGGCTCTGAAAAAAAAAACTAGGCTATATTGCTGTTATAGCTGCTACATGACAATATTTTGTACTAAACGTATTGGTGAACAAGAGTGGTTTGTTAAAATTCTGCTATGTTATAGAACTGCTATTTAACAACACCGTCCAAAACCTATCTATGGCCCTTCTCTATTCTTCTAGTAAACTTTATTTTGGTTATATATATCATTCTGCTAACACTTGAGCTTTACTCAGAAAATCTCATAGTATATTATTTAGTCTGATACCATATTAGAATGGGTAGGTTGAGTCTAACTCATACCAACAAGAATCTCTAGATTCATGGGTGGTGGATATGTTTGCTAAAAAAAAAGGTTCATTAAATAGCAGTTTGTTCAAATTCCGCTACGTAACAGTGCTATAGTTCCAGGAGTCATAAGGTGTGGCTTGGTCGTAATGGGTGAGGGACTTGTGGGTTAGGAAGTATAAGGTGCTGGGTTTGATCCCCACCCACTAACTTTCTAACAATTGTGACTACTGACTTTGGCTCTGAAAAAAAAAACTAGGCTATATTGCTGTTATAGCTGCTACATGACAATATTTTGTACTAAACGTATTGGTGAACAAGAGTGGTTTGTTAAAATTCTGCTATGTTATAGAACTGCTATTTAACAACACCGTCCAAAACCTATCTATGGCCCTTCTCTATTCTTCTAGTAAACTTTATTTTGGTTATATATATCATTCTGCTAACACTTGAGCTTTACTCAGAAAATCTCATAGTATATTATTTAGTCTGATACCATATTAGAATGGGTAGGTTGAGTCTAACTCATCCCTACAAAATCAGATTATCAGATTGTAAGGCGAGGATTTCCCCCCCCCGCCCCCACCCACCCACCCACCCACTTATAAACATATATTTTTACTCTGATGAACCACTTATAAACATATATTTTTACTCTGATGATGCTAAATCCCCTAATTAAACAGGCTGTGATAAGCCTTTCAAATGATAAAACATGCATGATAGAAATACAACATACACACTACCTATACTGTATACTACTGATTTCTCTGGTGGCCGTTCGGATTCCGAGGCTATGGGGGCAGAGATAATACGTTGTCAAGTGTATTAAATTTGGACATGACGCATTCATTTGCTGTTACTGCTTTCATCAAAATTTGTTTCCACCCCCACCCTAATTTAGGTCCGTGACATCAATCCCGGTAGTTTCAATTCAAACTCTAATGCTTTGGTTGGTTATGAGCCTTCATCTTCTGTAGCTATGCTTGCTATTGAAGTTTTGATCTCAACAATAATCACAATAGTTCTAGCTGCACAAACTTTTTGCCATCAGTCTATGGCTCTTCATAGTATCGTTGGCGTGAACTGTTTACTTTTCTTCCAAAGTGAAACATCACTTTAGCAATGTTTTAACGCCTAGAAGTCATGCCCATGCATACTGATTACTTGTGCTATATATATCTGTCGAGCTAACATATGCTTCCTCAGTTTCCAATTAATTTTCAAGAATGAAGGCTGCAGAGGAAGAGGCATCAAGCAATGATGTAGAGGTAAGTGTTCGCCACTTAAATATAACTTGGATCCATGATGCTCTTTTGTCCCCCTTTACCCTTCTCAATGGGTGAAGCGTGAATTATATATATTTATTTGCTTAAACAGGTGTTAAAATTGAGACCATCAGTGGAGCAATTACATGGTGTCACCTCTCAGGATTTTAACAAGTTATTGAAAGATTCCGAAAATTTAACTATCAACTACCGTACCGAAACAGGATTGTTGCTGAAGGTTGTTTCCTACTCAGTATCATAATGCTATTTTACATCTTGTGTTTTATCAGACTCTTATTTCTGCTTGTGGTGTGTACAGCTTGACTTGGAAAAGCTTGTGGGATTGCTTCCAGGGCACCTTGTTTCGGTGCTAATATCATCCAACAGAGATGAGAGCTTGTTCAGATATTTGTTATGTGGTGTTCGACTATTGCATTCCTTGTGTGATTTATCTTCCCGTAACTCTAAATTTGAGCAGGTTTGTATTCTGCTTCTCTTGTGGTTGTGTATTACTTTTCATCAATGAAGCACAAATACTCTAAAACCTATGCCGTATCGTATCCGATACGTCCTGATACGGTGGCGACACGTCTTCGATACGCTGCCGATACGGCTAGTTAATCTCATGACTATTCATATCTCTAGAACATGAAGAATGTTGAAGAATGATATTTAACAAAAAATCAAAAGTTTGAACAGCATTTAGTGTACTAAATGATGCTTTGCTGGCCAGCGCTGGACTCTGTTTAGTGTACTAAATTGACAGTGTGACGAGAGAGACTTGATTTTACTATACAGAACACCCAATTTTCATTACTGTTCTCACCAATTTGTAGTCATGTTTCAGCAAAGAAAGACTAAAGTTGTATTCACAATCCTATACATTTTGTTTGCTTGCAGAATATAACCTTTCCCAGTGTCCTATGTATATTCATTTTCCTAATTTGAATATTAAAGCCGAGGTTCAGATTTTTGTTTACTGTTTTAGAATATGATTACAGATTTTTCTAGATGATGTAAAAGTGACAGGACAGCTGATTGAAATTGTTTTCTTCATGCTAACCGTTCTTGCTGGTTATAGACAGGTTTTTCTCAATTCTGCTTTTCAAATGTTGATCTTCTGTGTTGTCATTCCATATTGAGCTTTACATGTATGTTGCAGGAAGACCATGCTTTTAGTCATGTGCATATTATGCATTCAACTCTCGTAGCATGCAATTTCTATCTAATAACCGGGTTTATTTCAACACAATGGAGAGATATTGTGCATGTATTGCTTGCACACCCCAAGGTACAAAATCACCACCTCGTGTCTTAGATGCTTGTTACAGAAACAGTATTTTGTTTGTGCCCATTTGTTGTAATTGGTTAAAAAAAACTTTTTTATATTATTGTGACTATGTCAAATCCTTTTTTCTTAACTATCACATATCAAACTACAGAACAAGATAATGGCCAAGCGTTATTCTATCGAGGAAGATTGGTTACATAAACCAAAAATCCATCTAGTCAATCCTTTTTGCCAATAATATTTTCCTTGATTGTCATCTACCTTTAACTATTAGACTATCATCCATCTATTCAACCCTCCATATTGGTGCTTCTAAAAATCTTTTACAGATGCTCAAACCACCAAAGAAGAAATTTTACTGTCTTTTGTGAGCTGTATGCTACCCCATGTTTCTCTTAATAGTTGTATCACTCATCCTATGTTGTCTTGTGTGTGACCACTCATCCACCTGGACATTCTTATCTTTTTTGGCAGAGTTTAATATATTTGTTGACTATTTATTTCCCAAGATTTAGACCCATATATAACATTGCATGTCTTATAACTATGCAGTGGAATCTTCCTTTACACTTGAGTGGTGTTTTTTCTATTGCATATCATGCATGTAACATTCTTTCATTTCATCCACATTACTTAGATCTTGGTGAACACCTCTATCTTGCTGTCATTTTGTCTGATGGATCCAAATACTTAACATAGGACTTGTTTTGTATGCTCATCAATGTTCATCTTAAGTTATGATTTTTGCGCCACTTGCTAATTTTGCATTTAGTTTGCTCTATTTTACTCTTAATTAGGTGAAATCTGTATATTTCTAAGGCTGGACTCCATATTTTAATTTTCCTTTTTTATTTCTTCCCTTATATCTCCAGTTAAAAGTAAACCATTCACAAAAATCATGCATCATAACATGTCTCTTTCTCTTGTATGTTTCAATAAGCACCTCTAGCTAAAATTATATTATCCACAAAAAGAATGAACCATATTATGCAAGTCTAGAACGGAATAAAAAGACAAGGGTTTAAAGCCGGCCTTTTGTGCACCCTCCTATAGCTATAGATATATCTTTTGTATCTCGTTCTCTCATACAAATTATTACGTTCATACATATTTTTTCATCAGTCCAAACTTTTCTTCTAGAGCCTTGAACACCTCTATGTTCCCAATCTTATTCATTTTATCAAATCATAAAAGCATGTGTAAGTCTCGTTTTCATTATTCCAATATCTCAGTTAGTTTCCATAGTAAGTATATAGGTTCTATGGTCGGTATCCTTGACAAACTAAATTGATTTTCTGTTATGTGTCTTTATCTTAATCTCTCCATTATTTATACTCACAAAGTTTCCTATATGACTTATGAGTTTAATCCCCTTATAATTTGTGTGATTTTGTGCATCATGTTTGCTCTTTACTTATACTTTGTCTCCAAACATTTGACATGCTCTTAGACCTCAAAATCTTGTTCGATAACTTTGTCAAATTTATATTTTCCTAACACTGATAATAAGGAACTTTTTATGACAAAGATTAATATTTACTGAAAATATATACCAATCCAAGTAGCATTTCTTTCAATGTGTTTGTTGCAAGTATGGAGAACTTTTTTTTAATCAGCTAAATTATTTTTAATGTATAATCTCTGTTATGAACCAACTCCCCTAAAAGCTTAAGTTTTTGGGTGAAAGCACATGAATGGTTTGATACATTCAGAAACTCACTTCTCTTAACAAATTCTATTTCTTACTACATTTTCTGGAAGTCAATATTGTTTTTTTATTAGCTGATGATATTTTTGCTATGGATAACATGAATTCTATGACAGGTTGACATATTTATAGATGCGGCTTTTGGATCAGTTCGTGTGGTTGTTAGGTCTCTTGAGACTACACTTGTAACTTATAATAAGGATATTTCCATGGAATCAAATCTGACAGCAGAAAGAAGAGTTTATTATCTCTGCCAGCAGTGTGAAGCTTCTTTACAGTTTCTTCAGTCATTATGTCAGCAAAAAATGTTTAAAGAACGCCTTCTTAAGAATAAGGTTTCCAAACTAAACTTACTACACAAGTTTTGAACAGTCTATCTAAAGTTTTTTTTGAAGATGAGAACAGTATGAAATTGGAAGCCCATTTGCATCCTGTCTCTCAGTTGCAATACAGTTTATTAAAATTGGAAAGCTCAATAAATAAATCTCACTAAATTCCTTTCTAGTAAAAATTCAATTAGTTCTATATAAGTTGTCTCAAAAAAGTAAGTCATCATATGTTTATATCATTTACTAACTTCAAGATAACCCTTTTCGCTCACCATCAATTTATACCTTTTTGACTCATTGCGGTGCTTTACCTTTTAGGAATGTAATATAGGTCTGTGGAGGAATTGGAGAGCTCTTTTATATTATGGTTTTGTTTGTTTCAGTTGATTTATTTATTTGTTTTTTAGTTGGTTGAGCCTAACCCAATACCACAAAATCAGTTTGTAATGTGTGCTCATTCTTTATAAACGATTTTACATATGGTGCTTAATCTTATTGCATTGATTTTTTTATTGATCGGACAACTTGTGCTTCATACATGTTTTTCATTATTACAGGAATTCTGTGGAAAAGGGGGTATTCTTTTGCTTGCCCAATCCATCTTGAAGTTGTACATTCAACCACATGCCAGCAGCTATTTCTAGGCTAAAGGCTAAAATACTTTCTATTGTGAGTCAAATGGAAAAGTTTGCTCTAAATCCCTGCTTTTATCTTTAATCTACTCATTAACTTATGCGTATCATTAACAATACTTTCGCTGCTTTCATTTCTCAGTTGCTGAGTTTGTGTGAAGCAGAAAACATTTCTTATCTTGACGAAGTAGCTAGCTCAACGAAGAGTTTAGAATTGTCTAAATCTGTTGCATTAGAGGTTAGTTTTTTGGCAAATGGCAATAGTTTGATCTGTTGAAGATAATTTGCACTGTTTTAGTGGAATTTAGCTGATAGTTGGCTTGCAAAAGTTATAACCTGATAATTTACCTACTTTTTTTTGAAAAGCAGATAATTTACCTTATTGAATTTAGGTGATAGTTCGCTTGCACAAGTTATAGCACGTTGATTTCTTTATTATCAGGTTTTTGCTTTTTAATATGGTTCTCATGATATAGGTTTTTGACTTGTTGAAGAAAGATTTTGGAAGAAATCCCGGAAAACTCACCGCTGACAGAAGTCACCCAATGGGATTTGTACAACTCAATGCAATGCGTCTAGCTGACATTTTCTCTGATGATTCAAATTTTAGATCTTACATGATACTTTGTTTTGTAAGTCTATCCTTTAAAGACAATAGGGTTAACCTGTTTTAGTATTATTGACTTGGTAGTAGCAACTAGCAAGCATCATTATGTTTTGTTTGTAAAACTCCAACCAAGCCTTATCCCACTAGTGGGGCCGGCTACATGGATCAAATTCGGCCATAATGTTCTATCCAAGACAATGTATAATATATACACATCTCCTTCGATTTGTCAGATGTGCATTTTGTGGTTGTAATTTGCCTGTTTCCTTTGCATGTGATTCCAGACTGAAGTTCTGACAGCAATAATTTCACTCCCCCATGGAGATTTTTTATCCTGTTGGTGCTCATCAAACCTTTCAGACACTGAGGAGGACGCAAGTCTTGAATATGATATATTTGCTGCAGTTGGATGGGTTTTGCATAATACTTCACCGGATGTACAGGAAGCCACAGATTTGGAATTCAACCTAACCCCAAACAGCATGCTTAAAGCTTCTTATGCACATCATAGGACATCATTATTTATCAAGTTCTTTGCAAATCTTCATTGTTTTGTTCCCAATGTTTGTGAAGGTTGGTTCCTTGTCAACGTTCCACACATTTTTTGGCCAAATTTTATTGTTTTATATAAAGATGTATTTCCTCATATAATTAGACCTTTTTTCTTTTGTAATTTCAATCTACAGAGCAAGAAAGGAACCTTTTTGTGCTCAAAGTCCTCGAGTGCTTACAAATGGATCTATCTAACTTGCTGCCGGAGTTTTCTTTTGATTCTGATGCTCCTAGAGTTGCCACTGCTAGCAGGAACCTCCGTAATGATTGTTCTCCTATAATTATTCTTGCAGAAATATGAGCAACATATCTATACTTTCTTACAATTAACTTTTTTTTGTAGGCTCGTTGTTAAGTCATGCAGAATCTCTAATTCCAAACTTCTTAAATGTGGAGGATATACAACTTTTAAGGTTACTTGTCCTTCTCATTAATGCCGTTGTAGCATTTGGCACTCTTACTTTAGAATGACTGATTTTGAAATGTTATTTGCATGATTATTCATGCATGAGTCATATATACAATACATTTCTTCATGCATGGGCAATATGCCAAGTTCTTATGCCACTTGATTAAAATTGGAAGAGGTTTTTTTAAGCTTATTGGGTAAGAGTTCATTAATAATTGTTTTATTTTAAATAAGTATTTTCAAGGATAATGATGACTTTGTTCTTTGTCATCTCCCTCCCAAACTTCAACTCCCCGTTAGCATATGAAACATTTTTCTGCCAATCATTTTACTCCTGAAGTTGCAGCATTAGAATTTATAATTTTATCGGTAATTAAACAATTTCTACCTGCGAATTGTTTGTAGAGTGTTTTTTGGCGAATTACAATCACGATTTACTTCAAATGGATCTGGGAGAAATCGTGCTCAGGTAAATCCTTGTTGTACTTAAGTTCGAACTGTCAATATTGTCATTTTCTGTTCAATCTCTTTTTTTCTCCTCTTATCTACCTTTCTTAATTGATGTATAAATGAGCCCAACCATTTTACCAGAAAACTCAAGATAGCAAATTTGAGAAGTCATCTTGGGATAAGTTTTCTAAACTCAACATCAATGAGTGGTATCAGGTATTTGCAAGGATTTTTATTATTCGGCGCAACACATTAAAGCATAACATTGTCTACTCTAGCTGTTAAATGAAAAAATAATCCAATTTTTAAATTGGATTATTTGGTTACCATGTAGCTTGTCTTCAACAAAATGACCTGAGAAGTTTGATTTCCTGTAGGAGGCTCAAAGTGCTGGGGGACGCCCATTGCCTTTAACTGGTAAGCAACATGCCGATCTTGATAAGAAGGGCGGTAAAATCAAGGAAGGAATGTCGGAGAATTCTTCATATCCAAACTTGGAACAACATAACACCAAAGCTGAAGACAAAATTCATGGCAATGGCTTAAATCGACAAAGTCATGCAGAAAATAAAGGCATATCTGGTAAAACAGCATCAGGAGGAGTAAGAGATACTGACAAGGATGCTCATAAAATTGAAACAAGTGGTTCAGATGCCAGTTCTGCAAAAGGAAAGAATGTTGCTGTTCATATGGATAAGGGCGAGCTTTCAAAATCAAATGAGCGTCATAAAAAAGGT
Source organism: Lathyrus sativus (assembly GCA_963859935.3). NCBI lineage: Eukaryota > Viridiplantae > Streptophyta > Magnoliopsida > Fabales > Fabaceae > Lathyrus > Lathyrus sativus. The sequence goes on along the minus strand of OZ012735.1, from coordinate 911,335,768 downwards.
GCAGTTGAAGAAAATCCAGAAGATGAAAAGATTGAGCTCACACAAAGGAAAAAACGAAAGCGAACTATAATGAATGAAGAACAGGTGTTAACGATAGAGAGGGCACTCTTGGATGAACCTGATATGCAACGAAATGCAGCTTTACTTCAATCATGGGCGGATAAATTAAGTTCGAATGTATGTTAAATGCGACTCAGCTATTCAGTAGAATTTCATTGACATGTTATGCTGAGACTTTCTTGCATGTTTTTCAGGGCTCTGAGGTTACATCGTCGCAGCTTAAAAATTGGTATGCCTTGTTAGCTTGTCATATACTAGTTTGTTTAAGTTATTGTTCTCATTGCTCTACTTGCTTCTTTGTAGGAGTTCAGGAACTGATACATGACCTATTTGATATATAGAATCAGATAATGAAATATCCAGTATCAATTTATATATCAAAGTTTCTTTACCAAAACTCTTGTGATTCTTTGTTTAATATCTTATCTGAAGCTGAACTATTATCAATTAAGGCGTCAATATATGAAGCATGGTCTCTGAAATACTATTATACAATTACATTTTTTGGTCTCTGAAATGTTATTTGGACTTGAATATTAAGCAATGTTTGTAATAGAATGTCATTTCTGCCATATCAGGTTGAATAACCGAAAAGCTAGGCTAGCTCGCACGGCTAAGGATGTTCGACCAGTAACCGCTGATATTGACAATCCAGTCTCAGACAAGCAGAAAGGGGAAGCACCTGGGTCCCTTGACTCGCCTATTGGTCCAGGTAATGCATCAACATGGAAGAAAATATCCTTAGTCATGTGAAACTAGATCAACCCAGACCTCGATTTCTGAATTTGTAAATGGTAGCTGTCCATAATTTGGTCATTGTTATGCAGGTCAATATGTTATGCTTGTCGGCCAGCTAGGAGAGGAGATTGGCAAAGGAAAGGTATTTCAGTTGGAGGGTGAGTGGTATGGGAAGGCCTTAGATGGGAACGCCTTACATGGATACGGAGCCTGTGTTGTGGATGTTTGTGACCTCAGGGTTGATAAAGGGTTGCAGCTACCCTACATGTCAGAAGCCGTTGGCTCAACATTTGCAGAGGCTCAAACAAAGTTTGGTGTCATGAGAGTAATATGGCCTACGAGAAAACTGATGGCGTGGCGATCAGACTGAGTTCGTGATGCTTCAGCGCCTGCAGTTGTTCCTTTGCTGCCTGCCGTAATTATCAATATTCCATGCAGTTCTAAATCCCTGTGTTTATATGTCTTCTATTTTCCATAGAAATTAGCTGAGAATAACAAGTTCTAAATCCCTGTATTTATGTCTTATATTTCCATATACATTAGCTTTGAAAAACAAATATACCAAGTAGAAATAATCATGTTGAATAGAGAAGGGACTTGTAGAAAGTAGAAGGGGCATAGCCGGTTACAAAAATGTTTCCTAGGTGTCTTATAATGGCGTTTTTGGAAGGAAACAGTGGATGTAAATTCACTGTAAATTACATTTGCAAATCTAGCTCATTTTATGTTAAAATAATAAGTTAAATTTTAAGGTTTATTTTGTATCTTAGATACTTATTTAAATTGAATTGCTTGAAAAGGATTAAAATTTTTATTTTCAAGAGAAACAATTATGAGTGAGCAATGCATGGAAATCAATTGAAATACCAATCTTGAAGTCAGTTTGACAAAAATAGAAGAAAATTTGAGTTCAGAGTTGACTCTGATTTGTTTTTTCTTGTTATTTTTTAAGGATACAAAATCAAGTTAGGATTAGTAGTATCAGTTGAGCTATCTTTTTTGGCATGTTTAAGTCTGTAACTTGAGATTACGGTGGTGGTTGTATGATAGTCTATTTATTTAAGTGACTAATTTAATTTTGTTTAGATATGCTAACAAGACAAAAGATAAAACAAACTAAGAACTTGTTTGGATTGAGTTATCAGATATAAATTTTTGTGAAACTATTTATTGGAAAACTTAAAAGAATTATGATTGTTCATACTCTCTCTATTATTTTTTAAAAATAAATTTTAATTTTTAAATTTATTTAATAAATAATATATTTAAACTATATATATATATATATATATATATATATATATATATATATATATATATATATATATATATATATATATATATATATATATATATATATATATATATATATATATATATATATATATATATATATATATATATATATATATATATATATATATATATATATATATATATATATATATATATATATATATATATATATATATATATATATATATATATATATATATATATATATATATATATATATATATATATATATATATATATATATATATATATATATATATATATATATATATATATATATATATATATATATATATATATATATATATATATATATATATATATATATATATATATATATATATATATATATATATATATATATATATATATATATATATATATATATATATATATATATATATATATATATATATATATATATATATATATATATATATATATATATATATATATATATATATATATATATATATATATATATATATATATATATATATATATATATATATATATATATATATATATATATATATATATATATATATATATATATATATATATAAAAGGATCCACTTATTCTAAAAGTAAGCTTTTATAACTTACTCCACAATCATAGCTATATTTAATCAAATAGTTATAAGTAAAAATATTAATTTAACCACTAGAATGCACTCAATTTAAATGTTATGATATGGAGTAAGTTAAAAATACTTACTAAGTTATATATATATATATATATATATATATATATATATATATATATATATATATATATATATATATATATATATATATATATATATATATATATATATATATATATATATATATATATATATATATATATATATATATATATATACACACACACACGACAGAGAACCAAAGTTTTCACCAACATTCCGCGATCATGGCTAGCCCACACCATGACGATGTCGTTCACGACTTCATCCTCGCTCCCGCCGCGAACGGCGGCAAGCAAACGAAGACGTCCCAACCTCCGGAGACCGACGAGAGGGACAACCAGCCTCTCCCTCGTCCGTCGAAGCAGCTCACCAGACTGTTCTCCGACCAAGGAACCCAGCAGCGTTCCAACTCATCCATGTCCCGACCAGAGTGGACCCGACAGTGGCCGCCCTCTTCGCGGCCATCAACCAAACAAATCAGCTATTGTTCCAACAGAACACACGGATTGGCGTGCTAGAGCACGGAACCCCGTTGAGGTCCCCTCCGCGGGAAGACCAGAACGGAAATCCGAGGAGCCCATCTCCTCGCCCCCGGAATCGACGACCCCGGCTTGAGAGGCCCCAACCCGAAGTAGTACGGGAACGGACTAGGTCCCCCACGAGACAAGTCCGGGAGCGACGACCAACCAGGGGGGATCCCCGGACCAGACCTCCGAGGGTCGAACCTCCGGTCAGGAGGCCGAGGGTACGAAATCAAGCACCTTCGCCAAATGGGCCATCACCCCCTCGATCACCAACTCTCAAAGACGAGGATGACTACAAGACCCACTTTTCTCGAGAGATCATGGCTGCTCCCATCCCCCACGGGATGGAAAAACCCCCAACGCTCTCGAGGTACGATGGTACCTCCGACCCGGACGACCACCTGGAAGACATCGAGGCCATGCTCGACTACCGAAATATCCGGGGAGCTATCAAATGCAGACTATTCCCGACGACACTGAGGAAAGGTGCCATGACATGGTACAAAAGCTTGGGGCCAGAGTCGGTCACGTCGGGGAGGGTCTTGAAGGACCTCTTTTCGAGACACTTCACGACATCCCGACGCCATCCGAAGACGGAAGCCGCGCTGGGCGCCATAATCCAGGCTCCCGACGAGCCCCTCCGGAAGTACATCGAAAGGTTCACACAGGAGGCAGTACAGGTAACAACATCAGACGAGATGAAGCGTTACTTGATGGAGCAAGGCCTGCGCCGAGACTCCAAGTTCTACGAAGCTGTGGCCATACACCGACCAGCCTCTCTACAAGACTTCCTCGACAGAGCCGCGCATTACATCCGGTTCGAGGAGACTCAAGCGGCCAACTCCGCCCGGGACACACGAGACCGAGAGACCCACCGCGGGCCTCGAGAGGACGGAGCCTCGAGCCACCGACGCAGAGGAGATCGCCGACGGGAGGATCGTCCCCGCGAACAACACGAGTAGCGCGGTCCAGCCGGCCGATTCACGGAGTATACGGCCCTAGTCGCTTCCCGCGAGCGCATACTAGCCGAATGCGCCAAAACGGAGTTTGTCCAGGGAGGTGTCCGCTTCCCCAGGCCGACACCCCCTAAGCCCAACGTGGACAAATCGAAGTTCTGCCGCTTCCATAAAAGCCACGGGCACGTTACAGAAGACTGCATCCACCTCAAGGACGCGATCGAAATCTTGATTAAGGATGGCTACCTGAAGAGATACACCCGGGGAGGAGAAGCCCCGCGACAAGACTCCCCCGAGTCCAAGAGAGTCGAAGACCTCCCCTCTTCTGACGGTGACAACGGTCTGCAGGTTGCCCTCTGCGTCAGCCGACCTGAGGATTGGTTCGCGCACATAGAATTCGGCCTCCCCGACGGACTTGATCTTCCCGACGAGCCTGTGCGCCCCACCAGTCGATGGGAATATTTTCCGGAGGCCATGGTCATCTCCGGCGGATCCCTGAGGAACCTATCCATAGGATCGATAAAGAGAAAGTTCGAGGAACTCATCACCAGCAACTCTGGAAAAATGAGCACCCTCATTTCGTGGCCGATCCAACCCGATCACCTTCTACCTCGAGGAGCTTCCCGGGGGCTCCCCCAACTCAAACATCCCCCTACTGATACGGGCACAAATGGAAAACTTCGACGTCAGACGTATCCTGGTCGACGGCGGAAGCTCGGTGGACATCATGTACACCCACCTTTTTACGACCCTCCAACTCGACGAATCCAACCTGTCCCCCTACGTGGGATCTGACCTCCAACGGTTCAACGGGATGACGACGAGACTGTGGGGGTACGTGGAGTTAAAAGTCACCTTCGGAGAGAAGGAAACGGCCAGGGAGGTCAATATCCGCTTCCTGGTCATCGAATGCCCGTCTCTCTACAACTGTATCCTGGGCAGGACGACCATGGCAGAACTCACCGCGGTGCCCTTCACCGTCCACCTAAAAATGAAATACTACATAAGGCAGGGAGCCGTGGTCACCCTAAATGACGACATCGAGGTTGCCCGGAGATGCTTCAAGGCTGCGCTGAAAGGCTTAAGTACCATCGCCCCGACAACCAGAAAAGTAGCGCCCACCACGACTCCGAAGAGCGAACCCAAGGAGCTCGTCGGCTCAGTAGACCTCGACAACCGCTTCACTGAAGAGTCCGACCGCGAAGACGAAGTCAGCGACGCTCCTACATCCAACGGGCAGCCCATCCACCCAGCGCACCCCATCCCATGGTGACTTCGAGATTGTGACCCTCGGGGACGACGAGACGAGAACCGTGAAGATCAGAGCAGGACTCCCCGACCTTGCGAGGAAACAACTGAAGGCCTGCCTCCGTGAGAACGCTGATCTCTTCGCTTGGAGCGCTGCGGAAATGCCTGGACTCGACCCCGAGGTCGCCTGCCATCAGCTATCCATCAACCTGACCGCCAAGGCCGTAGTACAACGTAGGAGTAGACGGTCCCCCAAAAAGTCGGCGGCGGCTGAAAAAGCTGTAAAAGACCTCCTAGAGGCAAATTTTATTTCGGAAGCCCGGTATTCAACTTGGCTGTCCAATGTTGTACTTGTTAAAAAGAGTAATGGAAAATGGCGCATGTGCGTTGACTACACCGATCTCAACCGGGCATGTCCTAAGGACGCCTACCCCCTCCCCAATATCGACAAGCTCGTCGACAACTCGGCGGGCTTCAAACTCTTGTCCTTTATGGATGCATACTCGGGATACAACCAGATCCCCATGGACGAACGCGGCAAACAAAGCACGACCTTCATGACGGAGTCGGGCAACTATTACTACAACGTAATGCCCTTCGGCCTAAAGAACACCGACGCCACATACCAACGGATGATGAACAAAGTCTTCCGGGGAGGGATTGGTGACATGCTCGAGGTGTATATGGAAGACATGATCGTCAAGTCCTACACGAAATTCGACCACACAGCCCTCAGAAAGGTCTTCGACACAACGAGGAAATGCAGAATGCGCTTCAACCCGGAGAAATGTACCTTCGGGATCCGCGCAGGAAATTCCTCGGCTTCTACTTAACCGAGCGTGGGATCGAAGCAAATCCGGACAAGTGCCGCGCATTTTCAGAAATCACCACGCCCACCTCGAAGAAGTTTATACAATCCCTCAACGGCGTACTCGCCTCGCTCTCCCGATTCATCGCCTAGTCCGCACAACACACCCTCCCTTTCTTTAAATTTCTCAGAAAAGAGGCCACGTTTGAATGGACAGAGGAATGCGAGCAAGCCCTCCATCACCTCAAACGCGTCCTGTCCGAACCACCCGTGCTGACGCGACCCGAAGCTGGAGAAACCCTATACCTATACCTGGTCGTGGCCAACGAGACCGTCAGCGCCGTACTGATAAGGGAAACTCACGAAGGGCAAAATCCAATCTACTTCACGAGCAAAGCCCTCCATGGTCCCGAAGTAAGATACCAGTAGATTGAAAAGGTCGCTCTGGCCCTCATCACCGCCGCACGACGCCTCCGACATTACTTCTTGGCCCACATCATTGTGCTCAGAACCGACCAGCTCGCCAGGCAGCTCCTCGGCCGACCAGACATGGCTGGACGAATGCTAAAGTGGTTGTTAGAACTATCTGAGTTCGACATCATCTACAAAGGAAGGAAAGGCCCTCAAAGCTCAAGTCCTGGCCGACTTCCTCGCCGAGATGACCCCCTCGCCAGACCCTACCACAGGGAGCCACAAATGGACTATCTTTATCGATGGCTTCTCAAAATCCACGGGCAGCGGAGCGGGCATCATCCTCGACAATGAAGAAGGCACAATTATAGAAGTCTCTCTAACACTGGCCTTCCCGACGACAAACAACCAAGCCGAGTACGAGGCGATCCTGGCCGGGCTCCACTTGGCATCAGACCTCGGGGCCAAAGAAATAAGAATCTACACGGACTCCCAGCTGGTCGCCTCACAAGTACGGGGGGAATATCAGGCGAAAAACGATAACCTCGCCGAATACCTGGCACTCATTACCGAAAAATGCAAAGTTTTGACTCCACGGAGGTTCAACATGTTCCACGCGAACAGAACGCTCGAGCAGATATTCTCTCAAAACTAGCAAGCACCAAAAAGAGGGGCGGGCACAAGTCGGTCATCTAGGAGATCCTATCACAGTCGAGCACGAAAAAGGTCGAAGCACTTCTCGACGTCAACGCCATAGGAGATATCAACTGTTGGATGACGCCGTTGCATGCCTACCTCAACACAAGTTGCCTCCCTGCCGACCACAAAGAGGCTAGCACTATCAAATGAAGATCCTGCTCGTACGTTCTTCTCGAAGACAAATTGTACCGCAGAGGCTTCGCGGTCCCCCTCCTCAAATGCATCGACACCTCCCAGGCCGCTGCCATTCTGGAGGAAATCCACGAGGTGTTGCACCCCAAAATTTGCTCAACATCTTTTACCTGGTTTATGTTTCATTGCATTATCATTTTGCATAGTTCTATCATTTGCATATCATGGCATATCATTCATCCAACAGGGGATCAAGTGTGATTATTATCAAAAGAAGCCTAGCAAGAAATCTCATCCAAGCTTGAGAAGTCATCCAAGTCATCAGGAGGTGGTGGGAGGTCTTAGTCAGTTGAGGACCATCAATGAGGTGAATATGATGTGTATAGAGCTCATGGAGTGCCTAGAGAGCCATGTTGGAGCTAAATCAAGTTATTATGTCAAATGCAAGAGCCACAGTTGAAGTGCAGACAATTAGGGTTTCATCTGGATCAACCCTAGGTCAATTATGCAATTGAAAAGCATTCAAGCCTACTTTGAGGTCATGGAGTTCATGGAAGGATGTGATAAGAAATTTGTGGTGTTGTGCCAAGATCAAATCAAGAAGAATCAAGAATGTGGGAAGTTGCTAAATTAGGGTTTCATTGCAAATTACCCTATTTAGTGCCTAACTTCAAAGCCACATAAGTCAAGATAAAAGTTTCAAATGGATCTTTGGCTAACATGAAACTTGTAGAGCATCTCAATACCTTTAGTTTGAGTATTAGAAGTCCTCCATTGGATTTGTAGAACTCAAGTTATGGTCCAGACAAGTTACAGGTCACCAGATGAATGTGAAATTTATCTATGAAAGTCACTTGACTTCCAAGCAACTTTTGACCTAGAAAGAGGTTTCACATGAACTTTTGGCCAACATGAAAGTTGTTCCTCATGATATTAGATTTCTAAATTGTACTAGAATTCATCCATCTGATTTGTAGAACTCAAGTTATGAGGTTTACAAGTCAGGGGTATTTTGGGAAAGTAAGATTATAGGTCATTTTCAAGCATAGGCCAAAATCTCTAACTTGCAAGCTTCAAATGGAAAATTTCTCAACATGAAAGTTTCTTGGAATGATGTTTTTAGTGAAACCTAGTTGTCATGATAGTTTGTTTTGGCTCATATCAAAAACATATTTGAAATGGCTTGAAAAGGAAGAAAATTCAAATGATTAAAGGAGGGAAAATGGGATTTTGTGCTACAAAACCAAAACCAAGCAAGTAAGTGCATTTTTTGATTGGAAATTGCATTCTAAGATCATTTCCAATACCATAATTTGGAGTTTAGTTCAAGTTTTGAGAGATAGCATGTTGTTACTTCATAAACAAGTCACATATCCAAATCAATGCACAAGGCAATTCAGGCCAATTTCTCCATCCAAACTCACTCTAAATGACATGTGCAAGGTGTGGGAACATTCTAGAACCACTGCCAAGCTTGCAAGGCACGACTGTCATATTGAATTTTGAGGGAAAATCAGAAAAATGCAAATCACTGTTTTGGGCTTCAACTTGGATCCATAGGCCCATGAAACTCTTCTATATATTCATTAGAGTGAGTTCAGATCAATTTTGAGCTTCATTTTGTGCCAGAGCAAGAAAGAGCAAGAACATTTTCTCAACTGCAACTTGAAATCGGATTCTGAGTTTGGAGCCAATTCAAGCCAAATTAAGGTGTGCAATCTCTTCCTTGTGGATCATTGAAGCTATCTGGAACATTTGAAGGCAAGCCACGAGCTCTAGATACCTCTGTTGCAAGATCTATACCAGGTTTGCATTTCTTAAAATTCAACATGATTTAGCATGATTCAGTTAGATTTGAACTTGTGGTTAGGATCTAGACATGACATAGATCGTTTTAGGCTTGATTTGAACTCAATTAGTGATGATTGAAGATGACATAGTTGACCTGTTTGGACTTGAATCTCTTGATTCATAAGGTTTCAATGTTAAATGTTTAGATCAGGTTGATGTACGCAATGAGATGAAGAGATCTATATCATTAATTTTGAGTTTAATGAAAGTTGTTGAAGATGCTATTTCTGAACTTTGCTTCGTGTTTGATTATGTGTTGAGAATTGGATAATTTTGATGATGGATTTGGAATGTACGTGAAAAACTGAGTTGATTTGGTGTATAGTTTGTCATTTTTGGTTGCCTGAACTTGGACCTTCGCCGGAGAAGACGACCAGAGTCTTCTCCGGCCACCACCAACCACCATCCCTGATCCCCACCTGGTCTGCCTGAGACTTGGAGAAGATGATGTTTGGACCACAGGATCTGACCTTGACCTTTGACTTCAGATCAGATCCAACGCCTGTGTTTTAATCTGAGAGTGGAGAGTTTTAATCCAAAACAATGCCGTTTCATTAAATTGCGTGGCATCATGAGGAGCGCTAGATGTGCATTGACTCGTTGACTGGCTTGCTGATCCAAAGGCTGTGTTATTTTCTTGGTTTTAATTCATATTTTATTTCATTTTCTTTATTTTAATTGCATTGTTATTCCAAAAATCATATTAATTCCAATTTTGATCACAAAATTATTTTAAAAATATCCTCATGATCCTTATGGAATTTTTGATTTTCTGAGATTAACAAAATGCAATTTCATGCATTTTTCAATTTACTGTGATTTTTCTCATTTTATTTTATTCTTTATTTTTGCATATTTGGCTATCTGTTTTGTTGAATTTAGTTCTCTCATTTGGTTTATAGTTTGGCTTTGATTTTTTAATATGGGCTAGAGTAGACATGTATGTTCCCTTAGATTTTTTCTTGGATTTTTAGAACAATATTAGGATCTGTTTTAGGTATTAAGAATAGGACCCTCCCAAACTTATGGATTTCCTTGACCTATCTCAATGTAGGAATTGTTTAGATAATTTAGAAGTTGATTTAGGCTTCAATCTTTTTACACTAGGTTGTTCAAACATTCATGTTCCCCTAGGAATTTTATTAGATTTTTGCAACTTAATTTTCTATTTTATTTGTATTTTGAAAATGGCTTGTGTTTATGAATTCCTCTCTTGAGTGCTTTGGTTTGTTTGGCTTGGTTGGCTGCCTTGGAGTTGGTTTGAGCTTGAGTTCTTTTTGTTGGAGCTTGAGTTCTTTTTGTTGGAGCTTCTGGATTCATTGAAGATGCTTGGGATGAAGGATTGGAGCTTGGAGTTGAATTTTTTTCCTCTTGTGGAGCTTTTGTTTAGGAGTTCAGAGAATTAGGGTTTTAGGAAGTGCCTTAGACCTAGTTTTGATTATTTCTTCAAACATAGAGTGAATTGTTTGCCTCTATTCTATCCAATGACACAAAGTCCTTTTTGGGAAGATCCATCTCTCCTTAGGAGGGATGAGTGGTATGCCCAAGTGAGTAGAACTTTGAGGATACCTTTCATTTGCAATGATGAGTTCTTAGTGATTTCCTTTGGTTGTCATTAAGTTTCTTAACATTATAACTTGATCTTGATGTTTAATCCTCCTCTTGGAGTGTGCTTGATGAAGCTTGAAGATAAAAGCTTGCTTGGAGATGAAGCCCTTGCTGTGAACTTTGCTGTCTTTTCAACTTTGTTGTTTAGAGCTTGCTGTTGCTGTTGCTGTAGGAGTCTGGTATTGCTGCCTGAGCTGCCTCCCCTGAGTCTTTTGTTTTTCTCTGTATTGTCTATTTAGTTGTGCTGATTACCTCTAGCTTTGAGGTGGAGCTTGTCCCCTCTTGCCTATTGTTTTCCCTCTTGCCTTATTGGTATTGCTGCATTGCATACATTCTGCTGTTTACTGTAATTACTTGTTGTCTTTTGCTATTTATCCCCTAGGATCTCTGATTTCCTCTGTGCAAGAGGGAATTATGACAGACATTAGGTTTTGACCCATGCATGACAACATTAGGTTAGTTCCCCTTTCAACCATAGTGTTAGGGTCTTTCTCTTCTTATCTCAAAACAATTCAAAAACACAGTAATAAGGATAACGCGTGCTGTACGCTACAAGCCTTAAGCTATTTGGGAAAAGATTGCTGGAGGCTCACTCTTCAGTAGTTTGACTGCTTAGTATGGTACCCTTAGGGTGACATGCGACGTAGTCACTCTCAGATCACAAGTCTTTAGTGCAGTACAAGTTACAAACAAACTAAAAAACATTTCTTTCATAAAAAACTCAAACAAACATTCAAACTCTGCTTTTGTCCTCTTGGACCTTTAATCAGGAAAACCCTTTTCAGAAGGAGATAAAAAACTGTCAGACAAGCTTATGTCTTCCGTAGCCCGAACTACGTTTGCTCTGATCTTTCATGCTGTATGAAAGTACGTAGGCATAGGATGCGATATCCTAGCGAGCAACCTTCCCCTCCTTTCCCGTAGTTAGGCGAACTACGTTGACTCTGATTTCTCGTTCCAGATGGGAATACGTAGGCATAAAGTGCGATACTTTGTCGAGTCATTTTATTTTCTTTTTAACCCAGCCCTGTAGAGTAGATAGAATAACACACCCTTAGATAGAAAACAAGCGTGGATCCCGTCGAGTACGACAGACGTGAGGGGTGCTAATACCTTCCCCTTGCGTAACTGACTCCCGAATCCAGGATTTGGTTGCGATGACCATTCCTTTCCCTCTTTGTGTTAGGTTTACTCTGAGCGTTTCATTTCCCTCTTATGAGATAAATAACGCACGGTGGCGACTCTTCTGTCATTGCCGGCGCCGATTTTCGCAGTAGCGACAGCTGGCGACTCTGCTGGGGACACTGTCGGTTCCCTATGCGAGTCAATCCTAGCGCTTGTTTTCCCGTCTGGGGTTTTGTATGTATTTACCTTTCTGCCTTTACTTTCAGTACTCTATTATTGTTGTGGTGTTGGGTAGAGGGTTAGATTGAGAGATAAGCCGAACCTGGGCTTGAGTTTGCACATAGACTTAGAAGTAGAGAGTAGTGGTTAGCCTGCTTGCTTAGCTTGCACCAGCTAGCCGAGAAATCTGCGCTCGGACGAGATTCTCTTTGATGCTTCTTGCCTGGCCTTTAGGGCTCGACAAGTTGTCTGACCCGAGGATTGTCGACTCTGGGGACCTATCATTTGGGATTCAACTAAGTGAGACCGCTTCAAGGGATGATGATGCCACACCTTCTGGGTATCATATCATCGCTCTTGAAAGTCTGTGACGTTGAACCCGCATAGGATGCCGTACCTCGTCTGCGAGTTAAGTACATACCTGTGAGGGGTAGGTAGGTCTGTTTGCAGGAAACCTTTGACCTCAGAGTACCTGGTTTATCTCTGTCAGGGAGAAGTGGTTACAGGGTTCATTTGAGTGGTTGGTTTGGTTTGAGGCGAAAATTTGATGGTTCTTAGGCTTCAGTACAGAGCAGCACAGTTCATCAGCATTGCACTTGATCTCCTGTTTGCATATGCATGTGCATTTTCATGTTTGCATTTCATTAACATGTATTTATGTTGCAGGGGCGTTCATTCCCTTCTGATTCTAGTGTATCTTCTGGCCAGACATGGAGTCCATGAAGAGGACAGTTGCTTACCGGTTGCATTCGCCAGATATCAGTTCCTTGCTGGGATTAGTTGCTCTAGCAGATGAGAGAGTGAGGGCTGAGTTCAGAGTATCTTATGGGAGATTGCTTAGTTTGTTGTACAGGCCTTCAGCATTTGAGACGACTGGGGTGTATACTTTGATGCAGTTTTATGAGCCTTAGCTGAGATGCTTCCTGTTCCCCGACTATATTCTGGCACCCACTTTGGAGGAGTATTCTGCTATGTTGGGAGTTCCTGTGTTAGACCAGACACCCTTTATACATGTTGATGCTGAGCCTGAGATGGCTACACTTGCTGAGATTGTCAGTTTAGACGCTTCTGAGTTCCCTGGAGGTTTGGTCAAGCTGAACGGAGCTTATGGTTTTCACCTGTCTGTCCTGGTTGAGAAGGCTACACAGTGCGCAAAGAGTGGATGTTGGGTTGCCTTCAGTGCCATTCTAGCTGTCTGCATCTATGGGATTGTCTTGTTTCCCAATGTGCCAGATTTTGTTGACTCAGATGCCTTCTTGATTCTTGCCTCGAAGAATCCAGTTCCTACTCTCTTGGGCGATGTTTATCATTATATTCACTATAAGAATGAGAAACGTCGTGGCAAGAATGTTTCCTGCTGTCTTCCTCTTTTGTACAGGTGGTTCCAGGGACATCTTCCGAAGACAAGACCTTTTGTGGATGCTGTTGATACTTTGGATTGGTCTTCCCGGTTGATGGGGCTGTCTGCTGAGAACATCATTTGGTTTGATCGGAGTATGCTTGGCACTGATATTATATATAGTTGCAGTGGCTTTCCGAATGTCCCTTTGATTGGACGGAAAGGTTGTATCAACTATAACCCTTCTTTGCTGGTGAGACAATTTGGTTATGCCTTGAGAGATGCTCCTATTGAGGTTGAGATACAGGAATCTCTGTATTTCACGGGCTTATTAGGCGAGGCTGTTTTGATCAGGTTAAGACATGCATGGGCTAACATCCATAGGAGAGGGAAAGCTTTGCTAGGTAAGAGCAACAACAAAGCTTATGATCCTTATTTGGCTTGGATCCACGAGAGAGCTAGGATTTCCTTGATGCCATATCCTGCTATGGAACCTTTGTATCTTCCAGTGATTGAGGTACCTACTTCGGTAGAGACTGAGAAGTATAACAAATTGTTGGCTGAAAACGAAAAATTGAAGAAAGCCAATGACGAGTTAGAGAAAGAGATCTTCCAGTTGCATCATGAGAAGAATGAATCTACCTTTACTGTGAAGGAACAGACGGAGTTGATTAATAGGTTGGGCTCAGAGTTGACTGAAGAGACCAACAAGAGGGAAAAGGTGGGAGTAGCCTTGAACGGTGTTAGCAAGGTGCTTGCTTCCAAGAAGGAACTCTTAAACAAAGCTTATTCCCGACTCGGCAAGTGGGAAACATTGTGGAATACCATGCTTACCAAGCGGAAGGAGCATGAAGATGAGTTGAAGATACAGATTGCCATGCTAGAAGCGCAGGTTAGAGCTCAGGATGTGAAGATTGCTGAGGAGACATCACTTAGGAGTGCTGTTGAGCTTAGAGTAAGTGACCTTGGCAAGGAGCTGAGAGGTTGTGAATTGAAGGTCGGCTCCAAGAGATGTAGACTTGACGAGTGTTTTGGCGAAGGAACCTGCAAGGACGACGCCAAAAAGCTGAGATCCACTGCTGAGCGACATGCCTTACTGATACAGGAGCTAATCTCCAGACTAGGTCATTCGGAGACATTGAGGATATTGGAAGATGTCAGAGCACGCCATTTAGCCTGATTTATCTTTGCTTTGCTTTTGTTATCAATACTTGTATTTTGACCATCGCCAGGCTTGTTGGCCGAGGTCTTTTCAGCTGTATTCAGTTATATCTTTGTACTTTGCCTCTTGGCATTTGTTTATGAATGAGGATTTTCTGATTCCTTACTTGCTTGATGGGGACTCCATTGTCGTGATGGCCTTTTCTCTGAAACTAGAATCGAAAGGGAATATAACCTGTAGCATATTTATACATTTGCATCTGCATACTCATATTGCATGACTGGTTTTTTGAATCTGTATCTTATTTCCTGCATCTCACAGGTTTCAGGATTGATAACCAGAGAACACACCATTATTCTACCAGGAACAACTGCAAGAGAATCATGGATCAAGTTCAAGTTGAGATGCAGGAAATTCGTGAGAAGTTGGCACTTTTCATGCAAGCAATGGAAACTGTGGTCAAAGGCCAGGAGAATCTCCAGACTCTGGTGCAACCGCTGCTGGTGCGGGCGAATGGAAATACTGATTATCACTCTGTTGGAACTCCTCACAGGGAAGACAGGATACCTACAGTGGTCGTTCCCACAAGTGGTGGAGTTGGTGCCGGTGATGGCAATGGCAATGGAAATACTGGTGCTGGTGCTGGTAATGGTAACACTGGTAATGGTAACATTGGTACTGGAAACGCTGGAAATGGTGATGGGAATGTTGTTAACAATACTGGCAATGCTGGAGATGTTGATCAAGGGTTAGGTGACAACACTGGTTTTGGGAACAATAATCAAGGGTTTGGCAATGGTAATCGTGATGGTAATTTTGGTTTCAACAATCAAGGCTTTGGATACAATGGCTATGGTAACAACAATCAAGGGTATGGAAACGGTGATGCTAGATTTGGTAACATGAATAACAACGATGCTGGGGTGGTGCCTTTCAACACTGGTTATGGACTAGGTGGGGTCAACCAAGGATTTGGTAACAGAGGACGGGGTCCTATTTTCAATCAACAGGGATATGGTCGTAACGCTGGTTACGAGGAATATGGCAATGAGAATTTGAACTGGGGCGAGGATCGCCAGGAAGACGCTTTCTCTGGATAAGGCGTGGGATTTGAAAGGCCTAATGATAATGATAGGAGATTCAAAATGCTGGAAGAGCAGATCAAAGGGATAGCCAATCAGAACTTTGCTGGGTTAGATATGACCACCATGGGACTAGTGCCTGGGTTGAGGGTGCCTTTGAAATTCAAAGCTCCAACATTTGACAAGTATAAGGGGGATACATGCCCTAGAGTTCATGTACGTTCTTATTACAGAAGAATGTCTGCATACTCTGACGACGAGAAGATGCTTATGCATTTCTTTCAAGACAGTTTATCGGGGCCATCGATGGAATGGTATACGGGGCTGGAGCCCACCCAAATTAGAAGCTGGAAAGAATTGGCTGATGCTTTTGTTAAACATTACCAGTATAATAGTGACTTGGCGCCAAACAGGGTTCAGCTGCAGAGTTTGTCTCAGAAGAATGGTGAGAGCTTCAAGGAGTACGCGCAACGCTGGCGTGATATTGCGGCTAGGGTACATCCCCCTTTGGTTGAAAGAGAGTTGATTGATATGTTTATTGGAACATTCTCTGGAATGTATTACGACAAATTGCTTAATATCTCGATGGGCAGTTTCTCCGACATGATTCTCATGGGAGAACGAATTGAAAACGAAATTAAGATTGGGAAGATTCAGGCAGGTGAATCCACCTCAGCTGGAGGTGCAAGGAAAGCCTTTGGTGGAAGGAGACAAGGCGACGCCAATGCGGTATATGGTGGTCGAGGTCGTGGAAGAGGTAGGAATCAGTATCAGCCACAGCAAGTTGCTAGTGTCACTATCCCGATACCTCAGCAAAAACAACAACAACAACAACAACAACAACGACAACAACAGCCGCAACAACAGAGAATGCACCCTGCTCATCGCAGAATTCAAGAGGGTAGGCCTAAGAGAGTATTTGAAGCACCTCCTTCAACTTACGCTGAACTTCTTCAAACGCTGTTGGGTTTGAATTTGGTTGAAAAGAGAACGATGGCCCTGTTGACGGGCACTCCTCCGTTTGGTTATGACGCTGGTAAACATTGTGATTTTCATTCCGGGGCGCCCGGACATGACATTGAAGGTTGCCATGCTTTCAAACATAAGGTTCAAGATTTGCTTGATAGTAAGGCCATTAACTTTGGTCAGGATGGTCCCAATATTGTACAACAACCCATGCCGAATCATGGAGTGAATGCTATCATAATGGAAGAAAATTTGAACTTGGTTATGGATGTGAATGAATTGAAGACACTATTAAGTTGTGTTAAAAGCAGATTGTTGAAAGGGGGTGTATTCCCCGGATGTGATGAATATTGTCTGGATTGCTGGACCCAACCAGAGGGTTGCGCTGATTTGAAAAGAGGTATCTAAGCCATGATGGATGAGGGGATTTTGCAATTTGATTGGACTACTGTTGAGAAGCCTGTTGAGGCATTGTTTGAAAAGCAGGATGAGATTGCAACTGTTACGATCCCAAGGAAGACTATTACGATATCGGCGCCCGCCAAGCGGCCGACTATCACAATAACAAAAGAAGGACCTGTTCCTTTTGAGAGTACAAAACTGTTCCATGGACGTATGGGTTAGAAGCATATTGTAATGGGGAGAAGATTAAGGTGAATAGCCAGCCGACAGGGGCAGTTGGTAATGTTGTTGGAACGGGAGGCATGACCCGTAGTGGAAGAATCTTCACCGCACCTGAAGTTGAAGCAGAGAGGATTACTAAAGGCAAGGCCAAGGTGAATGAAAGTGGACCATCCCAGTTGAAATAAAAAGACACGTCGCTCAAGGACGTAGAAGAGTTCATGAGGCTAATTCGCAAGAGCGATTATAAGATTGTTGATCACTTACAACAGACGCCCTCAAAAATTTCAATCCTATCTTTGTTGTTGTGTTCTGAGGCTCACCGAAATTCTTTGTTGAAGATATTGGACACGTCATTTGTACCTCAGGAAGTTTCTGTCAACCAGTTAGAGGGGGTACTGGCGTATGTCAATGCAGGACATAGTTTGAGTTTCACTGATTTTGATCTAACACCCAGAGGCCGAGAGCATAATATGGCTTTGCACATATCGGTGGAATGCCGGGGCACCGTAATGTCGCATGTTCTTGTGGATACCGGATCATCTCTGAATGTATTGCCTAAGAAGGCTATGATGAAGTTGGATATCCGGGGAATTATTTGCACGCCAAGTGACTTGGTTGTGAGGGCGTTTGATGGAACGAGAAGGTCGGCGTTTGGATCGATAACGTTGCCATTGCAGGTCGGGCCGAAAATATTCGATACTGAATTTTATATCATGGATATCCATCCAGCTTACAACTGTTTGCTGGGGCGTCTGTGGATACACTCTGCAGGGGTTGTGACGTCCATGCTGCATCAGAAGCTTAAGTTTGAAGCCGGTGGTGGCATCGTTACTATTTGTGGGGAAGAGGATATCTTGGTCAATCATCTCTCATCATTCAAGTACGTTGAAGTGGATGAAGAAATCCACGAAACGCCTTGCCAAGATTTCGAAGGGTTGCAAATCAAAGACAAGTCCAGTGTTCCAAGCAAAGTGCCGGAGGTTGCTGTAGCTTCATACAAAGACGCTAAAGCGTTGGTTCAGACTAGTGAGACCAAGGGTTGGGGTCGAGTGCTGGAAATTCCTGTCAAGATGGACAAGTTTGGACTAGGGTATCACCCTACATCGTCACCTTCCACATCAGGCGCGCCCAAGTTCAAAAGACCGGTGGTGATTACTTCAAAGGGAGTCTGCTTTGAGATGATTAATGCTGTTTCCGACTCTGAAGACGGAGATAGTGATTGCGACATGGACGCGTGGATCAAGCCTAGCATGCCAGGACAAAGACTCTGCAACTGGTCTGGGAAATTGTCCCAGTGACTACAAAACAGATTCATATTTCAGATGACACCGAACACGAACTTCCTATGACTCGTTTTGACTTTGAACACCCGATATTTCAAGTTGAGGAAGAGATTGTTGAGGATAGCGACTTGCCAGAAGAGCTGACTCGACTGTTGAAACAGGAAGAAAGAATCATTCTGCCTCACCAGGAAGAAATTGAGATTATCAACGTGGGATCCGAGGGAGTTGTCAGGAACATCCGGATAGGGGCTGCACTGCAAAGCGACATTAAGCAAGGCCTGATTGAGATGTTGCAAGAGTACAGTGATATCTTTGCTTGGTCGTACGGGATATGCCAGGATTGGATACTTATATGGTTGTTCATCGTCTGCCATTGCGAGAAGAATGTCCGCCTGTTAAGCAGAAACTTAGAAGAACCAAACCAGATATGTTTGTGAAGATTAAGGAGGAAGTTCAAAAACAGTGGGATGCTGGGTTCCTTGCTGTTACAACTTATCCATCATGGGTCGCCAATATAGTACCGGTACCAAAGAAAGACGGTAAGGTGCGGATGTGCGTAGACTATCGTGATTTGAATAAGGCGAGTGTCGCTACTGCGAAAATCGGCACCGACTATGACAGAAGAGTCGCCACCGTGCGTTATTTATCCCACAAGAGGGAAAGGAAACGCTCAGAGTAAACCTAATGCAAAACGGGAAAGGAATGGTCATCGCAACCAAATACTGGATTCGGGAGTCGATTACGCAAGGGGAAGGTATTAACACCCCTCACGTCCGCCGTACTCGACGAGATCCACACTTGTTTTCTAGTACGAATTGTTATTCTATCTACTCTAAAGGCCTGGGTTAAAAAGAAAATGAAAATGACTCGGCAAAGTATCGCACTTTATGCCTACGTATTCCCGTCTGGAACGAGAAATCAGAGTCAACATAGTTCGCCTACCTACAGGAAAGGAGGGGAAGGTTGCTCGCTAGGATACGGCATCCTATGCCTACGTACTTTCATACAACATGAAAGATCAGAGCAAACGTAGTTCGGGCTACGGAAGACACGAGCTTGTCTGACTGTTTCTTATTACCTTATGAAAGGGTTTTTCTTGATTAAGAGTCCAAGCGGACAAAAATGACACTTTGATGTTTGTTTTGAATCTTTTACGAAAGAAGTGTTTTCTTAGTTTGTTTGCAATCTCTGACGCACTAGAGACTATGATTCGAGAGTGACTACGTCGTGTGTCACCTAAAGGGTACCACACTAAGCAGCCAGACTACTGGAAAGAAGCTTTCCAGCAACCCTTTCTCGAATAGCTTAAGGCTCGTAACGTACGACATCGATTAACCTTATTACTGTATTTTTGAGTTGTTTCGAGATAAGAAGAGAAAGAACCTCTAAAAAGCCTAGGGTGGAAAAGGGAATAAAAACTAACCTAATGTTGTCATGCATGGATAAGAATCCTAATGTCTGTCATAATTCCCTCCTGCATAGAGGAAATCATAGATCCTAGGGGATAAACAGAAAAGAAAGCAAGCAAATACAGTAAAATGCATGCAATGCAGCAATACAAGCGAGGCAAGGGAGTCCTGCTCAACCTCGAACCTGGGAAAACAATAGGCAAAGTGAATCAACATTCACTTCAAACCTAAGGGGGCAAGCTGCACAAGCCAACAAACAAAACAGAAAACAAAACCCAAAGCAGAGGAGGCAGCCCAAGCAGCAACACCAAACTCCTATAGCAAACAGCAGCTCTGACAGCAACAGTAAACCCTAACTTCAATCCTCCAGCCAGCTCCTGACAACAAAGTTGATAGTAACATAACTCCATCTTCAAGCAACCCTTATGAAAGGCATCTTCAACATCTTATATCTTTATCTCCAAGCTCTAGCAAGCTCCCCTAAGAAAGATTGGTTATTGGGATCAAGTTATAATGAATGGAAATCAGTGAAAACCAAAGGAAATCACTAGAAACCATCATCTGCAAAGAAGGGTATCCTCAAAAGTTCTACTCTTTAAGGCATGCCCCTCATCCCTACAAGGGAGAGATGGGGCCTCCTTAAGAGGACTTTGATTCATAGGATAGTGTAGCGGTAAAAATCGTGAGCATAAGTTATTAATTAACTTAACTCAAAAAAACAAGAGTCGCCACCACACTTTTATTTTATCCAAATAAAGGAAAGGAAAAGAGCGAACAAAACCAAAGAGTTCTAAAACAAGAACAAGAAACAAAGATCGGGGTAAGGGGGTTGGTTACGCAATGGGAAGGTGTTAGCACCCAAAACGTCTATAGTACTCTATAGGAGCCCTTTGAAATATTTACGTTTTTTGGTTTGAAAATGGTTTGTTTGAAAAGAGATTGGGGAGATGAGAAGAGAATTATTTTTTTAGATTTTTGTGTTTGGAGAGACTTATCGCCTCATGCCTACGTACCCACAAAGTGCAATATGGGATCAAAACCCCGTAGTTCGTGGTACAAATGACAAAAAATTTGTTGGTTTTGATTGATTTTAGATGTAAAGACAAGTTGTCATTTTAAGGAGAAAACTGTGACTATTCACCCACGAATATTAAGACAACATCTGCGTCACATAAAGATGGAGGATTTGCTTGGATTATCAACAAGACTATCACTCAACATCAACGTGGAAAATGTCAAAGTTTTAATAATATGAGTAATAGGAGAATTACATCTCAACTATAGAAATGAATCATGTCTAAACTTTATGAAAAGTTTTAAAGTGAAAAAGTGCATAAAGGCACAAAAAGAGTTGATGAGTTTTTGTATTTTTTTATGTCTTTTGAAATTGGTCAAAGCATGATTAACATTGATTGACTTTTATTAAGAAGAACAAAGTTTGAAAATCACTTGACGAAAGTCAATGTTTTATTGCGAAAGCGGTTTTGAAGTTTGAAACCAAGAAGGTTTTGAAAGAGGGAGAAAGTTTTGAAAATTTAAGAAGGGGAGGAGATGAAGTGACTATCCTAGAAACCAAAATAAAAGCTAGAGGTAAGAAAGATCTAACCAACTTGTAGCACACTCCATAGCAAGCAAAAAGAATTCCATCCGATTTAAAGCATAAGCTAATGAGCGAGCCAAATAAAGGCTAAGATCCACAATACTCCAAGCATAGGAATGAAAGTCCTAATTCTAAGTCCAAAGGTCCATGAAGTCCAAGGTCTAAGAATAGTCCAAGAGCATAACCACAAAGTTAATAGCACCAAGTTTTCTAGAGATTTTTTATCCTTTATTAGTGTTTTGAACAAGGTATGGTCCAAGTGGACAAAAGAGAAATGACATAAACATAAACAAAGATATGATATGAAATGATAATATGGAAACATAAAAGTAAGAAATAAGGAGTAAGAAGAGAATATAAACAAAATTAAACAAGGATAATGTTAGTGAATTAGTAATTAGTGATTAGAACATATGATCAATGATGATTAATTCTTGCACTTTAGACCAAGGTTAATGAAAACTCATTAGAGGATTGATAGAATCAAAGCCTCCTAACAATGAGTTTCATAGGTAGTGGACTTAAGACAAGCAACTAATTATACTTGGACTTTCAAACGTAAGTTTGAGTCACGAATGATCATTTTCCGATTAAGGGACACTTTAGCGCTATGTTAAGCAATCGTAATCGGGTTTATGTAGAAACCACGACTATCTGAGGCCGGTCAATAATAATGTTAGTGTTAACACATGTTAGAGAAGTGATATGTAAATCACTCTCCTAAAACATGCCACACAAAAAGAAAAGAGGTAGTGATCTCATCATAATCAAGATTTTTCATCAATTAATCAAAGGTAATCTATCACTATTCCAAAGTATGGAGAATTATCTCAATGATTATTCGTCCATAGATTTGAAATAATGAAGATTAAACAACCTTGATAATCAACAATCTATGATCCATAAATTTCATCGATCAAAAATAAAAAGAAGAAGAAAGAGAATTAAAATGAAAAGAAACCACAATTTGAATCTTAAATCGATTAAATCATCATCAATATCAATCACTTCTCTTGGTAGATAAAATCGACACCCAAAGTCCATTGATATTGATGAGATTTTATCAAAATTCAAGGTCCAAAACAAAATCTATTTTAAGAAATTATTTTAAAAGAAAAAACAAATATGAGAAAAATTATTAAAAGAACATTGAAAGAAAATCTTTAAAAAAAAGAGAGAGAGGTTTTAAAAGAAAAAACAAATGGTGGTGGTGTTAGTAAAAAGGCCACCCGACCCAAATTCTTGAAAAAAAAATTGAAATAATTGAAAAGGAAAAAAAGAAAGAAAAAAAACAAATCAGAATCATCATCTTCTTCTTCTTCACACGCGACACTGTTCACAGCCATGGATGCTTTGGTGCTCGCATAAATCAAAACGGCGGGACGCGAAAATCACACAGAATGGATCGTAATCAAAAGCTCTCCACAACAGTATCAATAGTTCAAAGAAATGCAACCAAACGTAACGGATCGAAAATGACGGTGAAGCTCAAACTACCTTTCAAACTCAGGTAAATGATGAAACCGAAACTCTCCTCTTCTTTCTTCTTCTTCTGCTTCTGAACTCCGAAATTCTGATTATTGAAGTATGGTGAGATTTTATGTGGAGAGTTGAATTGGGTGAAGCTTGAAGAATGGTTGAGGATGAATTTCGAAGGTGAAATTTGAAGGGAAACTGAGGAGAAAAAATGTCAGAGTGATTTTGGCTTCAAAGCTTGAGAGAAATGAATGAATGGGGTTTGTATTTATAGATTGAGAGTGAGGGTGAGTGATTTTCCGTTTGTGAGAATTTCACTGCGTTTTGAATTGGGTGTTTACGCGTGAGCTTTTTGCTGATATTTTTCATGTCGTTTTGGACTTTTTCATTGTAGCTCATTTAATTGTGTGACGTGGATTAATTCATACAACTCTGTATCAGCTTGGACGTACGTGCACGACTTGGAAATATGGCTCAGTATGAAGCTTCTCAGAGGTACGTTTTGACTATCACTTGCAGAAATCAAGCTACCATTTTCCAATTGTGTGTTAGCAGAATCATGTTTATTTTTCAACCATCAATCTCCTTTTTATCATTAATCACTGCTGTTCCGTTTTTATCCGATGAAACAACGACTAACTTAGCATTGAATGATAATGTCATTCCAAGTGGAGACACAATTTCAACAACAATTAGCACAATCCCATGATGTTCTGCTATTCTCATTCCGTAAGCAAACACTTCATTATCATCGGGTCCTCCGAAGAATACTACAACAACATTGAAAGAAACATCACTAGCTTGAACCTGTCTTGTTCTTCCCAAACCGCAATCGACCAAAATTCCAACAGGACACGACGCGTGACTCAACACAAGTTAATTGATTACATGAAATGAATGTCCTAATGATTCCATTGTCCCGTCGAGACATTGGTGTTTATTGCAGCTGAATTGATTTGTCCCTTCTACAATGTCGCCATGTTGACGGAGTATTCGCTGAAAGCAAATCAATGTAAGTTCCAATTTGCTCAACTGCATTTAGACTATTCTCAGCCAAACTTGCAAATCCTTTGAATTCCACCATGGATGATACAAATCCAATTTTTCGAAATAGCCACTGATATGAATACATACCCTGATTAAAGCCAGATGGATTGGGATATATAACAACAGTATCCAAAATGTTTTGAAACTTATCAGACCTGGAAAGATCGCGAGGAAGAGACATCACCAATTGACTGTGAGTAGCATTTCCAATGGATAGCTTATAAATTAGTTCTCTTTTCACACTTTCAGCAGCAGTTAGCCCATAAAAGCGCCGTTCTTTTACTATCTGAATAATAAGAGTAAGCATTTCTTGAACTAAAACAGGTTCATATTCGCTAGACTGTTCAAGATTCAAGGATAAGTAGTTTGACAGTCCAAAGCGCTCTAAAACTCTACTGGCAAAAAGATCTTCTGGAGCAAGTGCTGCACAACATTGAAGAAGAAATAGATCAAGCTCCAGACCTTGTTCAGACCAGCGCACTGATCTATACCATTCACACGATAGTAAAGCAGCATCTCCATTTTTACGCCACATTCCAGCATGGACTTCAGCATTTGACTCATTAGTTTCGTAATCCAAATCGTCAGGCCCGTCACAATAATCTTCATCATCAACTTGAACAAGTGGATAAGAATGTGAAGAATTTTCTTCATTAATCGTCTCATCCGTTACAGTGTATAGGTCATAAACATAGTCCTCTTGTTGGGAATGAGCACTTATACCAACTTCAATCTCTGTAGCAGCATTAGGAATAACCTCTCTTAGCAAAGGGAGGAAACTAGACAAAAGTTTTTGATCCTCCAAGGAGATATCTTTGTGCTGCACCTCCTTAATTTGTTCTTGAGAGTCAACACGAACAATGTCATAGAACTGGCATATTTCTTGTAATGTATTTTCAACAGATGTCCCCTTATTTACTTTCCCGCTCTTCCATATTTGCTCAAAACGAGCCTCTTTAGCTGAAGACTCTTTTTCTTGTTTAGCTTTAAACAAGAGCTGATCTAGATTTTGTTTTTTGAAGATGTTCTTCCTTTCCACAACTTTTGACTTAGATTCAGAAGCACTTTTAGAACCAGGTTCCACAAATGATTGCACAATATCTAAAGTGACCTCAGAGCTGCTTATTGTCTCCACATGCTGTACCAAAACCTTCTTGTTATGAATTTCCCCGTGTTGAGAAGAATTGGAGAGTGATAGATTTTGAAAATCCAAGAGAGGGCGCTTCAATGGCCTGTCGTTGATTTCCAACCAGAAAGCGTGGAGTGGAGAATGGAAGGGTTTTCGTTTCACCCTAACCACGACAGGCTTGGGTGGAGCCGAGGAGCTTTCCGCCATATTTGTTTTTGAGTAATTGGCGACTGATTTGGAATCAGGCATGCACGACGGTGACAGTGATTACTAAACTCTGTGTCCCGTTGCTCTTTTTTTTCATGGTTTATTTTCAATTCCAAGAATTCAAATATATCAGCATGCCATGGCTCCAAGTATACAGCAAAAACACCTTTTCTCTTGCCTCCTCCCTGATCAACATAACGGGCAGTGTCATTGAACACACGCAACATTGGAATGATACCATTAGAGGTCCCATTTGTTCCACGAATGTAACTTCCATATGCCCTTATATTATGAACAGAAACACCAATTCCTCCAGCAGATTTACTAATGACAGCACACTCCTTCAATGTATCATAAATCCCCTCAATACTATCATCTTTCATGCATATCAAGAAGCAACTGCTCAACTGAGGCTGAGGAGTCCCAGCATTGAAAAGAGTTGGAGAAGCATGAGTAAACCACCTCTGAGACATCAAATGATAAGTCTTAACAGCAGATTCAATATCATGCTTGTGAATTCCAACAGAAACCTTCATTATCATATGTTGAGGCCTTTCAACAACAGTCCCATCAACTTTCAACAGATAAGACCTCTCGAGGGTTTTGAACCCAAAGTAATCATAGTCAAAATCCCTGTCATAAATTATCTCACTGTCCAACCAAGCCGCATTCTCCATAATTATTTCATAGACATCATCAGCAATCAAAGGAGCTTTCTTCCCAGATCTAGTGTTGAAATGATTGTACATAATCTTCACAGTTTCCGAAAACGACTTCTTAGTGTTCTTATGCAAATTCGAAACAGCAATCCTAGCAGCAAGAGAAGCATAATCAGGGTGGTTAACAGTCATGCCGGCGGCGGTTTCAGCGGCCAATTCATCGAGTTGACTAGTAGTCACACCTCTGTAAACACCGGCACAAACCTTCTGAGAAACCAAAACCGGGTCACAATGCTCAGTGCTCAAACCGTAACTGAGTTTCTTCAACCGCGCCGTAATCTTATCGAAATGAACAATCTCTTGACGTCCATTTCTCTTAACGACGTACATCTTGTATTGATTAGAAAAGTTTTGGTTGGGGAATTTGGTCGAACAGTTTTGGCGCAAGAGTGAAGAGATAGGTCTGTTATCTTCCCCCGGAAGAAGGAATCTTCAACAACTTTCTTAGTATTCCATCCATTTCATTAAGTACAGTCAACATTATTTTGTTAAACACGGCGCTAGACATTACACTAGGCTTTGCCATTGAATCATTCTCCTCATCATCACCCATCAGTGTGCAGCATAGTTGTTATTATTATGTTCTACATTATGAACATTACTCTTAAGTGAATGGTGACATACATCACAAAGAAACCATGGATTTGGAAAGTTATCATCAGAAAGGCCACCATCATTCGCACGAGGAAAATGAGGCAACATATCACTCTTGTTGACAACCTCAAATGGTTTCTTTCCTCCAAGAGAAATGTCATACACTTCCATGTATCTTGGAACTATCCCTCAATCATGCTTTAAGTTCACTTGAATGAATACCTCCATAAAAAATTAATCCAAATCAACCAATAATTGAATATGCAATAAGAGGATTACAAAGAGGCCAACAACTATACTTTGTACTCGCATCTCAATAAAAAACATCTTGATTGACCATTCACCAAACTTGACTTGTACAGACAAACCTTTGAATCTTCGGTTAAAACTGAATCTCTTTGAGTTTATCTGAATTAATCTCTGGGAAAATAAATCCATAGATGAACACAACCTGGACTGATGAACCTTGATCATTATAGTCATGGACCAAACTTCTCATAGAACACTGCTTGATAAACCACTGGATTTCAATACAAGACAATTTGACCTTGAACAATCTCATTTCCTGAGAAAATAACCCACTGCCACAACCAATTTGCACTTGAAGCAATCTCTTGATAGTTTGACCAAGATGAGGTCAAACTTCCATTTGATTTAGACTTGGATGAATGTCCTTGCCATCAATCTCCTTGCAAAACCCTAAACACACAGAGAAGAAGAAGAAACAAATAAATTGAAAAATATTTTTGGTATTTTGGTTAGATGTTAGTAAACAGAAACAAACATAAAGCAAGTAAGAAACAACAAGGGACCTGAGAGAATCAAAAAGTATGATCTTGTTTGTGGAATGATATGCAAATGAAATGTGGGATCTTAGGGGTAAAAATTAGGGTATTACAGCTGCCCCTATTTAAGATTTTTCTATCCTGAGATATGAAGATTGACATCTTTGTCTCAACCAGATAGAAGAGACTTAAATATAACAATTAACCAAATTTTTTGCCCTAAGAGCCCACCAAATGATATGATTATGCTAATGATATGCAGACACAAGACCTCTGTGGGGAGAAAATGCCACAAGAGACAAACAAAAACTCAGGAGAAAAAGAGAGACTCCACATGAGAAAAATAAAAAAAACAAGATCCTATTCCGATAAAGGAAAGGAAATGACTCAACAGAGAACGAGATACCAACTGCCAGTTACTGGGTGAAGATATTCGAACCGAAGAGAATATGTAAAATACTTTCTACTGGTTACTGAGTAGAAAATAAGTGCAAAAAACACAAGAGAATTGTTATCTACCAGTTACTGGGTAGAAAACAAAGAGATGTATTACTTACTACCAGTTACTGGGTAAAAAGTAATCTACTCGTTGAAATATAATCAACTACCTGTTACTGGGTAGGAAAAGAAGCAACGCTAAGTACTGGTTATTGAGTAGTTTAGCGAGAATAATAAACTTGAATGAAAGGGGTTACCAACTATCGTTTATTGGATAGGGTAAACAACATGTCAACTACCTGTTACTGGGTAGGACAAACTCGACTACCTGTCACTGGGTAGGAGAAGAAAATAAAGGTCAACTACCTGACACTGGGTAGGACAAACATACTCGACTACCTGTCACTGGGTAGGAGAAAGAGATATATCATCAGCTACTTGTTACTGAGCAGCTCCAATCACACAACAAACTTCTCAAATAAAGAGACAACCATTTGTTGGAAAAAAAGATATTAATAACTTTGTCGGGGATCTTTAAAAGAGATACGAGCAGATTAAACCATGCAATAGAATTCTCATCGGGAACTATTCCACAAAAATTCCAATTGACAGAAAAGCTGGTCAGATAAGGATCTATCACTTCACAATAAACTTCTCTGTTGAGGATGAGCCAGAGAAATGTTATTTATTGCGAAGGTAAATTTCTGGAGATTACACAAGCTGCTCAAATAAAGAGGCTTCCACATGAAGTTGCATAAGTAATTACCAAAAGAGTGTTATCGAAATACTACTGGGGAAATCAAATCTTCATCTTCTGATGTGGATCAATAACAGATTCTGCCGAGGAAAATAAATCCTCAAAACTACCTTCTCATCATCCCGGTTTCACAGCCTAGGGAAAACCAAAGTAACTGCTGCAAGAGACCAAAGTTCAATCCAGGAACAAACTGGAAAGAAACGGTCAAACAAGACTCGACCCAATGAGGAAATAACTCAACTGGGGAACAATTCCATCCAGATAAAAGCTGGGGAGGAAAGCTAAACAAAACATCTTCCACGAGGCATAAACTCAGTGGGGAATTAAAAATGATAGGTATTTTCTGCTTAGGGGTCGACACTCTAATGAAGGGAGGACGCACTCCGCGGGATAACAACACCGGGGAAAGGGAAACACCAAAAAAACAGGATGCACAATGCAACAAAAACATGCTATGCTCAACCAAAATAAATGCGCATGCAATGCATATGAATATGAATATGCTGACAAATCAGACAAAAAGGGCAAACAGAGGGTGAACAAAACACCACAACACCACTGAAATATTCGACTAATCTTCGGAAGTTAGGGATATCATTGGAGATCGTGCTGGGGATCAGCAACAGAAAACCTGCAAGAGATACACAAGAGCCATCAAAGGAAAATAAATCCTACTACAAGGCTTAAATCTCGTTGAAGAGACAAAGATACCGCTTGGGAAAAGACTCCAAAGATCAACCTTCAACCATCAATAATTCAACAAGAGGGAACAACAATATGAACTCCGCTTTGAGAAAAAAAAAACTGTTGGAGAAAACATAACAACACAAATCTTCCAACCCTGTCAGGGGAATAAGAAGTTAACATCATAGCAAAAAGTCAAACTGTGGGAGATTTTAAATCAACACCCAATCACAAGGTGAGAGAAAACCCGACAGGTGACTGCTATGTCAACACTTCTTAGAAGTAAGCAACATTGTTCTCTACTTGTGGAATAATCCAAAGTACATATGCATAACCTCTGCTAGGAATTATCAAAGACAAATCTCCGCATGGGCAAAAACATCAAGGAGAAATGGTCTTCAAATTTCTCAACTGTTCGATCATAACCTGGTTGAATGAATAAAACATATTCATCATTTGAATAAAGACTTTGTTATGGAAAACCGTTCAACACTCGTCTGGTTTATCCAAAGAAACAAAAACTTTGCTAAGGGGATATCAACAAACTCTACTGAAGAGACCTTAATATAGCTCAAATAAGGAAACATCAACACAACTCTACTGGGGAGCTGCCAATAAATTCTACCAGAGAGGCAAGAAAGAACCCTGTTGAGAAAAACACTTAAGCTTTTCACTTCAAGATTTTACCATTCTTGGGGTTACTGTTGACATCCTTTCTTTTATTTCCACAAATCAAAGAAAAATGTTTTTATAATTTTCAAAATTTAAATCAATTATTCACATTTGTTTCAAAAATCATCATCAAAAATAAAATGAAATTCTGTAAACATAAACAAAATAAGAATTGCAAACAAAGGGACAAAGGCCCAAATTCTATTGATAGAATGGTAGTCCGCAAATGGCGTAACTCCATGGATCATTACAAAGTTTGAAAAATGGTAAGTATAATGGAAAGTTCTACATTGGAATACAATGACCATTATTCTCCCTAACAACTTTGAATTCCAACTGTGCTTGAGACTTCAGCGGGGAATAATTGAAGTGAAACCTTTGATAGGAAATGTTGCTTCAAACGATCAAGACTGGCCAGATGCAGTTACTTGCCATGATCCCTAACTTTTGCCTAGATTGCCCTCTCGGGTTTTCAATCTACCGGGATGATTATTTCTGTTTTGTCTCTAATTTTTGCCTGGACTGCCCTTTCGGGTTTTCAATCCACCGAGACGCTCATTTTTGCCTAAGCCGTCCTTTCAGGTTTTCAACTTAGCGAGCTGTTCTTTTATTTTTTTTAGGCGAAGTATTTCTTGACTGCATCGGCATTCACAGGACGAGTGAACTCTTCTCCATCCATAGTTGTAAGAATTAATGCACCGCCAGAGAAGGCTCTCTTAACAACATATGGGCCTTCATAATTAGGAGTCCACTTGCCCCTAGAATCAGTAGTAAAAGTCGAGATCTTTTTGAGCACGAGGTCACCTTCTCTGAATACACGAGGTCGAACCTTCTTATCAAATGCTTTCTTCATTCTTTGTTGATATAATTGGCCATGACACAAAGCCGTCATTCTTTTCTCTTCAATCAGATTCAACTGGTCGTATCTACTTTGACACCATTCAGCCTCAGACAATTCAGTTTCCATCAAAACTCTCATAGATGGGATTTCAACCTCTATCGGGAGCACTGCTTCCATGCCATAAACAAGAGAAAAAGGGGTTGCCCCTGTTGAAGTGCGAACGGATGTACGATACCCATGCAGAGCAAAAGGAAGCATATCATGCCAATCCTTGTATGTAACAACCATCTTTTGAATAATCTTCTTAATGTTCTTATTAGCAGCTTCAACAGCCCCATTCATCTTGGGTCTATAAGGAGAAGAATTATGATGCTCAATCTTAAACTCATCGCATAATTCCTTCATCATCCTGTTATTTAAATTCGACCCATTATCAGTGATGGTCTTGCTCGGAACACCATACCGACAGATGATTTGATTCTTGATAAACCGGACCACTACTTGCTTAGTCACATTTGCATATGATGCCGCTTCAACCAATTTGGTAAAATAGTCAATAGCCACCAATATGAAACGGTGTTCGTTCGATGCTTTAGGCTCAATCATTCCAATCATATTAATGCCCCACATTGAAAAAGGCCATGGAGAAGAGATAACATTGAGAGGAGTTGGAGGCACATGAATCTTGTCAGCATAAATCTGGCATTTATGACACTTTTTCACATATTTACAACAGTCAGATTCCATTGTCAGCCAATAGTAACCTGCCCTTAACATCTTCTTAGCCATC
This sequence comes from Lathyrus sativus, assembly GCA_963859935.3. Taxonomy (NCBI): domain Eukaryota; kingdom Viridiplantae; phylum Streptophyta; class Magnoliopsida; order Fabales; family Fabaceae; genus Lathyrus; species Lathyrus sativus. The sequence goes on along the minus strand of OZ012735.1, from coordinate 911,303,800 downwards.
GCGTGTCCATTGGCATGGGTGCCAAAGGATCCTTCATGGATTTCTTTCATCAACATATCTGCTTCGTGTCTATCCACGCATCTGAGCAAGATCATGTCATAATTTCTCTTATACATCACATCATCATTCAAGAAGAAACTACCAGCCAATCTTCTCAAAGTTTTCTTATCCTTCTTGGATGCCCCAAGTGGGTACTCTTGATTATGAAGAAAGCATTTAATATCATAATTGTAACAGCCCAAATTTCATTAAATAATTAATTATAGTAATTAATTGATTTAGTGGGGTTTTTATTAATGTTGGAATTAATTTTTATTAATTGGTATGGATAGAAAATTAAGAAGGAATTGGAGAGGAAGGAAAATGAAGGAAATATATAAGAGAGGAAGAAAAGAAAAGAAAGAGAGAAAAACATTTGGAAAGAAAGAGGAAAGAAGAAGAAAGGAAAGAAAGAGAAGAGAAGGAGGGGAAAAGTGGAAATCATCAAGAACCAACATCAAAGCTCCGATTAATCGAGGTAAGGGTGAGAAATGTTTCTATTTGATCATTGTATGATGTTATGTATGTTGGGTTAGGGTTTTGGTAGAGTTTCCATCACTTTCCATTTAGGGCAAAATGTTGGATAATCGGTAGATTGATGATTTAATCGGTTGAAACTGAGTAATAATGCCGTAGAATAGTCGGGTAACATGTATTGATGCTGTTTATACTGATTTGGATGTGTAAGAGAGGGTTGATGATGGATTGGTGAAGGAGGAACAGAGTGTGAATCTGTTCTGCGCAGGTTCGCTGGCTCTCGCCAGGCGAGCAAAGGCGAAGCTTCGCCAGGCGAAGCCCAGCGAATGTTGGCGAATAATTATAAGTTTAAGTCCCAGTGGACTTCACTGGCGAGTTCGCCAAGCGAAGTTGGATAGCGAAGGTTCGCCCAACGAAGGTGCTGGCGAATGGTGGCGAATGAAGTCAGTAGCTACTGACTTGGGCTCGCTGGGAAGTCTCGCCGGGTGAAGCCTAGCGAGTGTTCGCTGAGAGAGTTCGCCAGGCGAAGGCCAGGCGAAGGTTCGCTGCAGGGTCTCGCCAGGCGAATGTGGGCGAGTTTGACAACATTTTTCTTTTGCTGTGTTGATCATGTGGAGATGGTTTGGTTGTTTCACATAGGTGGATACCTTATGATATGAATATAGATATGATCTATTGTGATAATGTGTGTTGTGGGTAGCCTACGGGCGTGAATCCTAGAATTGTGATTCAAAGGTTAATTGCATCAAGTATAAATACATGTGAACATAATAAGTGATTATGTGTGTATTATTTAATGAATTTCCGAATGCTCGATGTGTATACAATTATGTAATGAGTATGCATGAGAACATTTTGAATTTGTGTGCATAACTTATAATTGTATGATTGGTATTGCGATGTGAATACCTTGATTATTGTGATAATTAGAGATACATGGGAATACAATGAGGAATGTATGTGTATCGTCTAATGAATTGTGAGTGCATATATGTATGCGATTGTTGTGTGAATGCATGGGAACGTATGTGATATGTGTGCATTGTTGTTGAATATGATGATGTGTGAAATGAATACATTGATAAATGTTTGATATATGTTGTATGTGCAATCATGATGAAATTCTCGAAGGGGTGAATTATTCGAATGCATGGGATTAAGACGCGGGAACGGTCTTAAGTGCATTTATTGTGATTGGTTGATTGTACATGCATCATTCAGTCAAGAGGCAATGTCTGTTAGTTTCGTGGAAACTAGTGGCTTGTCCCAAACCTAGAAGGGTGGGTTTGAAGCCTAGGGGACGGGCTTGGTTGTTATCGGTCTAGAAGGGTGGACCCGGTTTAAAGTAAAAACCGAAAAATGATAACGAGTTATCGGTCTAGAAGGGTGGACCCGGTTTAGAGTGAAAACCGAAAAAAAGATAACGAGAGTCGGTACCGCATAGCATTGAGTTGCATTGAATATGTTGAGTTACATTGCATAATATTGTTGTGGTACGAATGTGCTTGTGAATGATTGTGAAGTCAAGCATGAAGGGATGTGCTTGTGGATGTTCATAATGTTGATACATGTGAACGTGATATGATTATGATTATGAGAATGAAGTGTGGTGAGAAATGTGAATATGTGTTATATGATACCTATATATACGTAATCTTATGCCTTGATTATTATGGTTATATTTCTCACCCTTCTGCTGTTTTATAATGCTCTATGAGGCATTGCAGATTAGGATGCTGGAGTCCTTTTGCGAAGTTATCTTCATTCTTTTGAGTCGGCTGCTCTGATATGTAACACCGGGTAGTTAGACTAGTATAGTCATTCTTTTGTGATATATTGCGATGTATCAGCTGATGTGGTTTTGTAATCTAACTGATATGATATATTAATTTGGATAGCTTATGTGTACGTGGATTAATATTTTGAAAACGATAAAATGATTTTATCTTCCGCTTAAATTGAAAATGTTACATATTTTATGGAGCAAGTGTTTTATTGGTAAAGTTGTGACATTCTTCCTTTATACCTTATTCTAAAAACTATTACTCTGATAAATTTGTATATGCTTAACTGTTCTTTATGCATTTATTTGGGGTATAGAAGGGGGTGTTACAATAGTGGTATCAGAGCAGGTCGGTCCGTCCGGCCAAGTTGTTAGAGTGTTTTTCCCTGTTTGTTATTGATATGCGTGTGATGCATTATCAATATTGGTTGTTCTTACGTGGTTCTGTTGCTGGAATTAGTAAGATGGTTGCAGGAAGGAACGACGAAGCAATTGCGGAGGCATTGACGAGATTGGCGGGGGCAATTGGGCAGAATCCTCCGACCAATGTGAATGTGAGGAATCATGCTGATGATGGATTCCGTGCTTTGGGGAAATTCCAAAAGAATAACCCTCCGGTCTTCAAGGGAACTCATGAACCGGACAAGGCACAAATTTGGTTGAAAGCTGTGGAAAAGATTTTTCGAGTTATGAATTGCTCGGATGCACAGAAGGTGCAGTTTGGGACTCATATGCTCGAAGAAGAAGCTGAAGATTGGTGGGGTAATACTCGCCAAAGATTTGAGGAAGATGATATTGTGATTACGTGGGATTTGTTTAGAGAAACCTTTCTGGAGAAGTATTTTCCAGAGGATGTGCGGGGGAAGAAAGAGATCGAATTTCTTGAGTTGAAGCAAGATAATTCGACGGTTGCTGAGTATGCGGCGAAATTTGAGGAGTTGATCAAATTTTGTCCTCACTATAATACTGGTAATGCTGAGAGGTCTAAGTGCCTCAAGTTTGTGAACGGTTTGAGACCCGAGATTAGACAAGCTATTGTATATCAGGAAATCAGACGGTTTTCTGAGTTGGTTAACAAGAGCAGAATTTATGACGAAGACAGTAGGGCTAGGTCCAGCCACTACAAGAGTCTAAGTGACAAGAAAGGAAAGGGACAATTCAGAGGAAAACCTTACGTAACTCCTGCTGATAAGGGGAAACAAAAGGTTGGTTTTGGCAAGAAGCCAAGTGGGGGAGTTTCTACCTCAGTTAGATGTTATAGGTGTGGTGAAGAGGGACACCGTGCTTCGGAATGCAAAAGTGTTGAGAAGGCGTGTTTTAAGTGTGGCAAGCCAGGCCACAAGGCTCTGGAATGCAGAAGTGGTGCGGGTGTGACTTGCTACAATTGTGGTGAGCAAGGACACATTAGTACCAAGTGTGATAAGTCGAAGAAGAATCAAGGGAGCGGAAAAGTGTTCGCTCTATCTGGATCTGAGACTGCTAGTGACGATCGCTTGATCAGAGGTACGTGTTTTATTAATGGTATACCTTTGATCGCTATAATTGATATCGGAGCTACGCATTCTTTTATTTCTTTAGATTGTGTTAGAAGGTTAAATCTTGAGTTGTCTGTGATTGGTGGCGATATGGTTATTGATACTCCTGCTATGGGTTCGGTAACTACACCGTATGTTTGCTTGAATTGCCCGTTGAGTATTTTCGGTAGAGATTTTGGGATCGATTTAGTGTGTCTTCATTTAGATCAACTGGATGTCATTCTTGGAATGAATTGGTTAAAATTCAATCGTGTGTATATTAACTGTTTTGACCAAACGGTTATTTTTCCCGGCTCGGATGTTGAAAGGGAATTGTTTATGACGAGGAAACAAGTGAAGGAATCGGTGCAAGATGGGGCTACGGTATTCATGCTTATGGCAACTATGAGGATCGGTGGAAGTGAAGAGATTGATGCTTTGCCCATTGTTAGAGATTTTCCGGAAGTATTCCCTGAAGAGATAAAGGATTTACCGCCGGAGCGAGAAGTGGAGTTTTCGATAGATTTGATTCCTGGAACTAGTCCGATATCGATGGCTCCATATCGTATGTCGGCCTCGGAGTTAAAAGAATTGAAAAGTCAACTTGAGGATTTGCTTGAAAAGAGGTTTATTCGTCCAAGCGTGTCACCGTGGGGTGCACCGGTGTTGTTGGTTAAGAAGAAAGAGGGTTCTATGAGGCTCTGTGTGGATTACAGACAGTTGAACAAGGTGACTATTAAGAATAAGTATCCACTTCCAAGGATTGATGATCTGATGGATCAGTTGGTTGGTGCAAGCGTGTTCAGCAAGATTAATTTGAGATCTGGGTATCATCAGATCCGTGTGAAAGCTGAGGATATTCAGAAGACGGCCTTTCGGACGAGGTATGGACACTATGAGTATTCCGTGATGCCATTTGGTGTGACTAATGCACCAGGTGTATTTATGGAGTACATGAATAGGATTTTCCATCCGTATTTGGATAAGTTTGTGGTGATGTTTATTGACGACATCTTGGTTTATTCGAAGAGCGAAGGAGAGCATGCCGAGCATCTGAAGATTGTGTTATCTGTGCTGAGAGAGAAGCAGTTGTTCGCGAAGCTTTCTAAGTGTGAATTTTGGTTAAAGGAAGTTAGTTTCCTTGGTCATGTGATTTCTAGTAGTGGTATTGCAGTCGATCCGTCGAAGGTTGAAGCGGTGTCGCAATGGGAGACTCCGAAGTCAGTTTTTGAGATCAGAAGTTTTCTTGGTTTAGCCGGTTATTATCGGAAGTTTATTGAAGGATTTGCTAAGTTATCGTTACCGTTGACGCAGTTGACTAGGAAAGGTCAAGCCTTTGTTTGGGATGCCAAGTGTGAAGCGAGTTTTCAAGAACTTAAGCGAAGGTTGACGACAGCTCCTGTTTTGATTCTGCCAAATCCAGAAGAACCATTCGTTGTGTATTGTGATGCTTCTTTGATGGGTTTAGGAGGTGCGTTGATGCATAATAACCAAGTTGTAGCTTATGCTTCGAGGCAACTCAAAGTGCATGAGAAGAATTATCCGACGCATGACTTAGAGTTGGCCGCCGTTGTGTTCGTGTTGAAACTCTGGAGGCATTATTTATTCGGCGCAAGATTTGAAGTGTTTAGTAACCACAAGAGTTTGAGATATCTTTTTGATCAAAAGGAATTGAATGCGAGACAAAGAAGATGGCTTGAACTTTTGAAAGATTACGATTTTGGCTTGAATTACCATCCGGGTAAAGCGAATGTAGTAGCGGATGCATTGAGTCGGAAATCATTGCATATGTCGGCATTGATGGTGAAAGAGTTAGAATTGGTTGAGCAATTTCGGGATTTGAGTTTGGTATGTGAGAGGACTTCTTTTGGATTTAAGTTGGGTATGTTAAAGCTTACGAGTGGTATTTTGGACGAAATTCGAGAAGGACAGAAATCAGATTTGAGCTTAGTTGATCGGTTGACTTTAATCAACCAAGGCCAAGGTGGTGATTTTCGGATTGATGAGAATGGTATTATGAGATGTCGGGATCGAGTTTGTGTTCCGAACATGGTTGAGCTTAAGAAGAGCATCCTTGAGGAAGGACATCGTAGCGGATTGAGTATTCATCCGGGTGCTACTAAGATGTATCAGGATTTGAGGAAAGTATTTTGGTGGCCTAGTATGAAGAAGGATATCGCGGAATTTGTATATTCTTGTTTGACTTGCCAGAAGTCAAAGATTGAGCATCAGAAGCCATCGGGTTTGATGAAGCCGTTGTTTATTCCTGAGTGGAAATGGGATAGTATCTCCATGGATTTTGTATCGGGTTTGCCGAGGACGCCGAGTAATTTTGAGGCTATTTGGGTCATCGTGGATAGATTGACAAAATCTGCTCACTTTATCCCTATGCGTATGGATTACCCTTTGGAGAAGTTGGCTAAGTTGTATATTGAGAGGATTGTGTGTTTGCATGGTATTCCGTCGAGTATTGTTTCGGATAGAGATCCGCGGTTTTCTTCGAGATTTTGGGAGAGCTTGCAGAGTGCTTTGGGTACTAAGTTGCATTTGAGTTCAGCGTATCATCCTCAGACTGATGGTCAGACGGAGAGGACGATTCAGTCGCTTGAAGATCTTTTGAGAGCTTGCGTATTGGAAAAAGGAGGAGCTTGGGATAGCTACTTGCCTTTGATTGAGTTTACCTACAACAACAGTTTCCATTCGAGTATTGGTATGGCACCATTTGAGGCGTTGTATGGTAGGCGGTGTAGGACACCATTGTGTTGGTTCGAGTCCGGAGAGAGTTCTGTTGTTGGACCCGAGTTAGTTCAACAGACGACTGATAAGATCAAGATGATTCAAGAGAAGATGAGAATTACTCAGAGTCGTCAGAAGAGTTATTATGACAAGAGGAGGAAGGCACTTGAATTTCAAGAGGGAGATCATGTGTTTCTTCGAGTCACTCCGATGACGGGTGTTGGTAGGGCACTGAAGGCGCGCAAGTTGTCGCCGCGTTTCTTTGGTCCTTATCAGATTTTGCAAAGGATAGGAGAAGTGGCCTATCGTGTGGCTTTACCACCGTCGCTTGCTAATCTTCATGACGTATTCCATGTATCTCAGTTGAGGAAATACATTGTGGATCCGTCTCATGTAGTCCAAATAGATGATGTGCAGGTGAGAGATAACCTGACTGTTGAGACGTCACCTATGCGGATTGAGGATCGGAAATTGAAACAGCTTCGAGGTAAAGAGATTGCTTTAGTGAAGGTCGCTTGGGGAGGACCGGCTGGTGGAAATGTTACGTGGGAGCTTGAGAGTCGGATGAAGGAGTCTTATCCAGGACTGTTTGAATCAGGTAACATTTTCGAGGACGAAAATTCCTAAGTGGGGGAGGGTTGTAACAGCCCAAATTTCATTAAATAATTAATTATAGTAATTAATTGATTTAGTGGGGTTTTTATTAATGTTGGAATTAATTTTTATTAATTGGTATGGATAGAAAATTAAGAAGGAATTGGAGAGGAAGGAAAATGAAGGAAATATATAAGAGAGGAAGAAAATAAAAGAAAGAGAGAAAAACATTTGGAAAGAAAGAGGAAAGAAGAAGAAAGGAAAGAAAGAGAAGAGAAGGAGGGGAAAAGTGGAAATCATCAAGAACCAACATCAAAGCTCCGATTAATCGAGGTAAGGGTGAGAAATGTTTCTATTTGATCATTGTATGATGTTATGTATGTTGGGTTGGGGTTTTGGTAGAGTTTCCATCACTTTCCATTTAGGGCAAAATGTTGGATAATCGGTAGATTGATGATTTAATCGGTTGAAACTGAGTAATAATGCCATAGAATAGTCGGGTAACATGTATTGATGTTGTTTATACTGATTTGGATGTGTAAGAGAGGGTTGATGATGGATTGGTGAAGGAGGAACAGAGTGTGAATCTGTTCTGCGCAGGTTCGCTGGCTCTCGCCAGGCGAGCAAAGGCGAAGCTTCGCCAGGCGAAGCCCAGCGAATGTTGGCGAATAATTATAAGTTTAAGTCCCAGTGGACTTTGCTGGCGAGTTCGCCAAGCGAAGTTGGATAGCGAAGGTTCGCCCAACGAAGGTGCTGGCGAATGGTGGCGAATGAAGTCAGTAGCTACTGACTTGGGCTCGCTGGGAAGTCTCGCCGGGCGAAGCCTAGCGAGTGTTCGCTGAGAGAGTTCGCCAGGCGAAGGCCAGGCGAAGGTTCGCTGCGGGGTCTCGCCAGGCGAATGTGGGCGAGTTTGACAGCATTTTTCTTTTGCTGTGATGATCATGTGGAGATGGTTTGGTTGTTTCACATAGGTGGATACCTTATCATATGAATATAGATATGATCTATTGTGATAATGTGTGCTGTGGGTAGCCTACGGGCGTGAATCCTAGAATTGTGATTCAAAGGTTAATTGCATCAAGTATAAATACATGTGAACATAATAAGTGATTATGTGTGTATTATTTAATGAATTTCCGAATGCTCGATGTGTATACAATTATGTAATGAGTATGCATGAGAACATTTTGAATATGTGTGCATAACTTATAATTGTATGATTGGTATTGCGATGTGAATACCTTGATTATTGTGATAATTAGAGATACATGGGAATACAATGAGGAATGTATGTGTATCGTCTAATGAATTGTGAGTGCATATATGTATGCGATTGTTGTGTGAATGCATGGGAACATATGTGATATGTGTGCATTGTTGTTGAATATGATGATGTGTGAAATGAATACATTGATAAATGTTTGATATATGTTGTATGTGCAATCATGATGAAATTCTCGAAGGGGTGAATTATTCGAATGCATGGGATTAAGACGCGGGAACGGTCTTAAGTGCATTTATTGTGATTGGTTGATTGTACATGCATCATTCAGTCAAGAGGCAATGTCTGTTAGTTTCGTGGAAACTAGTGGCTTGTCCCAAACCTAATAGGGTGGGTTTGAAGCCTAGGGGACGGGCTTGGTTGTTATCGGTCTAGAAGGGTGGACCCGGTTTAAAGTAAAAACCGAAAAATGATAACGAGTTATCGGTCTAGAAGGGTGGACCCGGTTTAGAGTGAAAACCGAAAAAAAGATAACGAGAGTCGGTACCGCATAGCATTGAGTTGCATTGAATATGTTGAGTTACATTGCATAATATTGTTGTGGTACGAATGTGCTTGTGAATGATTGTGAAGTCAAGCATGAAGGGATGTGCTTGTGGATGTTCATAATGTTGATACATGTGAACGTGATATGATTATGATTATGAGAATGAAGTGTGGTGAGAAATGTGAATATGTGTTATATGATACCTATATATACGTAATCTTATGCCTTGATTATTATGGTTATATTTCTCACCCTTCTGCTGTTTTATAATGCTCTATGAGGCATTGCAGATTAGGATGCTGGAGTCCTTTTGCGAAGTTATCTTCATTCTTTTGAGTCGGCTGCTCTGATATGTAACACCGGGTAGTTAGACTAGTATAGTCATTCTTTTGTGATACATTGCGATGTATCAGCTGATGTGGTTTTGTAATCTAACTGATATGATATATTAATTTGGATAGCTTATGTGTACGTGGATTAATATTTTGAAAACGATCAAATGATTTTATCTTCCACTTAAATTGAAAATGTTACATATTTTATGGAGCAAGTGTTTTATTGGTAAAGTTGTGACATTCTTCCTTTATACCTTATTCTAAAAACTATTACTCTGATAAATTTGTATATGCTTAACTGTTCTTTATGCATTTATTTGGGGTATAGAAGGGGGTGTTACAATAATACCATGGTTTATCATCAACAACCTCTTCAACTACAAACACATGAGCTGGTCTATCAAGACGCATCACACTAATCTTTGGCACATCATTCCAATGATTTACCACAATCATGGAGGATAAAGTCGCTAAAGCATCTGCCATTCGATTCTCCGCTCTTGGTATATGGTGAAACTCAACTTTATTGAAGAAAGTTGACAACCTTCTTGCATAATCACGATAAGGAATCAAATCAGGTTGACGTGTCTCCCACTTCCCTTTAATCTGATTAATCACTAAAGCTGAATCTCCATACACATCAAGAATCTTGATTCTTAAATCGATAGCTTCTTCCAAGCCCATTATACACGCTTCATACTCAGCCGCATTATTTGTGCAAGTGTAAACCAACCTTGCAGTGAAAGGAATATGAGAACCATGAGGAGTAACAATAATTGCACCAATACCTCTGCCATATTCATTAACAACTCCATCAAAAATCAAACCCCAACAGGATCCAGACTCAGGTCCTTCTTTAGGTAATGGTTCCTCACAATCTTTAACCTTTAGATACATCACATCCTCATCAGGAAAGTCAAACTGAATAGGTTGATAATCATCAATTGGCTGGTATGCCAGATGATCAGCCAAAACACTTCCTTTTATCGCCTTTTGAGTTCGGTACTCGATATCATATTCTGATAACAACATTTGCCAACGAGCAATCCTCCCAGTTAAAGAAGGATTTTCAAAGATATACTTGATTGGATCCATTTTAGATATCAACCAAGTTGTACCATTCAACATATACTGGCGGAGGTGCTTGGCAGCCCAAGCTAGAGTACAACATGTCTTTTCAAGCATCGTGTATCGAGACTCACAATCAGTGAATTTCTTGCTCAAATAATAAATGGCAAATTCTTTTCTCCCGGATTCATCTTGTTGACCCAGAACACAACCCATAGACTCTTCTAGCACGGTCAAATACATGATCAAAGGTCTTCCTTCTACGGGAGGAGACAAAATAGGAGGTTCAAGCAGATACTCATTAATTATTTCGAAAGCTTTTTGACAATCTTCTGTCCAGACACAACCCTGATCTTTGCGGAGAAGTTTGAAAATCGGTGCACATGTGGCAGTCGTATTGGATATAAATCGAGAGATATAGTTCAAACGTCCCAAGAATCCTCTTACTTGTTTTTCTGTTTTGGGTGCAGGCATCTCCTGGATAGCTTTAACTTTACCAGGATCAACTTCAATGCCTTTCTGACTGACAATAAAGCCTAACAATTTTCCAGAACGAACACCAAAAGTGCATTTATTAGGATTCAGACGGAGCTTAAACTTTCTCAAACGTTGAAACAACTTCAATAAATTTTTAATATGATCTTCTTCAGTCTTCGACTTACAAATCATATCATCCACATAGACCTCAATTTCTTTATGCATCATATCATGGAACAGAGTGGTCATAGCTCTCTGGTACGTTGCACCAGCATTTTTTAAACCGAAGGGCATCACTCTGTAACAGAATGTTCCCCAGGGTGTAATGAATGTTGTTTTTTCCATATCCTCAGGTACCATCTTTATTTGATTATAACCGGAAAATCCATCCATAAATGAAAAGATATTGAACTTAGCAGTATTATCTACCAACAAATCAATGTGTGGTAGTGGAAAATCATCTTTTGGACTTGCTTTATTCAAATCTCTATAGTCAACGCACATTCGGACTTTTCCGTCTTTCTTTGGAACAGGCACAATATTGGCCACCCATTGAGGATATTCGACAGTCACAAGAAAACCAGCATCAATCTGCTTTTGAACCTCTTCTTTAATCTTCACGGCCATGTCAGGATGAGTTCTTCTCAATTTCTGTTTCACGGGTGAACATTTAGGCTTTAATGGCAAATGGTGCTCCACAATACCAGTACCAAGACCAGGCATGTCTTGATAGGACCAAGCAAACACGTCAACATATTCTCTAAGAAGCTCTATCATCCTCTTCTTAACATCTGACTGAAGCAGTGCCCCAATCTTGACTTCTTTCTTATCATCATCGGAACCCAGATTAACCAATTCCACCGGCTCTTCATGAGGCTGAATGGCCTTTTCCTCGTGCTCAAGCAATCGAGAAATCTCATTAGGAATTTTTTCAATATCCTCCTCTTCCGCTTCAAACACAGGGAACTCAAAGTTGGGAGAGGGCATATGGTCATTATTTCCAATGGGTTTAACAATCAATCTGCACAATGATTTTATGTTTGATTTTAGAATATGAACAAAAAAAATGAAAATATTATGCAGATAAGAGTGATTATAACATTATTATACTTTTTTTTTCGGTTTTTTATGTTACCATTTTTCAGAAATAAAGCAAAAAAGGAAAACAACATATGGATAAACAGAAAAACATTTTATTGATGATGATAAAAGTTGAAACAAAGCCCTCACAAATTCACTTTCACCTTGGGCAGAGTGAAAGGATTTTTGAAAGAAACAAAAACAAATTACTTTGAAACATGAACAACAGTAGGAACATCAACAGCGATCCAATTCTGGCATATCAATCCACGTGTCACAAAGTTGGTCATTTCTTCCTCTTGGTCATCTTCAAGAATTGCAGCTGTAGAATGATCTTTGCAATGGATGAACCCAACACTTCGAAAAACTTCATGAATACTCTTCAGCTCATTTCGGGTTGAACCAGATGTAAAACCCAAACCAGCTCTATCTTTTTTCTCAGCAACTTCAATGATTCGGCCCCATCCATTAGCTTGGCCATTATCCACTACATGTTGTGCATCTTTTAGAGAAGACATGGACACCCCATCCTTCTTAACAGCTTTATCAACCACAGAAAGAGCCTGAAATGGAGTTCCAACATCCTCTTCCGCATCGATATAAGAAAAAGACGACAAACTGCTTACCAACATAGCCTGTTCTCCACCAACAACAACAAGTTTACCATTCTGCACGAATTTTAACTTTTGGTGCAGTGTCGAAGTAACAGCTCCAGCTTCATGGATCCATGGGCGTCCTAGAAGACAACTGTAAGCAGGACGAATATCCATGACTTGAAAAGTGATCTGGAAAAAACACGGACCAATCTTGATAGGGAGATCAACCTCTCCAATCACGGTTTTCCTCGATCCATCAAAGGCTTTCACAATGACCTCACTGAACCTCATAGGAGTACCTTGATAAGATAATCTGGACAAAGTAGATTTTGGCATCACATTCAACGATGACCCAGTATCAACCAGCACATTGGATAGAGCGTCTTCCTGGCAATTCATGGAAATATGGAGAGCCAAATTTTGATTTCTTCCATGCTCGGTCAACTCTTCATCACAAAAACTCAGATTGTTACACGCAGTAATATTGGCAACAATGCTATCAAACTGGTTAACAGTCACATCATGATCTACATAAACTTGTTCCAATATTTTCTGCAACGATTCACGATGAGCCTCAGAGCTCATTAATAGAGATAGAACATATATTTTTGACGGTGTATGTAACAGTTGATCCACCATATTATATTCACTCTTCTTGATCAATTTCAATACCTCATCATTATCTGACTTCTGATTTACATCACTTGATTGACCAGACTCCACAGAAGTCTTCAACTGAATTTGCTTACCCACGGTATCTTCACTTGTCTTTGAGGGCTCATTAGCAAATACTCGACCACTTCTGGTTACACGTCAAACATCAGCAATAGTCACAACTGAGGGAAGAGAAGGAATAGGAACCTCTTTTCCATCCTCCAACATAGTAGCATTGTATCTGTAGGGAACGACTTTATCGGATTCATACGGTGTCGGGCCAGGCAAACGAATAACCAAAGGCGTCACAGCAGATTTCTGACTATTGTAAGAAATTACAACTCGCTCAGGAATATTGAAACGTGGGACTATGACATTCACCTCGTTCTCAACTTCATTTCTGTTTGCAGTAACCTGAATCAAATTCTCATCGATCATCTTTTGTAAGTCCCTTTTTACAATCACACACCCACGAGGGTTTACAGAACAAATACAACAGGCGGCATAATCATGCTCAATATCATGGAACTCACTCAAAGTAGCATGCATTTCAACAAGCGACCTCCGAATCCAGCGGATATTAAAAATACGGTATGTGCCAGGACAACCATATACCATATTGACAGTTGCATTACCATGATTAGGAAACAGATTTGATTGCACATTAGGGTTGGTATCTTCAAAAGACAGAATACCGCTTTTTACGAGCTTTGCAACTTCATGCTTCAGAGGATAGCAATTTTCGATATCATGTCCAGGGGCACCTTGATGAAATGCGCAATGAGCATCTGGCTTATACCACCATGGAATTTCAGTTGGAACAGCCGGCGAATCACGAGGTTGAACCAAATTCTTCTTTATTAAAGCCGGAAATAGCTCAGTATACGTCATTGGAATGGGATCAAATTGTGTTTTCCTCTGTGTACGACCTTGTTGAGTTGTCTTCTCTTGGAAACGTGGTTGATAACTTGCAATAGCTTGAGCGGTAGGGGTGTTACTGATAACAGGCGTAACAGATGCTACTTGTTGCTGACGACGACTACCATTGTTGTTCACAACTCTGCGTCTTCTAGACCTTTCCTGAGATATAGCATTAGTTTCTCCCTCTTTTTTCTTAGGGAACCCAACACCAGGCTTTTTTGTACTTCCAGAATTTCATTCTTTTATCAGACGTCCCTCACGGACAGCTTCCTCTAATCTCATCCCCATATTAACCATTTCCGTGAAATCACTAGGAGCGCTCGCAACCATCCTTTCATAGTAAAATGGACCCAGAGTCTTCAGAAAAATCTTGGTCATTTCTTTCTCTTCAAGCGGAGGGCTTATCTGAGCTTCAATCTCACGCCATCTCTGCGCGTATTCTTTAAAAGTTTCTTTCTCTTTTTGAGACATTGTGCGGAGCTGATCACGGTCTGGCGCCATATCAAGATTATACTTATACTGACGAACAAAAGCTTCACAAAGATCATTGAATGTCTTGATTTGCGTACTATCGAGTCCCATATACCACTTCAGCGCAGCACCAGTAAGACTATCTTGAAAATAGTGGATCAACAACTGATGGTTGTCAGTATGAGTAGACATCTTTCTAGCATACATGATCAAATGACTTTGCGGACAAGTGTTCCCTTTGTATTTCTCAAAATCCGGAACTTTGAACTTGGTGGGAATCTTCACATTTAGAACAAGACAAAGCTCATGAGCATTTTTTCCAAATAACTCCTTGCCCCTTAAAGCCTTGATTTCTCTCTGCATTTCAGCAAACTGATCTTGGAAGTCATCTATTCGATCCATAACATCTAAACTCTCGCTCGGAGCAGTGTGGAAAATTTGTTCTTCAGTATAAGGCATAGCGTGAGTTACAGGCGGTGGCACAGGTGTGACAGTAGGAACAACCAGAATTCCAGCATTAGGAACAACATTAACCACAAGAGGTGGTACAACCATGACAGCAGGAATTGTAGGACCTTCGGAAACAGGAGGTCGATATCCCTCTGGCACATAATTGGTAGGCATGCCCCAAGGGAAACCAACAGGCATTTGATATTGAGAAGTATTAATCGGGGCCACAGAAATGGGCGTTGATCCGATCTCAGAAATCACAATCATCTGCACAGGAGAAAGAGGAGGTGGTGGTGGCTGATTCTGAGCAGCCACCATAGCTTCCATTGCAGCAGTGAGTCTCTCTAAACCCTCTTTCATAGTTGATACCTCTTCACGGAGCTCGCGGTTCTCTTGTTGCAACTGATCCATCTTTTTCTTAGAGTTAGCCCGAGTGTTGTAGTGATGCGACAGCTTGACTGAAGGAAGGCCAAAAGAAACAAATAAGACATCTGGAAAAGGCAACACACAATGCACGATGATGCGAATGCAAATGCAAAATGCAGGTGTTTCAACCAGTTTTCAAGGATCTTTAAGATATAAAGCAATTACAAACATCATAAAGAAGTAACACTTTTTTGAAATACTGATAAACATCTCATTTCATTGAATATCGGAAAGAGTTGCACTTGGAAGTACAAAAATACAATAATATCAAAATAAGAAAAAGCTAGGTCCTAAGGAACATCTGATGACGATCCAAGCTGATACTTCCTTCGGAGTCTCTTAATCTCTTTCTCATAGTTGTGCTTCATGGTAATCTTCTCTAGCACAAGCTGATCCACAATACCCTTCCAAGCACCAGAAGTAGGAGGATGTGATGATGGAGTAGTAGAGGAAAATAAATCCTCTGCATGCCTCTTCACAGTGCGCCGCTCAAGTAACTCTATCAAGTCGTCTTTCTCCTTTATCTGTTTTTGCAATTCCATCTTCTCTTTGTCAGAAGCTTGAAACTTACTTTCCCACATCTCTTTCTCTTCCTTCATCTTAGCCAAAGCATCTTGAAGTGTCTTCACATCATCAGAAGAAACAGGGAGTGGCGTAGGGAGTGGCGTAGAGATCATTGTAGTCAGGGGTTTCTCAATAGGATAAGGCATCTTAAGCTCCATAGCCCTCTTCTTCACCCAAAGTGTGTAAGGTTCCAAGGCAATGCAAACTTGTCTTCCAAGCTCCCCTCTATCCAACCTGTGAATCTTAGTCCAGGCATGAGCCATTTTTCTTCTCAAACCAAGAGAATCATCCCCTCCTTGAAAGAATAAACCCTCTAATAAAATATTCTTAGGCCTATCCTTCAGCATATAACCCAGCTGACGGCGAGCTAGACTCGGGTTGTAGTTAATTCCACCTTGTATTCCAAGAAGAGGAACATTGGCGAATTCTCCACAACTATCAATAATCTGGACATTATCATAAACCGAAGAAGACCAAGTGATATCAACATGCGTAAGAGACATAATCCTTTGAGACCACCT
This sequence comes from Lathyrus sativus, assembly GCA_963859935.3. Classification (NCBI taxonomy): domain Eukaryota; kingdom Viridiplantae; phylum Streptophyta; class Magnoliopsida; order Fabales; family Fabaceae; genus Lathyrus; species Lathyrus sativus. Next base: position 911,287,325 of record OZ012735.1, on the reverse strand, counting down.
TAAGCAATCCTTGTTTTTCCTAAAAGCAGATGTCTGGGGTAAGTGTGAAACGAACCAATTATACAGTAGAGGTAGACAGCAAACAATGGTACCGTTTCCCTTAGAAGTCCTACTATGGATGGAGAAATAAGTGTCACCAAGAAAAGTTGGAACAGGGTTCCCAATCAAGAAAATCCTAATAGCATTAACATCCACAAAGTTATCAATATTAGGAAACAAGACTAGTCCATAGATGAGTAAAGCAAATATAGCCTCAAACGCCAATGTACGACCAATGTCAGCAAATAAAGTGGCCTTCTCAATCAAGAACTTAGCAGTCAAACCCTTGAGGCCTCCCTTAGTCTTTACCACCCTCCTATCATAAGTGCACTCAAATCCGGGTATAGGACTTATCTCACCACACAGATTACCAGGCACCAAAATAGAACAATCAATAACAAACAAGTCAAACAAAAAACAATAAATAAATCAAAGTAGGCGAAACCCACTAGGAACCTAAATGTCCCCAGCAGAGTCGCCACTTTTCTGTAGCGGTAAAAATCGTGAGCGTAAGTTATTAATTAATTTAACTCAAAAAAACAAGAGTCGCCACCACACTTTTATTTTATCCAAATAAAGGAAAGGAAAAAGAGCGAACAAAACCAAAGAGTTCTAAAACAAGAACAAGAAACAGAGATCGGGGTAAGGGGGTTGGTTACGCAATGGGAAGATGTTAGCACCCAAAATGTCTATAGTACTCTATAGGAGTCCTTTGAAATATTTACGTTTTTTGGTTTGAAAATGGTTTGTTTGAAAAGAGATTGGGGAGATGAGAAGAGAATTATTTTTTTAGATTTTTGTGTTTGGAGAGACTTATCGCCTCATGCCTACGTACCCACAAAGTGCAATATGGGATCAAAACCCCGTAGTTCGTGGTACAAATGACAAAAAATTTGTTGGTTTTGATTGATTTTAGATGTAAAGACAAGTCGTCATTTTAAGGAGAAAACTGCGACTATTCACCCACGAGTATTAAGACAACATCTGTGTCACATAAAGATGGAGGATTTGCTTGGATTATCAACAAGACTATCACTCAACATCAACGTGGAAAATGTCAAAGTCTTAATAATATGGGGAATAGGAGAATTACATCTCAACTATAGAAATGAATCATGTCTAAACTTTATGAAAAGTTTTAAAGTGAAAAAGTGCATAAAGGCACAAAAAGAGTTGATGAGTTTTTGTATTTTTTATGTCTTTTGAAATTGGTCAAAGCATGATTAACATTGATTGACTTTTATTAAGAAGAACAAAGTTTGAAAATCACTTGACGAAAGTCAAAGTTTTATTGCGAAAGCGGTTTTGAAGTTTGAAACCAAGAAGGTTTTGAAAGAGGGAGAAAGTTTTGAAAATTTAAGAAGGGGAGGAGATGAAGTGACTATCCTAGAAACCAAAATAAAAGCTAGAGGTAAGAAAGATCTAACCAACTTGTAGCACACTCCATAGCAAGCAAAAAGAATTCCATCCGATTTAAAGCATAAGCTAATGAGCGAGCCAAATAAAGGCTAAGATCCACAATACTCCAAGCATAGGAATGAGAGTCCTAATTCTAAGTCCAAAGGTCCATGAAGTCCAAGGTCTAAGAATAGTCCAAGAGCATAACCACAAAGTTAATAGCACCAAATTTTCTAGAGATTTTTTATCCTTTATTAGTGTTTTGAACAAGGTATGGTCCAAGTGGACAAAAGAGAAATGACATAAACATAAACAAAGATATGATAAGAAATGATAATATGGAAACATAAAAGTAAGAAATAAGGAGTAAGAAGAGAATATAAACAAAATTAAACAAGGATAATGTTAGTGAATTAGTAATTAGTGGTTAGAACATATGATCAATGATGATTAATTCTTGCACTTTAGACCAAGGTTAATGAAAACTCATTAGAGGATTGATAGAATCAAAGCCTCCTAACAATGAGTTTCATAGGTAGTGGACTTAAGACAAGCAACTAATTATACTTGGACTTTCAAACGTAAGTTTGAGTCACGAATGATCATTTTCCGATTAAGGGACACTTTAGCACTATGTTAAGCAATCGTAATCAGGTTTATGTAGAAACCACGACTATCTGAGGCCGGTCAATAATAATGTTAGTGTTAACACATGTTAGAGAAGTGATATGTAAATCACTCTCCTAAAACATGCCACACAAAAAGAAAAGAGGTAGTGATCTCATCATAATCAAGATTTTTCATCAATTAATCAAAGGTAATCTATCACTATTCCAAAGTACGGAGAATTATCTCAATGATTATTCGTCCATAGATTTGAAATAATGAAGATTAAACAACCTTGATAATCAACAATCTATGATCCATAAATTTCATCGATCAAAAATAAAAAGAAGAAGAAAGAGAATTAAAATGAAAAGAAACCACAATTTGAATCTTAAATCGATTAAATCATCATCAATATCAATCACTTCTCTTGGTGGATAAAATCGACACCCAAAGTCCATTGATATTGATGAGATTTTATCAAAATTCAAGGTCCAAAACAAAATCTATTTTAAGAAATTATTTTAAAAGAAAAAACAAATATGAGAAAAATTATTAAAAGAACATTGAAAGAAAATCTTTAAAAAAAAGAGAGAGAGGTTTTAAAAGAAAAAACAAATGGTGGTGGTGTTAGTAAAAAGGCCACACGACCCAAATTCTTGAAAAAAGAAAAAAAATTGAAATAATTGAAAAGGAAAAAAAGAAAGAAAAAAACAAATCAGAATCATCATCTTCTTCTTCTTCACACGCGGCACCGTTCACAGCCATGGATGCTTTGGTGCTCGCTTAAATCAAAACGGCGGGACGCGAAAATCACACAGAATGGATTGTAATCAAAAGCTCTCCACAACAATATCAATAGTTCAAGGAAATGCAACCAAACGTAACGGATCGAAAATGACGGTGAAGCTCAAACTACCTTTCAAACTCAGGTAAATGATGAAACCGAAACTCTCCTCTTCTTTCTTCTTCTTCTTCTTCTTCTTCTGAACTCCGAAATTCTGATTATTGAAGTATGGTGAGATTTTATATGGAGAGTTGAATTGGGTGAAGCTTGAAGAATGGTTGAGGATGAATTTCGAAGGTGAAATTTGAAGGGAAACTGAGGAGAAAAAATGTCAGAGTGATTTTGGCTTCAAAGCTTGAGAGAAATGAATGAATGGGGTTTGTATTTATAGATTGAGAGTGAGGGTGAGTGATTTTCCGTTTGTGAGAATTTCACTGCGTTTTGAATTGGGTGTTTACGCGTGAGCTTTTTGCTGATATTTTTCATGTCGTTTTGGACTTTTTCATTGTAGCTCATTTAATTGTGTGACGTGGATTAATTCATACAACTCTGTATCAGCTTGGACGTACGTGCACGACTTGGAAATATGGCTCAGTATGAAGCTTCTCAAAGGTACGTTTTGACTATCACTTGCAGAAATTAAGCTACCATTTTCCAATTGTGTGTTAGCAGAATCATGTTTATTTTTCAACCATCAATCTCCTTTTTATCATTAATCACTGCTGTTCCGTTTTTATCCGATGCAACAACGACTAACTTAGCATTGAATGATAATGTCATTCCAGGTGGAGACACAATTTCAACAACAATTAGCACAATCCCATGATGTTCTGCTATTCTCATTCCGTAAGCAAACACTTCATTATCATCGGGTCCTCCAAAGAGTACTACAACAACATTGAAAGAAACATCACTAGCTTGAACCTGTCTTGTTCTTCCCAGACCGCAATCGACCAAAATTCCAACAGGACACGGCGCGTGACTCAACACAAGTTAATTGATTACATGAAATGAATGTCCTAATGATTCCATTGTCTCATCGAGACATTGGTGTTTATTGCAGCTGAATTGATTTGTCCCTTCTACAATGTCGCCATGTTGACGGAGTATTCGCTGAAAGCGAATCAATGTAAGTTCCAATTTGCTCAACTGCATTTAGACTATTCTCAGCCAAACTTGCAAATCCTTTGAATTCCACCATGGATGATACAAATCCAATTTTTCAAAATAGCCACTGATATGAATACATACCCTGATTAAAGCCAGATGGATTGGGATATATAACAACAGTATCCAAATGGATAGCTTATAAATTAGTTCTCTTTTCACACTTTCAGCAGCAGTTAGCCCATAAAAGCGCCGTTCTTTTCATATCTGAATAATAAGAGTAAGCATTTCTTGAACTAAAACAGGTTCATATTCGCTAGACTGTTCAAGATTCAGGGATAAGTAGTTTGACAGTCCAAAGCGCTCTAAAACTCTACTGGCAAAAAGATCTTCTGGAGCAAGTGCTGCACAACATTGAAGAAGAAATAGATCAAGCTCCAGACCTTGTTCAGACCAGCGCACTGATCTATACCATTCACACGATAGTAAAGCAGCATCTCCATTTTTACGCCACATTCCAGCATGGACTTCAGCATTTGAGTCATCAGTTTCGTAATCCAAATCGTCAGGCCCGTCACAATAATCTTCATCATCAACTTGAACAAGTGGATAAGAATGTGAAGAATTTTCTTCATTAATCGTCTCATCCGTTACAGTGTAGAGGCCATAAACATAGTCCTCTTGTTGGGAATGAGCACTTATATCAACTTCAATCTCTGCAGCAGCATTAGGAATAACCTCTCTTAGCAAAGGGAGGAAACTAGACAAAAGTTTTTGATCCTCCAAGGAGATATCTTTGTGCTGCACCTCCTTAATTTGTTCTTGAGAGTCAACACAAACAATGTCATAGAACTGGCATATTTCTTGTAATGTATTTTCAACAGATGTCCCCTTATTTACTTTCCCGCTCTTCCATATTTGCTCAAAACGAGCCTCTTTAGCTGAAGACTCTTTTTCTTGTTTAGCTCTAAACAAGAGCTGATCTGGCTTTTTTTTTTTAAGATGTTCTTCCTTTCCACAACTTTTGACTTAGATTCAGAAGCACTTTTAGAACCAGGTTCCACAAATGACTGCACAATATCTAAATTGACCTCAGAGCTGCTTATTGTCTCCACCTGTTGTACCAAAACCTTCTTGTTATGAATTTCCCCGTGTTGAGAAGAATTGGAGAGTGATAGATTTTGAAAATCCAAGAGAGGGCGCTTCAATGGCCTATCGTTGATTTCCAACGAGAAAGCGTGGAGTGGAGAATGGAAGGGTTTTCGTTTCACCCTAACCACGACAGGCTTGGGTGGAGCCGAGGAGCTTTCCGCCATATTTGTTTTTGAGTAATTGGCGACTGATTTGGAATCAGGCATGCACGGCGGTGACAGTGATTACTAAACTCCGTGTCCCGCTGCTCTTTTTTTTCATGGTTTATTTTCAATTCCAAGAATTCAAATATATCAGCATGCCATGGCTCCAAGTATACATCAAAAACACCTTTTCTCTTGCCTCCTCCCTGATCAACATAACGGGCAGTGTCATTGAACACACGCAACATTGGAATGATACCATTAGATGTCCCATTTGTTCCACGAATGTTACTTCCATATGCCCTTATATTATGAATAGAAACACCAATTCCTCCAGCAGATTTACTAATGACAGCACACTCCTTCAATGTATCATAAATCCCCTCAATACTATCATCTTTCATGCATATCAAGAAGCAACTGCTCAACTGAGGCCGAGGAGTCCCAACATTGAAAAGAGTTGGAGAAGCATGAGTAAACCACCTCTGAGACATCAAATGATAAGTCTTAAAAGTAGATTCAATATCATGCTTGTGAATTCCAACAGAAACCCTCATTATCATATGTTGAGGCCTTTCAACAACAGTCCCATCAACTTTCAACAGATAAGACCTCTCGAGGGTTTTGAACCCAAAGTAATCATAGTCAAAACCCCTGTCATAAATTATCTCACTGTCCAACCGAGCCGCATTCTCCATAATTATTTCATAGACATCATCAGCAATCAAAGGAGCTTTCTTCCCAGATCTAGTGTTGAAATGATTGTACATAATCTTCACAGTTTCCGAAAACGACTTCTTAGTGTTCTTATGCAGATTCAAAACGGTAATCCTAGCAGCAAGAGAAGCATAATCAGGGTGGTTAGCAGTCATGCCGGCGGCGGTTTCAGCGGCCAATTCATCGAGTTGACTAGTAGTCACACCTCTGTAAACACCGGCACAAACCTTCTGAGAAACCAAAACCGGGTCACAATGCTCAGTGCTCAAACCTTAACTGAGTTTCTTCAACCGCGCCATAATCTTATCGAAATGAACAGTCTCTTGATGTTCGTCTCTCTTAGCGACGTACATCTTGTATTGATTAGAAAAGTTTTGGTTGGGGAATTTGGTCAAACAGTTTTGGCGCAAGAGTGAAGAGATAGGTCTGTTATCTTCCCCCGGAAGAAGGAATCTTCAACAACTTTCTTAGTATTCCATCCATTCCATTAAGTACAGTCAACATTATTTTGTTAAACACGGCGCTAGACATTACACTAGGCTTTGCCATTGAATCATTCTCCTCATCATCACCCATCAGTGTGCAGCATAGTTGTTATTATTATGTTCTACATTATGAACATTACTCTTAAGTGAATGGTGACATACATCACAAAGAAACCATGGATTTGGAAAGTTATCATTAGAAAGGCCACCATCATTCGCACGAGGAAAATGAGGCAACACATCACTCTTGTTGACAACCTCAAATGGTTTCTTTCCTCCAAGAGAAATGTCATACACTTCCATGTATCTTGGAACTATCCCTCAATCATGCTTTAAGTTCACTTGAATGGCACACTTGAATGAATACCTCCATAAAAAATTAATCCAAATCAACCAATAATTGAATATGCAATAAGAGGATTACAAAGAGGCCAACAACTATACTTTGTACTCGCATCTCAATAAAAAAACATCTTGATTGACCATTCACCAAACTTGACTTGTACAGACAAACCTTTGAATCTTCGGTTAAAACTGAATCTCTTTGAGTTTATCTGAATTAATCTCTGGGAAAATAAATCCATAGATGAACACAACCTGGACTGATGAACCTTGATCATAATAGTCATGGACCAAACTTCTCATAGAACACTGCTTGATAAACCACTGGATTTCAATACAAGACAATTTGACCTTGAACAATCTCATTTCCTGAGAAAATAACCCACTGCCACAACCAATTTGCACTTGAAGCAATCTCTTGATAGTTTGACCAAGATGAGGTCAAACTTCCATTTGATTTAGACTTGAATGAATGTCCTTGCCATCAATCTCCTTGCAAAACCCTAAACACACAGAGAAGAAGAAGAAACAAACAAATTGAAAAATATTTTTGGTATTTTGGTTAGATGTTAGTAAACAGAAACAAACATAAAGCAAGTAAGAAACAACAAGGGACCTGAGAGAATCAAAAAGTATGATCTTGTTTGTGGAATGATATGCAAATGAAATGTGGGATCTTAGGGGTAAAAATTAGGGTATTACAGATAGGATGGAAGCAAACAAAACATTCCATGTTTGAGGCAAGAAATGAACTAAGTCTAAAAAGCTCTTCCTAAAACCCTAATTTTCCTAAGCTCCTGACAAGCATTCCAACAAATGAGAAATCTTCAATTCCAAGCTCCTTCAATCTATCCAAAGCAATTTCAATTGGTCCTCCAATTCATCCAAGCGGAGTCCAAGCCAAAAGCCCACCCAAAATAGCCCCAAACAAATGGAATAAACCAAGCATCCAAGGGAGAAACCCACAAACATCATACCAATTGCAAAATACAAATAAAATGATAAAATAGATCATAAAATCCTAATTAAATTCCTAAGGGAACCTAAGCCTGTACCCAATACCCCATATAAATCCCAGGACCTAAATCAAACACTAAATCCCGAAACTATGCCCTAAATTACAACTAGTTGTTTTGAAACCCTAAATCTAACACTCCTTATGTTCACCACTCAAATTGGCCTAAAATTTATTCACACAATTATGATAAAATTTCTAAGGGTACATGCTTCTCTAAGCTAAGTAATCCAAAAAGAACCGACTCAAAATCATGCACCAATTGGTCACAATAAAATCCACAAAATCATGTATCAACCAAACTCAAAATAAAAACAATTAAACTATAAAAATGAAATTAAATTCTAAAATGCATGAATCAGTAATTTCTTAATCCTATAAAATTCTAGGCTCTCTAAGGAGTCAAGGGAAAAAAACCTGGCCTAAAAATGTTTATTTTTCTATTTATTATGATTTATTTTCTAACTATATGCAAAACATGAAAATAAAAGAAAAACAATGAGAAAATAACAAAGTTGCGTGTGGAATAGCAATTGGATTCAGGTTACTTTCCAGACTGGACCCAAATGAGGGATGTTAATAGCAAGCGCGCCTTAAGCCCAAACCACACTAAAAATCAATCAGGAAAATAAATGGAAAATGGAAAAGCAAGCGTGGCAAATAGCAACCCAAATCAGTGTTAATTTCCATTGGGCCTAAGGGAGGGGTGTTAATAGCAACAAATCACTAAGCCCACCCAAAGTCACTTAATGAAACGGGGAGCTTTGGTATGAAACTCAAACTTCAGATTCTAACAATCAATTCTGGCCGTGCATTGGTGTGAGTGGTCAAGGTCAACTAAAGATCCAATGGTCAATTCATCATCTTCCTCAAATTTCAAAAGAGAGAGGGAAAGAACATGGGACGGTGGCCTGAGTTTGCACCATCGTCGTCTCCGGTTGCAGGCTCTCAAAATCACACCAAACCACATCAATTGATACCCAGTCCTACTCAAATTCTCACCCTGAGTTCAAATACACGATCGGAATTTTGATTCTCCTTCTAAATTGAAATCCAATCCAGAGTTCATCCATGGTGTCCAACCTCAAATGGCGTGATTCTTGAAATTAATTGCTCTAATCTCATCTACGCGTCTCAGGCTTCAATCCTAACCACTTAACCATGCCTAAATCTTCAAGAACTAAGAGAACTGATCCTCAACAGAAATGGGGTGGCAAACCTAATTGTCTCTAAATGATCCCAAACCAAACCAAGAACGATCCCTGAGTCATCCAGGTCCTAACAACATGCATATTCTAAACTAATTCTCCCTAGATCAACCTGAAATTTGAGAATTACATACCTGCTGAATCTTGATCAACAGAGGTAGGTATGGCTCAATTCAACCTTTCAAACCTTCCAGACACGATCAGTGATACACCATGGAGCTTCTTCAACCTTCAATTTGGCCTGAATATGCTTGCAACCCAAAAACCGATTCTGACTTGGGAGCTTGTGAAAACCAACTGCAATTCTCCTCTTCAGCTCGAACAAAGCACCAACCCCCATCTGGATTCACTCTAGAACTTAAATAGAAATTGTTTGTGGGCTTTTGGATCCAAATTGAAGCCCAAATTAACCAATCCAAAATTCTGTTATGGCACTTGTGAATCAATGGTGACAGTCACGATTTTGCACTCTCAACTTGCTCTAGAAGGTTCCTTTCAACTTCAAATTGGTTTGTGAGTGTGTTTGGATCAAGAGAGATGCCTGAATTGCATTGGAACTGACTTTGGCAACGTGACTTGTAAATGAAGAAACGACTTTTCAAAGCAAGTCATGAAATTAGGGCTCAATTCAGAAATGTGGAAATGTCATTGTGTTTAGAATGCAATTTCTGGTCAAAATGACTACTCACATGACCTGTTTATGACCTATAATTCAAAAATCACATTTTCCCTCTTTAATCCCATTTGAAATTCTTTCCATTTTAGGCCATTTTTGAGTGACTCTTGATGTAAGCCAATTCAATCCACCATGATGTCTCCTTTGACCTAAAAACAACATTCTAAGCACATTTCATGTTGAACATTTTTCCATTTGAGGCATGGAAGATAGAGATTTTGGCACATGCTTGAAAATGACCTATAATCACAAATGCCCAAAATACCCCTGGGTTGCCAAGATCATAACATGAGTTCCACAAATCTTCTTGAGGATTTCTAGTACTCAAATTAAATCTAAGATCAAGACCTACAACTCTTATGTTGGCCAAGAATTCATTTGAAAACTCCTTGAGGGGCAAAAGTTGCTTGGAAGTCAAGTGACTTTCACAAATAAATTTCATAGTCCTCTGATGACCTGTAATTTGCAAGAACCATAACTTGAGTTCTATAAACCTCCTTGAGGACTTCTAGTACTCAAATTAAAGGTATTGATATGCTCTACAAGTTTCATGTTGGCCAAAAATCCATTTGAAACTTGTCTTTTGACTTATGTGGCTTTGAAGTTAGGCACTAACCAGGGGATTTTACACTGAAACCCTAATTTAGCAACTTCCCTCTAGGCATTCCATGATATCCATACACACCTCAAGTTCACCTTCCCTGTTGATGATATTCAATACACCTCAAGTTAGGAGAAAAATCCACCTGTGGGCACTCAAACTTCTCATGACTTCAACCCTTCTCTGATGACTTGGATGGTCTTTCCGGCTCAAAGAACACCTCTAGATAGGCTTCTTTTGACAGAAATAGCACTTGATCCCCTGTTGGATGACTTGATATGCAAGTGGTTGAAATATGTGAGTGATGTAACTATGCAAATGAAATGCAATGAAACATAAATCAGGCAAGAAAAGGTTAAGCAAATTTTGGGGTGCAACAACTGCCCCTATTCGAACGGCTTGGACCCGACTGGGTGAAGAGCGAACGACATTCAAACAATCGAGGTACGAGACGATTAAATACCAAGAAACCCGAAAATTTTCCAACCGCAGAAATAAACTGCACTGCTTGGGGAACGACATCCGCCAATTGAATCTGGTCGTTACGACAACAACTGATCCAACGTCTGATAATAACTCTATTTCCACATCAACCACCTGTGTAACGCCACAGGTACTGAACACCTCTGTCCACAACTGGACTAACCTTGTCAACACAAGAAGAGAAACACATTCGTCAACACGAATAGAGATTCCGTCGTCACAGGAATAACCTTGTCCACATCTGGACCCAAATTTCGTCAAATCACGAATAAACACCAATCTGTCCACGTCAAGACTCACATTTCGTCAACCCGAAGAAATCTCAACAACACAGGAATAGAACTTTGTCCATGTTAGGACGCTACATTCTGTCAACCCGAAAAAATCTCAACAACACAGGAATAGAACTTTGTCCACGTTAGGACGCTACATTCCGTCAACCCGAAAAAAACCCCGGCGACTTCGCTGGGGAAACATTTCTGTCTAATCAAAGGAAACTCCATCCGTCTATCCATACGGGCAAATCATTTGTATAAACACAGGAAGCTTCATCCGCCTATCCATACGGGAAAATCATCTGCCTAAACACAGGAAACTTCATCCGCCTATCCATACGGGCAAATCATCTGTATAAACACAGGAAACTTCATCCGCCTATCCATACGGGAAAATCATCTGCCTAAACACAGGAAACTTCATCCGCCTATCCATACGGGAAAATCATCTGCCTAAACACAGGAAACTCCATCCGCCTATCCATACGGGAAAATCATCTGCCTAAACACAGGAAACTTCATCCGTCTATCCATACGGGAAAATTATCTGCCTAAACGCAGGAAACTTTGCTTATCTCTGCAGTAGCTAACTCTGTTGGGAACCCACAAACGACTTTGAGGAGGCTTCTACTAGGGATAATAATATTTCGTCAATACGAAGAAATCACGGCGACTTCATTGGGGATCGAATTCTTCCACCCAATAGTAATTCAATTCAGTCAATCATACTGGACAATAACTCTGCCTTATCTTTGCAGTAGCCAAACCCACTGGGGATGCTCTACAATTAACTGTCGGGCACCTATTTCGACAACAGGCGACAACTTCTGAAATTTTGTTTATGAAACCCTGTGACGCTGACGGAACAGCAAACTTGAAGAAAATACTCCGCTGGCCGGATAAGAGAAATTTCAACAAGCAACTCTGTGGGGAAAAATCTGGCAACAACTCCAAAGTCTACTTATGAAGCCGTTCCATGCGGACAAAACTTTCGGACAACAACTCCAAAATCTAATCATGAAGACGCGGTATCACTGAAGAACTCCAAAGTCTAATTACGAAGTCGTTTGATGTTGACGACAACTCCAAGGTCTAATCATGAAGCTGCTCAATGCTGACGTAACAGCTACTATAGAAAACTCTGTTGGGGAATTGCTAACGACGACTCCAAAGCCTAATTCTGAAGCCGTGTAACGCTGACATAACAACCACTTGAAGAAAACTATGCCGATCTCCAAAGTCAAATCATGAAGTTTGCAATGCTGACATAACAGTTACGCGAGGAAAATCTGCTAGGGAATTCCTAACAACAACTTCAAAGTCTAGTTATGAAGCTGTTTAACACTGACAATAACTCCAAGGTCGAATTATGAAGCCGTATAAACAGATAATAACTCCAAGGTCTAATTATGAAGCCGTCCACTGCTGCTAACAACTTCAAAGTCTAATTATGAAGCAGTGACACCAAGTAAAGATTTCAGCCGTCTAATCACTGAAATCCCCCTTTAAAAATGCTAATAACAACTCCAAAGTCAAATCATGAAGCCTTATAGCGCTGATGTAATGAACTTCAAAGTCTAATTATGAAGCCATATCATGATGGTAACATCTTCAAAGTCTAATTATGAAGCCATAACAACAAACTGGGGAGAACTCTGCCGGGGGAAATTCTGACGTCAACTGCCAGACGTTCAACTTGATGACGAGTAATGACTTCAGATGTCTAATCCCTGAAATCTTTTCTAAAAATGCTGACGTGACAGCAACCCGAGGGAACACTCCGCCGGGGGATTTTTGACAATAACTCCAAAGTCCAATTATGAAGTCGGGTAAAGAACACTCCGCTGAGGAAGAAGAGAAGTTAATCAAGCACTTCTGATAAGGGAACATATGGCAGGACGAATGTTATCATCATATATCTCATGCCACAAATCTGAATATCTGAAAACGATCCTGAACAAGAATTCCAATTACCTGCAGGGAAGAACACCTGAAAACAAAGAGGTAACCAACCTGACTTATGTTTCAAAATGCCTATGTTCGAAAATGGCGTAATGCTCCGTACGACACAGAAATGCTACGCGTTTGAGTAGATGCAAATATGACAGTATATGCAAATGCAAATGCAGGCTCAAGCTGTCGGGGCCACTCTGATAGTGATGTCTCAATAACATGAATGCTGAGGATAATGCCAACTCCGTCGGGGAACAAGTATCATAAGGTATTCTGGCAAAATAAATGCCGACAACACAACCGACTCTGCCGAGGAGCGATTAAACATCAAATTCCACTGGGAGGAAAGAACAAGCCACCCTGCTGGTGAACAAACTTAGCTGGGAAAAAGCGACACTTCTTGGAAAAGCACACTGTCTGGGCACAATTTACAAACTCGAAGCCTCGGACTTTGCTGAGGATCAATATCCTGTCAATGGCATGACGACCTGTGGGGGAGCAAGAAAAACCTCCTCCGGTATAATCCTTCTGAACCAACAACTTGGTTAAACTCTTGCGAGAACATCCCATGCTGGGGATTGATCCTGCACATATCCGACTCACTGGGGGAGCGCAACCTCTACAGGGGATACTGATTTCGACTTGCTGGGGATATCCTGTGGACAAATTCCCTGAGGACACTCTTCTGGGGAAAATAATCCCTCATTCGGTAAGGGATAACGTCATTCCAACTCTCTGGGAATAAGCTGCGACTAGCTGGAGAATGACATCGACTGGAGTCAGGCCTTGTGTCAAGAGATTTTGGCTGGGGAATACAATCCCTGACCGTTTGCTCCAAAGGTAAGAATCCTGCAAAACACAAACGAGACAAAACAGGCCTATACAACAGAATCTACCCGGGTTAGCATCCGTGACATTACTTCAGTCAATTCGAAGTTTTAGCAATTATTGGCAATGGCCAGCAAGATTATGCAAGTGCAATTTTATCAAAAGCATTGACGTCTTTCACAAACAAAACAGTAAAGAACAAGCATCAAGTACTGAATAACACGTTTTATTGATAACGGGCCTCTGAATAGGTAAAGTTTTGTACACTGGATGCAACTCCTGAAAAGAGGAAGTTACGCACAAACACACATACATATATGCACAAGAAGCATAAATAAAATACAAAACAATATTTGTATACATGTCGGCGACGTGGTACAGACAAACACCATGAGCTGATCCTCCTATGACTCGCCTGACTCTGCGCTTTCCCAGTACTCGATCTTCGGAAGAGATTGTTCTCGGATAGACGGCCCCCAGGTACTCCCAAACCACTAATCAATGACGTTCACACGCAGACCACAGCCATTTACTTTTCAATCCCTAACTTTTGCGTGAACCGCCCTTTGCGGGTTTTCAATTCATCGGGATACCCCTTTTTTGCCGAAATCGCCCTTTTCCGGTTTTCGACTTCGCGGGTGTACATTTTTTCAATTTTATCCCTAACTTTTGCCCAAACCTTTTATTCATTTTTTATGGTTCGCCGGGATGCCCCATTTTTGCCTGGACTCTCTTTTTACTGTCCAGCGGGTCACTTTCAAGCAAAGTATTTTTTAACTGCGTCCGAATTCACAGGAGATGTAAAGTCTTCACCATCCATGGTGGATAGTAACAAGGCTCCTCCAGAGAAGACTTTTCTGACAACGTAGGGACCTTCGTAATTAGGAGTCCACTTGCCCCTGTGATCTGTTTGTGGTGGGAGAATCTTTTTCAAAACAAGATCACCCGTCTGAAAGCTTCGAGGGCATACCTTCTTGTCGGAAGCTTTCTTCATCCGGCTCTGATATAACCGACCGTATGCTAAAGAAGCCAGTCTCTTCTCATCCATTAAACTGAGCTGATTCAGTCTATCTTTAACCCATTCTGCCTCGTCAAGTTGGACATCCCGTAAAACCCTCGGGGAAGGAATCTCGACCTCCAACGGTAACACCGCCTCCATCCCGTATACCAATGAGAAAGGGGTTGCCTCGGTTGATGTGCGTATCGTCGTATGATAACCGTGCAAAGCGAAAGGTAGCATCTCGTGCCAGTCCTTATATGTCACAACCAACTTCTGAACAATCTTCTTTATGTTCTTATTGGCCGCTTCGACAGCGCCATTCATCCTGGGCCGGTAAGGAGAAGAGTTGTGATGCTCAATCTTAAAATTCTGACACAGCTCTTTCATCATTTTGTTATTCAAATTCGAACCATTGTCGGTGATAATCCGCTCAGGGATTCCATATCTGCAGATAATATCTCGTTTGATAAATCTGGCGACCACTTGTTTGGTGACATTAGCATATGATGCTGCTTCCACCCATTTGGTGAAGTAATCGATTGCCACCAAAATGAACCGGTGTCCGTTGGATGCCGTAGGCTCAATCTTGCCAATCATATCAATTCCCCACATCGAGAAAGGCCACGGTGATGACATCACATTCAGAGGACTTGGAGGCACATGGATTTTGTCCGCATAAATCTGGCATTTATGACACCTCTTTGCAAACTTGAAACAATATGTTTCCATAGTTAGCCAATAATAACCTGCCCGCAGCAGTTTTCTTGTCATAGCATGCCCACCAGCATGTGTACCAAATGTACCCTCATGTATCTCTTCCATGAGCAACTTCGCCTCTTTCTCATCTACACAACGTAGCAACACCAAGTCGTGGTTTCTTTTGTATAGGACACCGTCCGGATTCAGATAGAAATTGCCAGCCAATCTCCTGAGAGTCTTCTGATCTCGACTGGATGCCCCAGCCGGATACTCCTTGTTCTTCAGGAAATTCTGGATGTCAAAGTACCAGGGTTGACCATCGGGAGCCTCGTCAATGGAAAATATGAATGCAGGCCTATCGAGCCGATAGATAACAATCCGGGGAGCCTCATTCCAGAAGTTAACTTTATACATTGAAGACAATGTCGCTAGGGCGTCAGCCATTTGATTTTCTGCTCGTGGCACGTGATGCAATTTCACCTTGTCAAAGAAAGGCAACAATCTCCTTGCATAATTCATATATGGTATCAAATTGGGCTGACGTGTCTCCCATTCTCCTTTAATCTGATTCACCACTAGAGCTGAGTCTCCGTATACATCCAGATGTTTGATTCGCAAATCAATAGCTTCCTCCAGACCCATGATGCAAGCCTCATATTCAGCCTCATTATTGGTAACAGGAAAGGTCAATTGGGCAGTAAAGGGGATGTGCGACCCCGGAGGAGTGGTGATAATTGCACCTATTCCTCTACCATAGGAATTCACAACTCCGTCAAATATCAACTGCCATTTGGAACCCAACTCTGGTTCTTCGTCTGGCAACGGTTCTTCACAATCCTTCATTTTCAGGTACATGATATCCTCGTCAGGAAAATCAAACCTCATCGATTGGTAGTTGTCGCTACTGGAAAAATCTGCGCAACGACGGGGAAGGCGAAAAGGAAAAGGACAGAAGAGTCGCCACCGAACTTTATTCATCCCATGAGGGGAAAGGAAAATATCGAGAAAACCTTAAGAAAAGAATGGACAAGATGGTCTCGCAACCAAGATTGGGTTCGGAAGCCGGTTATGCAAGGGGAAGGTATTAGCACCCCTCACATCCATCGTACTCGATGGGAACCATTTGTTTGTCATGTGTGATTTATTTGCTTAAAAATTATGCTATAAAAGAGTGTTCCAAAGGATAGAGGGGAAGGTTAGAAATTGGGAAAAGAGAGATAACATGGGAAGGAAGAGAAAGAACGGACTCGGTAGGACTTTGCGGTCCTAGGCCTACGTATTCTCAACGGATATGAGAAAGTCAGAGTCAACGTAGTTCAGGGAACTACAGATATGGGGGGAATGTGCTCGGCAAGGATTGTGGCCCTTGTGCCTATGTATCTTTACTTGAACGAAGTAAAGAACCAGAGCAGTCGTAGTTCGGCCTACGATTTGTTGATGTTTTTATGGATGATGCTATCGTACTCGTTCTAGCAGTTAGGTGTATTGCTGCTCGCTCGTTGGAGACTTAGGCATTACCTGTTTGCGGTAGAACGGACGTATCATATCCTTTTCGAAAGATAAGTTTTCGCCATGCGAGGCAAGATGTCACATTTGATTTGTTGAATTATTTTTTAGGGGCGAGATAGGTCCTCGGATAGTAACCCCTACGGGTAGTACCCAATTCTTTATCTCAAAGTTTTTGTTATGAAAGGGTGTGGCGAACATAGCGTCTTCGTATTGAAAGACGAGTATCAAAACCACACACACTACAGTGAGCATCTCGACACTCGGAGAGGAAGAAGTCTACACTTAATCCTCTATCTTTAGTTTAATACAAAGAGAACTTCATTCTTTTATTAAAGTGTTTTTGGTTTTGAATGGTAAGTGCTTTTGCGATAGAGAATCCTACGGTAAACGTCAGCACTCGGGATAGGAGAAGGCCTACGCCTAACCACTCCACGACCATTCAAGTTTTTGTTACGAAAAGAGTTTAAAAATGCGCTCGGTACGGGACCGAGGTTTTTAGGTGACAAAGGTTGCAGAAAGAAGTTGTAGAGGGAGATAGGTGGCGGATAAAGTCACGTCTTCGTATTGAAAGGCGAGTATCGAGACCACCCACACTACAGTGAATATCCCAACACTCGGAGAGGAAGAAGTCTACACTCAATCCTCTCTCTTTAGTTCCATACAAAGAGAATCGATTTATTTATTGTAAGTGTTTTGAAAATGCACTCGGTACGGGGCCAAGGTTTTTTAGGAGAAAAAGGTGTGGATGAAAACATCTTCGTATTGAAAGACGAGTGTCAAAACCACCCACACTACAGTGAGCATCTCAACACTCGGAGAGGAAGAAGTCTACACTCAATCCCCTCTCTTTAGTTCAATACAAAGTGAACTTTATCCTTTTGTTAAATATGGTGAGTTGGTTTAACCATTATTTGAGAAAATCCACTTGACGTTGGGTCAAGGGTTTTAGTTGCTTAAAAAGACTTGAGGCGAAGCGAGCAAGGTCGATGGCGACTCACATGGCAATCGGCTTACAAGGTCAAAAATGGCTCGATGAGAATCGAGAGTTTGTTTTCTTGAAAATAATTTTTTAGAACCAAAGGTAAAAACAATGACCAACAATAAATATGCACAAAACCATACCAAACACAACGGGTTAATCGGCTAAAAAAAAAGAAAATTTTTTTTGAGGTAAAAAGGTCGAAAAAACGTGAAAAACAGGGGTCTGACACGGGTGGCCGTGTTGTGTGACACGGCCCGTGTCACAGTTCCAGGAAACTTAGGGTTTTTGAGGCAAACAGAAGTGTGACACGGGTGGCCGTGTTGTGTGACACGGCCCGTGTCACAAGGTCTGGGAGAAAAATGATTTTTTAAGGCAAACAGAAGTGTGACACGGGTGGCCGTGTTGTGTGACACGGCTCGTGTCACAAGGTCTGGGACAAAAACAAGTTAAAATCTTAAACAGAGGTACAACACGGGTGCCCGTGTTGTGTGACACGGCCCGTGTTGTGAGCCCAGGGCATTTTTCACTTTGAAAAGCCACGCAGAGATGCAACACGGCCGGCCGTGTCGTGTGACACGGCCCGTGTTGGGCTACCAGATGAAAAAATCCAAACTTTCTCTTGTTTTTTGCTTCTTTTTGTGGTTCTTAAAAATGGTTTCTTGGTCCCTCTGGAATCTTACATGTTAGACTCAACACAACAACACTCAAACAAATGATAAATGCACAATATAAAAGAAGAGGAGAGTTTGAAGAAATGGATACCCAAGAGTTGTTTCCCTCCTTGCAAGGCCTCCACTGATTATGGCTAGGTGTTCACTTCTCTTCACTCTATGCTTTGATGGCTCTCCTTCTCAATGGCTCCCTTGTATTTCTCTTTCACTCTCTAAATCTTTTGCTGGTTTTTTGCTCTCTATTTTTTTCTGGTTTTCTCTCTTACTCTTTGCTCTCAATATCTCTATCTCCAAAATGTGTGTGAATAGTGAATGATAGTGAATCCTCTTTTTGTGCAGCCTCCAAGCCTCCTTATCTCACTTTTTCTGCTGCATTTTCTGTTGTACCAAAACCACAACCCTTGCACACTTCTCCATTTTCAGAATTTCCATTCTTGGCAATACCTTTTACCACCTTTTGGTGCAGCCCCACTTTCCTTCCATTTCTAGTATGTTTTTGCTGTATTTTCCTCTGCAGCACTCTACCTCTCTATTCACCCTTGTACCCATTGGTTGGTTGATTTGTTTGGACATACTCATGTAGTCAATACACTACCTTTTGGACATCATTTTCAAATTCTGATTTTTTGATGTGTAGATGTATCAACATAAGCTTATAGCCTTGGTTTTGTGACATAAATGATTTTGTAATATGATACACATTGCCACTTCTTGCATGGGGCTGTTTTGGACCATATTCAAATTGCCCATGAATGTATGCATAGCCTTGATCTTGAGATATTCCAACATTGAATTAGCTCTTAAATATTCTCCTTGCATGTTTGTAAGCACAAAGAGGACCATGTGGACTTGATGGAGCATGGGGGATACCATGGCATGAAGTTATTTAGAATCTTGAATTAAGACTAGAAATAGCTCAATTTCCTAAGCATTATCAAGAGTTTGAAATTTGGTAACCAATGTAACATTCTTGAAAATGTCAAGAGATTTCTCTTTGTAAAAACTCTTGAATCTAGCCTTGAATTCATGAACCTTGAATTTGGAATGATGGGCCTCCCTTATGCCATTGAATTTGAAAGAAATGAAGAAATGAGTCAAGTCTTGAAAGAGGGCAAATTTTGGGGTGCAACAGTAGTCCTCTGATGCGTCCGCAAGTGCACGGAAATATCGAAGTAATATAAAAGATTGTCGAACCCACAGAGACCAATGTTAATCTACCGTTATCTATTATTACGGCGTAAAGCTAAGGCTATTGGAATTAGGAAAATTGAATGCGAATGAAATTAAATGCAAAAGAAATAAAGAAAATTGGTTTAAAGAAATGCGGTAAAGGATATCGGTATGCAAAGACTTAGTTATCTGGGATTCGACAGGTCACCGATGATTCTTACTCTTTGCAAACATTGTTCAGAAGAAAATAGTGATCTGAAGACTTTCGTCTCACGATGGTTGTTGACGCTAGTCATAATTCTAAGGGCCGAATGTACGCTTTCACTGTTCCATTCGGGGTTAAAACTACTTTTTGGAAATCTCTAGGTTCTAATCCATTTTAAAGTGCTTTCGCTGTTATTAAAACAAATGCCTAGTGTTTACTATCTGGTCTTACCGCAGCTGTCGCTTGTTGGTTCGTACCTTAATTAATTTCCCACTGTCGTGGCAAAACTACTTTTAAATAAGTTCTCGCTTTCGCGATGAACGTTTATTCAGTAAATAAGTTAAAAAACTACGGCCAGAAAGGTTGTTTGTAAAAAGGGAAGATGCCGGTTACTATCGAATCCTATCCTACTAATTCGGTTACATACCGATAAAACTAACTTAGCTAGACATGATAATTAATGCGAACGGAAATAGACATAAACAACGGAATAATAAAGCGTGCATCATAACAGAAATAAAGTAGTAATTCAATTAATAAAAACCTGTAAATTGTACTGATCTCAAATCCTTGGGTAGTCCCCCACAATGTCGGCAGGATTCTACTTTGGCGAGAAATAAAAGGTACAGGAAGAAAATACAATATTCTGAACTGAAGGAAAATGGAAAGGAAAATAAAAGTAACAATAAATAACTTTGATGGAACTTTGGAAGAACTTCGGGATGAAGAATCCACTCATTTCTCTGTGAATCTCTTGTCTATTTATAGGAGATGTTTCTTATATCAACTTCCTGAGATCATGCGTGAGATATGGAGAAAGTGGTAGTAACTTCCAGTAGTGGGCAGTGAGTGGAGAAAGTGTAGGAAGGATTTAAGTTGAGATTGATCGTGAATTCTGATTCTGCGTTTTTTGTCTGCGTGACGGTCGTCATGAAATGTGACGGTCGTCACGCATGACGGTCGTCACAGCAGCAGGATCCGTATCTGCTGTTTTTCATCTATTTTTCATCCGTTTTTCATCTGTTTCTTCTCCTTTTCTTTTTTTAGTCCAAATTCTCCCCAATCTGCAAAACGAAGTAAATTAATCATATAATAGAACATAAATCAAGATAAATTAATAAAAGTCACAAATAAATGCATGTAAATCAAGCCAAATAAACGATATGATTTTGCGTTATCAAACATCCCCACACTTAAACCATTGCTTGTCCTCAAGCAATCGACCAACATAGTAAAAAGAAATAAGCATAGTTCGAAACAAAGTCACGATGAAACTCTAATCATACGTGGCTGCTAGGCTAATGTTAGATCGATAGGTACTAAATATTAATACCAAGGATATCATAACGACACAATTTCAGAAACTCCCTACTTATGCAAACCAATTGGAATCATGCCATTATAACTCAACCTATAACTAATGCTCTCTTTCACCCCATTTCATTATAGTGCAATCACATTAAGCCCGTTATCCATACACATTCATGGCAAGTAGACCTGTTAGTGACTACGATCTCATTATTATTTCATTTTTTTCTGCAAATATGCTTAAGCATCAATTGAACTTAAAGAGTTTGTACCGTTAGGCTAAGTGCTCGGGTGAGGAGCACCTAACTTAGAAGGAACATGTCTTTTTCTTCATAATTTTTTTTTCTTTTCTTTCTTAGTTTCTCATTTTAACCTAGAGATCATACACTTATTTGCATCGGTTTCTTACTTAGTGTGTTTAGGATGGTGCTGACTGCTTAAATAAACTACTTAGGGATTACTACAAGAACCTGGAGTTTTAAGGTCTCGACATAATGGGTACTCAAATTTATTTTGCATATTTAGGGGGTTAAGGTTGTCAGGACGATATCAATTTTATCAAAACTTTCCCAAGTTTTTCTAACATAGCCTAAACAGCCTATATACTTTCAGAGTACCATGTCATGAATCAAAAAGTTTTTTGTTGGAGGTTAAAATTTTGAAATTTTGAAATTTTGGGGAAGTTTGAATAACAGGCGAAAACCACTCATAAAGACTCGACAACACATGCAAAGATTTTGACATAGCATTAAAAATAGATAAAAACAATAAATCAAACTAAAAGGCAATAAAATGAAAGCGATAGAGTTCCTCCCCCACACTTAAACCAAACATTGTCCTCAATGTTTCAGGAAAAGGTGGAAAAGGAAAGATAGAACCTGTGTGAATGCTACTGCTCTTGCTATCCTTGTCTTTGTTGATCACTTCTACTTCGGTGGCGGGCATTTTGAGATACTTTGTTTGTGTAATTCTCGAACCAGCTCATCATGTTGCTCGCGTCAAGAGGAAGTACTCATCATCAGTATTCCCACCAGCAGCGACACTCGTAGGAATGTCCGTGGGCATAGCTCATCTTCTCAGATCGTCATCTAGAGAGTTTTCGCCTAGATATAGCTAAAGCGTAACAAGTGATACATTTCTTTATTTTCTGCTGATTTAAACAAACAAATTAAAATAAAGACCTTGTGGGTTGCCTCCCACACAACGCTTTGTTTAGCGTCGATAGCTCGACGGCTAAGGAGTGCAAGTACTCATGGTGGTTCTTTCGAGAATGGTTCCTCGATCGAACTTTGAATAGTCTTCGGTTTCCATGGCCACTTATCAAGCCATCTCTCATATCCCTCACCTTTTTGTTTCTTTCTTCTGTAGGGTGGTTTCTTGTTTTGAACGCGTGGTGGTGGTTCTGGATCTATTCTGCGTATCAGCTTTTCAAATTTGGGCTTTGTTATTTCATCCACCACCTCAAAAGTTAATCGTACCCTTTTAACAGTAATAATGACCCTAGTTTCACGGTCCTCGAATTTTCTTTTTCTATGAAGGGCCTTAGACAAAGGTGCATTGGTGTGTATATTTTTCAATACCTCCACATATGTTTTGGATTGGGAGTCTACCTTAACTTCTGCAAACCTTTGTGGGAAAGAAATATATGGGGTATAGGGAGGAGGAGCAACGATGCGTGCTTCCTTCTCTACCTCTTCGACAACCTCCCTTTCGGTTGGTGTCGATGGATTTTTCTCAATATGTATGCTTTTCTCACCAAAACTCTCCTCAGGCTCATCATCAATCTCCCTAGGATCTTCTATTTGTTCTTCATTAACGGTTGTTACACATTCATATGTCCTTCTGGGAAGGGTCCTAGAGGTGTTTATCTAAGCAGGGAGGTTTGAGTCTCCAAAGTCTCGCTGTGAGTTGCGAGGGAATCGACAATAACGTTCATCTGCCTAAGGTCTTCATTAATTTGGAGATGTTGTTTTCTAAAATCTTCGTTTTGGAGAGTTTGTGTTTCCACAAAGCGCTCCATCATAGATTCTATCCTAGAGTGAGTAGACGTCTCATTGAATTCTTCTAGTAGTAGTTCGAGGTTGGATGTATCAAAATCTTGCGTTTCCTCAAAACATTGGGAGTCGTCATCATAGAGGGAATGTGGGTGAGAGTGCGTAGTATTGAAATCTTCTAATAATATTTCGAGGTCGGATTTAAGCGGAATTTGTGGTTCCTCGAAATATTGGGGGTGGTAGTTATAATATGGAGGGTGGTAGTTATAAGGGAAATATGGGTTATACATAATGATTTAGATAAGAGTGCCTTAGTCTATACTATGCAACAACGGAATCACAATATTGACTGTTGGTCCCCGGCAACGGCGCCAAAAACTTGATGCGTCCGCAAGTGCACGGAAATATCGAAGTAATATAAAAGATTGTCGAACCCACAGAGACCAATGTCAATCTACCGTTATCTATTATTACGGCGTAAAGCTAAGGCTATTGGAATTAGGAAAATTGAATGCGAATGAAATTAAATGCAAAAGAAATAAAGAAAATTGGTTTAAAGAAATTCGGTAAAGGATATCGGTATGCAAAGACTTAGTTATCTGGGATTCGACAGGTCACCGATGCTTCTTACTCTTTGCAAACATTGTTCAGAAGAAAATAGTGATCTGAAGACTTTCGTCTCACTGGTTGTTGACGCTAGTCATAATTCTAAGGGCCGAATGTACGCTTTCGCTGTTCCATTCGGGGTTAAAACTACTTTTTGGAAATCTCTAGGTTCTAATCCATTTTAAAGTGCTTTCGCTGTTATTAAAACAAATTCCTAGTGTTTACTATCTGGTCTTACAGCAGCTGTCGCTTGTTGGTTTGTACCTTAATTAATTTCCCACTGTCGTGGCAAAACTACTTTTAAATAAGTTCTCGCTTTCGCGACGAACGTTTATTCAGTAAATAAGTTTAAAAACTACGGCCAGAAAGGTTGTTTGTAAAAAGGGAAGATGTCGGTTACTATCGAATCCTATCCTACTAATTCGGTTACATACCGATAAAACTAACTTAGCTAGACATGATAATTAATGCGAACGGAAATAGACATAAACAACGGAATAATAAAGCGTGCATCATAACAGAAATAAAGTAGTAATTCAATTAATAAAAACTTGTAAATTGTACTGATCTCAAATCCTTGGGTAGTCCCCCACAATGTCGGCAGGATTCTACTTTGGCGAGAAATAAAAGGTACAGGAAGAAAATACAATATTCTGAACTGAAGGAAAATGGAAAGGAAAATAAAAGTAACGATAAATAACTTTGATGGAACTTTGGCAGAACTTCGGGATGAAGAATCCACCCCTTTCTCTGTGAATCTCTTGTCTATTTATAGGAGATGTTTCTTATCTCAACTTCCTGAGATCATGCGTGAGATATGGAGAAAGTGGTAGTAACTTCCAGTAGTGGGCAGTGAGTGGAGAAAGTGTAGGAAGGATTTAAGTTGAGATTGATCGTGAATTCTGATTCTGCGTTTTTTGTCTGCGTGACGGTCGTCATGAAATGTGACGGTCGTCACATGCATGACGGTCGTCATGGACCTGTGACGGTCGTCACAGCAGCAGAATCTGTATCTGCTGTTTTTCATCTATTTTTCATCCGTTTTTCATCTGTTTCTTCTCCTTTTCTTTTTTTAGTCCAAATTCTCCCCAATCTGCAAAACGAAGTAAATTAATCATATAATAGAACATAAATCAAGATAAATTAATAAAAGTCACAAATAAATGCATGTAAATCAAGCCAAATAAACGATATGATTTCGTGTTATCATCCTCAACAGGCTGCTCCGCAAGGTACTCCGACAGAATGCTACCTTTAATAGCCTTCTGCGAGACATATTGGATATCGTATTCGGTTAACACCATCTGCCATCGGGCAATTCTTCTGGAGAGTGCTTGCTTCTCAAACACGTATTTGATTGGATCCATCTTTGAAATTAGCATGGTTGTATGATTCAGCATGTATTGCCTCAAACATTTGGCGGCCCAGGCTAGCGCACAACACGTTTTTTCGAGCATTGAGTAACGGGACTCACAGTCTGTGAACTTTTTACTCAAGTAGTAAATCGCATGCTCTTTACGTCCGGTCTCATCGTGTTGACCGAGAACACAACCCATACTTTCCTCAAGAACCGTCAAATACATAATCAAAGGTCTCCCGGCCACTGGGGGTATCAAAACAGGAGGTTCCTGCAAGTATTCTTTTATCTTGTCGAACGCCTTTTGACAATTTTCATTCCAGGTCAACACCTGATCCTTTTTCAACAACTTGAATAACGGCTCGCATGTCGCAGTTAGGTGAGATATGAACCGAGCGATGTAGTTCAACCTCCCTAAAAACCCACACACTTCTTTTTCTGTTTTAGGCGTCGGCATTTCTTGTATAGCTTTTATTTTCGCAGGATCAACCTCTATTCCCTTTTCGTTCACAATAAACCCCAGCAGTTTACCCGATCTCACCCCGAAGGTACACTTGTTAGGGTTCAGTCTCAACCTGAACTTCCTAAGTCTTTTGAACAGTTTCAGTGGATTAACCAAATGCTCTTCCTCCGTCTGAGATTTGGCAATCATATCATCAACATAAACCTCGATCTCTTTATGCATCATGTCATGAAAAAGAGTCGTCATAGCACGTTGATATGTTGCCCCAGCATTCTTCAGTCCGAAGGGCATCACTTTGTAGCAAAATGTTCCCCAGGGAGTAATGAAGGTAGTCTTCTCCATGTCTTCTGGCGCCATTTTGATCTGATTATAGCCTAAGAAGCCGTCCATGAAGGAGAATACGGAGAACTGAGTAGTGTTATCAACCAGCACATCAATGTGAGGAAGTGGAAAGTCGTCTTTCGGGCTCGCCCTATTCAAATCACGGTAGTCTACACACATTCGCACTTTACCGTCTTTCTTCGGCACTGGTACTATATTAGCGACCCATGACAGATAAGTTGTAATGGCTAGGAAACCAACATCCCACTGTTTTTGAACTTCCTCCTTGATTTTCAAAGCCATGTCTGGTCTGATTCTTCTGAGTTTCTGCTTGACAGGCGGACATTCCTCTCGCAGTGGCAGACGGTGCACAACCATGTCCGTGTCTAACCCAGGCATATCCTCGTACGACCAAGCAAATATATCACCATACTCTCGCAGTTTTTCAATTAGCCTTTGCTTGATGTCGCTCTGCAGTGCAGCCCCTATACAGATGTTTCTCACAACTTCTTCCGACCCCAAGTTGATAATTTCAATTTCCTCCTGATGAGGCAGAATGATTCTCTCTTCCTGTTTCAACAAACGAGTCAGCTCCTCTTGCAGGTCGCTATCCTCAACAATCTCTTCCTCTGCTTGGAATACTGGGTGCTCGAAGTCGAAACGAGTCATAGGCGGTTCGTATGAGATGTCATATGAAATATTAGTCCTGCAAAGGAAATGGTTAAACGCTTCAACACGCAAACAAAGCAAATAACCACGTTGCCATTTATTGTTAAAGTAAAAACAAGAAAAATAGGGATCACAATATTTGAATATGAAAAACGCCTTTATTTCATGATTAAAACAGTGCAATACACATAATCAAGTAGCCCTAATGTAACATCACTATGCCCCGGGTAGGACATAGGATTATTCAACAATTGATAAAACAAATCATTACTGTTTAAAAGTCATTGGGACAGTTTCCTGGATGGACTAGTTGCAGAGACTTTGTCCTGGCACGCTTGGCTTGATCCACGCGTCCATATCGCAGTCGCTATCTCCGTCTTCGGCATCGGAAATAGCGTTGATAGTCTCGAAGCACACCCCGCTTGGCGTAATCGTGACCGGTCCCTTGAACCTGGGCGCTCCTGAAGATGACGCTGACGTTGGCCGATACCCTAGCCCAAACTTGTCATTCTTCACGGGAATCTCCAATACCTGCCCCCAACCTTTAGTCTTACCAGTCTGCACTAAAGCCTAAGCCTCTTTGTAAGATGACACTGCCACCTCGGGCATTTTGCTGGAACCCTGGGCTTTGTCTTTAATCCGCAACCCTTTGAAGGCTTGACAAGGTGTCTTGTGTATTTCTCCGTCGACCTCCACATATCTGAATGACGACAGGTGACTGACCAAAATATCCTCCTCCCTGCAAACGGTAACAACACTATCACCCACCAAATACTTCAACTTCTGATGCAATGTGGACGTTACGGCCCCTGCAACATGGATCCATGGGCGCCCGAGAAGACAACTATAAGTTGGATGGATATCCATGACGTAGAATTCGGTATCAAAAATTTCCGGCCCCACCTGAAGCGGTAACGTTATTGACCCAAACACCGATCTTTTCGTCCCGTCAAACGCCCTCACAACCAAATCGCTGGGCGTGCAAGTAATTCCCCGTATGTCCAATTTCATCATGGCTTTCTTTGGCAATACGTTCAACGACGATCCAGTATCCACCAATACACGCGACAGTACGGTGCCCCGGCACTCCACTGATATGTGCAAAGCCATGTTGTGCTCTCGACCCTTGGGTGTTAGGTCAAAATCTGTGAAACCCAGGCTATGTCCAGCATTGACATGTGCCATTACCCCCTCTAACTGATTTACAGAAACTTCTTGGGGCACGAATGACGTATCTAATATTTTTAGCAAGGCGTTCCGGTGGGCCTCGGAGCATAACAACAACGACAAGATAGAAATCTTTGACGGCGTCTGCTGCAGGTGTTCAACAATTTTGTAGTCGCTTTTACGAATCAGTCTCATGAACTCCTCTACGTCCTTGAGCGACGTATCCTTTTCTTTCGACTGAGAAGGCCCGCTTTCACTTACTTTGGCTTTACCTTTGGCCAACCTCTCTGCTTCTATTTCAGGTGAGGTAAAGATCCTTCCGCTACGGGTCATGCCCCCTGTTCCAACGACATTATCAACAGCACCAGCAGGCTGGCTATTCACCACAATCTTTTCTCCGTTGCAATACGCTTCTAAATCGTACGTCCACGGGACCGCTTTTGTACTCTCAAAGGGAACAGGCCCTGCTTTGGTAATCGTAATAGTTGGTCGCGGGACGGGCGCCGTTATCGTTATAGTCCTCATCGGGATCGTCACCGTTGCAATATCATTCTGCCCGTTACATAATGCCTCCACAGGCTTCTCATCCGCAGTTCGATCAAATTGCAAGGTCCCTTCGTCGATCATGGCCTGAATGCCCTGCTTCAAATCAGTACAACCCTCAGGCTTGGTCCAACACTCTAAAACGTATTCATCACAATCGGGGAATACTCCCCCTCTGAGTAACCTGCTTTTCACTTCACTCAATGGTGTCTTCAGCTCATTAACATCCAACACCAGGTTCAAATTTTCTTCTGTTAAGATGGAATTTGCCCCATGATTAGGCATAGGTTGTTGTACAATATTGGGCCCCACTTGGCCAAAGTTTATGGCTTTACTGTCCAACAAGTCTTGAACCTTATGCTTGAAAGCATGACAAGATTCTATATCGTGCCCAGGCGCCCCGGAATGGAATTTGCATTGCTTATTAGCGTCGTACCCCCTAGGAAGTACTGGTCCAGTAGGCGGTTCCATTGTTCTTTTCTCGACCAAATTCAACCCTATCAGTGTCTAAAGAAGCTCTGCATATGTCGACGGAGGCTTATCAAATACCCTCTTCGGCCTTACATTCTGAAACCTTCCCTGACCCTGATTCTGCCTTTGATGCTGCTGCGGTTGTTGTTGTTGTTGTTGTTGTTGTTGTTGTTGAATTGGAATAGTAACACTGGCTATCTGCTGAGGTTGAGTGTACTGATTTCTGCCTCTGCCCCGGCCTCTGCCACCAAATACAGCGCTTGTATCACCCTGGCGTCTTCCACCGAACGCTTTTCTCGCACCCCCGGCTGAAGTAGATTCGCCTGCCTGAATCTTTCCAATTTTAATTCCTTTTCGATCCTTTCCCCCATAAGGATCATATCGGAGAAACTGCCCATCGGAACATTGAGCAACTTATCATAATACATTCCAGTAAATGTCCCCACAAACATGTCATTTATCTCCCTTTCAACCAAAGGAGGGTGCACCTGCGCTGCCATATCGCGCCACCGCTGCGCGTACTCTTTGAAACTTTCACCATTCTTCTGTGACAGACTCTGCAACTGAACTCGGTTTGGTGCCAGATCGCTGTTATATTTGTAATGCATAACGAAAGCATCAGCCAACTGCTTCCAGCTCCTAATCTGGGTGGGCTCCAGTCCCATGTACCATTCCAATGATGGTCCCGATAAGCTGTCTTGAAAGAAATGCATGAGCATCCTTTCATCATTGGAATACGCAGACATCCTTCTATAATACAAACGTACATGGACCTTTGGGCAGGTATCCCCTTTGTATTTGTCGAATGTTGGAGCCTTGAACTTCAATGGCACCCTCAGCCCTGGTACCAATGCCATAGTAGTCATATCTAATCCAGCGGAGTTCTGATCAACCACACCTTTCATCTGCTCTTCTAGCATTCTGATCCTCTGAACAGGGTCAATAGGGCCTTCAGGTCCCATACCTCTTCCTGAAAAAGCGTCATCCTGTTGATCCATATTCCAGTCATTGTCGTACCCATCATAACCCGTATTATGGCCCAATCCCTGCTGATTGATCACAGGACCCTGTCCTCGATTGTCGAACCCTAGATTGACCCCAGTAAGTCCGAAACCATTGTTGAAAGGAAATGCTCCAGCGCTGTTCACATTCACATTACCGAATCCACCATTACCGTAGCCATACCCCTGATTGTTGCTGTAACCATCATTACCGAAGCCTTGATTGTTGAACCCGAAGTTCCCATCCTGATTGACATTGCCATACCCATTGTTTACAAAGCCAATATTGTCAACGAATCCTTGATCGACATCTACAGTGTTGCCTTTGTTGTTAACAACATGCCCATCACCACCCTTTCCAGTGTTGCCATTACCAGCACCAGCACCGGCACCAGTACCAGTGTTTCCGTTGACAGTCACAACAGGGGGAGTAACAACTGCCGGTATCTCATCCTCCCGGCGAGGAGTTTCAACAGAAATATGGTCAGTGTTTCCATTTCCGTTTGCCCGCGCCAGCAGCGGCTGCACCAAGGTCTGAAGATTCTCCTGGCCTTTGGCCATGCTCTCCATAGCTTGCATGAACAGAGTCAACTTCTCGCGGATTTCCTGCATCTCGACCTGAACTTTATCCATTATTTTCTTGCAGTTGTTTTGGGTTGAATAGCGGTGGACTCTTTGTTCGTCAATCCTGAAAAACCTGCGAGATGCAAGAAATAAGATACAAATTCAACCAGTAACTGGCAATGCAAAATGAATATGCAGATGCAATATGTGTCTGTGCATTAGGGAGATCAACCCCTAATTCTAGTGCCAAAGTGCCACTGTAGTGACAGTGATAGTGATAAGAATCTTGAAATCCACTCATGGAAAAACATCTCATATATTGTTGCGAAGAGCCCATCAAGTCAGACATACAATAACAAGAAGGCATGACCTCAACCAACAATCCTGGTGATGGCCAGCACAATGCAAATAAAGCATATACAATAGTACATAAGGCAATCAAGTGTGACCATATGCCTGATACTCCTCTAACAATCTCTTAGTCTTGGGATGGTCTGGCTGAAAAAGTAACCCTTCGACGAGCGAGTCTCTTTGCCTGATAACGCGCTGGAGATCCCCAATGGATTCCTCCCACAGCAACGATGTCAGAGAAATTTGAAGTCACACTACCCACCATTCTTTCGTAAAATTCTGGACGAACCGTGTCGACAAACCAATCGGCTAACTCTTTCTCGGTCAAAGGAGGTTCTACTTGCGAAGCAATCTCTCTCCACCTTTGAGCGTACTCTTTGAATGATTCAGAATTCTTTTGTGACATACTCAACAATTGTCTTCTGTCAGGAGCCAAATCCATATTATACTTATAGTGTTTGATGAAAGCGTCAGATAAATCTTGGAAACTCTTAACGCGAGATTGGTCCAAAGTTAAATACCACTTGGAAGAAGCACCCTTCAAACTATCTTGGAAACAATGAATCATCAGTTTGTCATTCTCAACATGGGCAGCCATTTTGCGATAGTACATGATCAGATGACTCTTAGGACAAGTGGCACCTTCATAACGATCGAAGTTCGGAGTTTTGAACTTCGGGGGAATAACCAAACCTGAGACCAAACAAACATCCCTTGCAGCAGTCCCAAAAATTTGATCGCCCTCTACCTTTTTCAATCTCTGGGCGATAGTGTCTACTTCCTCACGAAGCTTGTCATGTTTCTCATAACCTTCAACATTCTCATCAAGATTATCAAAAACTGTCTCATTGAAATACGGTTGCGCACGGGTGTGTACAACAGGTGGTGCAAAGATAGGAGCCCCCCTAGAAACTTCAGAAAACAAAGGAACGGCTTGCTGAACAGGTTGACTAATCGGAACAGTGGCTTGAGGAGGCACAAAACCGGGAGCAAGTCCATAAGGTGGGTCCCTTGCTACAGTCACATTCGGTGGAGGGTCCACAGTAACGCCAGTAATCTCTGAAACAACAGTGGGCTGGGTATCCATCTTAGCATTCATAATATGTAACAATTCCATCATACGCCCCATACCCCCTCGTAGGTCTTCAAGTTCATTGCTAAGGCGATCAATCTCTTTTGTCTGATCCTCCATTCTCTTCTGAGTTTGAGCTCTGGTGTTGTACTGGTGCCGAGAACTCAGGGTGACGAAACTGGAAGGCAAGAGAACCGAACATGAGAAAACGGAAGACACATGCAATGCAAGAAAGTAAATGATGCTATGATGCGAATGAAGATTTCATGGAATTCAAACATTTACGACTGTCGTGGGGTACCAAAAAAAAATTCCTTGTTTTTTCATTTTTATTTTATCCCGCGATATGAACGATGTTTGAATTCCATGAAATACAATGTAATGGGATGCTTTATGGATGCAATGCATGAAAACACACAAAGCCCTAGGTTAAAAGTCATGCGTGGAGTTAAGGTCTACCCATCCCCAAAAGGAGTGTACTATAGGTTAGTTGTACCTGCAGAACAAGGTTCTAAAAGTGCCCAAAGTCATCAGCCCATCTTTCGGATATTATCAACCTTCCAACTGACTCGGGGGTTAATAATATTCTCAAGAGAACCTCTTTTGAGTGTAGTATCGCGTAGCAACCGTCGTAGGATTACTCCCACATAGCTCCCGCACTACTTCCTAAATAAGGCCAGGGTGGTGTAAAGGTACTACGGTCCTCAATATCACAGACTCCAATCGACCATGGAAAAAGTTTTCACGATTATACTCGATCAACCGAACCATTTTCGAAAAGGTCTCCACTGAGCGGTGATTCTCGAATCGACTTAGTCGGGATTCAACTCCCTATAAGCCTTATCGAATATATCCCCATCCTATAATAATGTCACTAGTCCGGGCGTAGGACTTATCTCACAGCACAAGGAACAATCCCTCAATCAAAGCACAATATATACATGCAAATGAATAGTAAAACAAATAGTAATAAATATAAACAAATTAGGGATAACCCTCAATAGTTAGGAGTCCCCAGTGAAGTCGCCATTTTCTGTTGCGGTGGAAATAGGATCACAAACTATTAACGAGTTTGAATCGCAATTCAATTCACAACCGCTCTTTGATTTATCCGAAGGAAAAGGTCAAAAGAGGGAAGACCTATTTTGCATCGTAAACACAATGCGGGGAGATTCTAGGGTTCGGGGGTTGGTTAAATTTAGGGAAGGTACTAGCACCCTAAACTTCTGTAGTACTCTACAGGAACCTTTTGTTCAAATGTTTACTATTTGCTTTATTCATTTGCTTAAGGTATATGTACAAAGGATTAAAAGTGAGAAAAGAGACCTAAGGGGTTAATTCTAAGTTTACTCGGCAAGACATCGCATCTTGTGCCTACGTATCCTTACGGGAGTGGAATCAGAGTAATCGTAGTTCCCCTCAAAAGGGAGGTTAGAGACTTCTTGACTGTGGTCAAGGTCTCAAGGGGAATAAACATGTCTTAAGGGCACGCTTACGCAGAGTGTAGAAACTCCAAATCTCTATGTTGAATTGTTAAGTTGTAATTAGGGTTAAATTAGGTTAGGGATTCCGCGGCGGGAAACCCTAAAATGAGCGCGGCGGCTCTTTGACCTAATGCTAGGGGTAAAATGGTAATTTGGTCTGCGGCGAGGCATTTGTGAAAATTAGGGTTTGTAAGGGTGTAATTTTGAAGTTGAGGACTATTGGTGCGGCGACCAAAAGCTAGACCTAATCCCTTCGGAAGTGTGTAGCGTGACAGGATAATAGATGAATGTGTGAGATAACTGAATTGCAAACAGGGAATAATGACGAAATTAAAGCCATACAAACAGAAATTTAAAGGCAGAAATTTAAAGCGCGATTATTAGATTCGCGAGATTACATAGGAGGAACAGTTACAATAATATGATATAAGTTTTAAGAGCGCAAACATAAAGGCACAACGTGGTAAGCTGCACAGTGAACGAACTAGGTTAGTAAACAAAATTATGAAAACAGAAGCATGAAGCTATGAGACATTTTTTGTGGTTTCTTATTTTATGAGAAGTTTAACATGAATCTAAGCTTAATTTTTTTACTTTGTAATAAACAAATAAATAGAGGGAAGAAAATATTTTCTCTTGGTTTTTAAAAAAGGCTTAGTTTTAGTTTAAAAAAATTTGACTCTAATTATTAAAAAAAAGTTTTAATTTTAATATTTTAAAAAAAGGTTTTAATCTTTTAAAAAATGCTTTTCTTTATATAAAAACCTAAATATTAGTTTTTTTTTAAAAAAAGTTAAATAATTTACTTAATTAATTAAAAAAAGAAAAGAACAAAATAGTTAAAAAATAAAAAGGGTTGGGCCGGTCATCACATCCGGACCCAACCCGGCTTGCAAACAGAAATGAAAAGGAGGCGTTAGGGTTTGCTCTTGATCCCATCTGCGGCGCTCCTCATTTTTCTTCGTTTTCTTTTCGCGTTGCTTCATGCTCTCCCACGATCTCTTCATCTTTCTTTCTAATCTGGAAACAGAACATAAAAAATTATGAGAAAAAACGTTGTGGCTTACGTTTATGGTTCTACGGTGATCGTTAACGATGATGAAGGCGATGATGATGTTATAATCTGAGCCTCGAAATTGATTGCCCGTCGTTTGGTTAAACGGCGCCGGCGGTCTTTCGTGTGAACGAGTTGAAATCCTGTGATGGTTTTGGTGGAAAACTTCTTCTTCTTCTGATGTCGCGGCCGTTTGTGATTTGGTGTTCGCCGTCGATGATCTTCGTTGCCGTTGCTTACGAAGACGATGATGAGGGTTTCCTCTGAGTCTCAGTCGCGCCGCCTAGGGTTTCGCTTGCGGTTCTTGATCGCTTCTCCGCCGTTGTGGTCTAGGGTTTTTGCGACCCTTCGTTAGGGTTTTCTCTGAGGTGAGATCGTCCCTTTATAACTTCTCTTTTTGGGCCTTGGATGTTGTTGGATTTACGTTACTCTTGGCTGAGATTTGATTTCGTATGATTTTCTTATTGATTTTCGGATACTGATTGGGTTTCAATTGGATGTTTTCTGATACTGATTGAACCTTGTTTCTTCTTTAGGTTTTGATTGGATTCGTAACTGGATTTGCTTCGAAACGTTTTTTCTCTGATTTGGAATTGATATCAATATCAAAATCTCTTTCTATTATTTTTCTGATATGGTTTGCCTTGCACCTTCAGGTTGGATTGATTGATATCTGATATTGATTATGTCATGGATTTGATTTGCTTTCCAGATGCTGATTGGATTCATACGAAATTTGTTTTCATTTTCTGATAAGATTTGATTTCCAGCTGACACGGATTAAATCTCTTTTTCTTAACACAATCTGGATATTGGTTTGTTTTGCTGACATGGATTCTTTTCCTGATACAGTTATCTTTTCCTCTTCTTCTTTCAGAGAAGGCTGATACTACGGCTTTGGTCGAGTCAGAATTGCCGGGAAAGGTATACGGCGATGATGATACCTTGTCTGAGCCATGCTGGTGCTATTTCTGGTTTCGACGCTGCGGTTGCTTTTGACAGTTGCTGTGTTCTGTTGAACAGGGTTTCCGGGCTTATGAACTGATATGATTTTGTGACCTTGCTTTACTTCTGAACTGATGTGTTTGTTCTGAACCCTTTTCCACCATGGTTTTGTGAACTTGTTTCACTTCTGAACTGATATGTTTGGGTACGGGTTTTGTCTTGTGATAACCTAACCTGTTTCAATTCTTTAACCTCAGGTCCGCTGCTTGTACCCAACTGCGAAGTTTGAACTCTCTATTTCTTGATTCTTAGGGCAATGATGCTCTGACTGAGCCCTTCGGAGAAAACACTACGATCTCATGTTTGTTGCTCGTGTTGTGAACAGGATGGCATCTGATTATTGGTTTGTCATGGTGACTTGCCATTTTGATTGCTCTTTCTGGTATGCTTTTATGCTGTGATTTGGCGCTGTGATTTTGTGTGGTCGCTCACATTTTTCGTGACTTGCCATTGAAACTTGCCTTTTGATACATTGCTGGTGCCATTCAATGCAGCTTGGTTTGTATTTTTCTTGTTCTGTTTGGACTTGGTTTTCATTCTGAACCTTTGTGTTGCAGAACTGATGCTGCTTTTGGTTGTGCATTTTCAATTTGAATTTCCATTTACTTATGGCAGCTTATGAACTGTCTTGTTTTTGAGTTCTGAATTCTGAACATGGTACTGATGCTGTTGTGGATTTTCAGGTGTTGGAAATTTCGAAAACAAAACGACTCAGACCTGCCGGCATCCGGGTCTGAGTCCAAATTTGCCTTTGTATCAGTTTGGAAATCCAAGTCCCGCTTCTTTTATCACTTCTATCTCTCGGATGTCCCGTAATGATAAGAACAGGTGTTACCTGAGCTGACGCCAACGGCGCGGATCGGTAACGGGGGTAGGACGCAGCTTCGGTTGTGCCACTCCCGGCACTCCATGATGACACTGTTCTGAGAGTGTCAAAAACAATTTCTAACATTTTTTCTATTCCGTTTGTTCTGTTTCGTTTCTCTTTGTGCAGGTTAATCGGATACGAACATGGAATACGGTCCAATGGATGAATCTCATGAAGACTCCAATGAATCTTTAGGACTTAGGATTTTAGGATAGATGTACCATTTGTATTTTAATTTTACAGCAACTCAGAATGTAAAGTGATTCAACTCTTATTGTACCATGACATTCTTTATGAAATAAAAATTTCCAAAAGTTTCCATGATCATTCAACTTTGAAATTATTTATGTTTACTTCTAGTTATAAATTGCAAACATTTGTGAATAAATCCACAAATATTTAAATTCATTATTCTAGTCATAAATCATAACTATTCGCGAATGACATTCTTGTTCATGCACGTGTCTCATCTGTAGTCATAATCTCATCAATTGATTAAATTCCACTGCCTTCCAACTTAAATGCTAACCAACAATTTTATAACCAAAACACGGGTGCACGCCGTAATCACCACAGATTCAACATCCATGATACCCTTGCCCGTAATTGAATTCCACCGATCAAAGACTGTGAGCAACAATCCAATAATACCCCATTAAAACTGTGCCTTATTAACAGAAACGGAGGTGTGCCGGAAATAAGCCACGAGCAATAAAATAAGTCTTAAATCCAGTTGGGCCCGACAAATTTTAATACTGGCCACATCGAAATGGCGCCTTGATATAATCAGACCTGGTGATAGGTAAATGCCTCAAATGCCTCAAAATTTAGTAACAGCCCGTCTTCCACGTAAAATGACCAAAATACCCCTGGATCCAATCCTGCAAAACAAATACCTCCATGACTTGTTAGTGGTTAGCAAATGCACAGATGATATGATATGCGAAATGACCGACTAAATATGAGGGTAAAATTTGGGGTATTACAGTTGCCCCTATTTAAATAGCTACACCGGACGATTTGAGTGACAGAGACTCGACGAATCGTGGTGGAGAGATTTAAATATAGATAACCGAAAATTTTGCCCTTATACACGGCGATATGCAATGCTATGGACCAGACTAATGCAGACGATGCCATGAATATGTAATGATGCGTATGCTGGAATGATGAATGCGAAAATGATGACGAACACGACGACACAGGGACAGACGCTACGAGAAGGACGCACTGGGGAAAACGACGCGCTGGGCCACGGTACGACCTGGGGAATTCTAAAATGATGGTCAACTGGTGCGAACACGACCAACTGTCATTTTAGAACGGGGACGAGATTCTCAAATGGAGATGGTACCTATGAGACGGCCTCCACTGGGGAATCTAAAAATAAAACTGGATCACGTACGATTTGCAAGATCGATTACAGAATGCTGGAGCATTGAGCAAAGAATAACATCCAAGTTTCTGTAAACTATCCCTCGTGACAGGATCAAACGGACTTTTCGGGAATCCGTAGCAAATATACAGGGTAAAAAACCGGCTGTATGCCAAAATAAATGGACTTTGAGTGGGAAATGCCCTGATAAGCTTCTCGAGGGAGAACTGTCACTTATCGTTGGAAGGGACTTACATGCCAAAACGAATAAGCACTCAAATAAAGAGGCTGCTGCTTATCTGATAAATAAATCTTCTCGTATTTATGGTCGGCGCCTGGAATACGATTCTGATTCTTCTCTTACTGAAAGATAAATGAACTTCTTCATACTTCAAGATCGTGCTCTCCTGAATATGAAAAGGGTGAACTGAACTTCCTCATACCTCAAGATCGTGCTCTCTTGGATATGATTCTGCTCCTTCTTTTACTAAAGGGTAAATGAACTTCTTCATAATTCAAGATCGTGCTCTCCTGAATATGATTCCGCTCCTTCTTTTACTAAAGGGTAAATGAACTTCTTCATAATTCAAGATCGTGCTCTCCTGAATATGATTCCGCTCCTTCTTTTACTAAAGGGTAAATGAACTTCCTCATACTTCAAGATCGTGCTCTCCTGAATATGATTCTGCTCCTTCTTTTACTAAAGGGTAAATGAACTTCTTCATACTTCAAGATCGTGCTCTCCTGAATATGATTCCGCTCCATCTTTTACTAAAGGGTAAATTGAACTTCTTCATACTTCAAGATCGTGCTCTCCTGAATATGATTCCGCTCAAACCTCCCCGTACTTCAAGATCGTGCTCTCCTGAATACGATTTGGTTCAAAACCTCCCTATACTTCAAGACGACAGGGAAAATGGAAGCCCAACTGCTCCCTGGAGATGGCCATTTGCTGTGAGTCATAACGAAGATAGGATCGGCTTCTTAGATGAGAAATGTCGTATATTGATGTTGTAAGATGTAGGATTGTAATAATAAATTATCCAGGCGTGAACTGGCGTGTATCTGTAAAGGATTATAGTTGATTTTCTTGAAAGATAGTGAAAAATAAATGCACATCCGGGTACAGTGATAAACTTCTCGGGCGAGAACATGTCGCGTATCTGCCAAGGTATGGTGAAAATTTTTAGATGGTGCAAAATAAATGCACGTCCGGTTGGGCTCGACGACCGACAAGACTGAGATTCAATCTAGGATCGAGCTAGAAAGAAAACTGGTACTCAAGACTTCATCGAGGGAATGAACTCGAAGGGTGAATATCTTATCCTGGTAAGGAAAGATAGCTGAAGTAACCGTCATCCACGAGGATCGAGCTCCGTGGGGAAACTGGAAACACATATGTATTTTATGCTTAGGGCTGACAATCTATTTGGAGAGGATGGACAAACCCCAGTTACTCGGCGGTAACGACCAATGATGGAGACACAATGAACCTGTGCATGTTAACGCATATATTAATGCATATGCTAATGTGAATGTATGTTAATGTCTATGTATGTAAATATGCAGGATGTTATGAAATGAGTATGTAATGAATATGTAATGAATATGTAATGAATATGTAATGAGTATGTAATGAATATGTAATGAATATGTAATGAATATGTAATGAGTATGTAATGAATATGTAATGAGTATGTAATGAATATGTAATGAAATAGGCATGTGATGCTTATGCCCCTGCGTAGGCTGACGAAACAGACTAGAGACGGGACGAGAGATGAAATAAACATCTCGACGGGGATACCCTGCGTTCTCTGCAACCAATACGTCAATCATGGGAAGGAATGGTAGGACCAAATCTGGTTTCACAATTCTGAATTCTCTGGGGAGAAAGTAATCTGCTTGGGTGCACAGTATCACGCCTTCTCATGGGGAGAAGAAAACCTGAGGGACACTTTCGAGTTACCCAAGAAAAAGTTGTCAGCTTATAGTCTCTCTGGGGACTGTGTCAGAGTGATGATTTAAAAGTGTTTCTGCAGCAATGAGATTTTCGAGGAGCGAAGAGATCCTTCCGAAATTTCCACTAGTCAAAGTAATTTCTTATATTTCCGATTGCGTTTTCGAAGAACAGCTTTAAAAATTTTCAATGCACCTTTCATTTTCAAAATTTTAAGAATAAATGCATTTTGCATAACAATAGAAAACAAGAGTAATGCACCAAGGAACGTAAGTAACAAAATGGTATCTTTTATTAAAGGGTGGAAGCTTGCTAAAGGCATGGCTCCACAGATGATTATGTTTTGAAATTGGCAACATGGGAACAGGTTACATTGAATCCAACGGCACATACTGACACCAATAACTAAGATTAAATCCAGAATCTTGCTTTGGACGAGGATGAAAGAACAGAGAAATGGCTCTCATGTGGAAAGTGTGTTTGTAACGACCGGTGTTTTCTGATGCAATGAAATGCCTTTGTCCCTAACTTTTGCCTGGACCGCCCTTTTGGGTTTTCAATCCACCGGGACGCTCTTTTTTGCCTAAGCCGCCCTTTCGGGTTTTCAACTTAGCGAGCTTTTTATTATTATTTCTTCTTTTTTTTCCAACCCTTACTTTTGCCTAAGTCGCCTTTTGCAGGTTTTCGACTTAGCGGGTTTTTAGGCATAATATTTTCGGACTGCATCAGAATTCACGGGATGTGCTAGTTCTTCACCGTCCATTGTTGTAAGTATCAGAGACCCTCCAGAGAAAACAGTCTTTACAACAAATGGGCCTTCATAATTGGGCATCCACTTTCCACGCATATCTTTATGCACTGGCAAGATCTTTTTGAGTACGAGCTCTCCTTGACGGAACTCACGGATACGAATCTTCTTATCAAACGCTCTTTTCATCCGTTTCTGATATAATTGCCCATGGCACATGGCTGTCATGCGCTTCTCGTCAATGAGATTCAACTGATCCAGTCTGTCTTGAACCCACTCAGCTTCCTCAAGTTCAGCTTCCATCAACACTCTTAAAGAAGGTATCTCTACTTCGATGGGGAGCACTGCGTCCATTCCATATACCAATGAGAAAGGTGTCGCCCCTGTCGAAGTTCTCACTGAGGTTCTGTATCCATGCAAAGAAAACGGTAACATCTCATGCCAATCTTTGTAAGTCACAACCATCTTTTGCAGGATTTTCTTGATATTCTTATTCGCAGCTTCCACGGCCCCATTCATCTTAGGACGGTACGGAGAAGAATTGTGATGAGTGATCTTGAAACTGTCACATAGCTCTTTCATAGTCTTGTTATTCAGATTGGTGTCATTGTCAGTTATTATCCGGCTTGGAATTCCATAACGGCAGATAATCTCTTTCCTGATGAAACGGGCAACCACGTGCTTGGTCACGTTGGTGTAGGAGGCAGCCTCTACCCACTTGGTGAAATAATCAATAGCAACAAGGATAAAACGATGACCATTAGAAGCCTTCGGCTCGATTGCTCCAATCATGTCAATGCCCCACATTGAGAACGGCCATGGTGAAGACAAAACATTCAACGGCGAGGGAGGTACATGCATCTTATCAGCGTAAATTTGGCACTTATGGCATTTCCTAGCGTATTGGATGCAGTCAGCTTCCATAGTCAACCAATAATACTCAGCCCTTAACATCTTCTTGGACATAGCATAACCATTGGCATGAGTTCCGAAGGTCCCCTCATGAATTTCCTGCAGTAACATGTCCGCTTCCCGTCTATCAACACATCTGAGCAGAACCATGTCATGATTTCTCTTGTATAACACACCATTACTAATGAAGAATTTAGAAGCCAGCCTTCTCAATGTTTTCTTGTCCAGACCAGTAGCACCATCGGGATACTCTTGCTTGACGAGATAATTCTTGATGTCATGAAACCAAGGCCTTTCATCCACCTCATCCTCTTCGACTACTTGACAATAAGCGGGCTCAACTTTGCGTTCAATATGGATAAGAGGTGCTTCATTAACGAATTTAACTTTCCATATGGATGCTAACATGGCTAAAGCATCAGCAACGTGGTTCTCCGATCTAGGAACATGCTCGAACTCTATCTCGTCGAAATACATGATCAGCTCAACAATGTAGTCCTTATAAGGGATTAACTTCTCATTCTTCGTTTCCCATTTGCCTTGTACTTGGTAAATGACCAAGGCTGAGTCACCACTTACTTTAAGAAGTTTGATCCGGAGGTGAATTGCTGCCTCGAGGCCAAGAATACATGCTTCATACTCCGCGACGTTATTAGTACACTCAAAGTCCAACCTTGCTGTAAACGGAGTGAATCCACCCTTTGGGTTCATCAGAACGGCGCCTATACCATGCCCATTGAAATTCGAGGAACCATCAAACATCATCCTCCACCAAAGACCTGGTTCTGGACCTTCGCTCGGATCTGGCTCTTCACAATCTCTCTTAATCAACAAAATATCCTCATCAGGAAAATCAAACTTAAGAGGTTCATAATCTTCAACTGACTGATCTGCAAGATAATCTGATAAAATACTACCCTTAACTGCCTTCTGGGGTACGTACTGGATGTCATATTCGGATAACAACATGTGCCAACGGGCTAGCCTCCCGGTCTGAGCAGGTTTTTCAAGAATGTACTTGATCAGATCCATTTTAGAAATCAACAATGTGGTATGACAGACCATATATTGCCGAAGGCGCCTAGCGGCCCATGCCAACGCACAACAAGTTTTCTCCAATGGCGAGTATCTGTTTTCACAATCGGTAAACTTCTTGCTCAGGTAATAAATCGCATGTTCCTTTCTTCCAGTCTCATCATGTTGTCCAAGCACACAACCCATAGACTTCTCAAGAACAGTAAGGTACATAAACAACGGTCTTCCAGGTATGGGAGGAATCAGAATAGGAGGGTCTTGCAAATAACTCTTAATTTTCTCAAACGCTTTCTGACAATCAGGGTTCCACTCAACCGTCTGCCCTTTACAAAGTAACTTGAATATCGGCTCACAAGTAGCGGTCATGTTGGAGATAAACCTGGAAATATAATTCAAGCGTCCCAGAAAACCTCTAACTTGCGTCTCGGTTTGCGGAGCTGGCATATCTTGAATGGCTCGAACTTTGTCAGGATCTACCTCAATCCCTCGTTGACTAACAATAAAACCAAGCAATTTTCCCGATCTGACACCAAAGGTACATTTAGCAGGATTCAACTTCAACTGATATTTCCTGAGTCGTTCAAACAACTTCACCAAACGGTTTAGATGTTCCTCTTCACTCTGAGATTTGGCTATCATATCGTCCATATACACCTCAATCTCTTTGTGCATCATATCGTGAAAAAGAGTGGTCATAGCGCGTTGGTAAGTTGCCCCTGCGTTCTTTAAACCGAAGGGCATGACTTTGTAGCAGAAGGTCCCCTAAGGAGTAATGAAAGTAGTCTTCTCTCGATCATCGGGATCCATTTTGATCTGATTATAGCCAGAGAAACCATCCATAAATGAGAACAACGCAAAACTGGTTGTATTGTCTACAAGTGTATCAATGTGTGGCAGAGGGAAGTCGTCTTTCGGACTTGCTTTGTTCAGATCCCTGTAATCCACACACATCCTAACTTTACCATCCTTCTTGGGTACTGGCACAATGTTGGCAACCCAATCTGGATATTTTGCAACTGCCAAGAAACCTGCATCCAACTGCTTTTTAACCTCATCTCGAATCTTCAAAGCCATGTCGGGTCTCGTTCTTCGAAGCTTTTGTTTGATAGGTGGACAATCCGGCTTAAGAGGCAGCTTGTGAACAACAATATCCGTGTCTAGACCAGGCATATCTTGATACGACCACGCAAACACATCAATATATTCTTTTAACAGCTCAACCAGCTTCGACTTAACCTCTGTCCCGAGCATCGCACCAATCTTGACCTCTTTCTTGTTCTCATATGTACTAAGATTAATTAAGTCCACCTGCTCTTTATGCGGTTGAAGCTCTGTGTACTCGTACTCAATCAATCTTGTCAGTTCAGCGGGTACTTCAAAATCTTCTTCACCCTCGTCCTCAGCTTGATTGATGGGTGCGTCCCAGTCAGGAGTGTCAGTAAAGTCATTGGATCCAACAAGGTTTACGATGTCTCTGCATGATGCAAGGTTTATTTAATTAAAATGCTCAAAGATATGTAAGATAAGAAATGAAATGCTATTTTTTTTGTTTTATTTTTGAAAAAGGTTGCCAATTTCATTTTTTTTAAAGGTGAAAACGAAAAACGCAAATGAACCAAAACGAATTTGAACAAAATGCCTTTATTAATATCCTTTTAGAAATGAAAGGTGGCCCAAAAAAAAAACGACCCTATAGCCTTAGGCAGAGCTACGGATTTTTTATTTGAAAACGTAAATGAAAAATACTAGAAATTACTTTGACAATGGAAAAATAACAGGGATCTCTACGGCCTCCCAGTTGTTCAAAGCTGCATCACCCTTAAACACCAGGTTGCTCAAATCTTCATTTTCCTCACAGTCACTGACGGCATTGACTTGGAAACCTCCGCTGACAAATACCTCTTGGATAACCTTCAGACGCCCTTCGACAGTTGAGGCAGCTCCATTCTGAGTTGGTTTGTAACCCAACCCAAAGCGATCAGTCTTGGTCTTGACATCAATTACCTCTCCCCAACCTTCCGGAATACCCTTGTCGATTGTTGATTTGGTACTCTTCAGAGATGCAAAAGATGGATTGCCCTGGCCCACTGTCTCTTCGACTTCTAACAGAACAGCATTGGCGATCTCGAGTGCTTGAAAGGAGATTTCCAAAGCATTCTCATCGGCCTCGATGTAACGGAAAGAAGACAGGTTACTGACCATCATATCCTCCTCACCGTGTATAATAACCAACTTTTCATCGATCACGGATTTCATCTTTTGATGCAACGTGGAGGTTACTGCCCCAGCGGTATGAATCCATGGCCTTCCAAGTAAACAGCTGTAATTAGGATTAATGTCCATGACTTGAAATGTGATATTAAAAACTTGTGGACCAATCAGGATAGGAAGCTCAACCTCCCCCATTACCGACCGGCGAGAACCATCGAAAGCCTTGACGATCAA
Organism: Lathyrus sativus; assembly: GCA_963859935.3. Taxonomy (NCBI): domain Eukaryota; kingdom Viridiplantae; phylum Streptophyta; class Magnoliopsida; order Fabales; family Fabaceae; genus Lathyrus; species Lathyrus sativus. Next base: position 911,242,501 of record OZ012735.1, on the reverse strand, counting down.
AGGAGTAGGTTTCAACACAGTCTCTTTGAAAACCAACTTATCAAGAACCCTCTTGGGTAGAACATTCAGAGAAGAGCCGGTGTCCACTAGCACTCTAGCCAAATTATCTTCCTGACATTTCACTGATATATGTAAAGCACGATTATGATTCGGACCCTCCTTTGGTAACTCTTCGTTGCTGAAACTGAGGGTGTTACATGCGGTCAAATTGGCAATCACACTATCAAACCGACTGGTGCTGATATATTGATCCACATGTGCTTGAGTCAAAACTTTCTGCAAGGCCATCCTATGAGCGGGTGAACTCATCAACAGAGATAAAATCGAAATCTTGGAAGGAGTTTGATGAAGTTGATCGACAACTTTATAGTCACTTTTCCTGATGATCCTCAAAAACTCAGCATCTTCATCATTCGTAACGGCTCCCTTACCTTTGTCTTTGACGGCCACTGGGATATTAGTGGTTTCCTTAGGTGGAACCTCATTGGAACGGGGAGTATACACACGGCCACTGCGAGTCATCCTGCTTGCCTCTGCGATATTGGTCACAGTGTCCTTAACCTCTTCATTTGGAATAACCTTCCCAGACTCCTTGTCAATCATCGTCACGTCGTATTTCCAAGGCACAGCTTTAGGATCACTGAAAGGAAACGGACTTGGTCTTCGAATAACTATAGGCTTAGGCTGATTCACCTCAGGGATAGACGACTTTGGTATATTGAACACGGGATTGGCAGAACCTGCCCCTGACAGATTAAACACTGGTACTTTACCCTTTGATTCAGGCTGATGGAAGACAGGCTCTACCACAGCGACTTCATCTTTCTTGGCTTGGCTTGTCACTTGTAAAACACCCTCGTCAATCAACCTCTGAACATCATTCTGAACCAACACACAGCCCTTAATACTGGCTTCACAACTTACACATGCAGCATGGGAAGTATCTACCAGACCAGCTTCAAACAGTTTCGAATGGAATATCTTGAGAGGAGTTTTAATCTGAACAACATCAAGGACATAACCTTCTTCACAATCGGTACTGATGGCGTTAACACTTTCATGGTTGGGAAAAGGGTTCTTCTTAACATTCGGTTGAGGATCTTCAAATGACAAAATCTTCTTTTCCAATAAATCCCTGACAAGATTTTTGAGAGCATAACAGTTCTCCAGATCATGACCAGGCGCACCCTCATGAAATAAACAATGAGCGGCGGCGTTGTAATTGGCGGGTAGAGGATTAGGAGGCGGACCCAAAGCTCGAGTGGTAATTAGACCTTGCTTGACTAATGAGGGATACAACTCGGTGAAGGTCATTGGAATCGGCGGACAAGGTTTATACGTTCTCTTATTTGGAACATTCTGGCGAGGAGCCGGATTCTTTGGTTGTTGAGGAGCAGGAGCGTTGGGCGCCTGTTGATAGCTGATAGGAGGCGGATAAACAGGAGATTGTTGTATAGGTTGATACATAGGAACTTGTTGATTGAAAGAAGGTGCAACAGCTGCCACATAGGGTTGTTGAGCATATTGGATTGGGTACCCTTGAGGTTGAGCATAACCTGGCGGATATTGATAAAATTGGTCCCTTCGTCTACCATAGGATATAGCATTAGTCTCACCTTCTTTCTTCTTCTGAGAATTATACGAAGGTTTCTTCGGCTGATCCTTTGAAACACCATGATTATTTGTCATTTTACCGCTTTTCATACCCAATTCAATCTTGACACCCACAGCAACGATGTCAGAGAAATTTGAAGTCACACTACCCACCATTCTTTCGTAAAATTCTGGACGAACCGTGTCGACAAACCAATCGGCTAACTCTTTCTCGGTCAAAGGAGGTTCTACTTGCGAAGCAATCTCTCTCCACCTTTGAGCGTACTCTTTGAATGATTCAGAATTCTTTTGTGACATACTCAACAATTGTCTTCTGTCAGGAGCCAAATCCATATTATACTTATAGTGTTTGATGAAAGCGTCAGATAAATCTTGGAAACTCTTAACGCGAGATTGGTCCAAAGTTAAATACCACTTGGAAGAAGCACCCTTCAAACTATCTTGGAAACAATGAATCATCAGTTTGTCATTCTCAACATGGGCAGCCATTTTGCGATAGTACATGATCAGATGACTCTTAGGACAAGTGGCACCTTCATAACGATCGAAGTTCGGAGTTTTGAACTTCGGGGGAATAACCAAACCTGAGACCAAACAAACATCCCTTGCAGCAGTCCCAAAAATTTGATCGCCCTCTACCTTTTTCAATCTCTGGGCGATAGTGTCTACTTCCTCACGAAGCTTGTCATGTTTCTCATAACCTTCAACATTCTCATCAAGATTATCAAAAACTGTCTCATTGAAATACGGTTGCGCACGGGTGTGTACAACAGGTGGTGCAAAGATAGGAGCCCCCCTAGAAACTTCAGAAAACAAAGGAACGGCTTGCTGAACAGGCTGACTAATCGGAACAGTGGCTTGAGGAGGCACAAAACCGGGAGCAAGTCCATAAGGTGGGTCCCTTGCTACAGTCACATTCGGTGGAGGGTCCACAGTAACGCCAGTAATCTCTGAAACAACAGTGGGCTGGGTATCCATCTTAGCATTCATAATATGTAACAATTCCATCATACGCCCCATACCCCCTCGTAGGTCTTCAAGTTCATTGCTAAGGCGATCAATCTCTTTTGTCTGATCCTCCATTCTCTTCCGAGTTTGAGCTCTGGTGTTGTACTGGTGCCGAGAACTCAAGGTGACGAAACTGGAAGGCGAGAGAACCGAACATGAGAAAACGGAAGACACATGCAATGCAAGAAAGTAAATGATGCTATGATGCGAATGAAGATTTCATGGAATTCAAACATTTACGACTGTCGTGGGGTACCAAAAAAAAATTCCTTGTTTTTTCATTTTTATTTTATCCCGCGATATGAACGATGTTTGAATTCCATGAAATACAATGTAATGGGATGCTTTATGGATGCAATGCATGAAAACACACAAAGCCCTAGGTTAAAAGTCATGCGTGGAGTTAAGGTCTACCCATCCCTAAAAGGAGTGTACTATAGGTTAGTTGTACCTGCAGAACAAGGTTCTAAAAGTGCCCAAAGTCATCAGCCCATCTTTCGGATATTATCAACCTTCCAACTGACTCGGGGGTTAATAATATTCTCAAGAGAACCTCTTTTGAGTGTAGTATCGCGTAGCAACCGTCGTAGGATTACTCCCACATAGCTCCCGCACTACTTCCTAAATAAGGCCAGGGTGGTGTAAAGGTACTACGGTCCTCAATATCACAGACTCCAATCGACCATGGAAAAAGTTTTCACGATTATACTCGATCAACCGAACCATTTTCGAAAAGGTCTCCACTGAGCGGTGATTCTCGAATCGACTTAGTCGGGATTCAACTCCCTATAAGCCTTATCGAATATATCCCCATCCTATAATAATGTCACTAGTCCGGGCGTAGGACTTATCTCACAGCACAAGGAGCAATCCCTCAATCAAAGCACAATATATACATGCAAATGAATAGTAGAACAAATAGTAATAAATATGAACAAATTAGGGATAACCCTCAATAGTTAGGAGTCCCCAGTGAAGTCGCCATTTTCTGTTGCGGTGGAAATAGGATCACAAACTATTAACGAGTTTGAATCGCAATTCAATTCACAACCGCTCTTTGATTTATCCGAAGGAAAAGGTCAAAAGAGGGAAGACCTATTTTGCATCGTAAACACAATGCGGGGAGATTCTAGGGTTCGGGGGTTGGTTAAATTTAGGGAAGGTACTAGCACCCTAAACTTCTGTAGTACTCTACAGGAACCTTTTGTTCAAATGTTTACTATTTGCTTTATTCATTTGCTTAAGGTATATGTACAAAGGATTAAAAGTGAGAAAAGAGACCTAAGGGGTTAATTCTAAGTTTACTCGGCAAGACATCGCATCTTGTGCCTACGTATCCTTACGGGAGTGGAATCAGAGTAATCGTAGTTCCCCTCAAAAGGGAGGTTAGAGACTTCTTGACTGTGGTCAAGGTCTCAAGGGGAATAAACATGTCTTAAGGGCACGCTTACGCGGAGTGTAGAAACTCCAAATCTCTATGTTGAATTGTTAAGTTGTAATTAGGGTTAAATTAGGTTAGGGATTCCGCGGCGGGAAACCCTAAAATGAGCGAGGCGGCTCTTTGACCTAATGCTAGGGGTAAAATGGTAATTTGGTCTGCGGCGAGGCATTTGTGAAAATTAGGGTTTGTAAGGGTGTAATTTTGAAGTTGAGGACTATTGGTGCGGCGACCAAAAGCTAGACCTAATCCCTTCGGAAGTGTGTAGCGTGACAGGATAATAGATGAATGTGTGAGATAACTGAATTGCAAACAAGGAATAATGACGAAATTAAAGCCATACAAACAGAAATTTAAAGGCAGAAATTTAAAGCGCGATTATTAGATTCGCGAGATTACATAGGAGGAACAGTTACAATAATATGATATAAGTTTTAAGAGCGCAAACATAAAGGCACAACGTGGTAAGCTGCACAGTGAACGAACTAGGTTAGTAAACAAAATTATGAAAACAGAAGCATGAAGCTATGAGACATTTTTTGTGGTTTCTTATTTTATGAGAAGTTTAACATGAATCTAAGCTTAATTTTTTTACTTGGTAATAAACAAATAAATAGAGGGAAGAAAATATTTTCTCTTGGTTTTTAAAAAAGGCTTAGTTTTAGTTTAAAAAAATTTGACTCTAATTATTAAAAAAAAGTTTTAATTTTAATATTTTAAAAAAAGGTTTTAATCTTTTAAAAAATGCTTTTCTTTATATAAAAACCTAAATATTAGTTTTTTTTTTAAAAAAAGTTAAATAATTTACTTAATTAATTAAAAAAAGAAAAGAACAAAATAGTTAAAAAATAAAAAGGGTTGGGCCGGTCATCACATCCGGACCCAACCCGGCTTGCAAACAGAAATGAAAAGGAGGCGTTAGGGTTTGCTCTTGATCCCATCTGCGGCGCTCCTCATTTTTCTTCGTTTTCTTTTCGCGTTGCTTCATGCTCTCCCACGATCTCTTCATCTTTCTTTCTAATCTGGAAACAGAACATAAAAAATTATGAGAAAAAAACGTTGTGGCTTACGTTTATGGTTCTACGGTGATCGTTAACGATGATGAAGGCGATGATGATGTTATAATCTGAGCCTCGAAATTGATTGTCCGTCGTTTGGTTAAACGGCGCCGGCGGTCTTTCGTGTGAACGAGTTGAAATCCTGTGATGGTTTTGGTGGAAAACTTCTTCTTCTTCTGATGTCGCGGCCGTTTGTGATTTGGTGTTCGCCGTCGATGATCTTCGTTGCCGTTGCTTACGAAGACGATGATGAGGGTTTCCTCTGAGTCTCAGTCGCGCCGCCTAGGGTTTCGCTTGCGGTTCTTGTTCGCTTCTCCGCCGTTGTGGTCTAGGGTTTTTGCGATCCTTCGTTAGGGTTTTCTCTGAGGTGAGATCGTCCCTTTATAACTTCTCTTTTTGGGCCTTGGATGTTGTTGGATTTACGTTACTCTTGGCTGAGATTTGATTTCGTATGATTTTCTTATTGATTTTCGGATACTGATTGGGTTTCAATTGGATGTTTTCTGATACTGATTGAACCTTGTTTCTTCTTTAGGATTTGATTGGATTCGTAACTGGATTTGCTTCGAAACATTTTTTTCTCTGATTTGGAATTGATATCAATATCAAAATCTCTTTCTATTATTTTTCTGATATGGTTTGCCTTGCACCTTCAGGTTGGATTGATTGATATCTGATATTGATTATGTCATGGATTTGATTTGCTTTCCAGATGCTGATTGGATTCATACGAATTCTGTTTTCATTTTCTGATAAGATTTGATTTCCAGCTGACACGGATTAAATCTCTTTTTCTTAACACAATCTGGATATTGGTTTGTTTTGCTGACATGGATTCTTTTCCTGATACAGTTATCTTTTCCTCTTCTTCTTTCAGAGAAGGCTGATACTACGGCTTTGGTCGAGTCAGAATTGTCGGGAAAGGTATACGGCGATGATGATACCTTGTCTGAGCCATGCTGGTGCTATTTCTGGTTTCGACGCTGCGGTTGCTTTTGACAGTTGCTGTGTTCTGTTGAACAGGGTTTCCGGGCTTATGAACTGATATGATTTTGTGACCTTGCTTTACTTCTGAACTGATGTGTTTGTTCTGAACCCTTTTCCACCATGGTTTTGTGAACTTGTTTCACTTCTGAACTGATATGTTTGGGTACGGGTTTTGTCTTGTGATAACCTAACCTGTTTCAATTCTTTAACCTCAGGTCCGCTGCTTGTACCCAACTGCGAAGTTTGAACTCTCTATTTCTTGATTCTTAGGGCAATGATGCTCTGACTGAGCCCTTCGGAGAAAACACTACGATCTCATGTTTGTTGCTCGTGTTGTGAACAGGATGGCATCTGATTATTGGTTTGTCATGGTGACTTGCCATTTTGATTGCTCTTTCTGGTATGCTTTTATGCTGTGATTTGGCGCTGTGATTTTGTGTGGTCGCTCACATTTTTCGTGACTTGCCATTGAAACTTTCCTTTTGATACATTGCTGGTGCCATTCAATGCAGCTTGGTTTGTATTTTTCTTGTTCTGTTTGGACTTGGTTTTCATTCTGAACCTTTGTGTTGCAGAACTGATGCTGCTTTTGGTTGTGCATTTTCAATTTGAATTTCCATTTACTTATGGCAGCTTATGAACTGTCTTGTTTTTGAGTTCTGAATTCTGAACATGGTACTGATGCTGTTGTGGATTTTCAGGTGTTGGAAATTTCGAAAACAAAACGACTCAGACCTGCCGGCATCCGGGTCTGAGTCCAAATTTGCCTTTGTATCAGTTTGGAAATCCAAGTCCCGCTTCTTTTATCACTTCTATCTCTCGGATGTCCCATAATGATAAGAACAGGTGTTACCTGATCTGACGCCAACGGCGCGGATCGGTAACGGGGGTAGGACGTAGCTTCGGTTGTGCCACTCCCGGCACTCGATGATGACACTGTTCTGAGAGTGTCAAAAACAATTTCTAACATTTTTTCTATTCCGTTTGTTCTGTTTCGTTTCTCTTTGTGCAGGTTAATCGGATACGAACATGGAATACGGTCCAATGGATGAATCTCATGAAGACTCCAATGAATCTTTAGGACTTAGGATTTTAGGATAGATGTACCATTTGTATTTTAATTTTACAGCAACTCAGAATGTAAAGTGATTCAACTCTTATTGTACCATGACATTCTTTATGAAATAAAAATTTCCAAAAGTTTCCATGATCATTCAACTTTGAAATTATTTATGTTTACTTCTAGTTATAAATTGCAAACATTTGTGAATAAATCCACAAATATTTAAATTCATTATTCTAGTCATAAATCATAACTATTCGCGAATGACATTCTTGTTCATGCACGTGTCTCATCTGTAGTCATAATCTCATCAATTGATTAAATTCCACTGCCTTCCAACTTAAATGCTAACCAACAATTTTATAACCAAAACACGGGTGCACGCCGTAATCACCACAGATTCAACATCCATGATACCCTTGCCCGTAATTGAATTCCACCGATCAAAGACTGTGAGCAACAATCCAATAATACCCCATTAAAACTGTGCCTTATTAACAGAAACGGAGGTGTGCCGGAAATAAGCCACGAGCAATAAAATAAGTCTTAAATCCAGTTGGGCCCGACAAATTTTAATACTGGCCACATCGAATTGGCGCCTTGATATAATCAGACCTGGTGATAGGTAAATGCCTCAAATGCCTCAAAATTTAGTAACAGCCCGTCTTCCACGTAAAATGACCAAAATACCCCTGGATCCAATCCTGCAAAACAAATACCTCCATGACTTGTTAGTGGTTAGCAAATGCACAGATGATATGATATGCGAAATGACCGACTAAATATGAGGGTAAAATTTGGGGTATTACAGTTGCCCCTATTTAAATAGCTACACCGGACGATTTGAGTGACAGAGACTCGAGGAATCGTGGTGGAGAGATTTAAATATAGATAACCGGAAATTTTGCCCTTATACACGGCGATATGCAATGCTATGGACCAGACTAATGCAGACGATGCCATGAATATGTAATGATGCGTATGCTGGAATGATGAATGCGAAAATGATGACGAACACGATGACACAGGGACAGACGCTACGAGAAGGACGCACTGGGGAAAACGACGCGCTGGGCCACGGTACGACCTGGGGAATTCTAAAATGATGGTCAACTGGTGCGAACACGACCAACTGTCATTTTAGAACGTGGACGAGATTCTCAAATGGAGATGGTACCTATGAGACGGCCTCCACTGGGGAATCTAAAAATAAAACTGGATCACGTACGATTTGCAAGATCGATTACAGAATGCTGGAGCATTGAGCAAAGAATAACATCCAAGCTTCTGTAAACTATCCCTCGTGACAGGATCAAACGGACTTTTCGGGAATCCGTAGCAAATATACAGGGTAAAAAACCGGCTGTATGCCAAAATAAATGGACTTTGAGTGGGAAATGCCCTGATAAGCTTCTCGAGGGAGAACTGTCACTTATCGTTGGAAGGGACTTACATGCCAAAACGAATAAGCACTCAAATAAAGAGGCTGCTGCTTATCTGATAAATAAATCTTCTCGTATTTATGGTCGGCGCCTGGAATACGATTCTGATTCTTCTCTTACTGAAAGATAAATGAACTTCTTCATACTTCAAGATCGTGCTCTCCTGAATATGAAAAGGGTGAACTGAACTTCCTCATACCTGAAGATCGTGCTCTCTTGGATATGATTCTGCTCCTTCTTTTACTAAAGGGTAAATGAATTTCTTCATAATTCAAGATCGTGCTCTCCTGAATATGATTCCGCTCCTTCTTTTACTAAAGGGTAAATGAACTTCTTCATAATTCAAGATCGTGCTCTCCTGAATATGATTCCGCTCCTTCTTTTACTAAAGGGTAAATGAACTTCCTCATACTTCAAGATCGTGCTCTCCTGAATATGATTCTGCTCCTTCTTTTGCTAAAGGGTAAATGAACTTCTTCATACTTCAAGATCGTGCTCTCCTGAATATGATTCCGCTCCATCTTTTACTAAAGGGTAAATTGAACTTCTTCATACTTCAAGATCGTGCTCTCCTGAATATGATTCCGCTCAAACCTCCCCGTACTTCAAGATCGTGCTCTCCTGAATACGATTTGGTTCAAAACCTCCCTATACTTCAAGACGACAGGGAAAATGGAGGGATTGTACATGCAAAACGCTAGTACAACCAGAAGAACCTCGTCCGAGCGTGGATTTTGTGGGACACTAGTACATGCAAAGCATGCACGCGTCCACTACTTTCCACAACTAATTCTAGGTGCACTCAAGCCCAGGTCCGACTTATCTCTCAGCAGATCACCCCCTCCCACAACAGCAATAACAATATAGAGCTGAATAAAAATGCGGAAAGTAAAGAAAGAAAGGTAAATCCATAAAAAACCCACGACGGAAAAACAAGCGCTAGGATTGACTCGCGTAGGGAACCGTTGGAATCCCCAGCAGAGTCGCCAGCTGTCGCTACTGCGAAAATCGGCATCGGCTATGACAGAAGAGTTGCCACCGTGCGTTATTTATCCCACAAGAGGGAAAGGAAACGCTCAGAGTAAACCTAACGTAAAACGGGAAAGGAATGGTCATCGCAACTAAATCCTGGATTCGGGAGTCGATTACGCAAGGGGAAGGTATTAGCACCCCTCACGTCCGTCGTACTCGACGGTATCCACGCTTGTTTTCTAGTACGGATTGTTATTTTATCTACTCTAAAGGCCTGGGTTAAAAAGAAAATGAAAATGACTCAGCAAAGTATCGCACTTTATGCCTACGTATTCCCGTCTGGAACGAGAAATCAGAGTCAACGTAGTTCGCCTACCTACGGGAAAGGAGGGGAAGGTTGCTCGCTAGGATACAACATCCTATGCCTACGTACTTTCATACAGCATGAAAGATCAGAGCAAACGTAGTTCGGGCTACGGAAGACACGAGCTTGTCTGACTATTTTTTATTACCTTATGAAAGGGTTTTTCTTGATTAAGAGTCCAAGCGGACAAAAATGACACTTTGATGTTTGTTTTGAATCTTTTACGAAAGAAGTGTTTTCTTAGTTTGTTTGCAATCTCTGACGCACTAGAGACTATGATTCGAGAGTGACTACGTCGTGTGTCACTCAAAGGGTACCACACTAAGCAGCCAGACTACTGAAAAGAAGCTCTCCAGCAACCCTTTCTCGAATAGCTTAAGGCTCGTAACGTACGACATCGATTAACCTTATTACTGTATTTTTGAGTTGTTTCGAGATAAGAAGAGAAAGAAGCTCTAAAAAGCCTAGGGTGGAAAAGGGAATAAAAACTAACCTAATGTTGTCATGCATGGATAAGAATCCTAATGTCTGTCATAATTCCCTCCTGCACAGAGGAAATCAGAGATCCTAGGGGATAAACAGAAAAGAAAGCAAGCAAATATAGTAAAATGCATGCAATGCAGCAATACAAGCGAGGCAAGGGAGTCATGCTCAACCTCGAACCTGGGAAAACAACAGGCAAAGTGAATCAACATTCACTTCAAACCTAAGGGGGCAAGCTGCAAAAGCCAACAAACAAAACAGAAAACAAAACCCAAAGCAGAGGAGGCAGCCCAAGCAGCAGCACCAAACTCCTACAGCAAACAGCAGCTCTGACAACAACAGTAAACCCTAGCTTCAATCCTCCAGCCAGCTCCTGACAGCAAAGTTGACAGTAACATAACTCCATCTTCAAGCAACCCTTATGAAAGGCATCTTAAACATCTTATATCTTTATCTCCAAGCTCTAGCAAGCTCCCCCAAGAAAGATTGGTTATTGGGATCAAGTTATAATGAATGGAAATCAGTGAAAACCAAAGGAAATCACTAGAAACCATCATCTGCAAAGAAGGGTATCCTCAAAAGTTCTAATCTTTAAGGCATGCCCCTCATCCCTCCAAGGGAGAGATGGGGCCTCCTTAAGAGGACTTTGAGTCATAGGATAGGATGGAAGCAAACAAAACATTCAATGTTTGAGGCAAGAAATGAACTAAGTCTAAAAAGCTCTTCCTAAAACCCTAATTTTCCTAAGCTCCTGACAAGCATTCCAACAGATGAGAAATCTTCAATTCCAAGCTCCTTCAAGCTATCCAAAGCAATTTCAATTGGTCCTCCAATTCATCCAAGCAGATTCCAAGCCAAAAGCCCATCCAAAATAGCCTCAAACAAATGGAATAAACCAAGCATCCAAGGGAGAAACCCACAAACATCACACCAATTGCAAAATACAAATAAAATGCTAAAATATATCATAAAATCCTAATTAAATTCCTAAGGGAACCTAAGCCTATACCCAATACCCCATATAAATCCCAAGACCTAAATCAAACACTAAGTCCACAAACTATGCCCTAAACTACAACTAGTTGTTTTGAAACCCTAAATCTAACACTTCTTATGTTCACCACTCAAATTGGCCTAAAATTTATTCACACAATTATGATAAAATTTATAATAGTACATGCTTCTCTAAGCTAACTAATCCAACAAGAACCAACTCAAAATCATGCACCAATTGGTCACAATAAAATCCACAAAATCATGTATCAACCAAACTCAAAATAAAAACAATTAAACTATAAAAATGAAATTAAATTCTAAAATGCATGAATCAGTAATTTCTTAATCCTATAAAATTCTAGACTCTCTAAGGAGTCAAGGGAAAAAAACCTGGCCTAAAAATGTTAATTTTTCTATTTATTATGATTTATTTTCTAACTATATGCAAAACATAAAAATAAAAGAAAAACAATGAGAAAATAACAAAGTTGCGTGTGGAATAGCAATTGGATTCAGGTTACTTTCCAGACTGGGCCCAAATGAGGGGTGTTAATAGCAAGCGCGCCTTAAGCCCAAACTACACTAAAAATCAATCAGGAAAATAAATGGAAAATGGAAAAGCAAGCGTGGCAAATAGCAACCCAAATCAGTGTTAATTTCCATTGGGCCTAAGGGAGGGGTGTTAATAGCAACAAATCACTAAGCCCACCCAAAGTCACTTAATGAAACGGGGAGTTTTGGTATGAAACTCAAACTTCAGATTCTAACAATCAATCCTGGCCGTGCATTGGTGTGAGTGGTCAAGGTCAACTAAAGATCCAATGGTCAATTCATCATCTTCCTCAATTTTCAAAAGAGAGAGGGAAAGAACATGGGACGGTGGCCTGAGTTTGCGCCACCGTCGTCTCCGGTTGCAGGCTCTCAAAATCACACCAAACAACATCAATTGATACCCAGTCCTACTCAAATTCTCACCCTGAGTTCAAATACACGATCAGAATTTATTGATTCTCCTTCTAAATTGAAATCCAATCCAGAGTTCATCCATGGTGTCCAACCTCAAATGGCGTGATTCTTGAAATTAATTGCTCTAATCTCATCTATGCGTCTCAGGCTTCAATCCTAACCACTTAACCATGCCTAAATCTTCAAGAACTAAGAGAACTGATCCTCAACAAAAATGGGGTGGCAAACCTAATTGTCTCTAAATGATCCCAAACCAAACCAAGAACGATCCCTGAGTCATCCAGGTCCTAACAACATGCATATTCTAAACTAATTCTCCCTAGATCAACCTGAAATTTGAGAATTACATACCTGCTGAATCTTGATCAACAGAGGTAGTTGTGGCTCAATTCAACCTTTCAAACCTTCCAGACACGATCAGTGATACACCATAGAGCTTCTTCAACCTTCAATTTGGCCTGAATACGCTTGCAACCCAAAAACTGATTCTGACTTGGGAGCTTGTGAAAACCAACTGCAATTCTCCTCTTCAGCTCGAACAAAGCACCAACCCCCATCTGGATTCACTCTAGAACTTAAATAGAAACTGTTTGTGGGCTTTTGGATCCAAATTGAAGCCCAAATTAACCAATCCAAAATTCTGTTATGGCACTTGTGAATCAATGGTGACAGTCACGATTTTGCACTCTCAGCTTTCTCTAGAAGGTTCCTTTCAACTGCAAATTGGTTTGTGAGTATGTTTGGATCAAGAGAGAGGCCTGAATTGCATTGGAACTGACTTTGGCAATGTGACTTGTAAATGAAGAAACAACTTTTCAAAGCAAGTCATGAAATTAGGGCTCAATTCAGAAATGTGGAAATGTCATTGTGTTTAGAATGCAATTTCTGGTCAAAATGACTACTCACATGACCTGTTTATGACCTATAATTCAAAAATCACATTTTCCCTCTTTAATCCCATTTGAAATTCTTTCCATTTTAGGCCATTTTTGAGTGACTCTTGATGTAAGCCAATTCAATCCACCATGATGACTCCTTTGACCTAAAAACAACATTCTAAGCATATTTCATGTTGAACATTTTTCCATTTGAGGCATGGAAGATAGAGATTTTGGCACATGCTTGAAAATGACCTATAATCACAAATGCCCAAAATACCCCTGGGTTGCCAAGATCATAACTTGAGTTCCACAAATCTTCTTGAGGACTTCTAGTACTCAAATTAAAGATAAAACCAATACCTACAGCTCTTATTTTGGCCAAAAATTCATTTGAAAAATCCTTGAGGGGAAAAAGTTGCTTGGAAGTCAAGTGACTTTCACAAATAAATTTCATACTCCTCTGATGACCTATAATTTGCAAGAACCATAACTTGAGTTCTATAAATCCCCTTGAGGACTTCTAGTACTCAAATTAAAGGTATTGAGATGCTCTAAAAGTTTTATGTTAGCCAAAAATACATTTGAAACTAGTCTTTTGAGTTATGTGGCTTTGAAGTTAGGCACTAACCAGGGGATTTTACACTGAAACCCTAATTTAGCAACTTCCCACATTCTTGATCTTTCTTTGCTTAATCTTGGCACAACACCACACATGTATCAACATACCACCTCATGAACCCCATGACCTCAAGGTAGGCTTTGATGCTCTCCAATTTGCACAATTGATCTAGGGTTGACCCAGATGAAACCCTAGTTGACTGCACCTCAACTGTGGCTCTTGTACTTGAATCAATGACTTGTCTCAGCTTCAATAAGGCCCTCTAGGAATTCCATGATATCTATACACACCTCAAGTTCACCTTCCCTGTTGATGATATTCAATACACCTCAAGTTAGGAGAAAAATCCACCTGTGGGCACTCAAACTTCTCATGACTTCAACCCTTCTCTGATGACTTGGATGGTCTTTCAGGCTCAGAGAACACCTCTAGATAGGCTTCTTTTGACAGAAATAGCACTTGATCCCCTGTTGGATGACTTGATATGCAAGTGGTTGAAATATGTGAATGATGTAACTATGCAAATGAAATGCAATGAAACATAAATCAGGCAAGAAAAGGTTAAGCAATATTTGGGGTGCAACAGCGAGCCCAAAGAACGACTTTCCGCTTCCTCATATCGATGTGTTGGTCGATAACACTGCTCAATTCTCCGTGTTCTCCTTCATGGATGGTTTCTCGGGTTAAAATCAGATAAAAATGGCGCCAGAAGACATGGAGAAAACAACCTTCATTACCCCGTGGGGAACGTTCTACTACAAAGTGATGCCCTTTGGTTTGAAGAACGTCGGGGCAACATATCAACGTGCTATGACGATGCTCTTTCATGACATGATGCATAAAGAGATCGAGGTTTATGTTGATGATATGATTGCCAAATCCCAGACGGAGGAAGAGCATTTGGTTAATCTGCTTAAATTGTTCAAGAGGCTTAGGAAATTCAGGCTAAGGCTGAATCCTAACAAGTGCACCTTCGGGGTGAGATCCGGTAAACTATTGGGGTTTATTGTGAGCGAAAAAGGAATTGAGGTTGATCCTGCTAAGATAAAAGCAATACAAGAAATGCCAACGCCTAAAACAAAAAAAAGAAGTGCGTGGGTTTTTAGGGAGGTTGAACTACATTGCTCGGTTCATATCTCACCTAACCGCTACATGCGAGCCATTATTCAAATTGTTGAAAAAGAATCAGGCTGTGACCTGGAATGATGATTGTCAAAGGGCGTTTGAAAAAATAAAAGAATATTTGCAGGAACCTCTAATACTGATATCCCCAGTAGCCGGGAGACCATTGATTATGTATTTGACGGTTCTTGAGGAAAGTATGGGTTGTATTCTCGGTCAACATGACGAGACCGGACGTAAAGAGCATGTGATTTACTACTTGAGTAAAAAGTTCACAGATTGTGAATCCCGTTACTCAATGCTCGAAAAGACATGTTGTGCGCTAGCCTGGGCTGCCAAACGTTTGAGACAGTACATGTTAAACCATACAACCATGCTAATTTCAAAGATGGATCCGATCAAATACGTATTTGAAAAGCAAGCACTCTCTGGGAGGATTGCTCGATGGCAGATGGTGCTGACAGAATATGATATTCAATATGTTTCTCAAAAGGCTATCAAAGGTAGTGTTCTGTCAGAGTACCTAGCGGAGCAGCCAATTGAAGATTACCAACCAATGAGGTTTGATTTTCCTGACGAGGATATCATGTACTTGAAATGAAATATTGTGAGGAGCCGTTGTCAGATGAAGGTCCAGAGTTGGGTTCCAAATGGCAGTTGATATTTGATGGCGATGTTAACTCCTACAGTAGTGGAATAGGGGCAATTATCACTACTCTTCAAGGGACGCACATTCCCTTTACTGCCAGATTGACCTTTCCAGTTACCAATAATGAGGCTGAATATGAGGCGTGCATCATGGGTCTTGAGGAGGCTATTGATATGAGAATTAAAAATCTTGATGTGTACGAAGACTCTGCTCTAGTTGTGAATCAGATCAAGGGAGAGTGGGGGACTCGTCAGCCCAATCTGATACCCTATATGAATTATGCAAGGAAATTGTTGCCTTTCTTTGACAAGGAGGAATTGCACCATGTACCACGAGCAGAAAATCAGATGGCCGACGCTCTTGCGACGTTGTCTTCAATGTATAAAGTTAACTTCTGGAATGAGGCTCCCAGGATTGTTATCTCTCGCCTTGATAGGCCCGCCTTCATATTCGCCATTGAGGAAACGTCCGATGGCAAACCGTGGTATTTTGATATCCAGCATTTCTTGAAGACCAAAGAGTATCCGGCTGGGGCATCCAGTCGAGATCAGAAGACTCTTAGGAGATTGGCTGGCAATTTTTATTTGAATCCGGATGGCGTCCTGTACAAGAGAAATCACGACTTGGTGTTGTTGCAATGTGTGGATGAGAAAGAAGCTAAGCTGCTCATGGAAGAGATCCATGAAGGTACATTTGGTACGCATGCTGGTGGACATGCAATGACGAGAAAACTGTTGCGGGCTGGTTACTTTTGGCTAACGATGGAAACAGATTGTTTCAAGTTCGCGAAGCGGTGTCATAAATGCGAAATTTATGCGGACAAAATTCATGTGCCTCCGAGCCCTCTGAATGTTATGTCATCACCATGGTCTTTCTCGACGTGGGGAATTGATATGATTGGCAAGATTGAGCCCACGGCATCAAACGGACATCGTTTTATTTTGGTAGCTATTGATTACTTCACCAAATCGGTGGAAGCAGCGTCATATGCTAATGTCACCAAACAAGTGGTATCCAGATTTATCAAAAGAGATATTATCTGTAGATATGGAATCCCAGAGCGGATTATCACCGACAATGGCTCAAACTTGAATAACAAGATGATGAAAGAGCTGTGTCAGAATTTCAAGATCGAGCATCACAACTCTTCTCCTTATCGACCCAAGATGAATTGCGCTGTCGAAGCGGCCAATAAGAACATAAAGAAGATTGTTCAGAAGATGGTGGTGACCTATAAGGACTGGCATGAGATGTTGCCTTTTGCTTTGCACGGTTATCGTACGACGGTACGCACATCAACCGGGGCAACTCCTTTTTCACTGGTATATGGCATGGAGGATGTCCTACCATTGGAGGTTGAGATTCCTTCTCTGAGGGTTTTGCACGATGTCCAACTTGATGAGGCAGAATGGGTAAAAGATAGACTGAATCAGCTCAGTTTAATGGATGAAAAGAGACTGGCTTCTCTCGCATATGGTCGGTTGTATTAGAGCTGGATGAAGAAAGCTTACGATAAGAAGGTATGCCCCCGAAGCTTTCAGACGAGCGGTCTTGTGTTGAAAAAGATTCTCCCACCACAATCAGATCACAGGGGCAAATGAACTCCCAACTATGAGGGTCCATATGTCGTCAGAAAGGTTTTCTCTGGAGGAGCCTTGTTGTTATCCACCATGGATGGTGAGGACTTTACGTCTCCTGTGAATTCGGATACAGTTAAAAAATACTTTGCTTAAAATAGACCCGTTGGACAGAAAAAGAGAGTCCAGGCAAAAATGGGGCATTCCAGCGAACCATAAAAAAAGGAATAAAAGGTTCGGGCAAAAATTAGGGATAAAATTGAAAAGATGTACACCCGCGAAGTCGAAAACCTGAAAAGGGCGACTTCGGCAAAAAAGGGTATCCCGGTGAACTGAAAACCCGCAAAGGGCGGTTCACGCAAAAGTTAGGGATTTGAAAAAGCAAATGACTGCGGTCCGAGTTTGATACTGCATTGCTTAGTGGTTTGGGAGTGCTTGAGGGTCGTATATCCGAAACAATCTCTTCCGAAGATCGAGTATCGGGAAAGTGCCAGAGTCGGGCGAGTCATAGGAGAATCATCTCATGGTGTTTGTCTGTACCGCGTTGCCGACATGTATATCAAATTTGTTTTGTGCTTCTTGTGCATATATTGTATTTTTCTTGTGCGTAACTTCCTCTTTTCAGGAGTTACATCCAGTGTACAAAGCCTTGCCTATTTACAGGCCCATTCAATAAAGCATGTTATTCAGTACTTGATGCTTGTTCTTTACTGTTTTGTTTGTGAAAAACGCCGATGTTTTTGATGAACTTGCACTTGCATAAACTTGATGGCCCTTGCCAATAATTGCTAAAACTTCGAATTGACTGAATGCTCGGATAGATTTTGTTGTGCAGATTTGTTTTGTCTCGTTTATGTGTTGCAGGGTCCTTACCTTTGAAGCAAACGGTCAGGAATGGTATTCCCCAGCCCAAGTCTCTTGATGTAGGACCTGACTTCAGTTGATGTCGATCCTTAGCAAGTCGTATTTTATCCCCAAAAAGTGGAGACGACGCTTATCCTTACCAGATGTGGAATTGTCCTCCCCGAGAGAGTATCACCAGGAATGTCGCCTGAAGAGTATCCTCATGGAAGTTGTCCATAGGATATTCCCAACAGGTCAAAATCAATATCCCCTGCAGAGGACGCCTCCCCAGAGAATGGTTGTTCCCTTCCCCGCAGGTCATCATTTTTTTTTCGTCAGGATTTTGTCCTCAGCAGAGTTTGTAGCTCTGAGTTTATAAACTGTGTCTCAACAGTGTAGTTCTTCCCCCTAGAAGGGTCGCCTCTTTCCCCAGCATGGTTTGTGTTTTCTTCCTAAATGTCTGATCTCTCCCCAGCAGAGTTGGTTGTTGTTTCCGGCATTTATTTTGCTGGAATACTTTGTGATACCCGTTCATCCCCAACGGAGTTGGTTTTGTTCTTAGCCATTTCATACCAGAGTGTTTCTCAGCAGTTTGAGCCTGCATTCGCATTTGCATATATCATCATATTTGCATCTACCCAAACGCGTAGCATTTCCATGTCGAATGGAGCATTACGCCATTGTCAAACATATGCATTTTGAAACATAAGCCGGGTTGGTTAACCTTTTATTTTCAAGTGTCATTTTCCCTGCAGGTGGAGGGAGCTCTTGCTCAGATTAATTACTAGATAAGCAAGGTCTCGGTGTGAGACATGTAATGATAATGTTCGTTTTGTCATTATTCCCCACAGAGTTGCTTGGTTAAGTTTCTCTTACCCCTCCAGCGGAGTATTTCTTCAAAATTGCTGTTATGACAGTATCAAAAGATTTCGTGAATCATTTGGAAGTTGCCACCTATGTCGAAGTAGGTGTATGGCAGTTTGGATTCAGAAAATCCCCAGTAGAGTCCTTCTCAGATTTGCTGCCATGTCTGCGCTAAAAGTTTGAAGATTGGACCTGTATTTTGTTACCCATTTGATTGATGGAGTTAGCTACTGCAAAGATAGGCAGAGAAGCAGTATCCAGAGAGTATGTCCCGTAGTGATGGCGGAGTTATTTTCCTGTAGTGATGACAGAGTATGTCCCGTAGTGATGGAGGAGTTATTTTCCTGTAGTGATGACAGAGTACGTCCCGTAATGATGGCGGAGTTATTTTCCTGTAGTGATGACAGAGTATGTCCCGTAGTGATGGCGGAGTTATTTTCCTGTAGTGATGACAGAGTATGTCCCATAGTGATGGCGGAGTTATTTTCCTGTAGTGATGACAGAGTATGTCCCATAGTGATGGCGGATTTATTTTCCTGTAGTGATGACAGAGTATGTCCCGTAGTGATGGCGGAGTTATTTTCCTGTAGTGATGACAGAGTATGTCCCGTAGTGATGGCGGAGTTATTTTCCTGTAGTGATGACAGAGTATGGCCCGTAGTGGTGACGGAGTTAATTTCCTGTATTTGGCAGAGCTATTTCCCGTAGTGGTGACAGAGTTAGTTCTTGTGTGTTGGCAGAGTTATTTCTTTATTTGGTGATAAAACCTTTTCCTCAGTGGAAGTCGCCAAAGTTACTCCCTGTGTTGTTGGCAGAGTTATTTCCCCAGTAAAAGCGTCAGAAAAGGTTGTTACCTGTAATGGATAGAGATCGCGCCTGTAGTGACAGAGATTGGTACCTGTGATTGACAGTGATTTGCACCTATGGTGATGGTGATTGCTACCCGTGTGGACGGAGTTATTATCTGTAATCGATGGATTATCCCCAGGGGAGTTGTTACCTGTGACTGATAGGGATCGTTATTCTAATCAAAGACGGAATTGTACCCATGTGGATGGAGTCCTTTCTCGTGTTGACAAAGTTTAGTCCCGTTGTAGACAGAATTGTTTCTCGTAAAGTTAATTCGATGCCTGTGGCGTCACACAGGGAGTTAATGTTGAAATCAAAAGTTTATTAGAAGATTGATCAGTTGTTGCCGTAACAACTGGGTTCAGCACAATGGATGTTGTTCACCAAGCAGTTTTTGCAGTTCGTGTCTGCAGTTGGCAAATTTCCGGGTTTCTTGGTATTCAACCGTCTTTTACCTTGATTGTTTGAAGGTCGTTTGCTCTTCACCCAGTCGGGTCCAAGCCGTTTGAATAGGGGCAGTTGTTGCACCCCAAAATTTGCTCAACATCTTTTACCTGGTTTATGTTTCATTGCATTATCATTTTGCATAGTTCTATCATTTGCATATCATGGCATATCATTCATCCAACAGGGGATCAAGTGTGATTATTATCAAAAGAAGCCTAGCAAGAAATCTCATCCAAGCTTGAGAAGTCATCCAAGTCATCAGGAGGTGGTGGGAGGTCTTGGTCAGTTGAGGACCATCAATGAGGTGAATATGAGATGTGTATAGAGCTCATGGAGTTCCTAGAGAGCCATGTTGGAGCTAAATCAAGTCATTATGTCAAATGCAAGAGCCACAGTTGAAGTGCAGACAATTAGGGTTTCATCTAGATCAACCCTAGGTCAATTATGCAATTGAAAAGCATTCAAGCCTACTTTGAGGTCATGGAGTTCATGGAAGGATGTGATAAGACATTTTTGGTGTTGTGCCAAGATCAAATCAAGAAGAATCAAGAATGTGGGAAGTTGCTAAATTAGGGTTTCAGTGCAAATTACCCTGTTTAGTGCCTAACTTCAAAGCCACATACGTCAAGATACAAGTTTCAAATGGATCTTTTGCCAACATGAAACTTGTAAAGCATCTCAATACCTTTAATTTGAGTATTAAAAGTCCTCCATTGGATTTGTAGAACTCAAGTTATGGTCCAGACAAGTTACATGTCACCAGATGAATGTGAAATTTATCTGTGAAAGTCACTTGACTTCCAAGCTACTTTTGACCTAGAAAGATGTTTCACATGAACTTTTGTCCAACATGAAAGTTGTTCCTCATGATCTTAGCTTTCTAAATTGTACTAGAAGTCATCCATATGACTTGTAGAACTCAAGTTATGAGGTTTACAAGTCAGGGGTATTTTGGGAAAGTAAGATTATAGGTCATTTTCAAGCATAGGCCAAAATCTCCAACTTGCAAGCTTCAAATGGAAACTTTCTCAACATGAAAGTTTCTTGGAATGATGTTTTGAGTGCAACCAAATGGTCATGAGAGTTTGTTTTGGCTCATATCAAAAACATATTTGAAATGGCTTGAAAAGGAAGAAAATTCAAATGATTAAAGGAGGGAAAAATGGGATTTTGTGCTACAAAACCAAAACCAAGCAAGTAAATGCATTTTTTGATTGGAAATTGCATTCTAAGATCATTGGAAATACCAGAATTTGGAGTTTAGTTCAAGTTTTGAGAGATAGCATGTTGTTACTTCATAAACAAGTCACATATCCAAATCAATGCACAAGGCAATTCAGGCCAATTTCTCCATCCAAACTCACTCTAAATGACATGTGCAAGGTGTGAGAACATTCTAGAACAACTACCAAGCTTGAAAGGCACGACTGTCATTCTAAATTTTGAGGGAAAATCAGAAAAATGCAAATCACTGTTTTGGGCTTCAACTTGGATCCATAGGCCCATGAAACTCTTCTATATATTCATTAGAGTGAGTTCAGATCAA
Organism: Lathyrus sativus; assembly: GCA_963859935.3. Taxonomy (NCBI): domain Eukaryota; kingdom Viridiplantae; phylum Streptophyta; class Magnoliopsida; order Fabales; family Fabaceae; genus Lathyrus; species Lathyrus sativus. The sequence continues at coordinate 911,220,713 of OZ012735.1, read as the reverse complement.
TTTTGAGCTTCATTTCGCGCCAGAGCAAGAAAGAGCAAGAAAATTTTCTCAACTGCAACTTGAAATCGGATTCTGAGTTTGGAGCCAATTCAAGCCAAATTAAGGTGTGTAATCTCTTCCTTGTGGATCATTGAAGCTATCTGGAGCATTTGAAGGCAAGCCACAAGCTCTAGATACCTCTGTTGCAAGATCTATACCAGGTTTGCATTTCTTAAAATTCAGCATGATTTAGCATGATTCAGTTAGATTTGAACTTGTGGTTAGGATCTAGACATGACATAGATCGTTTTAGGCTTGATTTGAACTCAATTGGTGATGATTGAAGATGACATAGCTGACCTGTTTGGACTTGAATCTCTTGATTCATAAGGTTTCAATGTTAAATGTTTAGATCAGGTTGATACACGCAATGAGATGAAGAGATCTATATCATTAATTTTGAGTTTAATGAAAGTTGTTGAAGATGTTATTTCTGAACTTTGCTTCATGTTTGATTATGTGTTGAGAATTGGATGATTTTGATGATGGATTTGGAATGTACGTGAAAAACTGAGTTGATTTGGTGTATGGTTTATCATTTTTGGTTGCTTGAACCTGGACCTTCGCCGGAGAAGACGACCGGAGTCTTCTCCGGCCACCACCAACCACCATCCCTGATCTCCACCTGGCATGCCTGAGACTTGGAGAAGATGATGTTTGGACCACAGGATCTGGCCTTGACCTTTGACTTCAGATCAGATCCAATGCCTGTGTTTTAATCTGAGAGTGGAGAGTTTTAATCCAAAACACTGTCGTTTCATTAAATTGCATGGCATCATGAGGAGCGTTGGATGTGCATTGACTCGTTGACTGGCTTGCTGATCCAAAGGCTGTGTTATTTTCTTGGTTTTAATTCATATTTTATTTCATTTTCTTTATTTTAATTGCATTGTTATTCCAAAAATCATATAAATTCCAATTTTGATCATAAAATTATTTTAAAAATATCCTCATGATCCTTATGGAATTTGTGATTTTCTGAGATTAACAAAATGCAATTTCCTGCATTTTTCAATTTAATGTGATTTTTCTCATTTTATTTTATTCTTTATTTTTGCATATTTGGCTATCTGTTTTGTTGAATTTAGTTCTCTCATTTGGTTTATAGTTTGGCTTTGATTTTTTAATATGTGCTAGGGTAGACATGTATGTTCCCTTAGATTTTTTCTTGGATTTTTAGAACAATATTAGGATCTGTTTTAGGTATTGAGAATAGGACCCTCCCAAACTTATGGATTTCCTTGACCTATCTGTTTTAGTCGAACTAAAGCTATCCATCAAGCCTAGAAGGAAACCAATCAAACAAAATCCAAGGAGATTTGCACCTGCGATTTTGTCGAAGATCAAGCAAGAGGTTGAAAGACTCCTCAAAAGTAAGTTTATTTGTACAACTAGATATGCTAAGTGGATTGCTAATATAGTCCCTGTTATTAAAAAGAATGGGACTTTGAGGGTTTGCATTGATTTTAGAGATCTGAATGGTGTGACCCCAAAGGATGAGTACCCAATGCCTGTGGCAGAAATGCTTGTCGAATTCGCTGCAGGCCATGAGTATCTTAGTATGCTCGACGGGTACTCTGGTTATAATCAAATTTTCATTATTGACGAAGATGTGCCAAAAATGGAATTTCGATGCCTGGAGCCTTAGGCACCTAGGAATGGGATGCCTTTTGGTTTAAAAAATGTTGGCACAACTTATCAAAGGGCAATGAATTCGATTTTTTATGATTTCATAGAAACCTTTATGCCTCCTTACATTGATGATATTGTTGTTAAGTCTGTTTAAGGAATCAGTCACCTAGACCATCTTCGACAAGCATTTGAAAGAATGAGAAAGTATGGTCTAAAGATGAATCCACTAAAGTGTGTGTTTTGTGAACATGCTGGAGATTTTCTAGACTTTGTAGTTCATAAAAAGGGGATCAAGATAAAGTAGAATAAGACAAAGGCTATCTTGGAAGCGAAGGCACCATCAATAAAGAAGGAATTGCAACCACTGCTTGGAAAGATTAATTCCTTAAGGAGATTTATTTCAAATTTGAGCGGCAAGACTCAAGCCTTATCTCCTCTACTTAGACTCATGAATGGATATTTCGAATGGGGGAGGATACAACAAGAAGCTTTCGACAAAATCAAAGAGTGTCTTGTTCATCCCCCAATTCTGTCACCACCTTGTAGGAGTAGAAGTATGAAACTGTATATTTCTGCGTCTGATGTAACCATAGGGAGCATGTTGTCTCAAGAAGATGAAAATGGTGTCAAAAGGGCCATTTATTATCTTAGTCGAGTCCTTAATGATGTAGAAACTAGGTATTGCCTCATTGAAAATTCATGTCTTTGTTTGTATTTCTCATGTACGAAATTGAAATATTATATAAAGCCAATATATGTTTATGTTTCATCCCATTATGATGTTATTAAACACATGCTTTCTAAACCAATTCTTCATAGTCGAATTTGAAAATGGTCACTCGCTTTAACGGAGTACTCATTAACTTATGTCCCTCTAAAGGCCATGAAGGGCCAAGCAGTTGCAGACTTTATGGTCGACCATTCTGTGGTCGAAAGTCCCAAAAACTATCTTGAACTAGAACCTTCAAAATTCTACTTTGACAGTTCAAGTCACAAAGATGGACCAAGAATTGGGATATTAATTATCTCTCCTGATAGGATTCCAACAAGATTCAATTATAGAATCGAAGGGCATTGTTCGAATAACGAAGCTGAATATGAAGCTTTAGTAGTTGGCCTTGATATTTTGTTAAAGTTTGGGGCAACCAAAGTCGAAATCATTAGTGACTCTGAGTTGGTTGTGAACCAAATAACGAGATAGTATAAATGCGTTAAAGAAAATTTAATAATGTACTTTCTAATAGCCAATAGGTTGTTACAAAAGTTTGACTTGGTGAACTTTAGGCATATTCCTCGACTGAAGAATCAGGAGGCCAATGACTTGGCTCAAATTGCTTATAGCTATAAGGTTTCAAAAGAGAAGTTTGTTAGAACACAGATTGGTGTTTAATATATCTCATTGTTTTGATGATAACATTAATGAAATTTTGCATAAAAGATATAGATACTCTAATTCTGTTCAAGTGCTTATTTGTTTCAGATATCAAAATTAATATTATTCTGGAAGCAAGAACGCCTCTGAACATTACAGAAAGATAAAGCTCTGAGCGTCATAAGCAACACATCAGAAGACTCTGATCTGCTACAGTTGACTCTGAGCGAAGCTAAGAAGAATTTGAATGAAGCTACGTATGTAAAGCTGCAAGAAGACTCTGAGCGTAAAGGCATGTGTAATGAATCAGAAGACTCTAGAAGTACTTAACGCTGTAAGTACAGAGGCTCTGATAAGCAAGTCTGCTCTGATAAAGAATTTCACGCTTAAAGCACTTTGCTGCAAACTCTGATTGAGTTAACTCTGATCTGAAGAACTAGGAACATCATCAGAAGTTCTGATGCAAGACGTTCCAAAGTTGTTGAAGAAGATGTTGTTCAAATAAAGATCCGTTGGCATATTCCTTGTCATTATCCAAAGGGCTCATTCCTTATTCGTGCATGACACAGGATTTCAGACAAAAAGGATTTGTCAGAACATTCCTTTTCTGAGAAAGGAAAAGTCAATAGAAGACAAAAAGAACAGAATGCACAACATTGCACAGGCTTTGAGAAATGGATTTCAAAGTACTATAAAAGCAAGTCTCAGTATCACTTCAAAGGTTAACGAATTTGAAACAAACTACCAACGAAATATTGACAAATCAATTAACAAATTATTCAACAAGCAACTCATACATACTTTCTTCAAAAGCTGAATAGTTTTATTTCGTTCTTTAACTTGTGTAAAAATCACTGTTGTGATATAGCTTTTTAGAAGCACATCTTAAACACATTTTTAGTTTATCTTTGTAAAAGATTCCTTAAGAGACCAAGTGTGGTCAGATTTCTTGAGAAGACTAAGACAGTTGTCTTAGTGGTTTACACTGTAATCAGGTTGATCTAGTGGATTAAGTCCTTGTTGAGAAAGGAAAATCACCTAGGTAGGGTGGACTGGATTAGTTTGAGTTCAAACGAACCAGGATAAAAATATTGTGTTATTTTTTCTATCATCTTAATTGTTTTAAAACCCTTATTCAACCCCCCCCCCCCCCTCTAAGTGTTTTTCCTACCTTCAGTTGGCATCAGAGCTCCGATTTTGTAAGTGCTCTCACTTAACCGTGACAGAAAAAGATCCTGTTGGGAAAAACTCTTAATCTATTGTTCTTGATTTATCATGGCTGCTGAAGCTTCAATTTCAACTTCATACAACAACAAATATGATGATAGAGACAAAATCAGCACCAAACCTCCCATGTTTGATGGTGACAAGTTTGATTACTGGAAAGATAGAATAGAAAGTTTCTTTCTAGGCTATGACGCTGACTTATGGGATTTGGTTATTGATGGTTATATTCATCCTACAAATGATGAAGGCAAAAAGGTTGACAGAAAGTCTATGTCTGATCAACAGAAGAAGGAGTTTAGAAACCATCACAAGGCGAGAACCATTCCATTAAATGTTATATCTCACACTGAGTATGAGAAAATAACAAATAGAGATACTGCATTTGATATGTTTGACTCTTTAAAAATGACGCATGAAGGAAACTCCCAAGTAAAGGAGACAAAAGCCTTGGAGCTTATTCAGAAATACGAATCCTTTAAGATGGAGGAATCTGAATCTGTGGAAGCTATGTTCTCAAGGATTCAGATTCTAACTGTTGGTCTGAAGGTTTTGGACAAAGGTTACTCTACCTCTGATCACGTCAAGAAGATAATCAGAAGCTTACCAACAAGGTGGAGATCAATGGTGACGGTGCTGAAGCTTGTAAAGGATCTGAATAAGATCACTCTGGAGGAACTTCCTTAAGGAGTCACGAGATTGAGCTGGAATAAGACGAACCTCAGAAGAAAGGTAAGTCTGTTGCGCTAAAATCTAACAAATATGCTAAGCTTTGAAGGTAATTGAAGAAATCTCTGAAGAAGATGAATTGTCTTTGTTGTCCAGAAGGATAAACCAACTCTGGAAGCACAAACAAAAGATGTTTAGAAACTTCAAGAGATCTGATCAGCGTGGCGAATCTTCTGGACATAAGAAATATGGAAAGAAAGATGTAGTGTGCTACGAGTGCAAGGAGCCAAGCCACTATAAAAATGAATGTCCCAAACTTCTAATGGCCATGTGGGATGATTCAGATGCTTCTGAATCTTCATCAGAATCAGAAGAGGAATGTGCTAATGTAGCACTGATGGCTGACGTGGAGGACCATGAAGAAACTGCTGAATTTGGATCAGAATCAGATTCAGAAGAGGTATTTTCTGAACTTTCTAGAGCTGAACTTACTGAAAGTTTATCTGAAATTCTTGAAAGCTACAGCAAGATCAAACTCAAATACAAGAGGCTTCAAAGATGTCTTGCATCTGAGAATGATCAGCTGAGATCAGAAGTTGCTGAGCTTAAAGCAAACAATCTTAAAATGAAAAATGATTTAGAAAAAGCTCAAAAATCTGACTCAGATCCTATATCATGCTCTAAAAACATTTTAGAAGAGTATGATTATAGCTTTCAGAAGTTTCTGTCCAGAGGCCTAGATAGAAGCAAGATGGCTTCAATGATCTATGGCATAAGCAGAAACAACAGGAAGGGAATTGGATATGAATCACCCTTTGGGAAGGATTTAAATCCAAAACCTGTTGATAAACTGATCATTAAGTATTCTCCTCTGTATACTCACTTCAAATATGGTCATTTAAATGATATTAAACACACATGTTCTGATTAGAACAAACCTGTGTTTAATAAACCAAAACCTCAGCAGAACAAAGATGCTTTTAAGGGAAAGAAATTCAGAAAGAATTTCAAACCTACTAACCCTAGAGGACCCAAGAAAATATGGGTACCTAAGGACAAAATAATTTTTGTTGCAGATGTCCTTAGCAGCAAAGTTGAGACACCAATCATGGTACCTGGACTCTGGCTGCTCGCGACACATGACAGGAAGAAGGTCTATGTTCCAAAGCCTGGAACTTAGATTTGGAGGTGACGTGTGTAACACGGTGGGAGAACTGACTTTAAACAATGTTGCGGATAGCAAGAGTCGCCACCGACTTTTATTTTATCCATAAGGAAAGGTTATAAAAGAACAGGAAAGACCTTAGAGAATATTTTGGGTCCGGGGGGTAGGTTATGAAAAGGGAAGGTGTTAGCACCCTTTTCATCCATGGTTATCCATGGGCTCTTAGGTACTTAAGCTCACTTTTGAATTGTTTTGAAAGTGTAGTGTGTGAATAGCAAAAAATTTCAGAATAGTTTAATAATAATCCGTGTATGGATGTGAAAAAAAAAACTTGTTTGAAAATTTTGTTGGAAATTTGTTTAAGTGTGAAAAAGTTTTGAAGTGAGCAAGTATCTAGGAGTAGCCTACCCTAATGTTTTAAGGTCTTTCTTATTCCTTATCCTTTCCTTAGTAAGACTATCCCTACTATAATGGAGTAGGTAGTCCTTACTTTGGATGTTAAGGGACATTTTTTATATTTTTTTTTTTACTTTATGACCCTAAGCTTAAGTGTTTTAACTTGATAATAAATAAACAAGAAAAAAAAGGGAAGATTATGATTTCTAAAAAATATTTTCTCTTTGTTTTAAAAGAATAATTGATTCTAATTATAAAAAAAAAAATGTTTTAATTTTAATATTTTAAAATGTTTTTTAATTTTAATATTTTAAAAAATGTTTTTTTTTTATTTTAATATTATAAGAAAATGTTTTTAATTTTTATATTATAAAAAATGAACCAACTTAAATATTTTTAAAAATTTGATAAAGAAGGTAAAAAAAATAAAAGGGTTGGGCCGGTCATTACCTCCGGACCCAACCCGGATTAGCAAAACGGGATAACAATCTAACGATGTGCTTCAGGATTTCAAAAACCCTATTTTCTGCGGCGCCGTTCGTGCTTCATCTTCGTTTGGCCACTTTTCTCTCGCTTTCTCATCTCTAATGGCTACCGTCTTCAAATCCCCACCATATTCTTGCGTCTTTCCCTGAAAAACACACACATGGTTAAATATGGAAACGAGGATATCCGTCTTACGTTTTGAAAGTTTTCGCCGATGAAGATCGCGCCAAGAGGCCTATGATGAGATGATTCTGAGGCTAGCACCACTGATTGCCCGCGTTTGTGACGAACGATGAAGGCGGTCTCGGTTGATTTGATTCGCGACGAGATTTGTTGGATGACTGTGGGGACGATGACGACACAGAGATTGTCCTTGTGTCTGAGTCTGACGGCTTCGGCGTCTTGATGATGGTCTTGCCCAGCTTTGTGCTTGTGGTGAGTTTGTTCTATGTTTTACGGCGCTGTTGTGATGGTTAGGGTTTTTACGATTTTTCACTGTTATCTGTTTTTCCCCCCTTTTTTCTGGTGTTAGGGTTTGTCCGTTTTATACATAATTTTGGTGGGCTTGGATACTGAATTTTGACGTTATCTTTCTCTGAGATTTGATTTTTGCTGACGATATTGATTGATTCTGATTGACTTGTTGGATATGATTTGATTCACTCTGATTTGGAATTTCTTTCCTTTTCTGGACTTGCTTGAAACCGATTTCGTCTGATTTGTTCACTTGTTTGGATTCACCGGGTTTTTCACTCGATTTGGTTTCTTGGTTATGCTTGATACGGATTTTCATTGGATATGGATTCATTTGGATTTTTTTAGATATAGGTATCTGATTTCTGGTACTGATATGGACTGTTTTTTTTTGTGATGTAGCTTGAATCTGTCATGGATTTGGATACCGGTTTTCTGTCATTGGAACTCTATTCCATTTGGATACTGATGAACTGATTTTCTGATTTGGAGCCCCTTGTCATTTCTGACACGAACTGGGTTATTGATGATGATGCAGTTTTGATCTTTGATGTCTGATTTTCGATGCAGTTCGGATCCTCTTCGTTTTTGATGGTTCTGCTGCTGATATTCAGCTGTGGTCTGTTTGGTTATCTGGTCGCAGAACTTGAACTCAGTTTCAGTTTCTGGTGAACTGATGAGCAAAGTTGGATTATTCGGAGTGGGTTTAGAGCTAACGGCATCTGGCTCGTACATCCGGTATTTACTTGATAGAAAATCCAAATTTGTAATCGGTTATGCTTTACGACCCCAATTTCGGTATATGACCCTTTTTTCAGTTAATCATTTATCGGCCCGAACTTCTTTTATCTCTTCATCTTTCTCGGCTGTCCCGTATGATAAGAACAATAATAACCACCTGATCTGACGCCAACGACACGGATCGGTAACGGGAGTAGGATGCGGCTTCGGTTGTGCCACTCCCGGCACTCGATGATGACAATTGTTCTGAGAGTGTCGAACAACTTCTAACATCTTCTGTACTGTCTGTTCTCTTTTGATGTGCAGGTTAGCTGAGGATTCATGGAGAAGTTCAAATACGAACATGAAGACCTTTAGATACTTTTAGGATTTAGGATAGATGCTTTAATGTAATCCCTTAGGATTTGAGAATTTTAATGTACTTCCTTGTAACAATACTTTGTAAAATATGAAGCAACATCCCCATTCTTGTATGATAGCATTATTTATGAAATAAAATTCTCAAAGTTTTGAATTTATTTATATTCTATTCTTAGTTAAAAAAAAAATAAACAAATGTGAATAAATCCACAAGTATTTAATTCATTAACATAGGCATAAAACATAAACATTTCCAAGTGGTATTTGTGATCCTAATCTCATCATCCGATTAAAATGTTAACCAATTGTTTCATAACCAAACTCATATGGGCACCATGGTCACAACATTTTCAGCGTCAACAGCAAAACTAATCGTAATTAAACTCCACTGACCAAATGCCAAATCTCAATATGATCAGAACTGGTGATTGATAAATGCCTCAAAACCATAACGCATCAAATGCCTCAGAATTTTAATAACAGCCCGTCTTCAAGGAATTGGTAGAATTTGTGTAAAATGACCAAAATACCCCTGGGACCAAATCTCTCTTTGATGTTGGCAAAAAATCATGAAGTTTGACTTTGGTTTGACCACAGTTGACCTCAGTTTGACTCTTTAACTGCGTTGACTGCTTTTGACTTATCTGATCATCTGACTGAGCAAACTTTTGAGAAAAGTCTTGAAACTTGACATGGGGGTTCTTATACACATATAAGATGTTATGAAGCTCACTTGAAGTCTTGGAAGTCCATTTAGCCTGATTAAAGTCAAAACCCTAGTTTTGGATGCACTGCTTAGGAGGTGCATTGTCTGAGGGAATTGTCAACTCTTCTGACCAATTGTGAACTTTGTGAACCTTGTGAATCTTCATAAGATATCTTGCGATACTCATGGGAGGTATTGTGAAGCTTGTGAACCTTGTGAACATCATGAAGTGGCTTTGTAGACCTCATGACCCTTAGGAAAGCTTTGTAAACATTGTGAATCTTGTGAACCTTGTGAACCTTCAAGAAGCAACCTATGGACTTCATGATCCTCATGAAAGGTCTTGTAGATGTTGAGAAATTTGTGGACCTTGTGAACCTTCAAGAAGCAACCTATGGACTTCATGAACCTCATGAAAGGTATTGAAAGCACTGTGGGACTTGTGAACCTTGTGAACCTTCATAAAGTAGCTTGTGGACTTTATGAACTTCATGAAAGGTTATGCAAGTTGTTGGAGAACTTGTGAACCTTGTGAACCTTCTTAGAACACAAAGTCTTGTATTGTGAGGGCAAATTTTGGGGTGCAACAGCTGCCCCTGTTCAATTTTCTGAAACCTGAGGGGTTAGATTGGTATATTTGCCAGTCGTAACCTGGAAGGTTGAAGGGGATTGAACACAAAAGCCCAAAAATTTGCACTCACCAGTGCACTAGAGTGGTACAGATGGCTAGTTGAATATGATTGAGTGGGCTTAAAGATGCCACTAGGGGGGAGCAGTTCAAAATATGGGTGTATGATGAAAGCTGTCAGGAGTCTGGAATAATAATGATGTAGCAGCATGTCTTCATGAGTATAGAGCAATCAATAGTGATAACCCTAAAGCAGTCTTGAAGCAATGATATGATTTCAGGAGGATAGAACAATGAATGGCTCTAGAGCAGTCTTGAAATAATAATGTGATATGTCTTCAGGAGGATAGAGCAATCAATAGCTCTAAAGCAGTCTTGAAGTAATGATTTCAGGAGGATAGAGCAATGGATAGCTCTAAAGCAGTCTTGAAATAATTAGATGGCTTCAGGAGGATAGAGCAATGAATAGCTCTAAAGCAGTCTTGAAGTAGTAATATGACCTCATGAGGATAGAGCAATGAATAGCTCTAAAGCAGTCTTGAAGTAATGATTTCAGGGGGATAGAGCAATGGATAGCTCTAAAGCAGTCTTGAAGTCATGAGAGGCTATCAGGAGGATAAAATAACCCTGAGGTTACAATAAAGCAGTCCCAAAGTAATAAGAAGCTCATCAGGAGGATAAAGTAACCCTGAGGTTACAATAAAGCAGTCCCAAAGATCATAAGCTTGTTTGTTGGATAATTAACCTGAAAACAAGGTAGCATTCTGTATAACAACATTAGTTTATGCTTTATGTATGCATGTATGTCATGATGCACTTAGGTTATGTTATGGTATGATGTAAATGATGTATGTATGATATGACACTGCTGGAAGTGTCTGGATATCCTTGTATAACAACTGCTGGCCAAGGAAAATAAATCCCGATTCGTTGTTGAAGAATATATAACCCTCCGTCTGCTGGGAATAACAAGGTATAGATAACCTCCCGTTGTTGGGGATAACAAGGTATAGATAACCTCCCGTTGTCGGGGATAGTAGGGTATAGATAACCTTCGTTTTCATTTGATAGTAGGATAAGTATAACATCCCGTCTTCGTTCATCGTGCCCTTATTGGAAAGTAATTTCCCGTATATCCGTATGAGGATAAAAGAGATGGATATAAATTCCAGGGGAGATTAGACTTTGTGAAAATGGATTAGTCCTACTGATGGTTTGTAACTGTCTTGTAAAGATGAACCGGCGAAGCTTCGTTGAAATCCTTCCCTCGTTCGTCCTTAGTAAATACTATTACTGCATTTTCATGCATTTCTGGTAAACATCAATCATATTAAAAGCATACATGCATTTCTGGTAAACATCAATCATATTCAAAGGCATACATACATTCAAACACAACCAATGGACGTTTCGCTTATGTAAATAGGGTAAAAGTAAATCTGGATTCAAAAGATGGAATTTATTTATATCAAAAAGTGACCCATTCACGGGTAAGTTTGTACAAGGAGACATAAACCCTAGTAAGAGAATTTTGTCATGAAGTTTTACAAAAAGAATCAGCTATGTGGGAAATAATCCTATTGAGTTTCAATTCTACTATTGCCACTCAAGTATCTCATCTTCTTGCTGTTGAGACGGAAACGATTGGATTGAGCTTTATCTGTTTGAGCTTGAGTAAGTAGTACAACTGGTTGCAGTTTCATGAGTGATCCAAAAGAGACATAGTCATACGCTTTAATCCCTAACTTTTGCCTGGATTGCCCTTTCAGGTTTTCAATCCACCGGGATACCCTTTTTTGCCCAAGCCGCCTTTTCAGGTTTTCGACTTGCCGGGTGTACATCTTTTTATATATATATCCCTAATTTTTGCCCAAACCCTTTTGGTTTGCCGGGATGCCCTTATTTTTGCCTAGGCCTGTCAACCTAGCGGGTCTCTTTTTATGCGTAGTATTTTTTAACTATGTCTGCGTTTACAGTTTGTGGGAAGTCTTCACCATCCATTGTAGTCAGTATCATGGCACCTCCTGAGAACACTGTCTTGACTACAAATGGTCCCTCATATGTTGGAGTCCACTTACCCCTAGGATCACCCTGTGGTAATATGATACGCTTGATTACCAAGTCACCAGCCTGATATACCTTTGGCTTAACCTTCTTGTTAAAAGCTTTGATCATCCGTTTCTGGTACATCTGGCCATGACAAACTGCTGCTAACCTTTTCTCATCAATCAAATTTATCTGGTCAAGTCGAGTCTGAATCCACTCATCTTCATCCAAGCCTGCATCCTTCATAATTCTCAAGGAGGGGATCTGAACTTCAATAGGCAGAACTGCTTCCATACCATAGACTAAGGAGAATGGGGTTGCCCCTGTTGAAGTACGTATTGTAGTACGATATCCATGCAGAGCAAATGGTAACATCTCGTGCCAATCCTTGTAAGTAACAGTCATCTTCTGTACAATCTTCTTAATGTTCTTATTAGCAGCTTCAACTGCCCCATTCATCTTTGGACGATACGGAGAAGAGTTGTGATGCTTAATCTTGAACTGCGTACAGAGATCAGTAATCATAGTGTTGTTCAGATTAGAGCCATTGTCAGTGATAATCCTTTCAGGGATACCATACCTACATATGAGATTATTCTTAATGAACCGAGCCACAACATTCTTAGTCACAGATGCAAATGAAGCTGCCTCTACCCACTTCGTGAAGTAATCAATAGCAACCAGGATGAAACGATGCCCATTAGAAGCAGTAGGCTTGATCTCACCAATCATATCAATGCCCCACATGGCAAAGGGCCAAGGAGCAGTCAACACATTCAATGGAGATGGAGGTACATGTACTTTATCAGCATAGATTTGACATTTGTGACATGTTCTGGAGTGTTGATAGCAATCAGCTTCCATGGTAGACCAATAGTAACCTGCTCTCAAAATCTTCTTTGCCATGGTATGACCACTAGAATGAGTGCCAAAGGTCCCATCATGCATCTCTTCCATAATTTTTGTAGCTTCCTTCTTATCCACACAACGAAGCATAGTTGAATCATGATTACGCTTATACAGAATGCCATTACTCAGAAAGAACTTAGCAGAAAACCTTCTCAGGAACTTCCTATCTCTGACAGATGCCCCTTCAGGGAACTCCTGAGCTTCAAGATAGTTTTTCACTTCATAGAACCAAGGCTTCTCCTCTGCCCCTTCAGTGTCAATCTCATTGCAGTATGCAGGCTTCTCAAATCTATCAATGGTAATCTTGGGAGCTTCATCATCCCAGCTGATCTCAAACATAGATGCCATGGTGGCCAATGCGTCTGCCAACTGATTCTCTCTTCGTGGAATATGTCCAAAAGTAATCTCTTTGAAATGTGGGATCAAAGACAACACATGTTCTCTGTAAGGAATGAGATTATCATGCTTTGTATCCCAATCTCCTTTAATCTGACTTACTACCAGAGCTGAATCTCCATACACCTCAAGGAACTGAATCTTCATATCAATAGCAACTTGCATACCCATGATACATGCCTCATACTCAGCCATGTTATTGGTACAATAGAAACAAAGTCTGGCAGTAATCGGGGTATGACAACCTTCAGGGGAACTAATCACAACACCAACACCATTACCATGTGCATTGGAGGCACCATCAAAAACCATAGTCCATCGGGATCCTTGTTCAGGTCCGTCATATTGTCCAGGTTCTTTGGTAACAGACATAATGTCTTCATCAGGGAACTCAAAATTCATTGACTGGTAATCATCTACTGCTTGATGAGCCAAATGATCAGCAACAACACTCCCCTTAATGGCCTTCTGAGTAGTATACTGTATATCATATTCCGTCAAGATCATTTGCCATCTTGCAATTCTTCCGGAGAGAGCAGGTTTCTCAAATATGTACTTGATTGGATCCATCTTCGAAATCAACAAGGTAGTATGGGTCAACATATACTGTCTTAGTCGGCGAGCAGCCCATGCCAAAGCGCAGCAAGTTTTCTCGAGCAGTGAGTATCTTGTTTCACAGTCGGTAAACTTTTTGCTAAGGTAGTATATTGCCTGCTCTTTTCGACCAGACTCGTCATGTTGCCCCAATACACACCCCATTGAGTTGTCTAATACTGTTAAATACATAATCAAGGGTCTTCCATCAACTGGTGGCATTAAAATTGGAGGTTCTAGCAAATATCTCTTGATTTCATCAAAGGCAGTCTGGCACTCATCATTCCATTCCATCACCTGATCTTTCTTCAACAACTTGAAGATTGGCTCACAGATGGTAGTTAATTGGGAAATAAATCTTGCAATGTAGTTCAATCGTCCCAAGAAACCTCTAACCTCCTTCTCAGTACGGGGAGCTGGCATCTCTCGTATAGCTTTCACTTTTGCAGGATCCACTTCAATACCTTTTCCACTGACAATGAAACCCAGGAGCTTTCCAGATCTAACTCCAAAAGTACACTTGTTTGGATTTAATCTCAACCTGTATTTCTTCAACCTCTCAAACAACTTGTGCAGATGATCAAGATGTTGTTCTTCATTCTGAGACTTGGCTATCATATCATCCACATATACCTCTATCTCATGATGAATCATATCATGAAACAAAGCCACCATAGCACGCTGATATGTTGCCCCTGCATTCTTCAAACCAAATGGCATTACCTTATAGCAAAAGGTGCCCCACTGTGTCACAAATGTAGTCTTCTCCATATCTTCAGGTGCCATCTTGATTTGATTGTAACCAGAGAAACCATCCATAAAAGAGAATACCTTATGCTGAGCAGTGTTGTCTACCAGAGTATCAATATGAGGAAGTGGAAAGTCATCTTTAGGGCTAGCCTTGTTCAGATCTCTGTAGTCTACACACATACGTACCTTACCATCTTTCTTAGGAACTGGTACCACATTTGCAACCCACTGAGGATAAGAAGTTACGGCCAAGAACCCTGCATTGAACTGTTTCATTACCTCTGCTTTGATCTTTTCTGACATTTCAGGACGCATACGACGAACCGTCTGCTTCTTTGGACGACAATCTTCTTTCACTGGCAAACGGTGAACCACAATGTCTGTATCCAACCCTGGCATATCTTCATAAGACCAAGCAAAGATCTCCACATAGTCACGTAGCATCTGAATCAACCTGCTCTTGACACTGTCCTCTAAGTCAGCCCCTATCTTGACCTCTTTTCTGTTTTCTTCAGTTCCCAGATTCACAACTTCGACTGGCTCTTCATGTGGCTGTATAGCTTTCTCTTCTTGTTGTAACAACCTAGCAAGCTCTACAGGTATTTCACAATCGTCCTCGTTTCCGTCTTCAGTTTGATAGATCGGATTCTCGAAATTGTAATTGGCAATAGTAGAACTGTTATCAACTGGATCCAGAGTGGATGAGGATCTGCATTTTAGTGACGTGGGTGTGTGTAAGAACACATAGCTGATAAAGCAAAAATAAAAGAAAAAGAAAGACAAGGAACGCAATATTTACGAAAACGAAACGTCCACTGATTTTATTGAATGAAGTATGCAAATGAAATGACAACCCGTAACAAGCACACCATTGTGCCCCGGGTAAGGCACATGGCTTGAAAGTTTTAATTGTTCCAGTAATCATAAATTTAAAAACATAACACAGTAATAGTATTTACTCCTGACTAAAGGAGATAGGGATAACATCTTCAGCTGTCCAATTATTGAGTCCAGCACCCACAGTAGGAAAAATCCATGCCTCCAAGTTGTAGTCTTCATCTTGATCTCCCACAGCATTGATAACCCCTTGATTGGTGATACGAACAGCACGGGCACGACGGACAGCCTTCTGGGACTCTGCAGTGAAACCCAAACCAAACTTGTCAGACTTGTATGGAACATCAGGAAGCTGACCCCAAATAGTACAACCACCTTCTTCCACCACAGCTTTTGCATCATTGAGGGAGGCCATTGCCATTGTTGGAGGGTTTCTAATGACCACAGGAACCTTCTTCACAGCAGGAGGAGTCACACAATCCTTAACAGCCCAGGGAACCACTTCAAATGACTGACATGGAGTTTCAATGTATTCACCTTCTACTTCCAGATACTTGAAAGTGTTTACATGGCTGACAAAGTATTCTTCCTCTCCAAAGACAGTAACAACTTTTCCATTCACCGGATATCTCAACTTTTGATGTAATGTGGAGGTCACAGCACCTGCCCCATGGATCCAGGGACGACCAAGCAGACATGAGTACGAAGGACGAATATCCATCACATAGAATGTAGCAGTGAACACCTGAGAACCAACCTTGATTGGAAGATCAATTTCCCCATGCACTACTCTTCTAGAACCATCAAAATCCTTTACCACAATATTACTGGGCTTCAATACCGTATCTTCAGGACTCAGCTTGTTCAGGACTTCCTTAGGCAACACATTCAGAGAGGAACCATTGTCTATCAGCACATGAGACAGGGTAGTGCCCCTGCATTCAATTGAAATATGCAAGGCCCTGTTATGATCCCTCTTGGCGGGGGTCAAGTCAGCATCAGAAAATCCTAACCCGTTGTCATAGGTCAGGTGAGCAACACAATTCTCAAACTGGTCCACAGAAATTGCACTGGGTACATGAGCCATCTTTAGAAACTTGATCAATGACTTGGCATGAGCCTCAGAACATAATAACAGGGAGAGCATAGAAATCTTTGAGGGAGTATGCCCCAGCTGATCAACAATATCATAATCACTCTTGCGAATGATTTTCAATACTTCTTCCATCTGCTTAGAGAGGTCATCAGCAGCTGGCACATCAGTAGATACAGGCTCAATAACAGGACCCTTGCCCCGAGCATCAGTGGTGGAAGTAACAGCAGGAGTAACTGCACTCTTAGAAGCAACTGGAGGAGAGAAGACTCTTCCACTACGAGTGATCTTGCTAGATCCAGCAATATTATCAATGTCAACAGGCATATCAGGTAAAGGCTCCTGCTTGACACCATGGATGTAAACATCAGACCCATAGTGCCAAGGCACAGCTTTGTCAGATGTATAAGGAATAGGACCAGGAGTGGTAATGATCAGAGGAGCTACTCTGGCTTCAGCAACAACTTTCACAGGACCTTCAGCAGTAATCTTGATTGGGCCCTGATGAGTGATTTTAATGGGACCCTTTGAAGTGATTCTTAGTGGTACTTTGTCAACCATGTCAACCTCTTCAATCTTCTTACCCTGAGTCAGATGATCCACCATACTTTCTACAGATGCTGGTCTTCTTTCAAACACTATAGTATATTTATCCATGAGATGTTGAATCCCATCTCTCAAAATGAAGCAACTATCCGGCTTATAGGTACAATATAGACAATCTTCATGACAACCTGGAAAGATCCCAGCTTGTACTAACCTCTTTTTGATAACAGACAATGGTGTGCTCAACTCCATAACTGAATAGACATGCAGATCTTCATCAATATCTTCATCAATGGCGTTGACAGTCTTCTCGTGATTTGGCATTGGAGCTGTAATCACATTTGGAGTACCTGGTGGATCAAACTCAATTTCTCCAGCATCAATCATATCCTGAATTTTGTTCTTCAAGACCCAGCAGTTATTAGTATCATGTCCTGGACAGTTTGAATGATATGCACATTGTGCATTGGGATTGTACTTGGGAGAGGTAACATTGGGATTCTGAGGGGCCTCCCTCAGGGTAATAAGTTCAGCTTTCAACAAGTGTTGCAATGCCTGAGCCATTGACATGTTGATCTTCGTGAACTGTCTTCTAGCCCTCTGTTGGTTGCCTTGAGGCTGCTCTGTTGTTGCAGGAGTTGGATTTGAAATATGAACTGCACTAATAGACTGATGCCTTCTGTTACGATCAGGCTGACCATACACAGCATTAGATTCTCTCTTCCCAGTGGGAGGCTTCTTTGCAGCACCTGATGAAGAAGTGCCCACTTGGATCTTACCACTCTTGATACCATTCTCTACTCGCTCTCCTGTCATGATCAACTCAGTGAAGCCAGATGATGAGCTTCCAATGAGATGACTGTAAAACGGACCATTCAGCGTACACATGAACATATCAACCAACTCCCTATCAGTCAAAGGAGGTTGAACTCTTCCAGCTAAGTCTCTCCACTTCTGAGCATACTCCTTAAAGCTTTCTTTGGCACCCATAGACATGCTTTGAAGCTGCATGCGAGTGGGGGCTAAGTCAGCATTGTATTGATACTGCTTGTAGAAAGCTTCAGCAAGGTCATTCCAATCTCTGATGTTGACACTCTCCAACTGATAATACCACTCTAGCTGAGCTCCAGATAAACTCTCTTGAAAGAAATGGATCCATAACTTTTTATCAGCAGTGTGGGGTTGCATTCTTCTGACATAAGACCTCAGATGCAATTTGGGACAAGAGACCCCATCATAGACAACAAATGTAGGAACTTTGAACCCAATGGGTATGACCACCCCAGATATCAAGCTCAAATCCTCAAAATCCAGCCCAGATGATTTCTGTAATTCCATAGCATCCATTCTATCCACCAGCATCTTGAATTTGTCTTCGTTAGGCTCATGGTAGTAGTTAGCCTCAGAATCAGAGTCCCCCATAGTGTTGTGGAGACTGCCTCTCTCCTGCTCAGATTCTTCAGATTCATAGTCTTCAACATGTTCCTTGGTCTTGACAGGACCTTTGAACCTTCTTCCCATGTTGAGCAACCCAGCAGACCTTCTAGCCTTCTTAGTCTTCTTGGCCAGCAGTGTCTTCAATTCATCCTGCCCCTTGGATAGGTTCAGGATCAGCTCTTGGAACTGTGCATTCTGTGCCTGGAGATCCTTAACTGATTGTTCAAGAGCCATTGCTGAAATAAACAGCGAGAAGATGAGAAACCTGTGCACAATTATAAACCTGTGATGCAATGATATGGGAATGCATATGCAATGTTTTCAAGGACCGCAGGATTTAAATTTGCTTAAACAAACAAGAAAGTAACTTTTTATTAGTAATAACTTGTTTTGCCTTTTAGGCTTACAAAAAATGAAAACGAAATAAGTACAAAAGATGGGGTTTTAAGTCTCCCATGGACGTTTCCTCTTTGTGTTGAGGTATGAGTTGAGGTTTCGTTCCTCATGAAGTAGCTTTGTTAGCTCTAGGATCCTTGCTTGGCTTGCTTTGTAATGAGCCTCGAAAGTATCCCTTTGCTCTTTCAGTTGGATCCATGATCTCTGCAAGTCTTCCATATCAGTAGGCATGTCTGGATGAAGGATGGTATAAGCTGTGTCTCCTTCAGCAACAGGTTCCATGGTAACTGGTAGGATGGCAGGATATGGCATCATGAGTGTCTGAGCACGAAATCGTACCCATCTGAGATAAGCCTCCATAGGAATGGTGTACTTAGGCTCCAGTGTCTTGCTGTCAATCCTGTTTACCTTTTCCCAAGCTCGTATGAATCTCTGACGGTAACCCTGAAGATCGTTGTCGTAGTCAAACACAATGCCCTGAATCAACATGTCATGTGGACCATCGCTCAGGGCGTAACCAAACTGTCGTAAAGCTAGAGATGGGTTGTAGGTGATGCCTCCTCTTATGCCTAGAAGTGGCACATTAGGAAACTCCCCACAACGGTCAATGATGGTGACATTCTCCATAGATCTGGAGCACCAATGGATGTCTGAGTGAGAAAGTGACATGATCCTCTTGGACCATCTGAACCCTTGCTCATTCTTCATTACTGAGCGAGGAAGGTGAGAAATAAACCACCTAGAAAGTAAAGGTATGCAGCACATCAAAGTTCCTCTTGCCCTTGTAGTACGGGTGTGAAGAGAATGTAGGATGTCTCCAAGTAAGGTAGGCACTGGATTGTGACTCAGGAATATGTTGATGGCATGAACGTCTATGAACTGATCAGGATTGGGGAACAACACTAAGCCATAAATCAATAAGTCTAAGATCTCCTCAAAAGCATCGTAGCTCATAGCCTTCAAGAACATTTGAGCTTTATCCACTAATACCTTGGCAAGAATACCTTTAACTCCACTTCTCGTCTCTAGAACAATGTCAGACTTCTTCAGATGTAGAGCTGCAGCAATAACTTCTGGTTTAAGCTCCTTCTCTAAGCCTGTGAATGGCTTCTGATCAAGAACAGGTATACCCAGAAGTTTAGAGAACTCCTCCATGGTTGGAACCAGCTGATAATCAGGGAATGTAAAGCAATGGTGCTTAGGGTCAAAGAACTGAAACAGCACACTCATCATGTCTTCACTGAACCCTGAAGTAACTAGATCCAATAAGTGACCATGTCTCTTGTTGAACTGGGAATGATCAGGCACTAGGGAAACCAACTCCTTGAGCTTAGCAGGTATCCCTACAAAGTTGATCCTGATGGTGTTTCTACGAGCAGAAGCCATGACCTGCAACAAAGAACAAAGATAAATCCTTTGGTCCTTGAAATGGTTAGGGAAAATGATATGCTTATGATGCATGATGATGTCATGATGTCATGCTCAATCCCAAACATGTGGCACACACAAACAAGTCACACCATAGCCCTAGGTTTAAAGGCTTGCATGAGGTTCAAAGGCAAGTACCCTCCCCTGAAGTTAGATGGTTCATCCTGTCCTACAAAAGTAACCAGGTTCTAAGGGATCTCAATATCATTGATCCTTCACAAGGGTGGTTGTTCAGAAGGCAACTTACTTGCCAACCAAAACCCTCCAAGTTTAAGATCTCAATGAGCGTAGTATCGAGTGTCAACCAACTTCAGTCTGCACCAAAGCCGGTTACCTCACTACTTTCTAAAGGCCAAGATGAGTTAACTAGGGTTCTAAAAGTCAGTTAGTGCATTGACAACATATGGCAGCCTCAATATTATCCTCAACTTGACTTAAGGAATATAAGCACCAACCAAGAAGTCGCACTAACTATGGCCACCAGATCAACCGTATCGATATACGTCGTACAGTTTCCTTGGTCTATTGCCATTTACCTAAGGTACACTAGATCCGGGTTAGGACCTTTCACACATAAGAGCACCCCAACAATATAATAATAAAGCAAACAAGGCAAACAATTTAAAGTGATCTTAATTCCTAAGGGTACCCCTCTTAAATAGCTCCCCAGCAGAGTCGCCAGTTCTGTAACACGGTGGGAGAACTGACTTTAAACAATGTTGCGGATAGCAAGAGTCGCCACCGACTTTTATTTTATCCATAAGGAAAGGTTATAAAAGAACAGGAAAGACCTTAGAGAATATTTTGGGTCCGGGGGGTAGGTTATGAAAAGGGAAGGTGTTAGCACCCTTTTCATCCATGGTTATCCATGGGCTCTTAGGTACTTAAGCTCACTTTTGAATTGTTTTGAAAGTGTAGTGTGTGAATAGCAAAAAATTTCAGAATAGTTTAATAATAATCCGTGTATGGATGTGAAAAAAAAAACTTGTTTGAAAATTTTGTTGGAAATTTGTTTAAGTGTGAAAAAGTTTTGAAGTGAGCAAGTATCTAGGAGTAGCCTACCCTAATGTTTTAAGGTCTTTCTTATTCCTTATCCTTTCCTTAGTAAGACTATCCCTACTATAATGGAGTAGGTAGTCCTTACTTTGGATGTTAAGGGACATTTTTTATATTTTTTTTTTTACTTTATGACCCTAAGCTTAAGTGTTTTAACTTGATAATAAATAAACAAGAAAAAAAAGGGAAGATTATGATTTCTAAAAAATATTTTCTCTTTGTTTTAAAAGAATAATTGATTCTAATTATAAAAAAAAAAATGTTTTAATTTTAATATTTTAAAATGTTTTTTAATTTTAATATTTTAAAAAATGTTTTTTTTTTATTTTAATATTATAAGAAAATGTTTTTAATTTTTATATTATAAAAAATGAACCAACTTAAATATTTTTAAAAATTTGATAAAGAAGGTAAAAAAAATAAAAGGGTTGGGCCGGTCATTACCTCCGGACCCAACCCGGATTAGCAAAACGGGATAACAATCTAACGATGTGCTTCAGGATTTCAAAAACTCTATTTTCTGCGGCGCCGTTCGTGCTTCATCTTCGTTTGGCCACTTTTCTCTCGCTTTCTCATCTCTAATGGCTACCGTCTTCAAATCCCCACCATATTCTTGCGTCTTTCCCTGAAAAACACACACATGGTTAAATATGGAAACGAGGATATCCGTCTTACGTTTTGAAAGTTTTCGCCGATGAAGATCGCGCCAAGAGGCCTATGATGAGATGATTCTGAGGCTAGCACCACTGATTGCCCGCGTTTGTGACGAACGATGAAGGCGGACTCGGTTGATTTGATTCGCGACGAGATTTGTTGGATGACTGTGGGGACGATGACGACACAGAGATTGTCCTTGTGTCTGAGTCTGACGGCTTCGGCGTCTTGATGATGGTCTTGCCCAGCTTTGTGCTTGTGGTGAGTTTGTTCTATGTTTTACGGCGCTGTTGTGATGGTTAGGGTTTTTACGATTTTTCACTGTTATCTGTTTTTCCCCCCTTTTTTCTGGTGTTAGGGTTTGTCCGTTTTATACATAATTTTGGTGGGCTTGGATACTGAATTTTGACGTTATCTTTCTCTGAGATTTGATTTTTGCTGACGATATTGATTGATTCTGATTGACTTGTTGGATATGATTTGATTCACTCTGATTTGGAATTTCTTTCCTTTTCTGGACTTGCTTGAAACCGATTTCGTCTGATTTGTTCACTTGTTTGGATTCACCGGGTTTTTCACTCGATTTGGTTTCTTGGTTATGCTTGATACGGATTTTCATTGGATATGGATTCATTTGGATTTTTTTAGATATAGGTATCTGATTTCTGGTACTGATATGGACTGTTTTTTTTTGTGATGTAGCTTGAATCTGTCATGGATTTGGATACCGGTTTTCTGTCATTGGAACTCTATTCCATTTGGATACTGATGAACTGATTTTCTGATTTGGAGCCCCTTGTCATTTCTGACACGAACTGGGTTATTGATGATGATGCAGTTTTGATCTTTGATGTCTGATTTTCGATGCAGTTCGGATCCTCTTCGTTTTTGATGGTTCTGCTGCTGATATTCAGCTGTGGTCTGTTTGGTTATCTGGTCGCAGAACTTGAACTCAGTTTCAGTTTCTGGTGAACTGATGAGCAAAGTTGGATTATTCGGAGTGGGTTTAGAGCTAACGGCATCTGGCTCGTACATCCGGTATTTACTTGATAGAAAATCCAAATTTGTAATCGGTTATGCTTTACGACCCCAATTTCGGTATATGACCCTTTTTTCAGTTAATCATTTATCGGCCCGAACTTCTTTTATCTCTTCATCTTTCTCGGCTGTCCCGTATGATAAGAACAATAATAACCACCTGATCTGACGCCAACGACACGGATCGGTAACGGGAGTAGGATGCGGCTTCGGTTGTGCCACTCCCGGCACTCGATGATGACAATTGTTCTGAGAGTGTCGAACAACTTCTAACATCTTCTGTACTGTCTGTTCTCTTTTGATGTGCAGGTTAGCTGAGGATTCATGGAGAAGTTCAAATACGAACATGAAGACCTTTAGATACTTTTAGGATTTAGGATAGATGCTTTAATGTAATCCCTTAGGATTTGAGAATTTTAATGTACTTCCTTGTAACAATACTTTGTAAAATATGAAGCAACATCCCCATTCTTGTATGATAGCATTATTTATGAAATAAAATTCTCAAAGTTTTGAATTTATTTATATTCTATTCTTAGTTAAAAAAAAAATAAACAAATGTGAATAAATCCACAAGTATTTAATTCATTAACATAGGCATAAAACATAAACATTTCCAAGTGGTATTTGTGATCCTAATCTCATCATCTGATTAAAATGTTAACCAATTGTTTCATAACCAAACTCATATGGGCACCATGGTCACAACATTTTCAGCGTCAACAGCAAAACTAATCGTAATTAAACTCCACTGACCAAATGCCAAATCTCAATATGATCAGAACTGGTGATTGATAAATGCCTCAAAACCATAACGCATCAAATGCCTCAGAATTTTAATAACAGCCCGTCTTCAAGGAATTGGTAGAATTTGTGTAAAATGACCAAAATACCCCTGGGACCAAATCTCTCTTTGATGTTGGCAAAAAATCATGAAGTTTGACTTTGGTTTGACCACAGTTGACCTCAGTTTGACTCTTTAACTGCGTTGACTGCTTTTGACTTATCTGATCATCTGACTGAGCAAACTTTTGAGAAAAGTCTTGAAACTTGACATGGGGGTTCTTATACACATATAAGATGTTATGAAGCTCACTTGAAGTCTTGGAAGTCCATTTAGCCTGATTAAAGTCAAAACCCTAGTTTTGGATGCACTGCTTAGGAGGTGCATTGTCTGAGGGAATTGTCAACTCTTCTGACCAATTGTGAACTTTGTGAACCTTGTGAATCTTCATAAGATATCTTGCGATACTCATGGGAGGTATTGTGAAGCTTGTGAACCTTGTGAACATCATGAAGTGGCTTTGTAGACCTCATGACCCTTAGGAAAGCTTTGTAAACATTGTGAATCTTGTGAACCTTGTGAACCTTCAAGAAGCAACCTATGGACTTCATGATCCTCATGAAAGGTCTTGTAGATGTTGAGAAATTTGTGGACCTTGTGAACCTTCAAGAAGCAACCTATGGACTTCATGAACCTCATGAAAGGTATTGAAAGCACTGTGGGACTTGTGAACCTTGTGAACCTTCATAAAGTAGCTTGTGGACTTTATGAACTTCATGAAAGGTTATGCAAGTTGTTGGAGAACTTGTGAACCTTGTGAACCTTCTTAGAACACAAAGTCTTGTATTGTGAGGGCAAATTTTGGGGTGCAACAACGTGAAGTTTGGAGGGAACCAGAAGGGAAAAATCATAGGCTCTGGAACTATTGGTAATGATAACCTCCCTTCCATATCTAATGTCTTACTTGTTGAAGGATTAACACATAATCTATTGTCCATAAGTCAATTAAGTGACAATGGTTATGATATAATCTTCAATCAAAAATGTTGTAAAGCTGTGAGTCAAAAAGATGGTTCAATCCTCTTTAATGGAAAAAGGAAGAACAACATTTACAAAATTAATCTTTCAGAACTAAAAGTTCAGAATGTAAAATGTCTTATGTCTGTTAACGATGAGCAATGGGTATGGCATAGAAGATTGGATCATATTAGTATGAGACATATATCTCATATTAATAAGCTCAATCTGGTCAGAGGAATTCCTCAGTTGAAGTTCAACTCAGATGCTTTTTGTGAAGCATGTCAGAAAGGAAAATTTTCAAAATCTTCTTTCAAAGCAAAAAATGTTGTTTCTACCTCTAGACCATTAGAGCTGCTTCATATTGATCTGTTTGGAGCAGTGGAAATTGCATCCATCAGAGGCAAGAAGTATGGATTAGTCATATTTGATGACTACATCAGATGGACATGGGTAAAATTCCTGAAACACAAGGATGAGTCACATTCTGAATTCATTAACTTCTGCAAATAAGTCCAAAATGAAAAAGAATTTAAAATTGTTAAAGTCAGAAGTCATCATGGTGGAGAGTTTGAAAATAAATACTTTGAACTTGTTTTTAAATAAAATGGCATTGCATATGTTTTTTCTTGTCCTAGAACTCCTCAACAAAATGGAGTTGTAGAAAGGAAAAATAGAACATTGCAAGAAATGGCCAGAACCATGATCAACGAGACTAACATGGCAAAACATTTTTGGGCAGAAGCAGTGAATACAATTTGTTATATTCAGAACAGAGTGTCTGTAAGACCTCTTCTAGATAAGACTCCTTATGAATTGCGGAGGAATAGAAAACCCAACATTTCTTATTTCCATCCTTTTGGATGTGTTTGTTTTATTTTAAACACTAAGGAAAATCTGAACAAGTTTGATTCTAAAGCTCAGAAGTGTTTCATGCTTGGATATTCTGAACGCTATAAAGGCTACAGAGTATAGAATACTGAGACGCAGATTGTAGAGGAATCAATTCATGTTAGATTTGATGATAAGCTTGGCAATGAAAAGCCAAAGCAGCTTGAAATTTCTGCAGATAGAGAAGTCCTTCTCACATACTCTGAAGAATCAGAGGCAGACAATGCTCAAGCAAAAGCACCAGAAGCAACGTCAGATGCTACTCCTTTGACTGCTCAGATGGACAGCTTGACAATTTCTGAAGAACCAAATATTAAAGGATTATCCAGAATCAAAGTCTCTCATCCAGAGGAAATGATAATTGGAAAGAAGGATGACCCTATCAGAACAAGATCATTTCTCAGATCTTCTAGAAAGTCATTGTTTGGTTTGGTATCTATCATTGAACCTACTTCTGTGGATGAGGCTCTGAACGATAATGATTGGATTCTTGCTATGCAAGAGGAGCTTAACCAATTCATAAGGAATGACGTCTGGGATCTGGTTCCAAGACCAAATGGATTCAACATCATTGGAACAAAATGGGTCTTCAAAAACAAGCTGAACGAGCAAGGAGAAGTTATCCGAAACAAGGCTAGGCTGGTTGCTCAAGGATACAGTCAGCAAGAAGGTATAGATTACAAAGAGACATATGCTCCTGTGGCAAGGTTAGAATCTACTCGCTTGCTTATTTCTTTTGCTACACAGTGTAACATCACTCTGTATCAGATGGATGTTAAAAGTGCTTTCTTAAATGGTTTCATAGAAGAGGAAGTCTATGTTAATCAACCTCCTGGTTTTGAAAATGGAAAATTTCCAGAACACGATTTTAAACTGAAGAAATCACTCTATGTCTTAAAACAAGCTTCCAGAGCTTGGTATGAGAGGTTGAGTAATTTCCTTCTGGAAAATAATTTTATTAGAGGAAAAGTTGATACTACTCTCTTTTATAAATCAATTAAGAAAGACATTTTAATTTGTCAGATTTATATTGATGATATTATTTTTGGAACTACCAATATTATGCTTGGAAAGGAGTTTGCTCAATCTATGCAGGCAGAATTCGAAATGAGCATGATGGGAGAACTCAGATTCTTTCTGGGAATTCAAGTAAATCAGACTCCAGAAGGCACCTACATACATCAGACAAAGTATGTAAAGGAGCTTCTGAAGAAATTCAACATGACAGAAAGCAAGCTAGCAAAGATTCCAATGCATCCTACAAGCACTCTAGGTAAAAAAGAGGTAAGTAAAAAGGTAGATCAGAAGCTCTACAGAGGTATGATTGGTTCTCTTCTGTACTTGACTGCTTCTAGACCTGATATCTTCTTTAGTGTTTGTTTATGTGCTAGATTCTAATCAGATCCTAGAGAATCTCACTTAACAGCTATTAAGAGGATTCTGAGGTATCTAAAAGGTACTACTAACATGGGTTTGTGTTACAGAAGATCTGATGAATACAGATTAGTTGGATCTTGTGATGCTGACTATGCTGGAGACAGAGTAGAACGTAAGAGTACTTCTGGAAGCTGTCAGTTTCTGGGAAGTCATCTGATCTCATGGTTCAGCAAGAAGCAACCCACAATAGTGCTTTCAACAATAGAAGCAGAATACATTGATGCTGCTGGTTGTAGCACACAAATGCTCTGGATGAAAAGTCAACTAGAAGATTATCAGATACATGAGAGTAACATTTCTATTTTCTGTGATAATACTTCTGCTATTTGCCTTTCTAAGAATCTCATTTTGCATTCTAAGGCAAAGCATATAGAAATTAAGCATCATTTCATTATAGACTATGTTCAGAAGGGAGTTATAAGTTTGAACTTTGTTGATACACAACATCAATGGGTTGATATCTTCACAAAACCCCTTGCTGAAGATAGGTTTAAATTTATTCTAAAGAATATTAGTATGGATTTTTGTCCAGAATAAAACTATTATTCAGAGTCAAATTTATTCAGATGAAATATGACTAATATCTATATTCTGAAGTAATTTATCTAACTATTTCTTTTGGTACATTATTTATTTTTTTGAAACTCTGATCTAACAAGTCTTAGAAGATCTGAACTTTGTTTAACGTTTCTTATTCTAAAGAGATTGAGAGGCACATCAACATCAAACACGTGTCACATGATATCTGAAAAGGCGGAGTGTACTCAATGAGACGTTGTTTTGAGATACTGTTTGAGTTCTCAATTTCTCGTTTTCCTCCCCATGCTTGTTAGTATAATTTAATGCTTTTAAATCATTATTCTTTTTTATGTGACTTTTTTTTTAAATTAGTTGAATTAAATGTTGAACATGTGAATGTGTGCCCTAATTTTTGCCCCTATAAATTCCACAACACAACACCTTCTCACACTTTTCACTCTCTCTCACGCCTGTATGCATTTTTGTTTGCTTCATTGCTTCTTCATCTCCTGTAAACCTAAATCCTAAAGAAGAACATGTTATCTCTCAAGATCAAAAATGGCAACTTCATCTTCAACCTCTCAACAGTTTGAATCTACAATGGATGTTGTTTCATCTTCTGCAATGGGTCCTACTCCATTCAAAGAACTAGTAAGAACTCTCCTCACACCCGTTGATCAACTGGAAGTTTTATGTGAGTTCTTGGTTGATTTTGAGAGCATTGCTATGAATGGTTATGATTTGCGTCCAGCTGTGTCATCACAAGGATGGACAAAGTATTTTGATAGACTGGTTGGTCCAGTTTATCCTTGCTTGGTCAAAGAGTTTTGGATTCATGCAAGTGTTTTCCCCAAATTCATTGTGTCTTCAGTTCTGGGTAAAGAGATCATTATCACTGAAGATTTGATTCACAAGCTGATAGGATATCAAGAATCAGATGGTGTTACTCATCTGCCAGCAAGTCGTATGGATATGGATGAGGTGTACAGTGAAGTCTTCACGTCTGGGGAAGCTTCAAGCAAGATAAAGGATTTGAAGGTTCAATACAAGATCTAGGCTAAGATCTTCTTGGGCTGCATTCATCACAGGAAATCTACAAATTCTCCTGACTACATCAACTCTGATCAGATGTATTTCATGTACTGTTTGGGTAAAGGCATCAAGGTGGATCTACCTTGTTTTTCACTCATCTGTGGGGACATGTAAAAATGTCCAGAGAATCTGTCAAAATAAAGCATCAGAAGGTGAGAAACTGGATTCCTATGGGAAGACTAATCTCAGATGTTCTGACTAAAAATGGACTAGTTGGTCATCTGACAGAGGCTGGTATGAAAGAAGAGTTAGCTTCAATTGTTGGAAAACCTCTGAATGGCAAAAGTCTGCAGAGGATGAGGATAGTGGAAGAACTTACTTCTGCACCAGGTCAGATCAACATTGAAGAAGTAAGCAAGAGAAGAATTCCTTTAGATGATTTTCCTCTCTTCTATGCTAACAAGCCAAAGGAAATCATTCTGGCTTACATAGCTGAATGCTTAGCAGATGAAACCGTCTTGCCAGAACATTTGATCCAAAGAGCAGATGAACCTGGACTAGATTTCTATGGGGAGAGACAGAGGAAGAAAAAAAAGGTCTCAGAAGAAGCATCTTCTAAGCCCAAGAGGAAAGCTTCTGGCGAAGCATCTTCTACAAAGCCAAAACGCATAAAGAAGCAGAAAGGTAACCCTTCTGCCAATTTATCTTCTATTTTAGAAAGAGTAAGAGAAGTACTAACATCTGAACCTCCTCGTTATGACCCAATTCCCTCACCTTCTCCTCCTCACAACTCTGAACCCATTTCTTCTGAACCACAAAAATCTCAACCACTACCTTCTACACCTCAACAACATAAAACTTCTGAACCACAACAACCACAACCATCTGAACAGACAACATTTGTACCATCCACACCTTCCTTCAACATCCATCAGAAAACTACCCCTGATAAAACCCCAACTTCTGTTCCACAAACATCTGAACCACAACCTTCTGTAAACCAATCTTCTGAACATCCCCCATCTGAAAAACAAACTTCTGAATCACCACAACCTGAAACCATCCCATCTGATCCTGAACCAGTCGTTCTTGATCTTCAACCTCTCACGACTATCTATCCAGTTCCATCTGGATCATCTGAATCTTCTGATTCATCTGATTCCACTTATTCTGATAGATCAGATGTCATGTCATCTCTTCTCAAACCTTTTATTTCCATTCCATCTGACCCTGAAGGTGATACTTTTTCTTCTAAAACAACCCCATCTGAACCTAAGACTGTTAATACTTCATTTGTCCTCACTCCATCTTCTTCATACCCACCTGTTATCATTATCCCTTATTTTTCCATATCTTCAACTTCTGCACCCATCAAAACACCATCATTAGAAGCCTACCTAAAACCCAAACCTCGGCTGGATGTTGGTACTCTGTTTGTTGGTTTTAAAAAAGAAATAAACATGTGGTTATCTACTGTCAAGAAGGAATGTTTTTCAAGTATGAATCCTGATGATTCTAAAGCTATCTGGAAGAGATTTAAAAATAGATTCAATTTTGTTGCTTCAAATCTTCAAGAGATTTGTTCTGATGATGCAAAGGTCAGATTTGCTGAAGCTGTCAGACTCACTCTTCTGAGTGTTAGCAGAAATCCAACCTTGCTTCTGGAAAACACACCTGCAAAGGATGTGTGTCTTCCTTCTAAAGAGTTTGCTGCATCTGAGACTGCTGAACTGTCTAGACCTGAAGAAGTCATTCCATAAGTTTCTGCTCCTTGTCCTAAAGAAACTCTTGACCCTGCTCAACCTTCTAACATGATTGTCCAGAATGCATCTGATTCTTTGGTTATTCACGATGCCTCTACTTCTGCATCTGCTCCTGAGTCATCTGAAGTGAAGAAAGAAGACAAAGATCTGCATGCTAAGTTTACTGAGCTCAACGCTAGCAACACTGAGATAAGATCTTGGATGGTCAAGCAAGAAAAGACAATTGAAGAAATCAAGACTTGGATGGAGAAACAAGACGAGTCAACATCTGAGATAACGAATCTTCTGAGGATTTTGGCTTCTCGTC
The DNA here is from genome assembly GCA_963859935.3 of Lathyrus sativus. Lineage (NCBI taxonomy): Eukaryota > Viridiplantae > Streptophyta > Magnoliopsida > Fabales > Fabaceae > Lathyrus > Lathyrus sativus. Next base: position 911,189,891 of record OZ012735.1, on the reverse strand, counting down.
CTTTTTAGTTTCTTTGTTGTTTGTACACTTATGTGTTATCTATTTATCTGTTTCTGTTTTGGATAATGTTTATCAATGCTCTGAATGTTATGTTTTTACATCTGAATCTTTCTTATGATTTATGGTTTTTCTCTGTGTTTTTTTTCTGTCTTAAAGTTTTTCTTAATCAAGATTCTTTTTTATATGACAAAAAGGGGGAGAAAATGGTAATTTTGATAATTCACATAAACAGTTACCAAAGGCAACTCATACATGATAAATTTTATCTAATCATATTTTTGAGTGTTTCAGAGCTAATAATTCTCATCTGACAAAATTCTAAGAATTAACTCTGAACTAAAGTCTGAGAATCTATAAGTTTCCTCTGATGCTGAAAAGAATACAGAAGCTGAAAGGAAAGTATTTAATCTTTTTAGAAGTATTCATTTCAGGGGGAGATTAATATTCTCAGGGGGAGTGATATTTCTTTTCTATTTAAACAAAATTTCTCATAGTTTTTGTCATCATTAAAAAGGGGGAGATTGTTAGAACATAAATTGGTGTTTAATATATCTCATTGTTTTGATGATAACATTAATGAAATTTTGCATAAAAGATATAGATACTCTAATTCTTTTCAAGTGCTTATTTGTTTCAGATATCAAAATTAATATTATTCTGGAAGCAAGAACGCCTCTGAACATTACAGAATGATAAAGCTCTGAGCGTCAGAAGCAACACATCAGAAGACTCTGATCTGCTACAGTTGAGTCTGAGCGAAGCTAAGAAGAATTTGAATGAAGCTACGTATGTAAAGCTGCAAGAAGACTCTGAGCGTAAAGGCATGTGTAATGTATCAGAAGACTCTGAAAGTACTTAGCGCTGCTAGTACATAGGCTCTGATAAGCAAGTCTGCTCTGATAAAGAATTTCACGCTTAAAGAGATTCTTGATGTCGAAGGACACAAAAGGATTGGCTTCCAAGAGTTGAAGCAAGTCAACCTCAAAGACTTTTTCTTTTAACTTTTGAAGCAGGTGATCAACAGGTTGACTGCTAGATTAGTCCCTAGAAGCTATCGAAGAGCCAAAACCTTTCCTAGTTGAACTTCCCCTTGTACTGAGGATAGTCTTCAGATATTCCATGGGATTGATATTCTTTAGATTGGCTAGTTCTTCTAGAGAAAAGGTGGTACTGGTTCCAGACGATGAAGCTTTAGTGTCTTTGACAGTTGCAGAAGTTAGAGTAGTTTTGACCATTTCATTTGGTCTTGACGCATGCTCTGTGGTTTCTTCTTGTTCTTTTTCTTCTTTTTCTTCCTTTTTGACTTCATCCTCTGGAGGATTAGCGTCATAGTCAAACATGGAGTGGCATTCATCATGTTCTTCTTATTCTTCATCGTCATCATTTTCACCTTCGTCTCCATTGTGATTAAAAACACGCGGTGAAGCGTCATCTACTTCTTTTTCTGAGTCATCAAGGTCCATAGTATCTTTGAGTTCGATGAAGGGACCTTCTTCTTCCTCATCTTATTTATTATGCGGGTGAGCAGTTCGACTTAATTAGGAAGTTCCCTTTGGAGGAAAGGGTTCTTGTTGTTCTTCGATTGGATCATTTTCCTCGAGTGTTGGACCTTTATTGGGTTCTTCGTTGGAAATAGGCTGGGTCGAAAAGGCGATGGTACTTGCATGGACTGCGTGTTGGGCACTCGATTATGTTGTACCACTTGCGCTATCTTGCATAAGAGAATAAAGTGTGATGAATTAAAGTGAAAAGAAAATGGGTCTTAGTTGGAAGTTCAAAGGGAAATCTCATTACCTTAAGACCTTCGATGCCTTGGGTTGAGTTATTACCCTCGTCTTGTTCATGAGGGGTTTTAGTGGTAGGACCAGAGCTGGCATAAGTTATTTTGAGAGTGATCGATGGTTTTTTTTGTGACAGTAGATTTTGATTGGGAAGTGGCATCAAAAACTTTTACTTTTTTCTTTTGGGGAATCCTGGAGGTATCTGGTGAGTGGTTGTTATCTGATTCAATCATTTGAACTTGGGGTTCTTTAACCTTACGCTTCTTTGGGGGTGGAAGGTAGCCTTCGACTAGACTGGAAGATAATGCAGATGTTAGCTTGTGGGGATAATATATTAACTGAAAAGAAGCGGAACATAAAACGTACCTTGGTTGCAGCTGCCTTGGCAGTGTTTTCATCTTCACCTTCATCCTTGGTTAGACTAGCAATCTTCTTTGCTGGAGCTTTTTCTGGTTGTTTGCACCTGACAGCTAAAAATATAAGTAAAAGAAAAAGGAAATTTCCACAAAAAGAAGAAGTGTCAAGAAAACTATTAGAGAAAAAAGTAAATTAAAAAGGAATTTTTCTGTTCCATACCTTCAAGTATGGGAGAGAGTATTTGAACATCCTACATGCCAATATGAATATGCCCTTGAAACTTTCCATAGTGAGTTTAATTGGAACCACCCGTTTCTCCAGCTTTTGAGACTCTTGTCGAAGGATTTTAACAAAGTCCCCATAGACAAACTAGTCAAGAAATAGAGGGCTAAAAGTCACACCTAAATCAGCTATTGGTAGTTGAGGAAACTTTGGAGGATGTAAGTTAAAAGCAAACCTATACCTCTGATTAGGTTTAATGTAAGAAGGTAGTTTTAAATCTGGGAGTTTGTCCATGAACTTTTCTTTTAAAGTAACTGCTGCTTCACGGATGGTTCGACTGATTATCAGGTCGATAGGAGGTTTCAAAGTACTTTTGGAATTTTTAAATCTCCTTGATATGAGTTAAAGTACCTTGGGTTTATCCTGTATATGAGCAAAAGCAGAAGTTAGATGTTGATCGAAAGCTTTAACATCAAACATTTCTATAAGATAATGTTGCCTCCACCAAGTATCGTATTCTTTAGAACAATAAAAAGATGGTGTAAAAGGAATGGGAGTGAGTTGAGTGAGGCCAGAGTAGCGAGTCATCTCTTCGACACATTTATCCTCTATGTGATGCATATTATAGAGGATGACTCTTCTTTTCCTTGGAAAGAGAGGTTTAGGTAAAATCTGGCTAATACTAAATTGTCGAGAGGCAAGATTTGGATGATAGCTAAGAAGGACTATATGGTTCTTCGAGGGTCGAAGTCTAGTGGAAATTAATTTGAGTGTGAGAAAGGAATCCCATATGGTTGTGGATTCTGCCTTCTGGTCTTTAGAATTCAAAGGGAATGGTCAAGTAAACCATTATGGCCCATGGGTTCTCTTGGCGAAGGGAGCCATGTAAGAAGTGAAGTTATAGCACTTGGCATACATCATCAAATACTCAGTATATGCCTTTTGAAGATTTGTGCCTTCATCATTTGGAGTCACAAAGACAAGAAGTGTCCCTTCGAACCGCCAGTTCTTGATTTTCTCACTTTCTTTGTTGATAGTGTTGTAGGTCAATAAGGAAGGTTTGAAAGTGGCATTAAGCCACAACTGCAACAACCAAAAGGGACCAAATAGATTTAAGTTAGAATTGGATCCAGTTTGAATACTCTTGAGAAGTGCCACACTCTCTCCCAAAGATTCATACAAACAACCAAGAATCATCTGACTGAGGCAAAGTTTTCAACCATAATGAAGCTGGTTAGCCATGGTTAGAAATTTCTTTGCCACCTGGCGAGACCTTGAACAGAAGACGCAGCGAGACAACCAAAGGGATAGAAATGCAATGTGCTCTTTGTCAGACACTTCTTCAGTGTCTTGTTGGTGATGGTCAGCAATATAGTTGGTGAAGGTGGCCCGATGCCCGTCGAAGCCAATGTTGTCTTTCGTCATCAAGTTTGGATCAAAGGCCTCTCTAATGGGTCAAAGACTAGTGATGACAGCTGTGTCAAAGAGAGTAGAAGTGAGCATTTCACAAGGGAATTGGAAGTTATTGTGAGTGTTGTCCCAGAAGTATAGAGAGGTGAGCAACATAGGTTGACAGTATCCAAGTCAGTATTTCAATAGTTGGATCATGTCGAAAATCTCCATTTCCTTCCAAAAATCAACTTTCTTCTTCTCTATTTTACCAGCCAATCCAGATAGTTCCCAGGATCTTTTGATAAGCGACAAGAGCAGAATTCTCTAAGAGCAATGCTCATGTATTCTAATTTGATGGTGTTTTCTTTGGGCTCAGTCGAAGACACAACCTGGGTTTTAGTTCCTTCTTGTTCAGAGGTTTGGGTTTCAGTGGTGGATTTGGTTTTTCCCCTACTTGCCATGGGTTTGTACTTATGATAAGTGGGGAAGAAGGTCCTAAGTTCCACAGGATCAGTATTAAGTTCTGGTAAAGGGCCAGGAAGGGCATGTACTCTTCCACCAATAGAAATAGGGATGAGTACCTGAGATTGGTAGATTCGTCTCTTTTCCTCCTCCAGAGGAGGTTCTGGTACGTATTGTTGGTTATCCACCATGCTAGGGCCGGCGAATAAGTCAACAAGGTGGATATTTGGTTGCCTTTTAGTCTCCTTGGGAGCGACAGTCGATTGCTTGGACGCCATTGTTGGGTAAAGGTGAAGAAATTATGAATTTGTTGACGACTTTCTTAAAAGAAGATGAACATTTGTGTTGTGCTTGAAAGGGAGAAGAAGATTCAGAAAGGTGGAAAAATGGAAAAAGAAATGAAGAAGAGTATTTATAGTGAAAAATTAAAATGCTTCATTTCAGCCACTAGGAATAGTGGTTAAGATAGTGGGGCGCGTGTCAGTTCATTATGGTGAGATGAGATGGTTGCAGGTGATAGCCCATTATTTCCTAGTTAATAGGGTGTAATAATTACTTCATAGAGTTCTGCATGTCTTGATGAGACTACTGAAACGGTGTGGTCATGATGACCATGACATTACAATAGTAAAGATACAATAGCGTCGAAAAGTTCCAAAAATGTATTTCTCTCTTTGTAGTCGAAAATGACATTTTGGGGGGTAATTTGTTGGCCAGAATTTCGACACTCATTAATGCTAGAGGTGAGTTGATAAGTTTGAGGTCATACTTTGAATAGAGGCATGATAAATTTGACAACATAAGATATTTCGACGGCAGAGAAGGTTGGAAGGGGACTGTCGAAATTTGAAGACTTATGCGTAAGGAGAAGCAATATGGTTCGACAAGAGAAGATATATTTGATGAAGTCTGTGCATCATAGTGTTGCACCCCAAATTTTCCTTTTCGTTTTTGATCGTAACTGGGTTATGTTTCGTTCATTTTACATTATCGTTGTGCATATCATGACATTGGCTCTTGAGACATGGGACTGAGTTGTTTCTATGGCTCAAGGTTTTCTTTTATTACAAGTTTTTAAGCAACAAGCATCAAGGGCTTTAGCATTCATTATGTTTGGTGATCGGATACCGAATTATATTTTTCAGCAGGTTATTTCGAGCGCATGAGACAATTCACAGTTTATTTCAGGCATTTTATAGGTGCAATATCAAATGGCAGGTTTTAGAGGTAGAACAAAGCTCAGAACAAGTGGTTACGGGTGATTCTCCAATTTTCCCTCCTTATGGCGCCAAAAATTTGAAAATTTGAATATGGTAATCGATTACCACAATCAGGGTAATCGATTACCCTAGGTGAAATGTGCCCAGATTGTTTATTTTTCAGCACTGCATCACTTGGTTTGCATTTTGATCATGTGATTTCCATGTGCATCAGTAGAAGGATCTAGAATTGGTTCAAATTTGATTCATTTTCACAAATTAATTCCAATTCCCTCCAAATTTCAACATTTCCATTCCTAATTCCACTCCTAATTCCCATGACAAACACTAACCCACACTCCAAACCACATTTTAATTCCTAACCTAGGGATTATTTAAACAAATTCACTCCAAACCTCTCATAACTCTCACTTATTTTTCTGAATTTTCTACACATCTCACTTCATTTGTCTCAACTTTTCTCTCATTCCAAAACCCTCACAAAAGCTCCATAGCTAAAAGCTTCACAAATTGCATATTGCAATTTGTGAATTCTTGAGCTAAACCTACATCGCATCATCATTCTTAGTTCAATTCTGGTTTGGTAATTCGTTTGGATCTTGAATTAAGTTATTGGAATCACTTTTGGAAGAGCTTTTGCTTATTTGTGGATTATTGTTTAGATCTTCAAGTTTGCTTGCTAGAGCTTCATAGATCCTTGGATTTCTTACTTGGATCTGTTAATTACAGCTTAACAACACTCACCAAAGCAAATCTCAGCTTTGTAGGTTGGTAAATCCTAGATCTAATTTTGTTTTTGCTTAATCTTGCATTTCACAATGTAGATCCTTGGCTTATTGATGATATTTGATCCATTGCTTGTTTGGATTATTAACTTTGGTGTTTGTTGAATCCAGTTGGTATTTGATTGTTATAATTTGACCTATTTTTTGTGCATAATTGATTGTTTGTTCATTTGGATGATTGGATAAGTCATTTGCTGCTGAAAGTGCTTTTTGGAAGTTGAAAATATGTCAATGTCTCAGTGGTAATCGATTACCACAATTAGGGTAATCGATTACCCTGCCTTTTGCATGTGCTTTTTTTAAGTTTTTAAGTGGGTAATCGATTACCCACATATTGGTAATCGATTACCACTGAGACAGGATGCCTTTTTCTTGCATTTTCAAGCTTGTTTGAGTTCCTTTTCATCTTTAAACCTCATGGATTGATATGATGCATATATACGAACTGTTTTGACCTGTTTCAATATATGTGATAGCATGCTTGAGTTTCTTCAACACACAACTTTTGGTTTTTTGTTGATGAACATGTATGATCGTTGCATTGTATTCTTGGTGTGTTAATCATGTTGCATATTCGTTTGCATGATGATGATTGTGGATTCTTGATGACTATCTTGCTGGATTTGCACCACATGCTTATGTTTGTTTCCGTTTTCATAAACACATGATTGTTTAAATTGATTAATCGGTAATGAATGCATGATGTTCTCGTCGAATGTTTAATTATGCATCAAACTTGTTTGTGCTTGAGTGGTAATGCATGTTCATGATTGATCCTTACCATTTCCTTTACTTTCATTGCAATGTTCATGTATGCATGCTGCCTGACTTTTCATACCTGTTGTTCTGGATTTTAACATGCTGTAAATTATGCATCCATTCTGCCTGCTGCTTTTTACACCTATTAATGCTATTATGCTTACTTGTTGGGTTTTTATAAATGTTCTGAAGTTGGAGCGCTGTCGTAGCTGCTATTTTCGTTTTGTTTTCCTTGTTTCGTTTTGTTCTTGCATACTCCCTTAAGGCCTCCTAGTCCAACTTAATTTTTGATTAAGCTTGGAGTAGGATAGACATTAGGAGTCAATCCATGCATGATAAAATTAGGTTAGTCCCTTTTAACCTCAACCTTAGGTCCACTTTTGCATGCTAACATTATGATAGAATTTCCTCTTGCATCCCGATCTTAGGGCCATTTTGCATGACAACGTTAGGACCGAGTTTCCCCTTAGAACTTTCGTGCGTCTTTCTCTTCTTCTCTCTTAAAAAAAAAAATTAAAACACTGAATAAATATGATGTGCATTGTGCGCCACGAGCCTTAAGCACATGGGAAAAGATGAGCGGATGCATTTCTAACCTCATCTTAGTATACTTTGCACGCGAGACGTTTAGATCGTTAGCACAAAGTATCTGATACTATGTCATGGACTTTAGTGCGATGCATATTCCAAATAGAGTCAATTCACTTCTCTAAAATCCACAAATAAATTCAAATCATTTTCATCCTTCGGGATTGTTTATCAAACCCTTTTCAGAAAGAGTATGTTATTTTTCCCTACCGCAAACAGGGATCGACCTTAACTGCTGGAATGATAATTTAACGTCGCTCATAAAAAACACGTATTAATTTGTGAGTTGAACTACGAATGCTCTGATTTCTCATACCATATGAGTTTACATAGGCACAAGACGGTGAAGTCTTGGTGAGCACCCTTTCCCTTTTCACTAGTAGTTTTCCGAACTACATTGACTCTGACTTTCCCATTACATGAGGGAATATGTAGGCATAGGACGGCGAAGTCCTATCAAGTATCCTTTCGTTTGTTTCCTTTTCATTTCTGTTAAGCAGTAGGCTTTAGATAACACAACCTTTGATTAGACAACAAGCATGGATCCCGTTGAGTACAACAGACGCGAGTGGGCGCTAATACCTTCCTCTCGCGTAGTTGACTCCTAAACCCAGGATTTGGTTGCGATGAACATGTCTTCTCCCTTTCTTCGAGGTTTTCTTCGATCGTTTTCTTTCCCTTTTTCGGGATAAATAACGTACCGTGGCGACTCTTCTGTTTTCTCTGCTAGGTGTTTTTCGCAGTTGCTACACATAGGAGATCCTTTGGTCTAGGATTTAGAAAGATTTTGCATAAATTTGAATTCGACGAAGCTCTTTAAAGGACCGTTCGACATAGGAAGTTCAAATGAAGCTGGTAACCGCTTTTTTGCTTCATCCGTTTCGTGGGACACGTGGAAGACCTTCAGACTACGAAGTGCATGTAGTGGAACGTGACACATTCTGACGAAATAACCGCAAGGGACGGTTATTTCTAATTTAGTATGATAGAGAATTTTAGCATTTAGAATAACATGTTCAACAATTGTACAAAATCCACATCATACTCCCAGTATCTGTGTTTGTGAGAAAAGAGTGCTTTGAGAGAGAATATAAGTTTGAATACCGTCTTTAACATTTAAAGTCATTTAAATTTCAGTCAGTTTTATTCATTGTCATTTTACTTCATTGTTATTTACTTTCAAGCAACTTTATCTCTCTGCAATTTATGCTTTTCTTTTACATCAAGAGAATTTCACAACGTTATTTTGATAACATTGGAAAATACTCAAAGAGCATTGAATAAATGTTCATATTCATTGAAATCAAAACTAATTTAACAACACATATCTTAGGATCAATCTAGTTGATCCTGTATGTAACAAAAGATTTAGTAATTTTGAAGGACTAACAATATATATATATATATATATATATATATATATATATATATATATATATATATATATATATATATATATATATATATATATATATATATATATATATATATATATATATATATATATATATATATATATATATATATATATTTATGGTTGCTTTCAAATTTCAATTATATTAACTACTTCAAATTATTATATAATTATTTTAAGCTTTTATTAACTATGGGAGTAAATGAACTACTAACCTAATGAAAAGTGGTTGGTGGAATATTTTTAGAATTTTTTTTTAAAATAACCATATTTCTCAAATTAATTACCAATAAAACACATAATTCAAAAAAATTACAAAATTAGCTAAGTTTCAACCTTGAGTCGCCATATGAAATGGATGATCAAGATCACTTGACCTGAATCGCCATTTCATATGGCGTATGGGTGCATTTTTAAGACCTACTCTACAGAGGATGCGCCATTTCATTTGACGACTCCCTTCTGTAGGATTTTTTTTTCTTTTTTTCTTCTTCTTTGTTTTGTAGGTTTTAATTTTAGTTTTATAAAATAATTAAAATAATATTTGTAATTTAAATAATGTAAAAAAATATATATATAAATGGAAGAAATAGTAAAATATAATAATTTATAATGTAATAAAAATTACAACTGATAAAAAAAGAAAATTAATGGTCGACTCTATCTAAACGACCACTGGTACCACATTGTGGAGGATGCGTGCGGCGTCGAGGTCTACCACGAGGTTGTTAAGGTGTATCTAGTCTTTGCGTGTTGACCCGTGGAAGAGGTATTTGTTCGGATGGTCCCGACGTATCAGATAAATTTTGAAGCATTTGACCCCATTAACCGGGAGGGCCACTATCAACGGCGCTTCCGTAATTAAGTTCAATGCCCGTGTTTTTGTAGTTTTGTCGGGGAGGTTGGGTGGAGTATGGACGGTATGGTTGTCCGAATTGGTACATCGAATCGGTTTGGAAATGATGTATTGGTTGTTGTGGGATTTGGTATTCAAAAAGTGGATAGGTATTTTGTTGGTAGGAAGATTGATTGTATGATGTGGGTTCAAAAGAGTTATTTTAGCTATAGGTGGATGGGGTAAGGTCAAAAGATGTATCAGGGCTATATGCATAAGTGGTATCGGTTTCAGAACACTAACGGTATGGGTAAGGCTCTTGTTGTTGTGATTGGGTTGGTGGCATGTATGGGTTACGGTTTTGGAAGATTGTTTGGATGAGCATAGTTGGATGTTGCGTATAAGATGGTGTTTGATGTTGGGCATTGGGTTGTTGATGTGGAGTCGAGGAAGACGCACGTTGTCTCGGGTCAATCAAATATGTCGGCTCAGACATAAATAGTTGTGAGGTTGTAACCGACCTAAACCAAATCATATATTGATAACTTGGCCTAGCCCCTTCCACAATAGGGTTAGTTAAGATGTGTTGACGTCGGTTCTTCCAATACAGACACATCTCTTTCATAAAGTCCTTCCAATGACCAACACTTTATTGTGTATCCACCTGTAGCTGATGCCAGTGTCCTAATAACATCGGAGCATCTAGAATATCCTGATGCATCCCAAACTGTAGTTTTACCCAGTCACTTTGGTGCATCTCTACTGTAGTGAACCTAATGATATGTGTTTTATATGTCCACACGGCAGCATCATCAGCGTTGGGCTGGTGGTCGAGACCCTCGTACGACATCCAGACAAACTACACTAACAATATATGCAATGAGAAATACAAGTTTGTGTTTATCAATTAGACAAAGTAAAGGTAGATAAATTACATCATCTAGCCCAATGTGTTCAATAAGGTTGCGGTACACGACTATCGAGTTCCTGGGACATCTTTGGTAATTCATTCCCGGAACAGACCACCTAAAAAAAAGAAACACAAATAAATTAGAAACTAAGACACATCGTACAAATAATTAAGTTACAAAGAAACTTCGGCTGTAAATTTGTCTTGAAAATAAACTTACTTGTTAGCATATGGGAATGTGAATAGATTGCGGTTGACTGGAGCAAGTGTTGGCATCCTAGACCAACCCTACGCTTGAAGGAGATAAGCGCAGCCATAAAAAGTACACGAATTTTTTTTGGCATTTTTACATAATGCACTATATAGATGGGCGAGGACAGTTGATCCCCAACTATATGTGCATACTTTGTTAATATTATGCAACAATGGTAAATATATAATATTTATAGTATTTCCAGTACTGTCTGGAAATGAAAAATGGCCAAACATTATCATAATATAGCACCGAGTTTTAAGTATCTTCTCATACTCGGTGGACTCCTCATTTAACATAATACTATTGTAGTGTTGTATGAGGTATTTCAAATTAATACCTTACCCCCTTGGTCGACCCTCACGTTCTGGTTGACGTGTGTCGACACATAGAGGGGTTGACCCTCAAATAAATCTTTGCAAAGTTGGTCATTAACACCAACTTTTCTGTTGACGGTCTTACCGTTGATGTGTAGGCCAAGTAACATGTATACATCCTGTAAAGTTACGGTACACTCACCGAAAGGTAGATGAAATGTGTGTGTTTCTGGTCTCCAACGTTCTAACAACGCTAGAATTAATTTGGGATCCATTGAGTACGACTTAATTTTAATCAAATCACCGAACCCACGTGCTCCAAGGTGTCCCTCTATTAAAGGGTTGTGTGGTACATAGTCATGCACACGACAACGAAACCTTGATACATCCTGCAAAAGAATTTAAATGCCATTAGTTTTAAAGGAAAATTAAACTTCGTAAATATCGACAACAAAAATAAAAATACTTATAAACTCCGCGATGTTCTCAATTGTGCCTTTGTGATCGTTGCCCATTGTGGGTTAAGTTTGCTTCGTGAAGTTTGTTGGGTGAAGTTTCCTGAGTGAAGTTTGCAGGGTGACAAGAAGAATTTGTAGAACGTATGAGGAGTAAAGCTTGTAATGGGATGAGAAGAGTTTGAGAGTTGATGAACATCTATTTATAATCCTCAAATGTGATGAGAGTGATGTGGTGTTGTCAAGCATGCATGCAAGTGTAGGCATGTAGAGTTCAAGTTTCTAAGTGCATGTTATGGTGTTATCATGCATGCAGAGTGTTGTCAAGCATGCATGTGACATGGATGAATGGAAGCGTGCATGTTTAGTCTTGTCATGCATGTGAGGTAAAAAACATTAGTGTAGTGTTGTCATTCATGCAGAGTGTAGCGAAAATGTAATATTATGCTAGAGTGTGGTGTTGTCAAGCATGCATGCAAGTATAGGCATGTAGAGTGCAAGTTTCTAAGTGCAGGAGTCACATGAAAATGCATGCTGAAATGTTCAAGTTTCTAAGTACATGAGTCACATGAAAATGCATGTTGTGGTATTGTCAAGCATACAGAGTGTTGTCTGTCATACCCTAAATTTGTCCTACCCTCCTTCGTTTCTTATACCAAGCTGTTTGTTGCTGCATGACCTTTTCTCTAGATGGTCATTTGACCTTTGGTCGTGACTCTCTAAGATTTAGGTTATGGAGACCTTGTTTGTGTTTCTTGTGATTACAAGTTATAGCAAATATGTTGAACTTGGGTGGAAACAAGAGACAAAGTAGTGTTTTGTTCAACATTGGTTTTGGTCTCATTTTTTTTGGGGCTTCAAACCATGTCTTAGACTTATTTCAAGTCTGATTTCAAGATATTCAAGTAATGTGTTGGTATTAAAGTCATGTGTGGTCAAATAATCTGAACTTTGTCTTGATTTGTGCCGCTAACCACAACTATAGAATGGGTTCAAATAGCAATTTTCGGATTTGTAGCGGGCTTCGGTTTAGTTGGTTGGACTCAGATGTTGGCCGACTTAAAACCCAATATGGTGTAACTATTAACGGGTTTTGTCAAAATTATGTTTGAAATATATGCTCAATCCAATTTGTGGTGGGGTAAAGGACCAGGTGATAATTAAGTTCTCAAGTTCAAAGGCCAGCTGGGCAGTTACTAATGATTTGATTGTAAGCATCAAATTATTCATGTTACGTAGATACAAGGTGTTATTTTCAAAATAAATAAAGTGATAACTTGGATAGGAGATATCCATGTCATAAATGGTGAAATACTTTGAGGATGTGTATGATACAAGGTTCAAATTTACGGGAATCCAGTTTCTGTGCGATGAAGGAGTGTCGGCTAGGCCTAAGAAACAAGTCACCACAGCAAGTACATCAAGAGAATCCTAAGTTGCCTTTGAATTACAAATTTTCAGGTCATAAGTTACAAAATTTCTGAAATGTAACGGTTACAATGATAATCTATCCTAAGGTGCTTGCCAAGTGATGAATCCAGGCTTTACACTAATGCAAGGTATGTAAATGAGTTACATAATTTACAGGGGCAAAATATATGAATGGAGACGTTGTCTAGTACAATTTAGAGTGCGAGATAGCGAATTTATCCCTAGACATTGTGGCGAAGTTCTGGCTTAATGTTGTTGCTTGGCGGTTGTATGTCTCAAAAATTGACCGATTATCTTGAGAGGGAAAGTCAAAAAAGCTGCAGACGAGTCAGGACATATAAGGAAAGGTCATCGCAATAGCGTCATTAGTCTTTCTCCTCGTCATATCGAACCATTGTTATGCAGAATTTCCCACAAGTACATACATGAACAAGAATGAAAGAGGTTAACAGGGTAAAATATTAATAAGATTTTTGTTCAGAATGAACAGCGAGAGGAATGTTCGAGTATACATGCTAAGACATTTCTATCAGCACAGGGTTATCATACCAAAACTAATAGACAGAAGATTAAGGTTCATGTATATTACCTCAATCTGCTACTTAACCCAAGCCACAATTTTAACACAGTACATCACCTTGTGACCAAACGCTGTAAATCCGATTCAAGACATGACCCTGCAGTGGACCAAGCTCAGTGTAAGAACAGGAGCCATATAGTGAGGTTTTGGGATTTGTGTTGGTATCTCAAATGAAAAATCTTGGAACATCATATGAGGAAAATTGTAGTTACCAAATACCGTGGCACAATGGTTTTCAGATGTGCATATGTTGTTGAGGCATGCTCCAGCTGCTCTAAACGACTTGCAGACATGTTGCAGATGCAAAATATCAAGATCAAAGCTCTAAAATAAATGTAATTACAAAGGAGGTGGAAATCACATTAAGTCACTAGGTGTTGAAATTCATACCTCCAAGAAATTTCCCAAATGAAGCATCGACTTTGTTTCATTCTCAAGCAAGATCATTACCACTGAAGCTCTCTTATTTCACAAGCTACATATGCCTGAGAATAGGAAGGATCGAGTGCCTCCATAAGCTAGCATCGTTCTCAAGTCGAACACAGGCTGAATGCTCACTTAAAGGCACCTGCTTTGACAGCACAATCTCCCTCACGAGCCGGCACGAAGGTATACGAGCTTTATGACCTACAACCTAAAGTATATGCCACAAAAAGACTCTTCTGTCTCTCATGTTTCCTCAATAGCAAGCACATGGAAAATCAAGGATTGATGTTGATGATCCCATCCGTAGCTGTTACCGAAATTTTCCATCCTTCACACCATCTCTGCACATGAGAAGTCAGTATCAGTGAAGTTGTTTGAAATCCTAAAAAGGGCATAAGAAAGGTAGAAGATGCAGAGTTGTTTGAAGTCATAAAAAAGGCAATAAAAACGTAGCAGTCAAGAATCGTTTTTATTACGCGTACCACCTGCGATAAGCTGCATGACTCGCACCGTACTTCCTTCATACGACCTCACCAGTTTCCAACTCCATTCTGCAAAACCAACACTAATAAGACTTGGCCCATAGCAGGTGCACAACCCGTACAGCAGCTCCCAATCACATTCACTTTTTCGATTCACAGCAATATAAGTTGCTCACGACTATGACCTGCAAATTTTCACCAGAAAAAACGACAAGTCTCTACATACCACACACATCACAAGCCCATGATAAGCCATGATATATGCACACCGTGTCTCAAAAGAAACCGTCAGCCAAGCTTCAATTCCTTCCCAAGCCAAACGACTTCCTGCAACCTATATCAGTTCACAAACAAAAAAAGAAATAGTTAAAACCCCTGCATAATCTTAAGAAACAGTTAAAGAAGGCCAACCCTACTTGCAGCACAATGTCTCATCAAGCTATAGCAAGTTCCCAGCCGTATGTATTGCATTGCAGCACAACAAATTGACAGCACAACAAAGTACAGCAGTAGTACAAAATACCTCAAATGCCCCACATAGTACAACCACAAAACGACAAGGCTTTAGAATATTTTGTGGCCCAATTCCTTGGAACTTCAAGACCATTTTACCCTCTCCAAATCCATATAAAAGCATCATTTTCATTCATGAAGGGGGGACGAAAAAAAACCTAGCCACAACACCAACAAACCTTCATTTTTCTTTTAGCCGCCACCTCCTTCAAAAAACCCAAAAAACCGAGTTTAACCCATAAACCTTTTCTTCAGCTTTCAATACATTCCTCAGACCTTCAACTTATCTTCATTCTTCAACCCTAACCTTTAACCCTCCTTTTCTTCAACCGCATCGCAATAGCTCTTCCGACCACCCCTGTTATCTTCTTCACCAACAGACCTTTACCCTTTCAATCTTCTTTCATTCTACAATAATAAAACCAAAATCCCTCTTCATTATTCTTCAAGACCAAAACTACAAATCCTTTCAACCTTACACTTCATTCTGAAACCCGGAAAGAGAACCATAACACTCAGCCTCCATATCCTTCAACCATTAATAACCCTTTACAAACTTGCAGAAAAACTCAACAACATCTTCAATGCCAAATCCCTAATCTCCTCCAAATCAACCGTAAATCCTTCGAAACCCCCCAAACTTCAATAACCCATAAACCCATTTCCAAATAAAACCCCTTAGCAAATCCTCTTCATCTCTGAACCTTCATCCAAAACCTTCAAGTTCACAAATCTCTTAAACCCATTCATAAATCATCACACTCAAACTTCGAAAACAGAGAAAGAACCCATAAAATTGAAACAGAGAAAGAAGATGAGACAGAGGTCGAGGTTGAAACAAAATCATGAACAAAATAAGTAAGCCATTATGAATCTGAGACACGAGAACGAACCGTAAGAAGACGCACATCGTTGTTTTGATGTTGCTGTTCGAAAATGATTGTGAGATGGTGTGTTTATGAGGTTGTTTGTCTCATCTTGTTTGTCTTTCTTTCTTTTCACCTATTTCCGCAGCCTCCGCTATGTGTTTGTTTGGTGTTAGATGAAGCTGGCACCATTGTTTGACCGTGTAGTGATGAGAAGAGGGTGTTGTTGGTTTGGATTAAGGGTTGTGTTTATAATTGTTGTTTTAAAAAAATGAAAAAAGAATTATGGTTAGGTGATGGGCTGTTGTTGATACCCATATGATCCCAACGTGTGGTTTTTTTATCGTGCTTTAAAGAGGTACCGTAGGATGATGGGCTTGGAAGCCCATGTGATTCCCACCTATACTCACAATTCATTTTCCCCCTATTTTTGTTAAAGTTTTTGTCTTCATTTAAAAGTTTTTTTGATCTTCTTGTTTATTGATTACAACATTCTTTTTATTCTATTATAATTTCTTTTAGATTTTTATTCCCATTCTATTTTAAGCAGATTTTTATTTTATTTTATTTCTTTTGGGTTGATGACGAGACCTACGTAAACCGTTATTGGTCAAACTATTGATAAATAACGTTGGATCTGAGACCAACTTCTTTTTAACTTCTCATTTTCAATTTTATCGATTTTTATCTATTTTTATTCATTTTATTCGTTTCTTTATCACTTTTTGGTCCATGACGAATTTTAATAATTATTAACGGTCAAATTATTGATAGATGATGATTTATTCGAGACTATTTTATTTTCTATTTCATTTTCTATTCCATTTCCGTTCTTATTCATTTTTCCGATCGATGATGTCTTCCGATTCGTAAGCGTTGTGTGTCGAAGTCGATAACGTTCTCGATTTCAAATCTATGGAGAATGACTATTTGGGTCATTTTCCCTACTTTGGGATCGTGATAGGCTACCTTCGATTAATCGGCATTTTGTTTACGATTAAAGGCGAGATCCCGTCCGTGCAACACGATTAAATTGGTGAATGATTTTCAATATCATTTCTCCATATTTTTCATAGCACGGATATCAACTCATGCGACCTCCTATAGGCCGACTTTCATTATAAGTCGAGCTACGATGGTTTAGCATTACATTTGCCCCGATTTAATTTGTAATCAAACTAGCCACTAACTTTAATTTTTGTCAAATATTATTGTGGATATTATTGTTATATTATCTTGCTATATTCATATTGTTCATGCTCATTATTCATTCTAATTCATCCATATTCGAAAACACCTAATAAACTATCGAAATCCTAAAAGCCAAATTGGTGGATTGTTGTATCATTGGTTATTTGCAGGAACCCTAATTTTGAACCGTGCCCGACTTTGCTCAAGGCGTAGTTTAGGGCACAATGCACACACACGGCTTTCTCTTGGGCTACCTGACAATGAGACCTCTTTATTTCGTGCAATCCCGTGTAACTTACATGTACCCCTCTCCCATTCCGATGTATGTTTCACATTTCTTTAATTATTAGTTTATCTCCTTGGAGCACCCATAGGGACTAGAGTGGATCAAACTATTTTCAAACTAATTCTCGATTCATCATCGAGCCATTTTCAAACCCTCGTAAGTCAAGTGCTCATACGCATTCCCCATCAACCTATTGCACACAATTCGACCCTTGATGCGTAAGTCAAGTCGGTCCTGTTTTTCAAACCATTTCCACTCCAACACGTTTTGCACGCGATAATAAGTCAAACCATTGATCCAACGTCAAGCGGATTTTCGTAATAAACCATCAATCAATTAACAACTATCTAATTCTTTTCAAGGTGTAAAGAGTAGGTTCAAGTCTTTGATCTTGATTTCAGTTGTTTGGATGCGAGTTATCTTATTCGTGTGTGAGCAATTAACGCCTTTAAATAACATTAACAACTCGACAACATTCAATCATCTCTAACTACTCATCCTTCCAAACTCCATTTCAAACTCAAACAACTTTCTTTTCACGATGAAAAAGAGAGGGTTCCAAGTCTTTGGTTCGCTCTCCCGACTACTTGGGTCCGAGAAGCCTTTCTTAAGCTTCAAGTAGTCGTCATTCGATCAACCTCACCCATTCAAACAACCTTCTTTTGCAATGAAAAAGAGAGAGTTCCAAGTCTTTGGTTCGCTCTCCCGATTACTTGGGTCCGAGAAGTATTTCTTAAACTTCAAGTAATCGCCATCAATTCAACTTCACCCTTTCAAACACAACCTTATTCTTCAAGATGAAAAAGAGAGAGTTCCAAGTCTTTGGTTCGCTTTCCCGATTACTTGGGTCCGAGAAGTATTTCTTAAGCTTCGAGTAATCGTCATCCGTACCCACTTCAAACTCATTCAATCCCGTATCCTTTTCGTGGTCGTTACCACGAACTACGAATGCTATGATTCTTCATTCATTCTTGAATGCAAGATACATAGGCACAAGATTGCGATGATCTTGGCAAGCACAATCCCCTCCATCTTCCATTTCCCCCATTCCTTCCCCGTAGTCGAACTACGAGAGCTCTGATTCCTCATTCTCGTCCGAATGAGCATACGTAGGCACAAGGGCCCCAATCCTTGGTGAGCACCATATCCTCTAACCATCCCCCTTCCTCTAGCGTCTTTAGCCTTTATAGTATCGTTTAGTATTTAGTATTGAGAAGAGAAGAACTAATCTTAGCTAACTTTCATCACAACTCGAATTAAGAGGTCCCCGTTGAGTACAACGGACGTGAGGGGTGCTAATACCTTCCCCTCGCATAACCGACTCCCGAACCCAAGAATATGGTTGCGACGGCCGTGTTCCTTCCGCTTTATGAGGTTTTCTCGATATTTTTCTCTCTCGTTCGTTCGGGAAAAATAAAGTTCGGTGGCGACTCTGTCGAACCTCATTTTCGCATCTTTTGCGCGAGGGTCGTGTTTCCGAATTATCTATGATTTTTCGAGGTGCGACATTGTCAAGCATGCATGTGACATGGATGAAGGGACAGTATTAAGTCTGATACATTAATCAATATATTTGGCATAATATTAAATCTGATACATTAATTATTCAACTAATCTAAAAAAATAAACTATTTTTTTATAAATAGAATAAAAAAGAGTATTATAAATATTTATATCAATATAAAAGTAATAAATTATTATGTAATCAGAGTGTAGATGGTAGACAATCAGAGTGTAGACGGTAGGCATGCAGAGAATCAGAGTGTAGACGGTAGGCACGCAGAGAATCAGAGCGTAGAAGTTAGGCATGCATAGTGCAGGCGGTAGGCATGCATAGTGTAGATGGTAGGTATGCATGGTTTAGTCTTGTCATGCAGCTCACTTTGTAGGCACGCAGGGTTTTATCTTGTCATGCAGCTCACTTTGTAGGCACGCGGTGTTTAGTCTTGTCATGCAACTCACTTTGTAGGCACGCAGGGTTTAGTCTTGTCATGCAGCTCACCTTGCAGATGTAATAATAAAAAGTAAGATTTTATTGCTATTAATACAGTAGAGAGATCTGGATTATTATCATATCAATTAGTAAAACAATCCCTTCAAATACAATTTTACTATAATATTAGCTATGTCTCAAACACCACAATACATGATTAATGCACATCTAAACGGTGAGGTTTTTGAATGTAACATAGCCGGTTATAATTTCAGAAATACTGATGTTACGAGATTTTTGATTGACAGAAGGTCAAATTTTTTACACTTGAAGTCAAGATTAGAAAAGAAACTGCAATGTAGTCTAGTTTGCAAATAATCTACAAGAATCCGGTGTTCTTTGGCGGGCACAATCAATGCAAAATTTTCCCATTAAAGATTCAAGACGATGAAGATGTGTGTAGCATGTTCCGCAGTCATGAGTATTCCGGTTTCTCAGATATCGTGCTATATGTTACGTTACAACAACAATAACTGTCTCAACAACTTGATTCTTCTCAAGTTTTTTATGAATCTGATGAGGAACACGCTGAAGTCGATGTCATTGATGAAGAAGAAGAAGCAGTTGAAGTCATTGTTGACGACATGATAAACAACGAGGAAGAGGGGTTCCACCCGGTCATGTTTATTGCCCACCTCAACACATGACAACTCTCGACTTAGGTGACGATGAACCCTCAACAGATGCTTTTTACAACCCGAACTATGCAACAGAAGGACTGTTAAAAGAGGGTGACGAGTTTCGTACAAAAGAAGATTATGTCCAAGCAATTAAACAATATCACATGGACTTATCAGCAGATTATAGAGTCGATCGAAAAAATCTGACTCGGTATAAGATCTATTATTGTAATGAGGTGTGCCCGTTCCGATTAACAACGTCTTTCAAGAAGCAAAGTGAGTCATGGAAGATAGGGCCAATGGGTCCAGCCCACACTTGTATAATCATGAATCTGATGCAGGACCATCGCAAGCTCAACTCTCAATTGATTTGCGATGAGATTCTATCAGTCATTAGCGACAACCCGTCTTTGAAGGTGAGTACCATAATTTCACATATGGTTCAAAGGTACAATTACACTCCTTCATACCAGAAAGCATGGATAGCTAGGACTAAAGCGGTTGAAAGGGTGTTTGGATATTGGGAGGAGTCTTACAAGGAACTTCCAAAATTCTTGGTGGCTCTTAAACAATACTCTCAAAGGACTATTACCATATTGGAGACAATGCCAGCGTATACACCAGACGGGACTTGCGTTAGTGGAAATGGAATTTTTCACAGACTATTCTGGGCGTTTGAACCATGTATCAAAGGCTTTGCTTATTGTAAACCTATAATTCAAGTTGATGGCACATGGTTATACGGGAAATCTAAGGGCACTCTACTCATGACTAAGGCACAGGACGGGAACAATAATATTTTTTCAATAGCCTTCGCTATAGTTGAAGAGGAGATTGTTGGGGGTTGGTGTTTTTTCTTAAAAAAATCCCCGCTTTTACGTTTCTCCCCAACCTAACTTATGTTTGATCTCTGATAGACACCCATCAATCGAGAGTGCATACAATAACCTTGATAACGGTTGGTAGGATCCTCCCTCGACCTATGTGTATTGCATAAGCCACATTGCCCAAAGTTTCATGCGGGAAATTAAAGACAAAACACTAAGGAAGAAGATTGTGAACGCAGAATATGCACTAACAGAGCCCACATTCAAACACTACCGTGACAAGATCAGACTGACAAACACGGATGCATTAAGATGGATTGATAATATTGATAAAGAGAAATGGACACGGGCGTAAGACAATGGGGTTCGATGGGTCCACATGACAACTAACCTCGTTGAATCAATGAATTATGTTTTCAAGGGAATTCGAAACCTACCGATAACTGCCTTGGTAAAGGCAACATATTTTAGGCTAGGCGCACTCTTTGATAACAGACGTACGAAGTCGGGTTCAGTATTATAATCTGGTCAGTTGTACAATAATAGTTCAACAACATTCATGAAAGACGAAGCTGCCAAAGCCAACACACATGTGGTCACAATCTTTGGCCGTAATAAATGTTGGTTCAGTGTTGTCGAGTCAATTGATCACAATGAAGGAAGACCTAGGGGATGTTACCAGGTTGAAATGGATAGGAGCTGGTGTGACTGTGGAAAGTTTCGGGCATTTTGTATGCCTTGCTCTCATGTTATAGCAACATGTTTGAAGGCGCGCCAAGACCCAGCCAACTATCTTTCTACAGTTCACCAAGTGATAAATTTATGCAATGTCTGCACATGTAGCTTTCAGGTGGTGGCAAAAGAGGACTATTGGCCTCAATACGAAGGCGAAACTGTCTGGCATAATGATTTGATGCGAAGAAAGAAAAAGGGTCGCCCTAATAGCACGCGCATTCGAACGGAGATGGATGCAGCAAACAAGATGGTAAGATTATGTAGTTCGTGTCGGCAACCAGGACACAATCATACAAAATTTCCTAAGTAGGATCAAGCATAAGATCATAGTGTCTAATGTAACTGTGTCCCTTTAAATCAACAACAAATTTCATTCTATTTAAAGCATACGTAACCGATTACAATTAGCAAGCAACATAAATTAAAAAACATAACTTAATATCACAACAACATTTCGAAAATAACAAACAACAAACCGACATAAAACAGAACAATGCATCAATGTGTCTACGATATCACAACCATCAACGTTATCTTCTTTGGTGTTAACATCATTACAAGGACACCAGCATTATTTTCCACTTTTCTGCATTCACGAGTAACTCCGTTTCTCCCTGACTCCTCGACCAACATCTCAATTTTTCTAATCTTTTCACCTGCAACAATATCTCCTTCTAGCCAGCGGTTCAGTTCCCTATGCAAATGCTCAAACGTTTGTGTGTTCCACAGTAGCACCTTCATCGGAGGCTTTGTTGCTGAAAAATAAACTATGACGTTTCTTTTCATTAGAGAAAATGTTGGAAACGGTTCCTTCGATGATGATGACGACGATGAACGTTGATTTAGAAATGCAGACATTCTAGACTGCATTCAAAATTATGAAGACTCGAGTCTTTTGGTATAAATTGTTGTGAAAAAATATGAGTGTGCAGTCTTATTTATAGAAAAATAAAATAGTACGGACGCCATATAATATGCCTTAAATACCCTTGCAAAATTTATATACTTTTTTTCAACAAATACCAAAAATTAACAAAGTAGGGTTTAAACAAATATACAAAATCAAAATTTTAAAATATCATCAGTTATATTTATTATGTTTTAAAAATATCAAAATTCAAAGGTGACCTACAATTATATATTTATTATGTTTTAAAATTTAAACAAACATATATTTATTATGTTTTAAAATTATAAATTAATTATATATTTATTATTTTTTAAAATTTAAACCAATATATATATATATATATATATATATATATATATATATATATATATATATATATATATATATATATATATATATATATATATATATATATATATATATATATATATATATATATATATATATATATATATATATATATATATATATATATATATATATATATATATATGTATTATGTTTTAAAATTATATACGAATTATATATTTTTTCAATAAATATTAAAACCTAAAAAAAAATTTAAAACCTAAAAAACAAACAAAAAAAAGCAAAAAAAAATCCCTACAAAAGGGAGTCGCCATATGAAATGGCGCATCCTCTGTAAGGTAGGGTTTGAAAATTGCCCCTACGTCATATGAGATGGCGACTCAGGCAAGTGACCTTTAATCAGCCATTTCATATGGTGACTCAAAGTCGAAACTTAGCCAATTTTATAATTTTTTTTTAATTATGTGTTTTATTAGTAATTAATTTGAAAATCATGGTTATTTTAAAAAAATAATCACATTTTTGCTTTGAGATTTTTTTTAAAGAGCAACACACATTTTTGAAACACATCACATAGTAATAAAATTGTATATTTCCCTATTTATAAATATTCAAATCGGCATATTTCTAATTAAAATAGGACTTTCTCACTACTCACACATTATTCTCAACACCCATCCTAAAGTGAGTCTATTCACAATGCTCTACTTCAAACAAAAACTCTTTTTTTCATCACATACATTCAAGGGTCAAAATACAAGAGAACATTTTTTACTTTGAAACTTTTATTTAAGAGTAACACACCTTTGTAAGACACACATCATGTATTCATCCAAAATCTTAAGATGATAGATGTGTGAATTATCCTACTTACAAATATTCAAATCTCCACATTTCTAATCAATATAGAATTTTCTCACACTAATCACACTTGTTATCTTTTGAATTTTACTTATTAATCAATATCAAAAAAGTTAAACAACATGCATTTAATCAAGGGGACAACTTCTCAATTCATCACACAAAAAAAAATATTAAATAGAATTTCTTTAATCAAGGGGACAACTTTTCGATTCATCACAAAAAGTTGAATAAAATGCCTTCAATCAATGAACTAATAACATATCATTTTATTATATTTAATTATTTATTTAATAATCCAACTTTTAAAAAAAATTCAATGCATTTTACTCTATACCTCTCCCCAACTTTGAGTTAAATAAATAAGAATTTCCCATTAATCAAACCTATTATTAAATTTCTTTAATTTGTGCAAAACAATATTGAAAAACATGTGTTAGATTAATGGAGAAAAAAAAAACAAGCGTGTCCACAGTTTGTCAAGATGTTTATATCATTTAAAATTCCATTCAGTAATGCATTTATAGTTTAGCGACAATATATGCGTTATATTTTTGCACAATTAGTTTATAGATTATGCTATCATAAAATAAATTGCCAAAAATATATTAAATTAAGTAAATAATTGACCCCAAAAATTAGCACAAACCTTCCATCTTTCCCTCCAGCACATCTGAAAAACTGAACAAAAACAACTTTGCTTGAGCAACGCATTATGCATATCTCAATCAATAAACATCTTTTGGCTTTAGTAAGGTCCAAAATTGATCTCCCCTGAGGAAAAATGTGGGGTTAACAACATCCTTTTCAAGCTCTCTATTGTTATGATAGTGATGTCAAAATCCAAGAATCTAGCTGCACTTGGTGCTGTCTGAATTTAAGTCAAACCATCTCTGTATAACACTGAATGTGCACCTCTTGAATTTAAAATTGAATCCCTTCAGACATTGTCAATTGTCAGGTGTAAGGTCAGTATGCTTTATCTCTATCTCAGTCACGGGTTGTCCTTCAAATTATCTGATTCCTCATTTTGAACAAGCTCTACTGTGGAGGTTGGCAATGTTGTCTTCTGAGGAGATGTTGTCTTCTGAGGCGCTTTCTTCCAGAAACTTTTTGCATAAAGGGAGCCGAAGACAATGACCTGACAAAGTAATAGCATTACAATGCTTACCACTAAATTCATCAAGAAAATGGTTGGAATCATTGGATCACACATTCAAGTGTAAGCTTTGATCAATTGATCAATATACAGGGTTCGATTTTAATTTTAACCAAATGAAGTGCTAGCAGTGATAAAGAAATGGATCTTAGAGTGCAACATAATTTGTTATAATGTTCAGAAAAGGTAAAAGTCTTACTGCTCCAATGCACTGCTCCCAGCTAAGAGGATGGGAAAACCACACACAGGACAGCATAATGCTCACCAACTGCAGCAATTTGACTAAAAGATTACGAACATTGAAATATTACGCAATCATACGGAAAATGATAGTTACATTTCTCTGCAAGTTACCTGTCTGGTGGTCATTATGGTAGCAAATGTAAGAGCACCAAAAGTGCGAATTGTGTAGGAAATGAAAAATTGGCTTATTGTTGCAACCTGTGTAACCCAATAATAAAACAAACTTCAACGAAATAAATGATAAAAAGGGGAAATCTTCTCATTTTTGCTTTTGAAGCCAAAACTGCGGGAATGGGATATAAAATCAAAACAGATGTTGTTTACTTACAGTCGAAAGTAATACTATGTCAAAGAAACAATCATGATGCCGGTACACAAACTCTACTGCTAGTATCATTTGTCCTTGTACAATAAGACCTACAAAAAATATCAGATATCAAAAGAGTAGATTTCTAGCCTTGAAGCTTGAAGAGAAACAAAGCTGAACCAAAATATATGAGAACCCACATTTCAGAATGAAAAAATAACTATTTGAATAAGTCTACATAGTTTATACAACTAAGAATATTCATTGTCAAGATAGTTACAAGTTAGTGGGGACTGGGTGAGTATTCTTTGGTGAACTGCAAGCATGTATAAGAAGAGAAAGAAAGGCTAAAACAATTTAAAAAAACAACACTGCAAAGGTTGCCGGGCTCTAACACTATTGTATTTAACAACTTCTAGTCTTCAGTTGCAAGTTATAAACTGTAGTTTGTGCAGCACCATCCAAGACTTTTAGAATATTTTATCCATCGCAAACATTTTGCCTCAAGTACGATTCCAGCAAACGAATCATTATATTATCGAGTGAGATATTGTTAGACTCAAAAACGCTTGGAGGATAGGATGAAAAATATTGAAAATACTCACTAAAAATGGGTTGCAATATAACTGAATAAAACAGATGGCATAAGGGGAGTGGGCAGGAATTGATTTGGGAATCAGAGGGAGTTTATCAGAGACCGTAAAAGACTTGGAGAGTGCATTTTGGAATTGAGGAAATTCGTGTGTGGTGGTAACCGAGGAGTGAGGTTGAATCTCTTTCAGTCCAGGACAGCTTTCTTTCATTTCTATCCGTCTTTTGAGGAGCTTGCACCAAGTCGGTCACAGTTTCATTTTCTTTTGTTTCATTTCATTTGGGTTGGACCTAACTTATTCTTACAAAACCAACTTGTAAGGCAAGGGTTGCCCTTCATTTATAACCAGATGTTCAAGTCATATCTCATCTAATATGAGAGTCAACACACCTCTCACGCTCTGGACTAGACATATGGGGCATGAACTGAGTGGTTTGATAGCAGTAACCTAATAGAAGATGCCCCAACAAAATAATCTTGGATAGACTCTAATACCTTATTAAAATTTGGATTTGACTTAACTTAACCTTACAAAACCAGCTTATAAGTTGAAAATTGTCTCCACTTATAAACACATTTTAATACCAAATCTCATCCAATGCAGGACTCTTGTGACAATTCGACAATATAATGTTCAATACAAAAATTCACTGAATTTCTTAAACCAACCTGTCAGACTAAGAACACAAGAACACAATGTTGTATAAAATATCTGATTATGTATCTCCATGTCGTAGCCTCTAAACATCTTATCTTGGAATGTGCTTGTAAAGCCATCAAACCTATAACGCAAAAAAAGAAAAAGAAAAATGATACAATGAAGGACTTGTTTACGAACCATATAAATTTAAAATAAGATGAAAAAACATGCATTCAAGAGCCTGGAAGAAAGTTCAAAATGCAGATTACTACAAAAGGCAGTTTTAAGTTTTAACTATATAATGCAGCTTCAAATGACATGTCCTGCTCAAACCAACAAAACAATTCACAATGACTATATTTGCCCATTGTTGGAATATCTGCCTTAATTGCGGTCGTCCCCTAGTCGCCTTAATTGCGGCATTAGGCTTGCCTTCATTGCAGCCCCCAACACCTTCATTGTGTTGGGTTTGAAGGGGTGAATTTAGTTCCACATTGCTAAGAGATATGGCATGTGTTGTGTTCATAAGTGGGGACAACCCACACCTTACAAACCGGTTTTGTAGGGTTGAGTTATACACAAAAATTATACATGGGAACTTATTCAAAGTTTAATGGCAACAATGTACTTTCATTATTTTTTGCAAGCATCGAAAACAGTTGGACAAATAAAATATCTTCAGTGTCCAATGAATGAAGGTAGAATTAATTTTTGGACTTTTTTGCCATACAGTATATAGTAATACATAAAATCACTAATAATAGGAAGAGATTTTATGTTTGGCGGTGATACCCAAGATAGCCACCCATTAGAAGAACGCCCCAAACTGTATTTTCCCTTCCTCTGCTGTATGGACTTAGGTCTGTTCCTGCCTACAATAAAAGCATAATAATATCTTTAGCTTATTAAAGAATGTTTCCAGCTTATTAGGTGATTATGCATCAGTGACTATATAATTAATCAAGACTAGATAGCAAGAAAGTAATACTTCCTCCATCCCTAATTATAAGCTTCCATTGCATATTTCACATGTATTAAGAAAAGTTGGTAGTGTAGTTAATGTGGCCATTTTGTGTGAGAATATTACTAAATTATCTTGTGTTTATAAATGTATTTAGTATCAACTTTCAATATTCTAAGACAAATTAGTATTATTGATGAGATTGAGGGTTATATCTAGGGAAAAAATAATAATAAAGACAACTAGTAATTTGAAAGGAGGTTTATATTTAGAAACAATTTTTTTTCTAATGGGCGTTTGTGAGTAGTAAAGTAAACCAAGAAATGGTCCTCTCTCCCTCTGGTCCTAATTTATGTGTAGTAAACCAAGGTTGTTTTTTGGATATGCAAATGTTAGTATATTAGTAGTTGTTACGTTGATATTTTCTCCTTCACCGAGAGTTTGAACCCCAGTCATTTAACTTTTTCAACTCTTATAACCCTTAGCTCAAACTAGTTGAGCCACCCAACGCCCCAACAAAAATTGAAGTTAGGAAGTGAAAAGTGCTTGAAATATCAACAGTGCGAGTGAACAGCCATTGTCCATGGAAGCCCTCCATATTAGCATTTTTGCATTTTTTGCAACGATACTTATTTTGTTAGATTTCAACACAGGGGGTCAAAACTGTATGCAATCCAATATCTGTTGATGGCTACTTTAATAATAACTGACCATCGACCATAGTGGGTCTTCCTTATTTTGGGATCAAGAATCCAAATCCCTTTCGACAAGAATAGACCAATGATTGGAATCCCCTTTCATTGCCTGAGTCACTCGGCTATTGTGGTAGTGCTATTATGAGATCAACGGTGCCAGTCTTCAGCCATTATTGCTGGCCCTCTTGCTATCACAAGTGAGAGGGAGAGTTAAAACTTTTCTTGTTTTGGATATTAAACTACTAAACACTTAATTTCATGAAAATATTCTCCTTTTAAATCTTAACCTTTGCTACCTCAGCTACATGCTAAAGGAAGACATAGGGTAAATGTTGTGTAGGACAGAGAGTCGTGCATTATTTGCTTATGGGTTAGTTAATATTTATAAACTTCCAGCTCTTTGGGACAAAAATAGTGCATAGTGGCTTCTTAGGAGTGTTTTTATACTGATTAAGGGTAGTAATATCCTCATTCCTGACATAAAAGCCCTCTAGTGCCAAAAGAAATAACAGAGCGACCCATGTGCAACAGAACCAGCAGACGTCATGATCCAAAATGTGCATAGACACATGTGCGACTCATGTGCAACTCATTGGTGGTTTTTTATAGAAAATGATGGCATAGACACATATAGAATGATAATAAAGCAACAGAAAATTATTAGGATCAAAGGTCCAACAATTACCGGATATAGGATAAATACTGAGCAGCCAAGGGTAACTAAAAAAGCCAACAAATAGTCAGGTCCCTTATACCTCTTCTGCATGATAATTGTACCCCAGACCTGCATAAGATACAAAAGAAAGAAAACAGATTCAAGGTATATAGGTCAATCTTTACCAAAACAGGGAACAAGATTCATGGAATTTTAAATATGATGTAAAAAAGACACATTAAGACCTAGACCGACTCCACTATGAAAAAACTCTGCTACTGTAGAGTTCAGAAGAAAATACGGGAAGTCCTTGGAATAAATGTTCAAACCAAAAATATAAATTATGCTATGGTCTGTACATAAAATATCCTTTTACATTAATAAACAACTTGTCCAACAAGTAAAATATCCTCTAGAATTCTTGAAACATGTACAGTGAACTCTTAGACATCTTTACAACCCCCACACGGCCACACCACAGCTCCTTGCCTCACCAAATTCTCTCTTTCATGGATAGACAATCATATTTGAAAAAAAAAATTAACCAATCAATTTTATGTATCGTATTTAACATCACAGTTTAGAATCTGGAGCATACATGATTCTTTCATGTCATGGTGAATTTACATTATGTGAATATTCAATGCTTAGAAATATTCCTCCCTCCCTCGTTTAATCCGTGAAATAAAGATGGTGAGAGGGAGAATCAGACCAAGTATTTTACACCAATTCAAGAACTATATTCAAACAATTTTTTGATATCATTGAATGATTGCAAGATTGTGAGGTAAAAAAAATCATTCTAGTATCTACTCAACACTTTTTTGCCTTCATGAATTTGCCCTTCCCATTTATTTAGTAAAGAAAGGGCGCAATAATAACAGAAATTACACAACATTATACAAAGAGACAGTGTGAAAATTCATTTTTCAATAACAGAAACAATTATTATTATTCGTGACGTCAACAGAAGCAGTAGTAACTGGGAAGGTGAAAAATAAGCTACAGATCAACGGAACAAGATAAATAAAAGAGAAGGGTTAATGTATATTGAAATTACTCCGTCATCAACATAAACAAAATTTACATAACTGGGAGCAGCATGAAAGTTTGACCTACCATAACTGGTATCATTTTCGCACACTTTGCAAGAGTCTGAACAGGAAAACTGACATATTTGAGGGCCTGGAGTATAAAATATGGTCATTAAAGGCAACTTATATTCATTAATGTTAGGAATTTCTTACAAATTTACATGCACACAAAAATTATGTCTCTTACCTCATACTGACAAGTTGTGGTTAGTATGTTTGATACTGACACAAGGGAATACTTGTAAATGGGAGCCACTGGATCTAATGCTTTTTTACTTGCCTATAAGAAATGTCGAAAATTATGATTAAGTGGAGCCACAACCAAGGTATGTCCCAATTCAAATACTCCAAAATGTGTAAACTACATGTAAAGATGTAATATACTTGCCAGCAAAGAACCAGCAGAAACAGCAGACGTCATGATCCGGTTGCAGAAAACAAGAAAGAGTGAATACTTGAAATACTCCTTTTCTACTCCATATGGTATTCTCATGATCTTTTCCTGCAACAACAAATATCTATAACTCACTAAACAAATCTTGTTTTCTTTTTTAAAGAAAGCTATAAAATGTTGATAAAAATGAATAAAGTGTTATTAAAATGTTATATGACCATCTATCATGCCATTCTTTCAATTAAAAAAAAACTCTAAATCCTCCAAAACCCTAAATCAAAACATACTCTAAAGTAATTTTTATCGGCCTATTAATTATTAAGAGTCTCACATTAGATAAAATACGACTTGACAATATATTTATAAATAAAAGCAGTCATCACCTCTGAAGCACTGACACCGGAAACAACGACACCAACAAACAATGACACTTCGACACCCGTAATAATTTGAAAAAATGAATAAATTAAACGTAGTCGGTGTCGGTTTCAGACACCGACCCTGAAACGGACACACTTTTTTTCAGTGTCTGATAATCCGTCCCCTCCATCACCTAAGAATAATAGTATTATCTAGTAATAATGGCATGCAAATTGTATAGAGCTAACTAAACATGAAATTAAGGAATACTTAAACCATGAGCTAGGACATTCAAATTAATAGTAATATACAATGCTTAAGCGATTAATTAATATGCATTAGTGCGATAATTAAGGTGAGAATTAGATTGAAGAAAAAACGGAGATCGCAACACGAATAACAAAAAAAATTAAAAAAACCTGTAAGATGCCATAGGTAACGAGCGTGAGCATGATTCCGGAAACAGCGAAAATGCCTTTCCATAAATTTTCTCTGAAACTAAGAGCGGTGGAAGATGATGATTCCGCCATAGCTGGAACTCGAGGAACATAAACGGCGTCGGATTGATAGATGATTGGGTGTAGCGACTGCGGGACCCACTCGAGTCGAAGGAGCTTAGACCAAGTTTTGTATTTGTGTGTATATTTCTGTTATGTTAAAAAGGGAAAGAGAAGAAGAGTGAGGTTCACCACCTCATCATGCGCATGGCTTTCTACGCCATCTTAGATTAACTCATTTGTATTCTACATGGTTATTAAGGAATATATTAATTGGTTTGATTTTAATAATAAAATTGATACTACTATTAATGATTATTAATTATTGGTAGTGGATTGGGTGAATGAAATGTAATTCAATAAATTTCAATGTATTGATTACAATGATTTATTTGAATGAGAAATGGGATCTGAGTTATTTTGTTTAATACTCTTTTTAAGGTTATTAATTGATCTCACAAATTAATACGAGTCTTTTTAATATGTATTGTTCTCACTTACATTTTTTTTTGAGAAATTTCTAGAAGGTAATTCATCCAAATAATACTTTAAATCAAGCGTGCTTAATTATGAAGTTCTTATTTATTAGATTTTCGAAAAAAAAATACATCTTATTGGTATAGGCAGTATCAATCCATCCTTATAAGTCTTCTTTCAACCATGCAGTCTCATATCCGCATAGCTTCAGGATCCATCACATTCTGATGTGAATTTGATTTTTGCCTAGAAGTTGCTAAGAGCCGCTCATTGTCATGTCTTGTGCACCGGTGACCACTTTTTGCCCTCGTCGGTTTCGGGTGTTACACGTCCACCAGCTTCTACTTGGTTCGTCCCCAAATCACATCGTACGGGGAGAGTGTGCTCTAATACCATTTGTAACGCTTAGAATGCTTTTAGGATTAGAGACTGGCCCCACAAACTAACACTTACAGATTGACCCCACAAATCAACATAGGTTGATTGTTTCTATTATATTCCCGAAAAAAGCTCGATTCTCAACCCCTGGTTTCACTTGAGGTGGAGGCTTGAAAGCTTGCCTTGTTGCATCATCTATTGTTGTTATTGTTACATTTTTGTTGCAACACTTGCATCATTTGTTAATGTTGCAAAACTTGTTATCTTGTTGAGCTTGTTGATATTACATCACTTGAACCCACTAGTCTGCATTGGGATCCACTTTTAGAATTGGAGTGACGTTAGTGTTGCGGTGAGAATAAGATATCAAATTATTAATTAATTTGAATCAGAAATCTTTGATTCACAACCGGTCTTTGATTTATCCGAAGGAAAGGTTAAAGAAAGGAAAAACCTATTTTGCATCGTAAACACAACGCGGGGAAAGATCTAGGGTTCGGGGGTTGGTTAAGCTTAGGGAAGGTATTAGCATCCTAAACTTTTGTAGTACTCTACAGGAACCTCTTGTTTTAATGTGCTATTGCTACGGCTATCTGCTTAAGGGTAATGCTAAGGGTTAAATGTTAAAGAGAAAGACCTAATGGTTAGTCCTAAGTTTACTCGCCAAGATTCACATCTTGTGTCTACGTATCCTGGGTAGGGGATGGAATCAGAGTAATTGTAGTTCCCCTCACAGAGGGAGATTAAGAACTTCGTGACTGTGGTCAAGGTTCCCGAGGAATAAACGTTCATAGGGAAGCGCTTACGTGGAGTGTGACAACTCCTATCTCTACGTTGTAAAGTTGAGTTGAAAAAGGTAAAAAGTAAGTATTCCATGGTGCAAAATAAACCACTTGTATAATAAAGGCACACAACAGGTGATCATTCCTCCACCATGAAAGTTTCAGAGATGCACGGAATGGTAAGTGTTAGCCAACAAAGTTGGTACTGTATTATTCTTCATGAAGATCTTGATGGCGTTAAGATCAACGAAGCCTTCAAAACTTGGGAAAAGTAGCACTCCAAAATAAGTAAGGCGAAAATTGTCTCAAATGTAACCATGCTCATATGATCAGCGTAGTATTGAGCTCTCTTGATTAAGAAATTCGTAGGCAAACCGAAAGTCTCACCTTTGGTAATCATATTGCCCTTGATGTTAGATAACTTTAGATATATGGCTCTAGCGATGTCTTGTTCCTTAGGGTTCCCCTCCAAGAAAGGGAAGTAAACCAGCCAAATGAGAGTACTCTTCTAAAGTAGGCAAGAGCTGATAGTCTGTGAAGGTAAAGCAGTGATAATTCGGATCATAAAATTGTAGCAAAGTAGAAAGAAGTCCCTCATCCACTTGGAGTTTCAACAAAGATAACAGCTTCACATACTTGTTTCTGAACCTCTCTTGATCTTCAATCAAAGCTCCTAACTTCCTTAGGTCATTCAACTTGAGACTCTTAAAAGAATATTTCAAAGCATTTCTCCTGTTGTAATCCATAGTGTCCTACAATGTTGATAAGTAAAGTTGAATCCCATGAAATCTGATGCAATATAATGCTTTATGGATGCAATGCATAAACAGACACAAGCAAACAAAAGTCCCAGGTTAGAGGAACAATGAACGGAGTCAAGGTCTACCCATCCCAAAAAGGTATGTACTACGGATGAATTGTACCTGCAGAACAAGGGTTCTAAAGCGGTGCCCAAAATCATTAGTCCATCTTTCGGATATTATCAATTTCCTAACTACTCGGTGGTTAATAATATTCTCAAGAGAACCTCTTTTGAGTGTAGTATCGCGTAGCAACTATTTTGAGAATACTCCCTCATAGTCCTTGCACTACGTCCTAAATACGGCCAAAGTTGTGTTTAGGTAACTATGGTCCTCAGTATCACAGACTCCAATCAAAAATAGTGAATGTTTTCACAATTAAAGCGTTCAACGGTACTACTTTTCAAGAGGTCCTCAACTAAGCGGTGATTCTTAAGTCAGCTTGGTCGGGATTCAACTCCCTATAAGTCTCGTCGAATATATCACCTTCCTATAAAAATTGCACTCAAGTCCGGGTGTAAGACTTATCTGACAACAATGATACCCCAAGCAAGGTACAACATGAATATATACAAGCAGATAATAAAGCAAATAAACAAGCATAAAAACAAAGATAGGGATAACCCTAAAAAAAGATATGACTTTCCCTAGTGAAGTCCCCATTTTCTGTTGCGGTGAGAATAGGATATCAAATTATTAATTAATTTGAATCAGAAATATTTGATTCACAACCGGTCTTTGATTTATCCGAAGGAAAGGTTAAAGAAAGGAAAAATCTATTTTGCATCGTAAACACAATGCCTCGCCAGGTTCGACGTCCCACTCGCCATAGTCACTGACAACGGGACACAATTTACGGACAGAAACTTCTGAGACTTCGTCACCAAACTCGAGACCAAACACCATTTCACTTTAGTTGAGCATTCACAAACGAACGGCCAAGCCGAGGCCGTGAACAGAGTGATCCTCCAAGGACTGAAGCAAAGACTCGGCGACGCCAAGAAAGGATGGATCGAGGAACTCCACAATGTGCTATAGGCATACCGAACAACGCCCCACTCGACCATTGGGGAAACCCCCTTTCGCCTCACGTACGGAACCGAGGCGGTGATCCCGGTGGAGATAAGAAAGTCGTCCAGAAGGACTGAGGCTCCTCTCGAGGAGGAGAACAACAATGAGGCTATCCGATAGGAGCTCGACCTAGTCGAGGAGATCCGATCAGGAGCTGCTCTCCGCGAGGCTAAGCTAAAACAAAAAGTCGCCCTTCGCTACGACAGCAAAGTCCTAAAACGCGAGTTCCAGGTCGGCGACCTGGTCCTACGAAGAAATCAAAAGGACTTACATGAGGGCAAAATCGCCGCGAATTGGGAAGGCTCATACCGTGTCCGGGACAAGACGGAGCACGGGGCATACTACCTCGAAAACCTACACGGGGACCAGATAGCTCGACCACGGAACGCTGAAAAGCTAAAAAGATACTACCGTTAAACACTGCCTGTGAAAACCTTCCTCGTGACCACGGGATCATGGCGTGGTACGACCGCATCTCCCCGAGATTAATGGAAAAGCAAGCCCCTGCCCTTTGTGTGTGTGCGGGCAGGGTACTCTGCTCAATTGCGACCCCTCGACTGAGAGTCGTCGCCGCAGTACCAAGTCCGACAGAACCCCAGCTCGCGATGGCCCGCTCACGCCGCGAGGGCTGGTCCACGACCGTGGTCCACACCCGTCACCGGCCGGGTAACAACCCCGGTCAACCGGTCAAGTTTCCTACACTACCGGGCAACGATTGTCGAGCTACACTCCCATCTTAGCAAAAAATTCATTAAAAGCATACCAAACATGCAACCGAACATACAAAATAAATAGCTATCATGCAAGAACATATCAGCACACACAGATACTTGGAAAGTAAAACAAACAAACATCCATAACACGGGCACCATCCCGGAAGTCAAAATATCCATTACAATAAACGAGTACGCGCCCGGAAGTCAAAATAAAACATGGCACGCAGGCCGAATGAAAATAATATGGGAACGCATGCCACCTTTCTTACTATACGTCCACCTCTTCATCGTGGGCATCATGGTCCCCATCATCATCATCAGAGCCTCCATCCGCAACAATCTGACCACCTTCGATCCGGTGAAAGGGGCCGATCCCATCAGTCATCAAATCCGGATTGATGATCCCGAGTTGGTCGACAGCATGCTTGAAGCCCACCTTGATGGCTCCCAGACAATCCTTCTCGAGCTGACGAACCTTGGCCACGAAACCTCTTCGCGATGAGATCAATCGCTCTTCCTCAGACTCCTCTTCGGCTGGGGCGACCAGGTCCTCGAGTTCGACCATGCGGCCTTCGACACTCTTTAGCTCTTCGTCCCGGTCCTTCAAGGCTTTCTCTAGCTCCTCGATACAATCCCCCTGAAGCTTATCCCGTTGCTGGTACTCTCTTTGGTCGGTCGCGAGCTTGGCCCTGACCTCCTCGGACATCGCAAGCTCGTCCTTAACAGCGACTAGATCCTCTAAGGAACACCTCGCCTTGTTCAGCATGAAAGTTGTCTCGAAGACCCTCACCATCGCCGCCAGATCAGCGGACAACATCTTCTGCCAAGCCTCCTTACTCGCCGCCAAAATACTTTTCTCCTTGTCCGGTGCCACCCCGGGCTCATTCCCCCTGAAAAGAAATTCAATCGGAGGCAGCAAGGGGGCAGAGCAAACCCGCGCTCCAGAGAAGCTTCAGTAAGGTCGATCCGAGGCACCCCATCCTCCCGCCGTCGTTTGGGGACCGTAGCTTGGACCAGGGACCCAGCCGCCTGCGAAGATGAGGTTGCCCCTGGAGAAGCAACGACCAGATCCTTCCGAGCAGCAGAGGCCCGACCTTGAGCACGTCGGCTTCCCCTGTTCATCAGCTTCATCACTCTCTCTTCCACCAAACCTATCGAACCTGCAAAAGGGACACAAGAGAAATAGTCAGAACCAAAAATGGCTAAGTAAAATAAAGCAACTCGGATAGGCCCAAACTACCTAGGAAACGGTGGGCCTCAGCCTCCATCTGACACTCGAGAAATGCCCGAACATTGATGTACCGGGTCTCCGTCAGTACGTGCCCCTCGACATCACGAATGTATTCCCCATCAGGGGACACACACTTTCGAGGAGGAAGACGCCCGACAAAATCTACTAGTCGGCGGAACGCCAAGCTGTCCTCCTCGCCCAACCTATCAGGCCTGAAGATAAAGTTGTTCATTCCCGACCCGAAGTGCAGGTCCAGCCAGTCGAGAAGGAAGTTATATTTGTAGTTTTCCTGAGGATGCCCGTCAACCTCGATGATTTCCTTCCGAAAAATAGTAGCATACGCCGCCTCGGTGACCGGCATGACCACAAACCAGCGGTCTTTGAACCCCCGAACAGAATCAGTGTACGGTCGGAAGAGTCTGGTCGCCTGTTTTAGAGAAACCCAGTTGTGCCGACCGGCCACTGTCTTCCGTTGCAGGTGGAAGACACAGAAAAACAAAGGAATAGTGGCCCCGGGCTCGAGATAGTCGCACACGATCTCTAACGCTCGGAGGAAGGCCAATGAATTCGGATAAAGCTGAGACGGTGCCAGCATGAGGTGGTCGAAGACTCCTTGCTGAAATTCGGTGAAGGGCATCCGCATCCCCACCTCCTTGAAGGCGAATTCATACATGGAGAACCGGCCATCGTCGTATCGTGAGCAAATACGGTCGGCCGCCCGGGGCAAGCACGCGCGAAACTGTCGGGGGCTCTCGGCCACCCTCTCCTCGATTACAGTGAACATGTTTGAATCATCATGGACGAACCTCGATGTATAATTTAAGGGTTCTTCCCCAACCCATTCTTCCAAGGGCCTCGCCTGCGGGTCCAACTCGACCTCCTCGCGATCCCTTTCATCCTCGGACAAATACCATTCCACTCCTTCCTCGGCGTGGCCGGCCATATTATACCTGAAAAATAGAGGAACCCGGTGAATTCGACAGCTAAATCAAATCCACCCTTCCATCGCAGTTCAAGTGAAAGGGCGTGGTCGCCCCTACCGCCCACGAGGCAGGTCGGGGCAAGTTTCACCCAAGGAAGACCAGAGAATATGCCCCCTGGCCTCGGCACACACATCCGCTCGTGCCCGGGGCCTTCATCCCACCGTCCTCGGGGCATTCAAAGTTCAACTCGTTTCTCCCCGGGGAACT
The DNA here is from genome assembly GCA_963859935.3 of Lathyrus sativus. Taxonomy (NCBI): domain Eukaryota; kingdom Viridiplantae; phylum Streptophyta; class Magnoliopsida; order Fabales; family Fabaceae; genus Lathyrus; species Lathyrus sativus. The sequence continues at coordinate 911,151,869 of OZ012735.1, read as the reverse complement.
CATCTCAAGGGCCATTGACAGACATTTCCTACCTAATTTTGAAGGATCCTCCGGCGTATTCGCCGGAAAAACCCACGGTGCCCCCGGCGGCCTCAACGGAGCCACCAGAAACATCGCTGTAAACAGTAAAAAACACCAAGAGGGACGAAGATACTTACGGGATAAAAATGCAGAAAGGTTGTTGTCGAGCAGAAGAGTTCCAGGTGTCGAGCAAAAACGATCAAAGCGTCGGGCAGAAAACTTGAGAGGTTGAGAAGCGGCGAAAAGCGAATGAACGAAGAGACGAGCCAGGTAAAGGTTTATATACCCCTAGCACGGGAAATGAAGCGTCGCTAGGCAATCAAGTGCCTAGCCCCCTGGCCGTCACAAGGAGACACATGGCGACCCCCCGTCTCCCTGGCACCTCATCATATTCTGTCCCGACCACGAGTCTGGCACATCTTTCCGCCCAACAGATCTGTGAGGCCGACACCATCCTCATCTGCCCGGCATGTCTAGGCCCCGGCGCCAGTCCCTACTCAAGTTATACCTCACCTTGACCGCGAGCAATGTAACACCCCGCTCCCTAAAATAAAATAAAATAATTAAATAAACAATCATCAGAGTTTCCACACCAAAAACGGGATGTCACATTTTCACCAAATTTCCACAGAAACAATTTTCTAAAATGATTTTCAACAAAAATGCAGCGGAAAAGAATTTGTCATAAACATAAGCATGTATATATACATCATCAACATCATCATGTACAACCAGTCGGCCATCTGCCCAAAATATACAAAATATCATCCTCTTAGTCAAATAAACAAGATACGCCACAGGGGCACCATAAACATCAACTAAACACAAATACTCCCAAAAGCCCCAGTGTTATGTATCAGAGCATCCCTACGACTCGCCACAATCCAAGCTAGCTAAGCACCTGGATTATCTGTACTTCCGAAGAAGCACATACCACAACAACAACAAGGGGTGAGAAATCAAGATCAAAATATAATGGTAATAATGTACATGAAATAAAAGGCAGAAACATATAAACATCATTTCATATACATCAAATCCGGACCTACTGTCCCATGCCAACACAGCACACATCACAATGCAACACATGCAACTCGGCACAATGATATGCGGTACCGACTTAACTCATGATAGATCGCATACACTCCATCTAAGCAACGATCTATCCCTACCACGCTCCTCCTGAGCCCATATAATCAAATCTCAGGATAAATCGCATACACTCCATCCGAGCAACGATCTATCCCTACCAACGTTCCCCACTTGGAACACGGGTGAATCACGTACACTCCATCTGAGCAACGATTCAACTCCCGTCCACGCTCCCCAATTGGAGCACGTGAGTGAATCACATACACTCCACCGAGCAATGATTCACCACGTCCACATGCTATGCAGACACCATACACAATAACACAACACTCACGGTGCACACGATCCCACTGATCCATTGCATCATATAATGCATACACACCGAGCATACAAAGTGCATCTGATCCTACTGATCCAATTCCTCACTGTAATACCCCAAATTTTACCCTTTCTTTTTTATTTTTATTTTAAATTCTTATTAACCTAATAAATTAACCTTTTTTTTAGATCTTGTTTTTTTAACTAATAATAATTTAATTAAATTTTTTTTATAACTTTACTAATATTTTTTATTAACTTTTTTTTTTCTATTTAGTTTATTTATTTAAAGCTCTTCTTACTAACTTTTAGGATTTAGATTAAAATTTAACTTCTTTTTTTTTTTTTTTTCTTTTCTTCAAGAGTAAATTTTTTATAACCTTTTTTTAAATTAATTTCTAACACATTTTTTAATCAAATTCTAATATTTTTTTTTAAATAAAAATCTAACTTCTTTTTAAAATTAAATCTTTTTTCTAACTTTTTTTAAATCTTTTTCTAACTCCTCTTTAAAGTTAAATCTTTTTCTATCTTTTTTAAAATTAAATCTTTTTTTCTAACTATTTTTAAAGCTAAATTTTTTTTTCTAACTTTTTTAAAGCTAAATCTTTTTTTTCTAACTTTTTTAAAGTTAAATATTTTTTTCTAACTTTTTTTAAAACTAAATCTTTTTTTTCTAACTTTTTTAAAGTTAAATATTTTTTTCTAACTTTTTTTAAAACTAAATTTTTTTTTTCTAACTTTTTTAAAATTAAATCTTTTTTTCTCTAACTTCTTTTTAAAATTAAATCTTTTTTTCCTCTAAATTCTTTTTTAAAATTAAATCTTTTTTTTTTCTAACTATTTTAAAAATTAAATCTCACCTTTGTCACTTTTTTTGTTCTTTATTATTTTTACTCTAAATTTTTCTATCTTTCATTAAAAAAATAACAAAAATAGTCTTTTATTATTATTTAATTATTATTTTCGTATTTTAATTAAATCATTTTTTAAAATATTATTTTTTTCACTTTTTTCTAAATTATTCATAAAAATATCCAAAAAATCATAAAATAAAAAAATATTGAAAAATTTTGTTCCTTTTATAATATTTTTTATTTTAGGAATCAATAGGATTATTAGTTTTTATTTTAAGTTTATTTTAATTATTTTAAATTATTTAAATTTTATTTTTTCTTAACTAATTATTTAGTTTGGGCTTTAAAATGGGCTTTAGGGACATTATTGACAATTTGGTGTTAACCCTAATTTGTTCCCTATATATACATGTGTTGCCTTGTTGGAAAGGAGGAGAGAATGAAAAAAAAACCTAAGAGGGGTCAGAAGGTTTTCTTCAGAAAAGAGGAGAGAGAGGGAGAAACAAAGGAGATCCCCAGAGAAGAAAGGCGGTCGTTCCCACAACTCGTTAGAAGGATTGGAGCTCTCCAGTGTTCCCTTATTCAAACCTTTTTCACATTTACCGAAGCAAACCTCCGCTTCGTAGTTTTATCCTTCCGAAGGATTAGGTCCAGCCTTTTGGCCGCCGAGTCAATAGCCTTACCCCTTTAATGGATCAAACCCTGTTTAGCCTAGGTGTCCCGCCGTGGGCAAAATTGCTTTTATCCTAGTGTTATGCCAAAAGGGTCGCCGCACTCATTTTAGGGTTTCCCGCCGCGGAATCCCTAACCAAACCCTAATTTTCACAAATGCCTCGCCGCAGGCAAGATTACAATTTTACCCCTAGCATTAGGTCAAAGAGCCGCCGCGCTCATTTTAGGGTTTCCCGCCGCGGAATCCCCAACCTAATTTAACCCTAATTACAACTTAACAATTCAACGTAGAGATTTGGAGTTTCTACACTCCGCGTAAGCGTGTCCTTAAGACATGTTTATTCCCCTTGAGACCTTGACCACAGTCAAGAAGTCTCTAACCTCCCTTTAGAGGGGAACTACGATTACTCTGATTCCACTCCCGTAAGGATACGTAGGCACAAGATGCGATGTCTTGCCGAGTAAACTTAGAATTAACCCCTTAGGTCTCTTTTCTCACTTTTAATCCCTTTGTACATATACCTTAAGCAAATAATAAAGCAGATAGTAAACATCTGAACAAAAGGTTCCTGTAGAGTACTACAGAAGTTTAGGGTGCTAATACCTTCCCTAAATTTAACCAACCCCCGAACCCTAGATCTTTCCCCGCATTGTGTTTACGATGCAAAATAGGTTTTCCCTCTTTTGACCTTTTCCTTCGGATAAATCAAAGAGCGGTTGTGAATTGAATTGCGATTCAAACTCATTAATAGTTTGTGATCCTATTTCCACCGCAACAGAAAATGGCGACTTCACTGGGGAGACCTAAACTTTTGAGGGTTATCCCTAACTTGTTCATATTTATTACTATCTGTGTTATTATTCATTTGCATGTATATATTTGCGCTTTGATTGTGGGACTGTTCCTTGTGCTGTGAGATAGGTCCTAACCCGGATCTAGTGTACCTTAGGTAAATGGCAATAGACCAAGGAAACTGTACGACGTATATCGATACGGTTGATCTGGTGGCCATGGTTAGTGCGACTTCTTGGTTGGTGCTTATATTCCTTAAGTCAAGTTGAGGATAATATTGAGGCTGCCATATGTTGTCAACGCACTAACTGACTTTTAGAACCCTAGTTAACTCATCTTGGCCTTTAGAAAGTAGTGAGGTAACCGGCTTTGGTGCAGACTAAAGTTGGTTGACACTCGATACTACGCTCATTGAGATCTTAAACTTGGAGGGTTTTGGTTGGCAAGTAAGTTGCCTTCTGAACAACCACCCTTGTGAAGGATCAATGATATTGAGATCCCTTAGAACCCGGTTACTTTTGTAGGACAGGATGAACCATCTAACTTCAGGGGAGGGTATTTGCCTTTGAACCTCATGCAAGCCTTTAACCTAGGACTTTGTGTGTTTTCATGCATTGCATCCATAAAGCATCTCATTGCATTGTATTTCATGGAGTTCAAATATCATTCATGGATATCGCGGGATACCATAAATAAAAAAAAATAAAATGAAAAAACAAGAAAAAGATTTCTTTGGTACCCCACGACATTCGTAAATGTTTTGAATTCCATGAAATCTTCATTTACATTCACATTTTAGCATCATACTCTTGCATTGCATGTGTCTCCCGATTTCTCACACTCGGTTCTCTCACCTTCCAGTTTTGTCACCCTGAGTTCTCGGCACCAATACAACACCAGAGCTCAAACTCGGAAAAGAATGGAGGATCAGGCAAAAGAGATTGATCGCCTTAGCAATGAACTTGAAGACCTTCGAGGGGGTATGGGGCGAATGATGGAATTGTTACATGTCATGAATGCTAAGATGGATACCCAGCCCACTGTTGTTTCTGAGATTATCGGCGTTACTGTGGACCCTTCACCAAGTGTGACCGTAGCAAGGGACCCACCTTATGGTCTTGCTCCAGGTTTTGTGCCTCCTCAAGCCACTGTTCCGATTAATCAACCTGTTCAGCAAGCCGTGCCTTTGTTCTCTGAAGTTTCTAGGGGGGCTCCTATCTTTGCACCACCTGTTGTACACACTCGTGCGCAACCGTACTCCAATGAGACAGTTTTTGATAATCTTGATGAGAATGTTGAGGGTTATGAGAAACATGATAAGCTTCGTGAGGAAGTAAACACTATCGTCCAGAGATTGAAAAAGGTAGAGGGTGATCAAATTTTTGGGACTGCTGCAAGGGATGTTTGTTTGGTTTCAGGTTTGGTTATTCCCCCAAAGTTCAAAACTCCGAACTTCGATCGTTATGAAGGTGCCACCTGTCCTAAGAGTCATCTGATCATGTATTATCGCAAAATGGCTGCCCATGTTGAGAATGATAAACTGATGATTCATTGCTTCCAAGATAGTTTGAAGGGTGCTTCCTCCAAGTGGTATTTAACTTTAGACCAGTCTCGCATTAAGAGTTTCCAGGATTTATCTGACGCTTTCATCAAACACTACAAGTACAATATGGATCTGGCTCCTGACAGAAGACAATTGCTGAGTATGTCACAAAAGAATTCTGAGTCATTCAAAGAGTATGCTCAAAGGTGGAGAGAGACTGCTTCGCAGGTAGAACCTCCTTTGACCGAGAAAGAGTTAGCTGATTGGTTTGTCGACACAGTCCGTCCAGAATTTTACGAGAGAATGGTGGGTAGTGTGACTTCAAATTTCTCCGACATCGTTGCTGTGGGTGTCAAGATTGAATTGGGTATGAAGAGTGGTAAAATGACAAATAATCATGGCGCTTCTAAAGATCAGCCGAAGAAACCTCCGTATAGCTCCCAGAAAAAGAAGGAGAGTGAGACTAATGCTATATCCTCTGGTAGACCAAGGGAACGCTTTTATCGACATCTGCAAGGTTATGCTCAACCTCAAGGGTACCCGGTCCAATATGCTCAACAACCCTATGTGGCAGCTATTACACCTTCTTTCAATCAACATGTTCCCATGTATCAACCTATGCAACAACCTCCTGTTTATCCGCCTCCTGTCAACTACCTACAGGCACCCAATACTCCTGCTCCTCAACAGCCAAAGAGTCCGGCTCCTCGCCAGAATATGCCAAACAGAAGAACGTATAAACCTTGTCCGCCGATCCCGATGACTTTTACCGAGTTGTGTCCCTCTTTGGTCAAGCAAGGTCTCATCACTACTCGGGCTTTGGGTCCGCCTCCTAATCCTCCACCTAATCCATTACCTGCAAGTTACAACGCTACCGCTCATTGTTTATTTCATGAGGGTGCGCCCGGCCATGATCTAGAGAATTGCTATGCTCTTAAGAAAGTTGTCAGAAATTTGCTAGAAACGAAGAAGTTGTCTTTTGGCGATGCTCAGCTGAAGATCGAGACTCCTTTCGGGGTCCCTCGCTTGTCAAGCTTAAATTCTGCAAAGCATGTTACTCTTGCGGCAAATCAGTTGAATCCAGTAATTATTCCAAGGCCTAGCTCGCTTCATTTCAGTAACCCTCAAGATGGTATGACCGGGATCAACAAAGGATCTGGGAAAGTTATTTTGAAGCAACGACTGAAAACTGTTGAAGATGTGACCAGCATAATTGGGGCAAGCCATGACGACTCGCGGTGATCGTAAGCCAGACGACCTTTCCATTAAGGCTCCGCCAGAGGAAACTGTTGCTCTTGAATTTCATAAACCATTTAGAAGGATTTTTCCGACAGTTCATTTGTTTATTTATATGCATTTCTCTTTGATTAAGCATATTTGGCATGTACGAACTTGTTTATTTTTGGTTAATTAATGCAACGCATATATTTGTCTTGAATAAATCCATTCGTTTCACTCATTCAAAATATATTTTTCATAAATTATAATGCCAACTTTACCCGATCTCTTGTTCTGATAGAGAATTGGGAGGAGGATGACGAACCTAAAACGTCAGATTTCTTGTCGTATGCTTTCAATTAAAGCCCGCTGATGATGTAAGGCATTGTTTCAAATCCCAAACACTGGAGATATAAGGATGTTAATCCCTCGTTAACCTCTTTGAGCCTTGAAGTAGGAGTTTTTTCTTTCTTTTTAAGAACCTTCATCCTAACCTGGGGCAGGGTAGGTTTCAGTTAAACCGATCGAGCGCTTAGATCCTCAAAAAGGAAGAGCAAACCTTCGAGAATTTATCCTTAGCATCTTAAGATGTCCAATACAATGACTATCCCTCGGTTACCTAAGGAGTGGGGCAGTCACGAGCCTTTCAAAAGATTTACACGACTTGTGCATAAAAGAATATTCAAAAAATAATAAAAGCCCGCTAAGTCAAAAACCTATGAAGGAGACTTAGGCAAAACTGGGGCATCCCGCTGGACTCCAAAGTCAGATCAAAAGACGTTGTCCAGGCAAAAGTTAGGGAATAAAAGCAAAACAAGAGGGTACAATAAATAGTCCCTAGTAAAGAACAAGATCGTGTAATAGGTGAGCGACTGCCATGTCCAAAGCCTTGATAAGTTCTCGACCATAGCAAATCCGCTTGAGATATGAGCGTTCGTATCCGGTTAACTGAATTAGGATTGGAGAACATCACGAAGAATGGGTGGGTACAAATATAACTTTGAGCCTTTATCCTTTTGTTTCTTAAACCGTGAACTGAGCCACGATACAACCTTTAAAAGACCTAATTGAAGTAGGACTTCGGTTGAAAGCATACTTGACAAGATCACGTTTCCTGACTCCTACGAGCTAGGCTCAAAAAAAAAAATTTCATGTTGGCATTATAATTAAAACTTATATCCCGACTAGTGATTTCGGTCACAAGTTATTGCGATATCTTTTTCAAAACAAAAATTCAAGACAAATATATGTGTGCATTGACAAGCTCAGGATAGGCATTTCAGGCATGACGACTTTGCTTGATATCTTAGAGATTTACATATGAACATAACCCGTGGAACTTGAAGATCCTGCTGAACAGGGGCAGGTAGTTTCCCAATTCGCTTACCAACGCGAGTCTGACATTCTTAAGAGCTATTTCCCAAAGATTTCGTCGTAACACGATTAATTTGTGCCAGTTACGTCGAGACCTGACAAATCTCTCCAAGAGTTGGAAAACAGTGGGGCATCTGGACTCCATGTTTCTCTGTAAAATCCTCTTGAGATGACCCTACCTCACAACACAAGTATCCCGAGGCACCATGTTTTTGAAGAAACAAATGGCGGCTACTATAAGGTCCTGCAAGATCAAAACCATGGGATTTCACAATTTTTTTCGTACACCCGAGGGATTTTACTCACAGCGGCCTTCATACCCCAGTAAGCCTCAGTGTTGCAACAGACTCCTAAACTATTGCCTCATCACAGTCCCCAGAGAGACTATAAGCTGACAATTTTTTCTTGGGTAACTCGAAAGTGTCCCTCAGGTTTTCTTCTCCCCATGCGAAGACGTGGTACTATGCACCCAAGCAGATTACCTTCTCCCCAGAAAATTCAGAACTTTAAAACTAGAGTTGGTTCCACCATTAATCCTTCTTACCCATGATTGACGTATTGGTTGCAGAGAACGCAGGGTATCTCCGTCGAGATGTTTATTTCGTCTCTCGTCCTGTCTCTAGTCTGTTTCGTCAGCATACGCAAGGGCATAAGCATCACATGCCTATTTCATTACATATTCATTACATATTCATTACATATTCATTACATACTCATTACATACTCATTTCATAACATCTTGCATAGTTACATACATAGACATTAACATACATTCATATTAACATATCCATTAACATACGCGATAACATGCACAGGTTCATCGTGTCTCCATCATTGGTCGTTACCACCGAGTAATTGGGGTTTGTCCATTCTCTCCAAATAGATTGTCAGTCTTAAGCATAAAATACCTACTTATTTCCAGCTTCCCCACGGAGCTCGATCCTCGTGGATGACGGTTACTTCAGCTATCTTTCCTCGCCAGGATAAGATATCTACCCTTCGAGTTCATTCCCTCGATGGAGTCTTGATTACCAGTTTTCTTTCTAGCTCGATCCTAGATTGAATCTCAGTCTTGTCGGTCGTCGAGCCCAATCGGACGTGCATTTATTTTGCACCGTCTAAAGATTTTCACCACACCATGGCAAATACGCGACTGTTCTCGCCCAAGAGGGTTATCACTGTACCCGGACGTGCATTTATTTTACACTATCTTTCAAGAAAATCAACTACGATCCTTTACAGATGCACGCCAGTTCACGCCTGGAAAATCCATCAGTACAACACTTTACAATCCTACATGTTACAACATCGGTACAACACTTTACATCTTACAGCATCAGCATACGACATTTCTCACCTAAGAAGTCGATCATATCCTCGTCACGACTCGCAGCAAATGGCCATCTCCATGGAGCAGTTGGGCTTCCATTTATCTGCCGTCTTGAGGTACGAACCAATTCGTATTCAGGAGAGCACGATCTTGAGTTACGGGAAGGTTTGAGCGAAATCATATTCAGGAGAGCACGATTCTGAGTTATGAAGAAGTTCATTTATCCTTTAGTAAAAGAAGGAGCGGAATCATATTCAGGAGAGCACGATTCTGAGTTATGAGGAAGTTCAGTTGGCCGTTTTTCAGGAGAGCACGATTCTGAAGAATGAAGAAATTTCAGGAGCCGAATCATATTCAGGAGAGCACGATTCTGAGTTATGAGGAAGTTCGATTATCCAGTTTCATATTCAGGAGAGCACGATTCTGAAGTATGGAAAAATTCATTTACAACCAAATCATATTCAGGAGAGCACGATTCTGAAATATGAGAAAATTCAGTCATCCAGTTTCATATTCAGGAGAGCACGATTCTGAAATATGAGTATATTCAGTCATCCAGTTTTCATATTCAGGAGAGCACGATTCTGAAATATGAGTATATTCAGTCATCCAGTTTTCATATTCAGGAGAGCACGATTCTGAAATATGAGTATATTCAGTCATCCAGTTTCATATTCAGGAGAGCACGATCCTGAAGTATGAGGAAGTTCAGTTTACCCTTTTCATGTTCAGGAGAGCACGATTCTGAAGCATGAAGAAGTTTATTTATCCTTCAGTAAGAGAAGAATCAGAATCGTATTCCAGGCGCCGACCTTAAATGCGAGAAGATTTATTTATCAGATAAGCAGCAGCCTCTTTATTTGAGTGCTTATCCATTTTTTGCACATAAGTCCCTTCCAACGATAAGTGACAGTTCTCCCTCGAGAAGCTTATCAGGGCAATTCCCATCAAAGTCCATTTATTTTGGCATACAGTCGGTCTTTACCCTGTATATTTGCTACGGAGTTCCGAAAAGTCCGTTTGATCCTGTCACGAGGGGTAGTTTACAGAAGCTTGGATGTTATTCCTTGCTCAATGCTCCAGCATTCTGTAATCGATCTTACAATCGTACGTGATCCAGTTTTATTTTTAGATTCCCCAGTGGAGGCCGTCTCATAGGTACCATCTCCATTCGAGGATCTCGTTCCTTTTCTAAAAGTGACAATTGGTCATTCGCACCAGTTGACTATCATTTTTAGAATTCCCCAGTGATGTACTGTGTCTCAGCGCGTCATTTTCCCCAGTGTGTTTCTTCTCGTGGCGTCTGTCTCGGTGTCGTCATGTTTCGTCAGCATTTTCGCATTCATTATTCCAGCATACGCATCATATCATAGTCATGGCATCATCTGCATTAAGTCGTTCCAGTTTTGTCCATAGCATTGCATATCGTCGCATATAAGGGCAAAATTTTCGGTTATCTATATTTAAATCCCTCCACCATGATTCCTCGAGTCTCCGCCACTCAAATCGTCCGGTGTAGCCATTTAAATAGGGGCAACTGTAATACCCCAAATTTTACCCTTTCTTTTTTATTTTTATTTTAAATTCTTATTAACCTAATAAATTAACCTTTTTTTTAGATCTTGTTTTTTTAACTAATAATAATTTAATTAAATTTTTTTTATAACTTTACTAATATTTTTTATTAACTTTTTTTTTTTCTATTTAGTTTATTTATTTAAAGCTCTTCTTACTAACTTTTAGGATTTAGATTAAAATTTAACTTTTTTTTTTTTTTCTTTTCTTCAAGAGTAAATTTTTTATAACCTTTTTTTAAATTAATTTCTAACACATTTTTTAATCAAATTCTAATATTTTTTTTTAAATAAAAATCTAACTTCTTTTTAAAATTAAATCTTTTTTCTAACTTTTTTTAAATCTTTTTCTAACTCCTCTTTAAAGTTAAATCTTTTTCTATCTTTTTTAAAATTAAATCTTTTTTTCTAACTATTTTTAAAGCTAAATCTTTTTTTCTAACTTTTTTAAAGCTAAATCTTTTTTTTCTAACTTTTTTAAAGTTAAATATTTTTTTCTAACTTTTTTTAAAACTAAATCTTTTTTTTCTAACTTTTTTAAAGTTAAATATTTTTTTCTAACTTTTTTTAAAACTAAATTTTTTTTTTCTAACTTTTTTAAAATTAAATCTTTTTTTCTCTAACTTCTTTTTAAAATTAAATCTTTTTTTCCTCTAAATTCTTTTTTAAAATTAAATCTTTTTTTTTTCTAACTATTTTAAAAATTAAATCTCACCTTTGTCACTTTTTTTGTTCTTTATTATTTTTACTCTAAATTTTTCTATCTTTCATTAAAAAAATAACAAAAATAGTCTTTTATTATTATTTAATTATTATTTTCGTATTTTAATTAAATCATTTTTTAAAATATTATTTTTTTCACTTTTTTCTAAATTATTCATAAAAATATCCAAAAAATCATAAAATAAAAAAATATTGAAAAATTTTGTTCCTTTTATAATATTTTTTATTTTAGGAATCAATAGGATTATTAGTTTTTATTTTAAGTTTATTTTAATTATTTTAAATTATTTAAATTTTATTTTTTCTTAACTAATTATTTAGTTTGGGCTTTAAAATGGGCTTTAGGGACATTATTGACAATTTGGTGTTAACCCTAATTTGTTCCCTATATATACATGTGTTGCCTTGTTGGAAAGGAGGAGAGAATGAAAAAAAAACCTAAGAGGGGTCAGAAGGTTTTCTTCAGAAAAGAGGAGAGAGAGGGAGAAACAAAGGAGATCCCCAGAGAAGAAAGGCGGTCGTTCCCACAACTCGTTAGAAGGATTGGAGCTCTCCAGTGTTCCCTTATTCAAACCTTTTTCACATTTACCGAAGCAAACCTCCGCTTCGTAGTTTTATCCTTCCGAAGGATTAGGTCCAGCCTTTTGGCCGCCGAGTCAATAGCCTTACCCCTTTAATGGATCAAACCCTGTTTAGCCTAGGTGTCCCGCCGTGGGCAAAATTGCTTTTATCCTAGTGTTATGCCAAAAGGGTCGCCGCACTCATTTTAGGGTTTCCCGCCGCGGAATCCCTAACCAAACCCTAATTTTCACAAATGCCTCGCCGCAGGCAAGATTACAATTTTACCCCTAGCATTAGGTCAAAGAGCCGCCGCGCTCATTTTAGGGTTTCCCGCCGCGGAATCCCCAACCTAATTTAACCCTAATTACAACTTAACAATTCAACGTAGAGATTTGGAGTTTCTACACTCCGCGTAAGCGTGTCCTTAAGACATGTTTATTCCCCTTGAGACCTTGACCACAGTCAAGAAGTCTCTAACCTCCCTTTAGAGGGGAACTACGATTACTCTGATTCCACTCCCGTAAGGATACGTAGGCACAAGATGCGATGTCTTGCCGAGTAAACTTAGAATTAACCCCTTAGGTCTCTTTTCTCACTTTTAATCCCTTTGTACATATACCTTAAGCAAATAATAAAGCAGATAGTAAACATCTGAACAAAAGGTTCCTGTAGAGTACTACAGAAGTTTAGGGTGCTAATACCTTCCCTAAATTTAACCAACCCCCGAACCCTAGATCTTTCCCCGCATTGTGTTTACGATGCAAAATAGGTTTTCCCTCTTTTGACCTTTTCCTTCGGATAAATCAAAGAGCGGTTGTGAATTGAATTGCGATTCAAACTCATTAATAGTTTGTGATCCTATTTCCACCGCAACACTCACACAACACATCAATACAACGCACACAAGGCGTATCGATCCTACTGATCCACTCATCACAACATCATATAAACACAACGCATATAAAGCGTATCGATCCTACTGATCACATTTTATCATATATCAAACATGCCTCACCCATCACCACAGTCATACATCATAACATACACCAATTCAATTATCAAAATCACACAGATACCACGGAATCACGTTCCGACACCATACATACATTCACCACAGCTCACTAATAAGCTCATCATCAAACATGACCAACAAGGGTCCAGAACCACAAAGGAAACAACACAAAACAGCAGCAAAACACAAACTGCTGTCGAGCTCGCTGGCGCATTCGCCTGGCGAAACCCCGCAGTGAACACTCGCTGACCATTTGCCTGGCGAAGCCCCTAGCGAATCCAAACAGAGGCTGCTGGTAGCATTCGCTGCCCAGTTCCCCCGGCAAAGCCTGGCAAAGGCTCGCCCCCTCATTCGCCCAGCGAATACCTGCGATCTCAGAAAAATAAAGCCACAGCTCAGAGTCGGCAACACGTTCCGAACTCAGCCGATTCTATTCCAAGCCAAACCCCATCATACCAGACCATTGTTCCACAGCCTAACTACAACATCTATCCTCGATTTAACCCGATTAATTGTTAGCTCTACACAATTACTCAGTTCCGACATAACTTCGAACTACCCGGAAACCCCCGTTCCCTCAAATCATCATCAACCATTGCATGCAAAGATTTCCAACACTCAAACATCAATTAAAAACAGAATCAACAACACAATTTATCATGCAATTCATCATCAATCATGGGGTTAGGGAATTCCCCTTCCTACCACATATTTCATGCAACTACCAAAATTAACCGATCATCCCCCCCCCCCCCTTACCTCAAAATGCAGTTTGATGATGAAGAATCCGCAATCTACAGCTTTGATCGTCCACCTCCTGCTCAAGCTTGCTCACTCTTGATCGCTCTTTTCTTCTATCGTTCCTCTTGTTCCACTTCTATCGTGTTCTCCTCTTTCCCTTTTTTTTCCAAATGACAAACATGCCCTTCATCCCCAATAATCCTCTTTTTAATTCCAAAACTAAAATTCTTATTTTCTTTTAATCCAAAATTAATTCCAATAATATTTTTAAATACAATAATAATAACAATAATATTAATAATAATAGTAACGACACTATTAATCATCATATTATCATTATTATTAATCATATTTTTCTAATATTATGGATCTTAATTTCTCAAACAAATTCCACGCAAGCATGCCGAAAATAAATACATCGAAAAACTTGAATAATTAAAATGGGCGTTACAACTCTCCCCCACTTTAATTATTTTCGTCCTCGAAAATACCTGATGGAAACAATTCTGGATACGCTTCCCGCATCCTGCTTTCCAATTCCCAGGTTACACTGCCTCCTGCAGCATCTTCCCAAGCCACTCTCACTAAAGGTATCTCCTTTCCTCTGAGTCACTTCATCTTCTGGTCCTCGATTCTCAACGACATCGTCTCCATAGTTAGATTCTTTCTAACTTGAACTTCATCTCTCTGAATCACATGAGACGGATCTGGTACATACTTCCGAAGTTGCGACACATGAAACACGTCATGCAAGTTCGATAGCTCTGGCGGCAACGCCACTCTATACGCCACCGCACCAATCCTCTGCAAAATCTGATATGGCCCGATAAACTTCGGATCCAACTTCTTGGACTTCAATGCACGTCCTACACCAGTCACTGGATTAACCCTCAAAAATACATGATCACCTTCACTGGATTCCAATTATTTCCTTCGGTTATCATAATAACTCTTCTGCCTATCCTGCGATGCTTTCATCTTCTCACGGATTATCTGCACTATCTCAGTAGTCTGTTGCACCAACTCTGGCCCCAAAACAACATTCTCACCTGACTCGTACCAACACAGAGGATTCCTGCACCTCCGACCATAAAGAGCCTCAAACGGTGCCATTCCGATACTAGAATGGTAATTGTTGTTGTACGTGAACTCTACCAATGGCAAATGAGTATCCCACGTACCACCTTTCTCCAAAACACAGGCCTGTAACAAATTCTCTAACGTTTGAATAGTCCTTTCTGACTGTCCATCCGTCTGCGGATGATAGGCTTAACTCAGCTTCAACTTGGTACCCAAAGCTTCTTGCAAACTCTTCCAAAAATCTGAAGTGAACCTCGGATCTCTATCCGACACAATACTCAACGGCACACAATGCAGCTTCACAATCACCTGAATATAGATCTCTGTCAGCTTCTCCAACGGAAAACTGATACTAATCGGCACAAAATATGCAGACTTCATAAGCCGATCTACAATTACCCAAATCGCATCAAATCCTCTCGCCGTATTCGGAAATCCTGTAACAAAATCCATGGCGATACAATCCCATTTCCAAACCGGAATCTCTAACGGTTGCATCATCCCAGAGGGTCTCTGGTGCTCCACTTTCGATTTCTGACATATCAAACAAGCATAAACAAAACGAGTGATATCTCTTTTCATTCCTGACCACCAAAATAACTTTTTCAAATCCTGATACATCTTCGTAGCTCCTGGATAAACACTCAGGCTACTACGATGTCCTTCGTCCAAAATTGACTTCTTAAGCTCGTCATTATCCAGTACACAAATTCTTCCCCGAAACCTCAACACACCAGCACCATCCAACTTGAAATCACTACCGGAGTCACCCTCGGCTCCTCGCATCAAATCCACAAGTTTCACATCCAACTTCTGTTGTTCTCTAATTACATCCTGTCGCTACTACGAAAATTGAAGGCCGGCTGTGACAGAAGAGTCGCCACCGTGCGTTATTTATCCCAAGAGAGGGAAAGGAAACTCTCAGAGAAAACCTAACGAAAAGAGGGATAAGAATGGTCATCGCAACCAAATCTCTAAGTTCGGGAGTCGGTTACGCAAGGGGAAGGTGTTAGCACCCCTCAAATCCGTTGTACTCGACGGGATCCACGTTTGTTGTCTATCTAAAAGGGTGTTTAAACTATCTAACTACAGGCTTTAAGGACAAAAGGAAAAGAAGTGACTCGGCAAAGCAACGATGCTTTGTGCCTACGTATCTCATTTGAAATGAGAAGTCAGAGTCAACGTAGTTCGCCTAACTACGGGTAAAAGGGGGGAAGGTTGCTCGCCAAGACATCGCGTCTTGTGCCTACGTACTCTCAACAGGCATGAGAGATCATAGCGAATGTAGTTCGGGGTAACGAGGAACACATGATTGTTCAACAGTTTTAAACGAGTAAGGTTAACAGTCAGTTCTAGCAGTTTTGTGTATGCAGCTCGACCTTTGGAGACTTAGGCGTTACCGTTTGCGGTAGAACTAAGGGTTAGCAACACTCTTGTTATGAAAAAGATTTCTCAAAGGATTAAAGGCCCCAAGGGCAAGAGAAGTTTGAATGGTTGTTTTTGTGTTTTTTAGAGAAGAAGTGTTTTTGAATTGGTTTGCAATTCGTATCGCACTAGAGACTATGACTTAGTAGTGAATGCATCGCATATCACTCAAAGGGTGCTACACTAAACACTCAAGCCATTGAAGGGAGACCCTTCAACAACCATTTCCTAAATAGCTTAAGGCTTGTAACATACAATACTCATTAACCTTTATTAGATGTTTTGGATTGTTTAAAAGATGAGAAGAGAAAGACGCACTAAAGGGGGACTAGCTCAAACCTAAAGTTGTCATGCAATGGTGGTCCTACGATTGAGATAAAGGGAAGCTACCTAATGTTAACCTACATGGTTAAGGTCCTAATGTCTATCATAATCAATCTTGAACAAGAAATATTAGAGGTCCTAAGGGAAAAGAGACAAACGAGGAAACAAAAGCAACATAAACATGTGAGAATGCAAACATGGAATGAGGGAGGAAATTAGTGTGGGGCAGTAGCCTACACATGCTCATCTCAACCTCAAAAAACAATATGAAATGTGCAAGAAAAGAATGGATAAGGAAATGCACCAATGAAAACAAGCACGCGCGCCAAAATGGGATGGAATGGCCTAAACCAAACAACATCAACCATAAGGCACAAAATCAAGCACAAATGAAAGGTAAATAAGTCCTAAGACAAAATGAGAATGGGAGGCTAATATGAGGGCATCAAGGACCTCATAAAATTCTCTCAACCATGAGCATCACCAACCAAAACAAAGAAGCATAAAGAAAACAACACGATATGTCCTCAAGGATTCCATCATTCTAGGTAAGCTTCAAATACCTCCAAAGGAGGGATCAAGCCACCTTAAATGACACTCCTATGTCCTTGGACAGTAAGGGACATGAAATATAAGTTCTCAAAAGAAAAAGGTAAGTAAACCACAAGTAAATGCAAGCAAGTTCTCAAAGGATTGCAAGCATGTTTCAATATGAAACCCTAATTGGCAACTCAAAAGTAAACTCACAAAAGAACAAGCTAAACACAATATAATGACCTAACAATGAGCAAGCATCATCCTTAACATGTTAGCAACATGAAACAATAGGCATTGAGAGCTTAAAGGATCCAAAATTGTCATATCCAAGTCAAACTAGGTCAAGATGTATGTGTGAACCTCCCTTTGAGTAACTTGACTTGCAAGTTACTCTAAAAATAGGAAAATGATTCAAAAATTAATAAATAAAATGCTAGAAGCTCATAAGCATGTTGGCAATCAGAGGCCAAAAGAACTCAATCAAGGTCACTTCACAACATCACCATAGAAATTGATTCACAAGGGTGTCCCATTGTGAAGGAGGATTGTTTAGGGTCAAATGAAATGCATCAAAAGTCAACAAGTCAGGGGCAAAATGGTCCTAAAAAATTATTCAACTCATCATTGATATGAGGATTGAACCTTATTCATTGGAGCCAAAGGAAATGAGAGAAATAAATTCAAGAACAAAGTATGTCACAATTTAACTCAAATAAAACAGTTCTGATATTTAAATCATTTTAAATTCGAAAATAAAATAAAAAATAAAAATAAAAATATCCAGAAAAAACTAGACATCTCAAAGTTCATGAAAAATATTTTTGGGGAATTTTTTGGATATTGGAACTATTTTATTTGAATTAAATTAGAACAGCAACCAAACCAGAATTTTAAAACGAAAATAGAAAACAAATGAAAAACTAAGTGTGACAAATAGCAACAAATGGAAGGCAAAAAAAGAAACTGGGCCTCCCTGGGGGTGTAGACAGCACACGCCCCTAAGCCCAACAGCTTAAAATAAAAATCAGAAAATTAAATGGAAAAGCTTTAGTGTTAAAAGTAATGGAAAGGAGAATAAAATGAGAGAATGGGCCAAAGGGGGTGCCATCAACATTTCACTTAAGCCCGAAACAAAATAAATAAAAACATAAAATCATTAAAAAAGAAGAAAAAAAAAGGGGGGGGGGGGGGGGGGGGGGGCGGGGGCGGCCAGCCGGCCGGACTGGTTTTCCGGTCATCCCAACCGGGAGCTCCGGCCGCCGCGGGTGCAACAACACCAACCCGAATTTCTCATTTTTTTTACCGTTTCATGCATTTTTTATACCAAAACTTATCTACTCGTCATAAGGATCATTAATATACCATTAGTTTTTACAAATAAGGCTTAAACAAAGAGAAACGAAAGGAAGAAGAAAATGAGCAAAAACAAAAATGTTCACAAATGGAAACCAAATGATAATAATAATGATCTATGATATACAAGGATGAATAATATGCAAAAATGGCATGAAATAGAAACTTAAATCATGAGATATTTTGAAAAGTTAGTAACCTCAAAAAAGCTTCAACAATGGTTCAATGTGCAACCAAAGCTTAAAAGAAACTATCCAGAAATGTTCTAAATCACTCAAGGAAGGTGTTTGGATGTTTAAAAGTGGTTGAAACTCAAGGAAAATAAAAAAACGAAAATCACTTTTCTCTCACTTTTTCTCAAGTTTTCTCTCACTTTTTCTCACCAAAATCTGAGTTATGAAGCTTTGGAAATGTTTTTGAGTTTATGTATGATGGATTTAGGTCAAAAGGAAGCCCAATGAAAGCTCATAAAGCCCAAAACAATTTTGAATTTTTCCCACTTTTTTGGCCTTGGAGGTACACGAAAATGTACTATCTAGGCTGTCAAAGAGGCATGGTTCACTTGTATTATGTTCATGTTGATCCACCAAATGAGATCTGCTCCTTAATTTTGCTTTATGGTGGTTTTTTGAAATGTTACTTATCATTGAAGAAAGCTTGAAAATAGCCATTAATTTGAGTTTAAATTCCAAATCAAAAAGTGGCATTGTGTTTGAAATGTTATTGGCACTCAAAAAATGCACAAAGTTGATTCAAAATTTTTCCAAATGAATTAATTGTGAATTTCCATTTTTAAAGCCTTTTCCATGAAAATTTCTCTAGGAATTCTTCAATCCAAACTAAATCTTTGATACCTTGATGTTTGAAAATGCAAATGACCCCATTTGGAGCAACTTTAATGTTGGAAAGTTTTCCATTTGAAGTGTGCAAAGTGGTGAAATGGACCTATAATGAAAATGGCTTATAATCTTACTTTCCCAAAATACCCATGCCTTGCAAGCCTCATAACTTGAGCTCTACAAATCAGATGAAGGACTTATAGGACTTTTTGGAAAGCTAATATCATAAGGAACAACTTTCATGTTCTTTGCAAGTTGAGGAGAAACATTCTTCTAGGTCAAAAATGTCTTGGAAGTCAGTTGACTTTTGTTGACTGAAATCATATTCATCTGGGGACCTGTAACTTGTCAGCTTCACAACTAGAGTTCTATAAATCCAATGGAGGACTTCTAGTAATTTTTGGAAAGCTAAGAACAATATCTACAAGTTTCATGTCCACCCTAAAGTGAGATTACACTTGTATCTTGAGATAGGTAGTCTTGAAGTTAGGCACTAAATAGGGGCTTTTACACTGAGGAAGCTTAGAACCCCTAGCTCAGTAACTTCTCACACTCTTGATTCTTGATGAATTAATCTTGAAATGTCATCTCATATGTTTAAACACAACATTCCATGATCATAAAGACTTGGAATTGAGTCTTAATCTCCTTCAGTTTCACAGTTGACTTAAGGTTGACCAGATGAAAATCCTAATTGCACCAGCTTCCACTGTGGCCATTAGCACTTGGCATAAACACTTAGATGAGCTCCATAGTAACCCTAAAGGCCTCTAATAAGCTTCAATGACAAATTACATCCATAAACATGGGCTTGTGGTCTTCAGATAACCTTCAAATGGCCTTCTAGACATGAGGTGAACCACATACACTTATCTGTTCTCAAAGGGCTTCGTCCCTCTTTTGATGATGATAGCCACTTGATAATTTGAATAAGACATCTTGATTAGGCTTAGAACCCTTGTCAAACTCCTCTTGTCAAACACACATCTCTTGATCCCCTGTAAATGCAAAATGCTATGCAATGCAATATGTTAGAACAATGAAATGAAACATAAACCAAGTAAAGAAAAAGTTGGGCAAATTTTGGGGTACAACAGCTGCCCCTATTCAAGTGACTTAGACCTAAATGGATGAAAAGCGAACGACTTTCAAACAATCAAGGTAAAATACGGTTGAATACCCAAAGAACCCGGAAATTTGCCAACCATACTGCAAATAAAAATCTATGGAGATAACTAAATTGAGGAATACCCTGACTACGCCGTCAGGTACCCAAATTAGTTGAATAACAAATCCGACATCATCGCCAGGAAATCAAAGATGACACAAATCTGACATCACCGCCAGAAAACCAAAAGATAGAAATAATTGTGACATCACCGCCGGCAAATCAAAGGTCTAACTTCGTCGTTGGAGAACAAACATCTAACTTCGTTGTTAGAGAACAAACATCTAACTTCGTCGTCAGAGAAACAATATCTAACTTCGTCGTCAGAGAAACAATATTTAACTTCGCCGTCAGAGAACAAACAATCTAATCTCGCCATCAGAAAACGAACATCTGATCTCACCATCAGAAAACCAAACATCTGATTTCGCCATCAGAACAATAGACATCTAACTTCACCGTCAGAAAACAACAATCTAACTTTGCCGTCAGAGAACAATATCTAACTTCGTTGTTAGAGAACAAACATCTAACTTCGTCGTCAGAGAAACAATATCTAACTTCGTCGTCAGAGAAACAATATCTAACTTCGCCGTCAGAGAACTAACAATCTGATCTCGCCATCAAAAAACGAACATTTGATCTCGCCATCAGAAAACCAAACATCTGATTTTGCCATCAGAACAATAGACATCTAACTTCACCGTCAGAAAACAACAATCTAACTTCGTCGTCAGAGAAACAATATCTAACTTCGTCGTCAGAGAAACAATATCTAACTTCGCCGTCAGAGAACAAACAATCTGATCTCGCCATCAGAAAACGAACATCTGATCTCGCCATCAGAAAACCAAACATCTGATTTCGCCATCATTACAATAGACATCTAACTTCACCGTCAGAAAACAACAATCTAACTTCTTCGTCAGAGAAAAATATCTAACTTCGCCGTTAGAGAACAAAACATCTGACCTCGCCATCAGAAAACCAACATCTGATCTCGCCATCAGAACAATAGACATCTAACTTCACCGTCAGAAAACAACAATCTAACTTCACCGCCAGAAAAACAATATCTAACTTCACCGTTAGAGAACAAAACATCTGACCTCGCCATCAGGAAACCAACATCTGATCTCGCCATCAGAAAACCAAACATCTGGAGGAAAGAGCTTCACAAACCGCAGTCTGCATGGGCAGGGATGACAATCACCTGCAGAATATATCTGAAAGCAAAGAGGTAACAACCTAGTTTATGTTTCAGAATGCATATGTTTGAAAATGGCGTAATGCTCCATACGAAATGGAAATGCTACGCATTTGGGTAGATGCTATATACGCATGCAGATGCAACGGAACCGCTCTAGCAAAATAAATGCTAAAGAAAGGGAGCCCACTCCGCTGGGGGAAAGGACTAGAGATGTCTAGTGCAAACAGACTCGTGCTGGGGATGCAAACCCTGGATTCACTCCACTGCTGGGGAATAATTCCACATCCACTCCACTGCTGGGGAATAATTCCAGATCCACTCCTTAGGAATGACCCTACCCTGTTGGAGATAAACTTTCATATGTACTCAGCATCTTGACCTGTTGGGGGGATCGACTCGACTAGAGACCTCAGTCTGTCATCTTGATTTGTATGGGGAGTAAGCATGCACATGTACTCCGTGGGGATTAGAAATGTGTGTCGACCAACTGCTGGGGATAACCGTACACCTATGCGCGCACCACCATGCTGGGGCGAATAAACCACTTTTAATTGATGGAGAACAAACTCTGGCTGGGGAGAACAGCTCCATCTGTACCTTTTTAGAGAGATGCTCCAAGGGTAACAAACCTGCAAGAGTAAGCAAGATACTACACAACAAAAGTTATCTTGGTCATCATCCGTGACGTTGTTCAGTTAAATCAAAGTTTTAACAGTTATTGGCCGAGGCCTGCAAGTTTATGTAGGTGCAAAATCATCAAAAACATCGGGCGTTTTTTCACAAACAAATGCAAAAGCTGGAACAAAGTACACAAAGATTTTCTGAATAGTATGTTTTTATTGATAAACGGCCTGAAAATAGGCAAATTTACAAAGGATGCAACTCCTGAAATGAGAAAGTTGCATAAAGATAAAATAAGAAATGCAAAAAGATTTACAAAATATCGGCAATGTGGTGCAGACAACCACCATGGGACGACTCATCTATGACTCGTATGACTTCGATGCTTTTCCAATGCTTCGTCTTCGGAAGAGATTGACTTGACTAGGACTCTCGGGTCCTCCCATAATCCACTATGATCATGATGTCGTGCGCGGATCACAGTTATTTGCTCTTCAAATCCCTAACTTTTGCCTGAATCGCCCTTGCGGGTTTTCGATTCACCGGGATACCCATTTTTGCCAAAGTCGCCTTTTCAGGTTTTCAACTTTGCGGGTTTACATCTTTTTCCTTTTTATCCCTAATTTTTGCCCGAACCTATCCTTTTATGGTTCGCCGGGATGCCCCATTTTTGCCTGGACTTTCTTTTTCTTTCCAGCAGGTCTCTTCAAGAAAAGTATTTTTTAACTGCGTCCGCATTCACAGGGGACGTGAAATCTTCATTGTCCATAGTTGAAAGTAATAAAGCCCCTCCAGAGAAAACTTTTCTTACAACGTACGGACCTTCGTAATTTGGAGTTCATTTGCCCCTGTGATCATTTTGTGGCGGGAGGATCCTCTTCAACACTAAATCACTTGCCTGAAAGCTTCGAGGACGTATATTCTTATCGAAGGCTTTCTTCATTCTGCTTTGGTATAGACGACCGTATGCGATGGACGCCAACCTTTTCTCATCCATCAAACTGAGTTGATTCAACCTGTTCTTCACCCATTCTGCTTCATCTAGTTTGACGTCGGCCAAAACTCTCAAGGAAGGAATCTCGACTTCCAGTGGCAGGACAGCTTCCATACCATATACCAATGAGAAGGGAGTTTCCCCAGTTGAAGTACGCACCGATGTGCGATATCCATGTAAAGCAAAGGGCAATATATCATGCCAATCTTTATAGGTCACAACCATCTTTTGTACTATCTTCTTGATATTTTTGTTGGCCGCCTCGACCGTGCCATTCATCTTCGAACGATAGGGAGAAGAGTTATGATGCTCAATCTTGAAATTCTAGCATAGCTCTTTCATCATCTTGTTATTCATGTTAGATCCATTATCAGTAATGATCCTTTCAGGTATTCCATATCGGCAGATGATGTCCCTCTTGATGAATCGGGCTACAACTTGCTTGGTGACATTGGCATAAGAAGCTGCTTCGACCCATTTGGTGAAATAGTCGATGGCCACTAGGATGAAACGATGTCCATTGGACGCAGTAGGCTCAATCTTTCCAATCATATCAATGCCCCACATGGAAAAGGGCCATGGAGAAGACATGACATTCAGAGGACAAGGTGGCACATGAATCTTGTCGGCATAAATTTGACACTTATGGCATTTCTTCGCGAATTTGAAACAGTCTGACTCCATCGTGAGCCAATAATACCCAGCTCGCAATATTTTTCGAGACATGGCATGTCCGTCTGCATGCGTACCAAAAGTACCCTCGTGGACTTCCTCCATAAGCAAGTTTGCTTCTTTTTCATCCACACACCTCATCAGCACTAAATCATGATTTCTTCTATAAAGCACACCATCCTGATTCAGATAAAAATTGCCAGACAATCTCCTTAGAGTCTTCTTATCGCGACTAGATGCCCCAGTCGGATACTCCTGGTTCTTAAGGAAATTCTAGATGTCGAAATACCATGGCTTGCCATCGGAGGCTTCCTCAATGGCGAATATGAAAGCGGGTCTATCAAGTCGGGAGATAACTATTCTGGGAGCTTCATTCCAAAAATTAACTTTGTACATCGAAGACAGCGTTGCCTAAGCGTCTGCCATCTGATTTTCTGCTCGCGGCACATGATAAAACTTCACCTTATTGAAGAAAGGTAACAACCTCCTTGCATAGTTCATGTAAGGAATCAAATTAGGTTGACGAGTTTCCCATTCTCCTTCGATTTGATTCACAACTAGCGCTGAATCGCCATATACATCGAGATTCTTGATCCTCAAATCAATAGCTTCTTCGAGTCCTATGATACACGCTTCATACTCAGCCTCATTATTGGTGAACGGAAACGTCAATCTGGCAGTGAATGGGATGTGAGACCCGTGGGGTGTTGTAATGGTTGCCCCAATTCCACTTCCATATGAATTGACTGCGCCGTCAAATATCAACTTCCATTGGGAGCCAAGTTCAGGACCTTCGTCTGGTAACGGTTCATCACAATCTTTCATCTTGAGGAACATAATATCTTCGTCAGGAAAATCAAACTTCATCGGCTGATAGTCTTCGATAAGCTGTTCGGCAAGGTACTCTGATAGAACGCTTCCTTTGATGGCCTTCTGAGAAACATATTGAATGTCATACTCTGTCAGTACCATTTGCCATCTGGAAATTCTTCCTGAGAGCGCTTGCTTTTCAAAGACATACTTGATCGGATCCATCTTTGAAATCAGCATAGTTGTATGGTTAAGCATGTACTGTCTTAAACGTTTGGCGACCCAAGCGAGTGCACAACACGTTTTCTCAAGCATTGAGTAACGGGACTCACAATCTGTGAATTTTTTACTCAGATAATAGATAGCATGCTCTTTTCTTCCACTCTCGTCGTGTTGACCGAGGACACAACCCATATTGTTCTCAAGAACCGTTAAGTACATAATCAAAGGTCTTCCAGCCACTGGAGGTATCAGTATTGGAGGTTCTTGCAAATACCCTTTTATTTTCTCAAACGCGTTCTGACAATTCTCATTCCAAACGACCGCCTGATCTTTCTTTAATAATTTAAACAATGGTTCACAAGTGGCTGTGAGGTGAGATATGAACCGAGCAATGTAGTTCAATCTACCTAAGAAACCACGAACTTGTTTCTCGGTCTTCGGTGCTGGCATTTCTTGAATTGCCTTGATCTTCGCGGGATCAACCTCAATACCTTTCTCACTGACAATAAACCCCAATAACTTTCCTGATCATACGCCAAACGTACACTTGTTTGGATTCAGCCTTAGTTTGAAATTTCTCAATCTCTCAAACAGCTTTAGAAGATTCACCAGATGCTCCTCTTCTGTCTGAGACTTTGCAATCATATCGTCGACATAAACCTCAATCTCATGATGAATCATGTCGTGAAAGAGGGTCACCATTGCTCGTTGATAAGTTGCCCCTGCGTTCTTCAAACCGAAAGGCATCACCTTATAGCAAAACGTCCCCCAAGGTGTGATAAAAGTCGTTTTCTCCATATCCTCTGGCGCCATCTTAATTTGATTGTATCTGGAAAAACCATCCATGAAAGAAAACACTGAGTATTGCACGGTGTTATCAACGAGCACGTCAACATGGGGGAGCCAAAAATCAACTTTTGGGCTTGCTCTATTCAGGTCCCTATAATCAACACACATCCTGACCTTGCCGTCCTTCTTAGGCACAGGTACGATGTTGGCGACCCACGGAGGGTAGTTTGTCACGGCAAGAAATCTGACGTCTAATTGCTTTTGAACTTCCTCTTTGATCTTTACTGCCATATCAGGCCTGCTTCTTCTCAATTTTTGTTTAACAGGATGACAACCTTCTCGAAGAGGCAGGTGATGGACAACGATATCTGTGTCGAGTCCAGGCATATCTTCATATGACCAAGCAAAAACATCTTTATACTCTTGGAGTAACTCAACCAGCCTCTGCTTGACGTCATTTTGTAGCGCAACCCCTATTCTGACTTCCTTCTTATCCTCCTCAGTTCCTAGATTGATGACTTCAACTACCTCCTGATGTGGCAGAATGACCTTCTCTTCTTGTCTCAACAACCTGGCAAGCTCCTCGGGTAGGTCTTCGTCTTCGTCAATCTCTCCCTCTGCTTGAAAGATCAGATTGTCAAAGTCACAACAAGTCATAGACGAGTCTGAGTCGATGGCATCTGAAATGTGTAACCTGCAATGATGATGATTTTATGCTTAAATGATATGCAAACAAAGCAAACACAAACCACATTGCCATTTTATTGTTAGAAAAAAAAAAGAAGAAAAACAAGGATCACAAAAATTTGAATGAGAAAAACTCCCCTTTGGATTAATGATGAAAATATTGTTCAAACATAAGCAAACAGGCCCTGAATAGAGTACCTCTATGCTCCGGGTAGAACATGGGGTTACACAAAAAACTGATAAACAAAATCATTACTGTTCACGTGTCACTTAGACAAATTCATCGATGGACCAATTGCATAGCTTCTGTCCCTGAATGCTCGGCTTGATCCATGCGTCCATGTCACAATCACTATCTTCGTCTTCGTTGTCAGATACAGCATTGATCCTTTCGAAATTGACTCCTCCCGGAGTAAACACAACTGGCCCCTTGAACCTTGGCGCACTTTGCGAGAACGAAGAAGACGGGCGATATCCTAAGCCGAACTTATCTTGCTTGTTATGAATATCCAGAACTTGGCCCCAACCTTGGGTTGCCCCTGCCTGAACTGTCGCTTGAGCCCCTTTGAATAAAGACATGGCCACTACTGGTTCTTTGATTATGGCGGGAGACTTATCTTTAATCTGAACCCCTTCGAAAGCCTGACACAAAGTCTCATGAATCTCGCCATCCACTTCAACATACTTGAAAGATGACAGGTGACTGATCATTATGTCCTCCTCCCCACAGACGGTCACAATACTGCCCCCAACCATATACTTCAGCTTTTGATGCAATGTGGAAGTAACGGCGCCAGCAGAATGTATCCATGGACGACCTAGCAGACAACTGTAAGCAGGCTGAATGTCCATGATGTAAAATACTGCCTCAAACACCTCTGGGCCCACTTGGATAGGCAGCGTTATTTCTCCAAAAACAGATCTTCGGGTTCCATCAAAGGCTCGCACAACCAAGTCACTTGGTGTACAGTAAAGACCCTGATGATCTATCTTTATTAAAGCTTTCTTGGGAAGCACATTCAAGGATGAACCCGTGTCAACAAGGACGTGCGACATTACAGTTCCTCGGAATTCTAATGAAATATGCAATGCCAGGTTGTGCTTCCTGCCCTTTGGCGTTAAGTCCAAATCGGTAAATCCCAGACCGTTTCCTGCGTTTACATGTGCCACAACTCCTTCGAGTTGATTAACTGATATTTCATGTGGCACGTAAGCAGTGCTTAAAACCTTCAATAACGCATTTCGATGCGCTTTTGAACACATTAGAAATGATAGTATGGAGATCTTAGAAGGAGTTTGTTGCATATGATCGACTATCTTGTAGTCGCTTTTTCTAATCAACTTCATGAACTCTTCCATATCCCTCGCTAGAGATTCCTTCCCCACCACCTGAGGAGTTTCTTCTACCAACTTGCCTTTTCCTTTATCAGCTTTCTCCGCCACCACCTCGGGCGGTGCAAAGATTCTACCACTTCTCGTAATCCCTCCAGATCCAACAAGATTATCAACTGAATCAACAGGTAGGCTTTCCAGTTCTACCTTCTGCCTGTTACAGTATACCTCGGCTCCATAATTCCATGGGATAGCCTTATTACTTTCATATGGCACAGGGCCTGCCTTAGTGATGGTGATGGTAGGTGGCCTTGGAGGCACTGGAATAATAATCGTTTTGTATGGGATTGAAATTGTTGCGACTTCGTCTTACTCTTCAACAGTTACCTCAACAGGCTTCTTCTCTGCAGTTCGGTCAAATTGCAAGGTTCCTTCATCCACCATGCTTTGGATACATCTTCTCAAATCTTCACACCCCTCGGGATGGCTTAAACAATTGTCACACCCTTCATTGCATCCTGGGAACACTCCCCCCTTCAACAATTTCTCCTTCACGAAGCTTAAAGGCGTTTTTAGCTCATTCACGTCAGCTACCAGATCTAACCCTTCCTCAATCAGAACAGCACCAACCCCAGTCGACCCGTAATTTGGCATAGGGTTTTTCTCCACATTTGGCGCATCATGTGAAAAGTCTACTGCTTTACTATCGATCAAATCTTGCAGCTTATTTTTGAAAGCTTTGCAGTTGTCAATGGTATGGCCGGGTGCCCCAGAGTGGAACTCACATCGTGCATTTATATCAAAGTTGGGCGGTGGTGTGCCTGTTAAAGGGGCCATAGTCCTTTTTTGAACCAACTGCAATTGCAACAATGCTTAAAGTACTTGAGAATATGGCATTGGCGGTGGGTCAAACACTCTCTCGGTCATCCTGGGTCGTGCTGGGTACCTTCTATACCCTTGTTGATTCTATTGAGGTAGCTGTTGTTGCCGTTGTTGTTATTGTTGTGGTAGTTGTTGTTGTTGTGGTTGTTGTTGTGGTTGCCGTGGTATAGGGATCGTAACACTTGTGACCTGTTGTTGATATTGGTTGTGAGGCTGATTCCTCCATCTTCCCTGGAAGCCCGACACCGAGTTGGTTTCTCCTTCACGCCTTCTATTGCCAAAGACCTTCTTTCCTCCTCCTCCAGTTGAGGATCCTTCGCCCGCCTAAATCTTCCCAATTTTAATGTCATTCTCAATGCGTTCTCCTATAAGTATCATGTCGGAGAAACTGTCGGTCATACAGTTGAGCAACTTCTCGTAATACATACCAAAGAAAGTGCCTACAAAAAGATCCATTAGCTCACGTTCCACCATCGGTGGCTGCACCCT
Organism: Lathyrus sativus; assembly: GCA_963859935.3. Lineage (NCBI taxonomy): Eukaryota > Viridiplantae > Streptophyta > Magnoliopsida > Fabales > Fabaceae > Lathyrus > Lathyrus sativus. The sequence goes on along the minus strand of OZ012735.1, from coordinate 911,122,606 downwards.
AGCTGCAAGCTCCCGCCACCTTTGGGCATACTCTTTAAAGCACTCGCTACTTTTCTGGGAAAGATTTTGAAGCTGGACCCTGTTGGGAGCAAGGTCACTATTATATTGGTAGTGCTTCACGAAAGCCTCTGCCAAGCTTTTCCAACTATTGACCTGAGCAGGTTCCAACCCCATGTACCATTCGAGTGACGGTCCATACAAACTGTCCTGAAAGAAATGCATTAACATCTTCTCATCACTTGAATACACCGACATTCTCCGATAGTATGACCGCACGTGAACCCTTGGACAGATGTCCCCTTTATATTTGTCAAAAGTGGGAGCCTTGAATTTGTGTGGTACTCTCAAGTCAAGCACCAACCCTAGATTAGCCATATCTAACCCCATAGAGTTTTGATTGGTAAAGTTCTTCATTTGTTCCTCCAACAATTTAAACCTTCGATCAGCTTCTGTGGGCATCTCAACACCCATACCCCGCATAGAGAATACATCGTCTTGATGATCTTCATTCCAGTGATGATCTCCATTGTTACAATCAACAAAAGTTGGACCATAAGCATTCCGATTAATTGTAGGGCCATACCCATTGTTTCCAAGACCGTTGTTGATATTACCTGGACCAAATCCCACGTTGTAGGCACCAACACCAACGCCATTATTGCTAGCGTTACCGAAACCATTATTACCCAATCCAACGTTCGCGGCGACATTGTCGAAACCAGTATTTCCAATCCCTGTATTTCCATTACCTCCACCAACATTTCTGTTGGTTTCGACGTTTCCATTACCGTTTCCCGTCACGTTCCCATTCCCAGTACCATTACCAGTTCCATTCCCGCCAGCATTGAGGATGAATACTGGTATACCATTATTAGCATTCAGATTCTCAATATAAGGTGGATTGGTAACTACCCCACCATGTAAAACTCCATCATTGTCAACTTGCGCAATCAAGGGTTGCACCAAAGTCTGAAGCTGATCCTGCCCCTTGGCGACATTTTGCATGACTTCCATAAATTGAGTCATCTTGTCCTTCATCTCTTGCATCTCAATCTGCATTTGCTCTTGCATTTGTTCCACGATCCTCCTCTGATTTGCTCTAGTCGCGTACCGGTGAGTTGTTCTATCAGCAATCCTGGAGCACACTCAAAATAAACAGGAGATAAGAAAACAGTTTCGATGCACCTGCAATGCAAAAAATGATAAAATGCAGACATGTAAATATGCGGCAGGGAGATTTTCCCCCTCGATTCTAGTTTCCATAAGAAACATCAATGATAAAGAAAAGCCCTCTAGACAAGCGAACAGAATGATAACTCTTCATACAATAACATGCCAACAGGCAGTGTGCATACACATCAACTGAGTACGAAGTAGGAATGACCTCAACCAACAAGCCTGGCGATGGTCAATACATATACGAAACAAACAAACACAAAGAAAGACAGTCAAGTTGGACGACGAGTCCGGAAATCCACAAGAAACTTCACTGTCTCAGGATGACCAGGTCTGGCGAGTAAGCCATGTATGAGTTGCTCCCTCTGACTGATGACAGACTGTAAACCTTCAGCATGCTCCTCACAAGATCCTCTTCCAAAGCATGCATTAAACTTGCACCTCTTGGAATCAGCTTTCAACTTGCACTACTTTAATTCTGAAATGACTTCGTTCAACCTGTTTTGCACATCACGCCTGAGGGATCCCTCCATTGCAATCTTCTCTACCTTGGTATTAAGTTGTTTCTTCAACTGACCGATCTGTTGTCTAAGCTTGTCCTCGCGCTCTTTGTTGTTAGTGAGCGTAGCATTCCACAATGAGTCAGCCCTAGAGAGCTCTAAGTAAGCTTTTTCCAAATTCTCCTTCTTGGTAGCAAGCACCTTATAGACGGAGTTCAAATCCTGGTCTACGCGTTCCCGATCCTTGGTCTGCTTCGTCAGGTATGTACCTAGTTTGTTGACAAGTGCAGTTTTCCTTTTGAAAGAATGAACAACCTCAATCCTCTCGCTTCGGACTTGAAAGATTTCTTTCTCTAATTCTTCGTTGACTCTTTTCAACTCTTCTTTCTCACGCAACAGTTGGTTGTACTTCTGAAATCCATAGTAGTAGGCTCTTCAATAGGATGCAAAGGTGCCACTGAAGGAAATGGCATTAGAAAATTAGCAGCTCTATCTTTGATCCATACCACGTAAGGGTCATAAGCTTATTTTTGTTTTTTCCTAATAATATCTTACCTCACCTGTGAACGTTACACCATGCATACTCCAACCTAACCAACATGTCAGCTTCCAGCAAGCCTGTGAGATACAGAGATTCCTGTATCTCTTCTTCTTCAGGAGGACTCTTCAAGGCGTATCCAAGATGTCTAATCAACAAAGAAGGGTTATAGTTAATACAACCCTTCCTTCCAACCAACGGGACGTTCGGAAAACCTCTGCAGCTATAAATGATCTCAGTTCCAAGTATATCATGATCAAACCACACAATATTCTTCGCAGATAAACCCATCAACCTCACAGACCATTCTGAGGTGCTTGCAGTAGCAACAAAAGGACCTGTTTTCGGAAGGTGACCGAGGAACCACATATACAACAGGGGTACACAGCAAGACACGTTCTTACCCCTCCGCTTCTCGTTTTTGTAATGGATAGAGTGATAAACATCTCCCAATAAAGTAGGCATTGGATTCTCTGAAGCAAGGATAAAGAAAGCATCTGAATCCACAAAGTTTGGCAAATTTGGAAACAAGATAATACCATAAATGCATAGGGCCAAAATGGTGTTGAACACAATCCAACAACCGTCTTTTGCGAACTGCAGAGCTTTGTCAACTAGAAATGGTAGAGGAAACCCATATAGTCCATTTAGCTTAGTCAATCTTCCTGATAACTCTGAGACGTCAAGATTTAGAACTGCAACAAGTCTAGCTAGATCAGGCTCATCATCGTCATGGTAAAAGGGCATATGATCCAATATGGGAACTCCTAGAAATACATAACACTCTTCCAAAGTTGGCGCTAGAACGTAATCAGGGAAAACAAAACATCTCAATTGAGGGTCGTAAAACTGTAGAAGAGTGTATAAACCATTCAACTCGAACACTGAAGGTCTGCGTACCATACTGAGTAACTTCCCATAAGATCCTTTGAATTCTGCTCTCACTTTCTGATTTGTTGACGCAACCAATCTCAACAGGGAACTGATATCAGGAGAAGGGAATTTGTATGCAATTGTCTTCTTTAGATGTTCCATGTTAAGGAAGGAATAAGATCACTAGAACCGGGGAGGAAAAAATACACATGCAACATAGATACACGTTAATGAAATGCAAATGAAAATGCAAAATGCATATTGTTGCACCCTAATTTTTGACTCTAAGATCCCACTCTTTTTGCATCATCTGTATAGTTTATCATCTCTTACATTTTTTTTTCATAATACCCAATTTATCAGCTGAAATAAACTTTTTGGACAGTTTAAACCGTTTTTGCGGGTACAATTTATTTCAAAATTTGACAAAACGCTATATTTTTCCGAATCGTATATTTTACGCTGATCACTTTGGTGTATTCATTTTATTTTTTTTGAGCACTTCATTATCGGTCCAATTATTCGTTTTTTTCTGTCTTTATTTCTACTTTTAATTAATATATTTTTAATTAATCAAATTTTATTTAGTTTTTTTATTTTAAATAGTCAATATATATATATATATATATATATATATATATATATATATATATATATATATATATATATATATATATATATATATATATATATATATATATATATATATATATATATATATTATTTGCATATTTAATTTTGATTTTAATTTCAACTTGTTAGATCAATTTTGGGAGTCTCTAATTTTTATAGTATCAATTTTGGGAGTCTCTAATTTTTTAGTATACAAAGTAGATTTTGCCCATTTTTTGAGCAACAGTAGGCACAACTAGCAGCTACCGCCTTTTCCAGCTTTCACGTAGCACCCTACCTACACATACTAGTAACACATTTTTGGGGATTTACTGCACATATAAACAAAACCACACGCTACCCCTAAATCTCTCTTCACCACTTTTTCACTCCATAAAATAACAACATAATGAACATAGTACAACCATTTTTTTCTAACAGACACTCTTTTCTTTTCTGCTACATACTGCACTTCACATATACACTCCATTCTCATTTTTTTTGCTTTACTCAGCAACAACCACAAACTAGCCTTGATTCACCACCACCACTAATATCTTCACTCTAAATCACCACCTGTTATTTTTCTCATTCCAGTTACAATAACCATATCACACCCTCTTTCTACCGACATCTCCGCAACGCAAAAACCTTCACACAACCGCTGAAACTCATCAATACGGCACACAAGGAACCCGAAACCGAAGGGAAGACGTGGGGAAGCGAGACGAAGCCACAACGTCAATATTTGTTTGGTAATTGTTTATATTGTGAGATTTTAGTTTGAGATTGTGTTTGTTTCCATTTTAATTCATTATCGTGGTTGCGATTTGATTTCGGTTTACATTATAACTTTGAGTTCTTGCTTTGATTTTAGTTTTGTGTATTTTGGTTTGCTGCATTTTAGTTTGAGTCTCAAGACTTTCAGTTTGAGTTTCACAACACCCTAGTGCTGATATAAATAATAGTGTTGATGCTGCTCGATTTCGATTCAATCCCAGGGATTGGTTGCTTCTCTTGTGGTTATGATTTCATTGTAGGGACCTATTCTATTATGTTTGTCGTTGTTATGATTTTGTGTTGGTCTAGAACCATTCACTAAATTGGTGTTTTCAAGCTTATGATTTGAGATGTTTTAATTTAAATTATTTTGATGTTGCTTGTAGGGGTGTTATATCTATTGTACATGTATATAATTGGTTAGTGTGAATAATCTAGATTAAGGTTAAATGTTCTTTTTTCTATTTATTTAATTTGGTTTTGCTAATGTATCATGACAAGGATTTAAAGCTTTTAAAATATACTAGCTGTGAAATTCATAATAGACACTACAGTACCTTAAGTGACCCTTGCATATCTCTTTTCATGTTATAATGCGGATCGTAATGGAGTTTCTAAGCTAATGTGTTATACTGGAAATTCATATGGACTTATGTGTATATTGTAAATGAGTTTCCCATGTTTTTTTTAATTAATTTATTTTTGATAGTTTTGTTAACTTGATTTTGTTTTAACTAGTTTTGATAATTAGAATAAGTTAGTTCCATTAACCGGTGCTAATTATTTAGATTTATTATTATTTTATTTTATTTTATTAATTTCACTAACAACTAACTTCCTGTTAACATTTACAACTTAGAATTGGAGTCGTCGTGCTCTATTTAGTCGTCCCGCCGTGGACATTCCCTTTGTTTACCTTTGCCATAGGACTTGGAGTCGTTGTGCTCTATTTAGTTGTCCCGCCGTGGATATTCCCTTCCTTGCTAACTTAACTTTAGTTTAGAGTCGCCGCACTCTATGTAAGTGTCTCGCCGTAGATATTTACCTTCCCTTTAGAACCTTGACCATAGTCAAGAGTTCTTCACCCCTAGTTAGGGGAACTACGGTTGCTCTGATTCCATTCCCGTCAGGATACGTAGGCACGAGATGTGATGTCTTCGCGAGCAAACTTTACCATACTTTGTATATACTTTATATCTTTACCCTTAGCACATTTACTTTAGCAAGCAAACTTTAGCAAACACAAATATTAACAAGAGGTTCCTGTAGAGTACTACAGATGTTTAGGATGTGAAATACCTACCCTATGCATAACCAACCCCCGAACCTTTAGATCTCTCTTTGCTTAGCTTTAAGCCTTACTTTTTGCTTTGCATTTTAATAGGTTTTTCTTTCTTTAAACCTTTCCTTTTTGGATAAATTAAAGTCTGGTTGTGAATTTAAGAATTAAGATTCAAGTTAATCAATAGCTTGGTATCACGATTCTCACCGCAACAGAAATGGCGACTTCACTGGGGACACTTCCCCTAAGAGGGTTAAGCCCACCTTGTTTATATCTTGTTTGTTATATGCTTTTATATTTGTATATATTTGTACATATATCTAGTTGTGCTTGGGTTTTTCTGTATGCAGGTTTGTTACTTTGAGTAGTGAGATAGTACTATACCCGTACTTGAGCGCACTTATGATAGGATGGTGGTATATTCAAGAAGGCTTATAGGTAGTTGATTCCCGACCAAGCTGACTTGAGAAACCACCGCTCAGTAGAGGCCCTTCTGAGAGTTAGTATTGTTAAACGAGTATTCGTGAAAACGATACTACTTTCTACATAGGAGCCCGTGACACTGAGGACTTTTAGTTACCTTTTACCCCACTTGGCCTTTTAGGACGTAGTGCGATGACTATAAGGGAGTAATTCCGAAGTAGTTAATACGCGATACTACACTCAGACGAGACTCTCTTGAGAATATTATTGATTTCCAAGTATTTGGTGTGTCGATAATATCCAAAAGTTGGGTTGTTGACTCTGGGAACTTTGTTAGAACTTGTTGTACAAGTGCTTTACCCCTAGTACACACCTTATGGTTGGTTCTTTACTCAAGCCCCATGTTGTGATCTCGAACCTTTGATCCTGTGATGTGTGATTTGTATCTTCTCTTGCATCGCATTGCATTGCATTTGCATCTCTGCATGGTTCTTTGCATACTTCTGTTTGTCCAGTCGCTCATGTCCAACTGTCTTCATTATCTAGTGTACCTTTGAGTTGTTAAGCTGATTCCTCGACACCGATATCAGACTAGAGCTAACTATAGACGCAAGATGTCAGAGCAGGAAGTACACAATGCAGAAGTTCGAATGGAGATCGATGAATTAAAGTCAGGCATGACTAAACTCACCGAAATGCTTCAAGTATTGATTGCCAGAGGAGAGCCATCTCAAAGGACTGTCATTCAAGAAGTTTCAAGTGCCGATCCTCCTCCTGTTCAAATGCCACAATCAACTTGGCCAGAGTTCGGTTTACCTCCCAACTATTCTCCACCCCTTGCATCTACTGCCATGATCGGTCAGGCTGTCAGACCAGTTTTTCCAGCTCCTGTCTTTACAGAGCCCAGACCTGTGGTCCACACTGTTGCTCAGAATGACCAAGCTCCCTTTGAGACTCCTTTCTTTGATTACAATGCTGCTAGTGCTCAAGGTGAGGAGCGTGAAGATTTTGTTGAGCCTGAGATTGTTCGTGAACAGTTTCATAATATAGACAAGAGACTCAAAGCTGTTGAGGGAACTGACTTCTTCAACATTAATGTAAACAATATGTGCTTAGTTTCTGGTCTGGTTATGCCTACAAAGTTCAAGACTCCAGAGTTTGTGAAATATAAGGGGCATTCATGTCCAAGGGCCCATTTGGTTATGTACTACCGAAGGATGGCGGCCTACACCAACAATCAGAAGTTGCTCATCCATTGCTTCCAAGACAGCTTAAGCGGTGCTTCTCTCAAGTGGTATATGAATTTGGAACATAACAGTGTCCACTGCTTCCAAGATCTCGCCAATGCATTCATGAGACAATACAAATACAATCTGGATATGGATCCTGACCGTCGTCAACTTCAAAACATGTCTCAAAGTGAAAGAGAATCATTCAAAGAATACACTCAACGTTGGAGAGAGTTAGCTTCTCAAGTTGAACCCCCTCTGGCAGAAAAGGAGCTAGCTGGAATGTTTATGGATACTTTGTCTCCCTTCTATTGGGAAAAGATGATTGGGAGCGTCTCTTCGAGTTTTACAGATCTGGTAACCATTGGCCAAAGGTTAGAAGAAGGGATGAAAAGTGGTAAAGTGTCCAAAGTTGCTGAATCTTCTAACGGTGCAAAGAAATCCTTTGGGAATTTCCATAAGAAGAAGGAAGAGCAAACCAACGCTGTCATGGTTGAAGTGAGAAATCCTCGTCCTCAGCCAAGGTATAACCACCCTGCTATTGCTGCCGTTACTGCTGCTGCTGCTCCACGACCAGCTCAGATTCCTCAACGTCTAACTGTTGGACAAAACCAGTATCGAAATAGGAACCAATTTGATCCTATTCCCATGACATATACAAAACTTTATCCTGATCTGGTTCAACAAGGGTTGATTACTACAAAGGCTTTGCAAACTCCTGATCCTCCTCCAATTGGATTTAGAGCTGACCTCCATTGTGCTTTTCATGAGGGTGCCCCAGGCCACGACTTGGAACATTGCTATGCACTGAAAGCTAGAGTGCGTGAGCTGATTAAAACTAGAATCCTGGGTTTTAAGGATAATCATCCGAATGTCCAGAATAATCCATTGCCATAACATCAAAAGTGAAGCTTCAGTCCGACTCCAGCAGACTATCTTTTTTGAGCGCCAGTGTTTCAGACAAGACAAATTTAGTCACTAGGCCTTTTGTTTCTCATTGTTTGCATTTTCCTTCATTTTGTTTAAGCTTGTTTGCTTTTATTTAGTGTTTGTACTTTCATCTTAATGAATGAGCATCACAACTTTTGATTTCAAATCATTTTGCCTATTGTTTGCACTTTTATGCTTTATCTTTCAAATATTTACTCCTTGTCCAAATTTTTGATTATGCAAATATTTTAGGGAGGATGATGAAAACACTATACCCATAACTGCTGTCAGTATGCTTTCAATCAAACTTTGTTGATGATGTAAGGCATTGTTTCAACTCCTAAACACTGGAGAAATAAGGAAGTTAATCCCTTGTCAACCCCTTCGAGCCTAGAAGTTGGAGTTTCTTTCTTTACAAAAACCCGCAGTTTTAACCTTGGGGTGGGTAGTTCTCAGTTAATTTGGCTGTGTGTTCACGCAAGACACCTTTTATATAAAGGTTACAACCACAATTTATATTCCTTCGCACACAACAAACAAGTGCCAAAGATGTTTTTCAAGTCAAAATGCCGATGATGGTTCACCGTGATCATTAAGCTAGGCAGTCACTTTCTTTCAAAAAATATATATCAAAAGAAAAAAGCCCGCTAAGTTAAAACCTATGAAGGAGACTTAGGCAAAACTGGGGCATCCCGCTGACTGTAAGTTTCAAAAGAAACAGTTCAGGCAAAAGTTAGGGATAATAAATAGAGGAGATCTTTAAATCCTTTAATTTCAAAACAACTAAATGTTGTAAAGAAGCAGTGACTGCCTTTTCAAAAAGTCTGTTGACTTCTGAACCATCATCATTACTATAATCAGTGCAATTCCTATGGGAACCTGAGCGCATAGTCTGAGTTAACTGAGCATAGGATTAGAGATCATCACGTAGATTGGGTGGGTAAAAATAAACTTTGAGCCTTTATCCTTTGTTTCTTAAACCGTGAACCAGGCCACATTACAACCCTCAAAAGACCTAATCGAAACAAGGTTATTTTGAAAGCATACTACAGCGAGGTTGCGTAAACTGACTCCAAAAGATCTTTGCAAATCAATTATTTTGGCAGTACACCTTTGCTTTAAACTTTGAGTGTCTTGAACCACCGTGTTCCGACCAATGACTCTTTTACCTTGCATCTTTCAAAAATTATTTTTGATTTCAAAAGTTGCATGAATTTTGCATTACCATGTTTGTATGAACACTTTTGTTTGCAAATTGGCTTTCCTCTCAAGGAATTTTCAAACATTGAGAAACTTGGTCAAGTGACCCTATCAGGAGCAAGTTCCTTCCAGATCCTGTCGAAGAATCAGTTCAATATTTGTCCAAGGCAAAGTCTTCTCAGATTTAATTTATCCAGAAGATATTTCAAGACTTAGACTGGGGCAAGCTCTCCAAGCACTCAGTAAATCAGTCATCTTCAACATCAGACAAGTTGAGGCAATTATCAGTTCATCTACAACAGACAGCTAGACTGGGGCAGTTTACTTGAAGAATCCCCAATCAATTATTCACCGTTCCTGCAAGGATCATCAATTTGATGCAATTTACAATTGTAGTGGAGGTATGCTCAACAGTAGCATCTTTAGTCCCCAAGCAGTTTGACATTGATCTCCGTGTTGAGGAATCAGTCTTCCAGTCTTGTCATCTCACCAAAGGAGTCGAGTCTTGTCATCAACATCTGCATTTACATTTAATCATATATCATATCATATCCGTATACATATGCATATTGCATATCATGGGTGTTTTATTACCCATTTGATTTTTCTCCCGAGGTCGTGTTTTACCCGCGTCTTACCTTGTGGACAAATTTCAATTTATCTAGCATCATGGGTGTTTTATCCCCATTTGTTTTTTCTCCCGAGGTCGTGTTTTACCCGCGTCTTACCTTGTGGACAAATTTCAATTTATCTAGCATCATGGGTGTTTTATCCCCATTTTTTTTTCTCCTGAGGTCGTGTTTTACCCCCGTCTTACCTTGTGGACAAAATTTCAATTTACCTAGCATCATGGGTGTTTTATCCCCATTTGTTTTTTTCTCCCGAGGTCGTGTTTTACCCGCGTCTTACCTTGTGGACAAAATTTCAATTTACCTAGCATCATGGGTGTTTTATCCCCATTTGTTTTTTCTCCCGAGGTCGTGTTTTACCCGCGTCTTACCTTGTGGACAAAATTTCAATTTACCTAGCATCATGGGTGTTTTATCCCCATTTGCCTTTTCTCCCGAGGTTGTGTTTTACTCGCGTCTTACCTCTTGGACGAATTTTAATTTACCTAGCATCATGGGTGTTTTATTCCCCATTTGATTTTTCTCCCGAGGTCGTGTTTTACTCGCGTCTTACCTCGTGGACGAATTTCAATTTACCTGGCATCATGGTTGTTTTATCCCCATTTACTTTTCCCCCGAGGTCGTGTTTTATTCACGTCTTACCTTGTGGTCAAAGTCCAACTCACTTGGAACCTACCAAACAGTTTGTTCCGTGACTTATCTGATGGTTTTCCAGATATTTATTTCTCTCTCCGATGGGTTTCCAGATTGAGTCTTTGTTCTTTGTTCTGATGTTCATCTAGAACTTATCTGATGGTTTTCCAAATATTTATTTCTCTTTCTGATGGTTTTCCAGATATTTATTTCTCTTTCTGATGGTTTTCCAGATTGAGTCTCTGTCTGATGTTTTTCCAGATTGAGTCTTTGTTCTGATATTTTTCCAGATATTTACCTTGATTCTGATGTTTTTCCAGAATCCATCCGATGTTTTTCCGGATATGTTTCTCTTCCTGATGTTTTACCAGAATTTATTTCTTTTGTCGTCTGATATTTTTCCAGAACCCCTTTGTGTCTTTAAATTCTGATGTTTTACCAGAATTTATTTCTTTTGTCGTCTGATGTTTTTCCAGAACACCTTTGTGTCTATCAGAGTTTTGTTCAATGCACTTCTGACAAAACCTCTGGTGACTGTGACTTTTCCCCCAGTAAGTTTCATTTGCTTTCTATATGTTTTTGTTATCTCACTGTGTGTTACTTTCAGCATCTGATGTTTTTCCGGATGTTTGTGTCTTTGTTTAGGGTTTGTCCCTCTCTTTTCAAGTATTACTGGATACTCTTTGTCACATTGGCAGATGTTCATAATATTTTATTTTCCTCAATTGTGTCTCCTAGATACTTTCTCCCGTGAAGTTGTCAGTCTTTCCCCGGTGGAGTTGCAGCATCTTCCCAATATATATTCGTCTCCTGTGGCATCTTTCCTCATAAAATCTTTATTTTGCATATCATATCATATCATAAGTATTTTGTGACATCTTAGGGTCAAAAATTGTGCATGTTTGTATTTAAGTCTCTTCAACCGTGTCGAGACGAAAATTTCAATTTTCACCTCTCCGGATCGAAGAAACTTAAATAGGGGCATGTTGCACCCTAATTTTTGACTCTAAGATCCCACTCTTTTTGCATCATCTGTATAGTTTATCATCTCTTACATTTTTTTTCATAATACCCAATTTATCAGCTGAAATAAACTTTTTGGACAGTTTAAACCGTTTTTGCGGGTACAATTTATTTCAAAATTTGACAAAACGCTATATTTTTCCGAATCGTATATTTTACGCTGATCACTTTGGTGTATTCATTTTATTTTTTTTTAGCACTTCATTATCGGTCCAATTATTCGTTTTTTTCTGTCTTTATTTTTACTTTTAATTAATATATTTTTAATTAATCAAATTTTATTTAGTTTTTTTATTTTAAATAGTTAATATATATATATATAAATATATATATATATATATATATATATATATATATATATATATATATATATATATATATATATATTATTTGCATATTTAATTTTGATTTTAATTTCAACTTGTTAGATCAATTTTGGGAGTCTCTAATTTTTATAGTATCAATTTTGGGAGTCTCTAATTTTTTAGTATACAAAGTAGATTTTGCCCATTTTTTGAGCAACAGTAGGCACAACTAGCAGCTACCACCTTTTCCAGCTTTCACGTAGCACCCTACCTACACATACTAGTAACACATTTTTGGGGATTTACTGCACATATAAACAAAACCACACGCTACCCCTAAATCTCTCTTCACCACTTTTTCACTCCATAAAATAACAACATAATGAACATAGTACAACCTTTTTTTTTCTAACAGACACTCTTTTCTTTTCTGCTACATACTGCACTTCACATATACACTCCATTCTCATTTTTTTTGCTTTACTCAGACACAACCACAAACTAGCCTTGATTCACCACCACCACTAATATCTTCACTCTAAATCACCACCTGTTATTTTTCTCATTCCAGTTACAATAACCATATCACACCCTCTTTCTACCGACATCTCCGCAACGCAAAAACCTTCGCACAACCGCTGAAACTCACCAATACGGCACACAAGGAACCCGAAACCGAAGGGAAGACGTGGGGAAGCGAGACGAAGCCACAACGTCAATATTTGTTTGGTAATTGTTTATATTGTGAGATTTTAGTTTGAGATTGTGTTTGTTTCCATTTTAATTCATTATCGTGGTTGCGATTTGATTTCGGTTTACATTATAACTTTGAGTTCTTGCTTTGATTTTAGTTTTGTGTATTTTGGTTTGCTGCATTTTAGTTTGAGTCTCAAGACTTTCAGTTTGAGTTTCACAACACCCTAGTGCTGATATAAATAATAGTGTTGATGCTGCTCGATTTCGATTCAATCCCAGGGATTGGTTGCTTCTCTTGTGGTTATGATTTCATTGTAGGGACCTATTCTATTATGTTTGTCGTTGTTATGATTTTGTGTTGGTCTAGAACCATTCACTAAATTGGTGTTTTCAAGCTTATGATTTGAGATGTTTTAATTTAAATTATTTTGATGTTGCTTGTAGGGGTGTTATATCTATTGTACATGTATATAATTGGTTAGTGTGAATAATCTAGATTAAGGTTAAATGTTCTTTTTTCTATTTATTTAATTTGGTTTTGCTAATGTATCATGACAAGGATTTAAAGCTTTTAAAATATACTAGCTGCGAAATTCATAATAGACACTACAGTACCTTAAGTGACCCTTGCATATCTCTTTTCATGTTATAATGCGGATCGTAATGGAGTTTCTAAGCTAATGTGTTATACTGGAAATTCATATGGACTTATGTGTATATTGTAAATGAGTTTCCCATGTTTTTTTTAATTAATTTATTTTTGATAGTTTTGTTAACTTGATTTTGTTTTAACTAGTTTTGATAATTAGAATAAGTTAGTTCCATTAACCGGTGCTAATTATTTAGATTTATTATTATTTTATTTTATTTTATTAATTTCACTAACAACTAACTTCCTGTTAACATTTACAACTTAGAATTGGAGTCGTCGTGCTCTATTTAGTCGTCCCGCCGTGGACATTCCCTTTGTTTACCTTTGCCATAGGACTTGGAGTCGTCGTGCTCTATTTAGTTGTCCCGCCGTGGACATTCCCTTCCTTGATAACTTAACTTTAGTTTAGAGTCGCCGCACTCTATGTAAGTGTCTCGCCGTAGATATTTACCTTTCCTTTGGAACCTTGACCATAGTCAAGAGTTCTTCACCCCTAGTTAGGGGAACTACGGTTCCTCTCATTCCATTCCCGTCAGGATACGTAGGCACGAGATGCGATGTCTTCGCGAGCAAACTTTACCATACTTTGTATATACTTTATATCTTTACCCTTAGCACATTTACTTTAGCAAGCAAACTTTAGCAAACACAAATATTAACAAGAGGTTCCTGTAGAGTACTACAGATGTTTAGGATGTGAAATACCTACCCTATGCATAACCAACCCCCGAACCTTTAGATCTCTCTTTGCTTAGCTTTAAGCCTTACTTTTTGCTTTACATTTTAATAGGTTTTTCTTTCTTTAAACCTTTCCTTTTTGGATAAATTAAAGTCCGGTTGTGAATTTAAGAATTAAGATTCAAGTTAATCAATAGCTTGGTATCACGATTCTCACCGCAACACATATGCAACAGGAGATCGGGATTGTTGTGCTGTAGTTTGAGACGAACGGAGCTTCGCTTTAGACATAACCGAACACTGTCATTGGGACCCCCTCGATATCAAGAACACAAATCCAAACTGTAAAGAACTAGGTAGTATGAAAGCTAGAGTTTTCCTGCACCCCCGTCCCTCTCACAGGTAAGGACCTATCCACTGACAAGGTTTGGCATCCTATGCGTTCAACAACGTCACAGACTTTCAAGAAATGATGATACGGGTACCAGGGAAGGTGTGGCATCATCATCTGTTGAAGCGGCCTCACTTAGATGAATCCCAAATGATCGGTTCCCAGAGTCGACAATCCTCAGGTTCAAAATTCCTTCGAGCCCAAAGGGCCAGAAAGAAAATCGTCAAAGAGAATCTCGTCTGAGCACGAATTTCATGGCTAGCTGGTGCATGCAGAGCATACAGGCTCACCACTAATCTCCACTTCTAATTCTAAGTCTATACTCAAGCCTATGTCTGGCTTATCTCTCAATGAATTAAGTCCCTCCCCACAGCACAACAATAAATGATATCATGCGGGAAAGTAAATGTAGAAAGATAAAGCACATATGTACAACAACCAAAAAATAAAAACAAACAAGCGCTAGGATTGACTCGCATAGGGGTTGTTCTTGTCCCCAGCAGAGTCGCCAACTGTCGCTACTGCGAAAACCGAAGGTCGGCTGTGACAGAAGAGTCGCCACTGTGCGTTATTTATCCCAAGAGAGGGAAAGGAAACGCTCAGAGAAAATATAACGAAAAGAGGGATAAGAATGGTCATCGCAACCAAATCTCTAGGTTCGAGAGTCGGTTACGCAAGGGGAAGGTGTTAGCACCCCTCACGTCCGTCGTACTCGACGGGATCCACGCTTGTTGTCTATCTAAAAGGGTGTTTAAACTATCTAACTACAGGCTTTAAGGACAAAAGGAAAAGAAGTGACTCGGCAAAGCAACGACGCTTTGTGCCTACGTATCTCATTTGAAATGAGAAGTCAGAGTCAACGTAGTTCGCCTAACTACGGGTAAAATGGGGGAAGGTTGCTCGCCAAGATATCACGTCTTGTGCCTACGTACTCTCAACAGGCATGAGAGATCAGAGCGAACATAGTTCGGGGTAACGAGGAACACAGGATTGTTCAACAGTTTTAAATGAGTAAGGTTAACAGTCAGTTCTAGTAGTTTGGTGTATGCAACTCGACCTTTGGAGACTTAGGCGTTACCGTTTGTGGTAGAACTAAGGGTTAACAACACTCTTGTTATGAAAAAGATTTATCAAAGGATTAAAGGCCCCAAGGGCAAGAGAAGTTTGAATGGTTGTTTTTGTGTTTTTTAGAGAAGAAGTGTTTTTGAATTGGTTTGCAATTCGTATCGCACTAGAGACTATGACTTAGGAGTGAATGCATCGCATATCACCCAAAGGGTGCTACACTAAACACTCAAGCCATTGAAGGGAGACCCTTCAACAACCATTTCCCAAATAGCTTAAGGCTCGTAACGCACAATACTCATTAACCTTTATTAGATGTTTTGGATTGTTTAGGAGATGAGAAGAGAAAGACGCACAAAAGGGGGACTAGCTCAAACCTAAAGTTGTCATGCAATGGTGGTCCTATGATTGAGATAAAGGGAAGCTACCTAATGTTAACATACATGGTTAAGGTCCTAATGTCTATCATAATCAATCTTGAACAAGAAAGATTAGAGGTCCTAAGGGAAAAGAGACAAACGAGGAAACAAAAGCAACATAAACATGTGAGAATGCAAACATGGAATGAGGGAGGAAATTAGTGTGGGGAAGTTGCCTCCACATGCTCATCTCAACCTCAAACAACAATATAAAATGTGCAAGAAAAGAATGGATAAGGAAATGCACCAATGAAAACAAGCACGCGCGCCAAAATGGGATGGAATGGCCTAAACCAAACAACATCAACCATAAGGCACAAAATCAAGCACAAATGAAAGGTAAATAAGTCCTAAGACAAAATGAGAATGGGAGGATAATATGAGGGCATCAAGGACCTCATAAAATTCTCTCAACCATGAGCATCACCAACCAAAACAAAGAAGCATAAAGAAAACAACACGATATGTCCTCAAGGATTCCATCATTCTAGGTAAGCTTCAAATACCTCCAAAGGAGGGATCAAGCCACCTTAAATGACACTCCTATATCCTTGGACAGTAAGGGACATGAAATATAAGTTCTCAAAAGAAAAAGGTAAGTAAACCACAAGTAAATGCAAGCAAGTTCTCAAAGGATTGCAAGCATGTTTCAATATGAAACCCTAATTGGCAACTCAAAAGTAAACCCACAAAAGAACAAGCTAAACACAATATAATGACCTAACAATGAGCAAGCATCATACTTAACATGTTAGCAACATGAAACAATAGGCATTGAGAGCTTAAAGGATCCAAAATTGTCATATCCAAGTCAAACTAGGTCAAGATGTATGTGTGAACCTCCCTTTGAGTAACTTGACTTGCAAGTTACTCTAAAAATAGGAAAATGATTCAAAAATTAATAAATAAAATTCTAGAAGCTCATAAACATGTTGGAAATCAGAGGCCAAAAGAACTCAATCAAGGTCACTTCACAACATCATCATAGAAATTGATTCACAAGGGTGTCCCATTGTGAAGGAGGATTGTTTAGGGTCAAATGAAATTCATCAAAAGTCAACTCAAAAGTCAACAAGTCAGGGGCAAAATGGTCCTCAAAAATTCTTCAACTCATCATTGATATGAGGATTGAACCTTATTTATTGGAGCCAAAGGAAATGAGAGAAATAAATTCAAGAACAAAGTATGTCACAATTTAACTCAAATAAAACAGTTATGATATTTAAATCATTTTAAATTCGAAAATAAAGTAAAAAAATAAAATAAAAATATCCGGAAAAAACTAGACATCTCAAAGTTCATGAAAAATATTTTTGAGGAATTTTTTGGATATTGGAACTATTTTATTTGAATTAAATTAGAACAGCAACCAAAACAAAATTTTAAAACGAAAATAGAAAACAAATGAAAAACTAAGTGTGACAAATAGCAACAAATGGAAGGAAAAAAAAGAAACTGGGCCTCCCTGGGGGTGTAGACAGCACACGCCCCTAAGCCCAACAGCTTAAAATAAAAATCAGAAAATTAAATGGAAAAGCTTTGGTGTTAAAAGTAATGGAAAGGAGAGTAAAATGAGAGAATGGGCCAAAGGGTGGGGTGCCATCAACATTTCACTTAAGCCCGAAACAAAATAAATAAAAACATAAAATCAGAAAAATAAAAAAAAGGGGGGGGGGGCGGCCGGACGGCCGGACTGGTTTTCCGGTCATCCCTACCGGGAGCTCCGGCCGCCGCGGGTGCAACAACACCAAGCCGAATTTCTCATTTTTTTTTACTGTTTCTTGCGTTTTTTATACCAAAACTTATCTACTCGTCGAAGGGATCATTAATATACCATTAGTTTTTACAAATAAGGCTTAAACAAAGAGAAACGAAAGGAAGAAGAAAATGAGCAAAAACAAAAATGTTCACAAATGGAAACCAAATGATAATAATAATGATCTATGATATACAAGGATGAATAATATGCAAAAATGACATGAAATAGAAACTTAAATCATGAGATATTTTGAAAAGTTAGTAACCTCAAAAAAGCTTCAACAATGGTTCAATGTGCAACCAAAGCTTAAAAGAAACTATCCATAAATGTTCTAAATCACTCAAGGAAGGTGTTTGGATGTTTAAAAGTGGTTGAAACTCAAGGAAAATAAATAAAAAAACGAAAATCACTTTTCTCTCACTTTTTCTCAAGTTTTCTCTCACTTTTTCTCACCAAAATCTGAGTTATGAAGCTTTGGAAATGTTTTTGAGTTTATGTATGATGGATTTAGGTCAAAAGGAAGCCCAATGGAAGCTCATAAAGCCCAAAACAATTTTGAATTTTTCCCACTTTTTTGGCCTTGGAGGTACACGAAAATGCACTATCTAGGCTGTCAAAGAGGCATGGTTCACTTGTACTATGTTCATGTTGATCCACCAAATGAGATTTGCTCCTTAATTTTGCTTTATGATGGTTTTTTGAAATGTTACTTATCATTGAAGAAAGATTGAAAATGGCCATTAATTTGAGTTCAAATTCCAAATCAAAAAGTGGCATTATGTTTGAAATGTTATTGGCACTCAAAAAATGCACAAAGTTGATTCAAAATTTTTCCAAATGAATTAATTGTGAATTTCCATTTTTAAAGTCTTTTCCATGAAAATTTCTCTAGGCATTCTTCAATCCAAGCCAAATATTTGATACCTTGATGTTTGACAATGCAAATGACCCAATTTGTAGAAACTTTGATGTTGGAAAGTTTTCCATTTGAAGTGTGCAAAGTGGTAAAATGGACCTATAATGAAAATGGCCTATAATCTTACTTTCCCAAAATACCCCTGCCTTGCAAGCCTCATAACTTGAGCACTACAAATCAGATGGAGGACTTCTAGGACTTTTTGGAAAGCTAAGATCATAAGGAACAACTTTCATGTTCATTGCAAGTTGAGGAGAAACATTCTTCTAGGTCAAAAATGTCTTGGAAGTCAGTTGACGTTTGTTGATTGAAATCATATTCATCTAGGGACCTGTAACTTGTCAGCTTCACAACTAGAGTTCTATAAATCCAATGGAGGACTTCTAGTACTTTTTGCAAATCTAAAAACAAGCTCTACAAGTTTCATGTCCACCATAATGTGAGATTGCACTTGTATCTTGAGATAGGTGGTCTTGAAGTTAGGCACTGAATAGGGGATTTTACACTGAGGAAGCTTAGAAACCCTAGCTCAGTAACTTCTCACACTCTTGATTCTTGATGAATTAATCTTGAAATTTCATCTCATATGTTTCAACACAACGTTCTATGATCATAAATACTTGGAATTGAGTCTTAATCTCCTTCAGTTTCACAGTTGACTTAAGGTTGACCAGATGAAAATCCTAATTGCACCAGCTTCCACTGTGGCCATTAGCACTTGGCATAAAGACTTAGATGAGCTCCATAGTAACCCCCAAGGCCTCTAATGAGCTTCAATGACAAACTACATCCATAAACGTGGGCTTGTGGTCTTCAGATAACCTTCAAATGGCCTCCTAGACAGGAGGTGAACCACATACACTTATCTGTTCTCAAAGGGCTTCGTCCCTCTTCTGATGATGATAACCACTTGATCATTTGAATAAGACCTCTTGATTAGGCTTAGAACCCTTGTCAAACTCCTCTTGTAAAACATACATCTCTTGATCCCCTGTAAATGCAAAATGCTATGCAATGCAATATGCTAGAACAATGAAATGAAACATAAACCAAGTAAAGAAAAATTTAGGCAAATTTTGGGGTACAACACATCCAAGAAATCATTCTTCACTTGAAATTTACCCAACATCACACCATCTGCCGTAAACTCACAAACCATGCTCAAATCTCTAAACTTCTCAATAAGCTCCATATCTTTCACCATCAAGGCCGACATATGAATCACTTTCCTGCTCAAGGCATCCGCAACAACATTCGCTTTTCCTGGGTGATAACTCAAACTAAAATCATAATCTTTCAGGAATTCCAACCACCTCCTCTGCCTCATATTCAATTCTTTCTGATCAAACAGATACCTCAAGCTCTTGTGATCACTGAACACCTCAAACCTCGAACCATACAAATAGTGTCTCCAGATCTTCAACACAAAAACCACCGCAGCCAATTCAAGGTCATGAGTAGGATAATTCCGCTCGTGTACCCTCAATTGCCGTGAAGCATAAGCTACCACCTTTCTGTTATGCATAAGAAATCCGCCTAATCTTCTTAGACGCATCACAATACACCACAAAAGCCTCACTCGGATTCGGTAACACCAACACCAGCGCTGAAGTCAATCTCTTTTTCAGCTCTCAAAAACTCTCTTCACAAGCAGCATCCCACACAAACACTTGGTCTTTCCTCGTCAATTGAGTCAATGGTAACGCCAATCTAAAAAATCCTTCAATAAATCTTTGGTAATACCCTGCCAAACCCAAAAAGCTTCTAACCTCAGTTATCATCTTCGGTGGTTCTCACTGTAACACTGCACTCACCTTCGATGGGTCTACCGAAACACCATCACCAGAAATAACATGCCCCAAGAAACTCACCGTCTTCAACCAGAACTCACACTTTGATAACTTAGCAAATAACTTGTTATCCTTTAACACTTGCAAAGCAATCCTCAAATGATCCGCATGCTCTTCCTCAGGCTTAGAATAAATCAGTATATCATCAATGAACACGACAATAAACTGATCCAAATAAGAATGGAAGATATGATTCATATACTCCATGAACACTCCCAGCGTATTAGACACTCCGAAAGGCATTACTGCATACTCGTAATGTCCATATCGATTCCTAAATGCCGTCTTCTGAATATCACCTTCTTTCACTCTGATCTGATGATAACCTGACCTCAAGTCGATCTTACTAAACACACAAGCTCCCACCAACTGATCCATCAAATCATCAATCCTTGGAAGAGGATATTTGTTCTTGATGGTCACTTTATTCAACTGACGGTAATCGATGCACAACCGCATGCTACCATCCTTCTTCTTCACTAACAACACTGGAGCTCCCCACGGAGACACACTTTACCTGATAAACTTTCTATCTAATAACTCTCCAATCTGAGACTTTAACTCGACCAACTCCACTGCTGACATCCTGTACGGCGCCATAGAAATAGGCCTCGTACCAGGAACAAGATCAATGTTAAACTAAACTTCTCTCTTCGGAGGCAACTCTGTAATATCGTCAGGGAACACCTCCGGAAACTCATTCACCACAGCTAACTCATCCAACAACGTCCTGTTGTCAACCGACAATGATGCAAATAAAGTAAACACCTTAGTGTCATCTGCCAACAAAGTTCTAAAATCCTTACTGGATAAGGAATCTGCCAAAGCTTCCTCTTCTGGAGTAAAAAACAATAACACCTTCCGATAACAATCGATGTAGACTCGGTTGAACTCCAACCAGTTCATACCTAGAATAACATCCAAACTGCCAAGTGGTAAACAAATCAGATCCACTCCGAAATCTCGGCCAAAAATAGTCAGTGGACACTTCAAACACACTAACGAAGTAGTCACTGAACCAACCGAGGGAGTTTCGATAGTCATCCTCCGCTCAAGAGTAGACGGTACCAAACCTAACCTCTTCACACAATCAACAGAGATAAACAAGTGGGTTGCACCCGTATTAATCATAGCAGTCAAAGGAACATTATTGATAAAACAAGTACCTTTGATCGAACGCTCCTCGTCCGCCGACTGAGTCCCCACCACAACAAACACTTTACCGATGACCTGAGGCGCTTGAGTGCTCCTCGGTTTCTCACAATGAGTACTAATATGACTTTTCTCACCACAGTTATAGCAAGTAGGCATATTAGTCATGCAGTCCGCCACTACATGGCCCGACTTCCCACACTTAAAGCACTTCTTCGCTTCATGAGGACAATCGCTAACACGATGCCCCACAACACCACACCGATAACATTTCAAATCCATCGATGTTTTCCTCTCTCTGAACTTATTATCATCCACAACCTTCTTCTTTCCTTTATCGGTCGGCACGCTGTAAGGTGTACACCGAATCTTTGCTTACCCTTACGGTCATTCACTGCCTTATAGTGTGCAATCCTTGCTCGGTTGTCATTATCATAAATTTGGCTTCTACTCACCAACTCAGGATAACTCCTGATCTTCTGACAAGCTATTCCCATCTTGATCTCCGGTCGCAACCCATTCTTAAACTTCAGACACTTAGAAGTCATGGTCTCTTCAGTATTGTAATGGGGACAATATTGTGCCAACTCTTCAAACTTGGCCGCATACTCGACCACTGACATATTGCCCTGCTTCAGCTCTAGAAATTCAACCTCTTTAGCACTCCTGATATCCTCTGGAAAATACTTTTCCAGAAAACCCGTTCGAACTACCTCCCAAGTAATCGGAGTTTCCGAAGCCTCCAACCTCTGGCGACAGTTGTCCCACCAAGCCTCGGCTTCACCCTCCAACATGTGAGTACCGAACCTCACCTTCTGCCCATCACTGCACCCCATGGTTCTGAAGATCTTCTTTATCGCCTTCATCCACTTCTGTGCAGCTTCCGGATCCAAAATCCCACCTTCAAACTTTGGTGGCTTGTTACTCTGGAACTGTGTCAAGTCTCTGAACTGTGCGCCCACATCCAGATTCTGATTGGCCACCACCTGTGCCATTGCTTGCATAGCTGCATCCAACGCAACATCATTCCTCCTTGCCATACTGCTCAACAACCACAACAACAGGTTAACGGAAAACAACCAAACTCTATCCTACAGACAGACTCAACCACAACACTGGCCGGACGAACCGACCTGCTCTGATACCAACTTGTAACTCCCCGCTCCTCAAAATCAAATAAAACAATTAAATAAACAATCATCAGAGTTTCCACACCAAAAACGGGATGTCACATTTTCACCAAATTTCCACAGAAACAATTTTCTAAAATGGTTTCCAACAAAAGTGCAGCGGAAAAGAATCTGTCATAAACATAAGCATGTATATATACATCATCAACGTCATCATGTACAACCAGTCGGCCATCTACCCAAAATATACAAAATATCATCCTCTTAGTCAAATAAACAAGATACGCCACAGGGGCACACAAAACATCAACTAAACACAAATACTCCCAAAAACCCCGATGTTACGTATCAGAGCATCCCTACGACTCGCCACAATCCAAGCTAGCTAAGCACCTAGATTGTCTGTACTTCCGAAGAAGCGCAAACCACAGCAACAACAAGGGGTGAGAAATCACGATCAAAATATAATGGTAATAATGTACATGAAATAAAAGGCAGAAACATATAAACATCATTTCATATACATCAAATCCGGACCTATTGTCCCATGCCAACACAACATACATCACAATGCAACACATGCAACTCGACACAATAATATGCGGTACCGACTTAACTCAGGATAGATTGCATACACTCCATCTGAGCAATGATTTATCCCTACCACGCTCCTCCTGAGCCCATATAATCAAATCTCAGGATAGATCGCATACACTCCATCCGAGCAACGATCTATCCCTACCAACATTCCCCACTTGGAACACGGGTGAATCGCGTACACTCCATCCGAGCAACGATTCAACTCCCGTCCACGCTCCCCAATTGGAGCACGTGAGTGAATCACATACACTCCACCGAGCAATGATTCACCACGTCCACATGCTATGCAGACACCATGCACAACAACACAGCACTCACGGTGCACACGATCCCACTGATCCATCACATCATATAATGCATACACACCAAACACACAAAGTGCATCCGATCCTACTGATCCAATTCCTCACACAACACATCAATACAACTCACACAAGGCTTATTGATCCTACTGATCCACTCATCACAATAGCATATAAACGCAACGCATATAAAACGTATCGATCCTACTAATCACATTTTATCATATATCGAACATGCCTCACCCATCACCACAGTCATACATCATAACATACACCAATTCAATTATCAAAATCACACGGATATCACGGAATCACATTCCGACACCATACATACACTCACCTGTTGCACCCTAATTTTTTACTTTAAAATCCCACCTCTTTACACATTTTGTGGCATGTCATCTAAGTCCAAGCATGCATAGCTAACCATTTTAACCAGTTTGTCCGTTTTGCTCTATGAAGACAGGTTCAATGCAATAGATTGAAGGCCTTGTGTAGGTTCTAATATTTGCAAGATGTATCGGAATGAAGAATAGACATATTCCTATGATTATGATCCTTAGTCAAGGCAAGGCTAATATCCTCTAAGATTTAACCGGAGTTGTCCCCAATGAGGACTAGGATTTTCTGTCTATTGAATTTCAAAGATATTTGTTAGAGAACTAGTTAGAGTGTATGGCAATGCAAATGTAGACTTTTCTCAACACGGTTCAATTTTGCTCAGGAAGTGGATTACTAGTTGTCAGACGGAAGGTTTTGAACACTGTTTAATTTGTAAATCACATGATTTAAGACTTTAAAATTGGAGGAACTCGGGATGGGGTGTAGGCAAGAGCTCTGTCAAATTGAAGTTTAAATTGATTTGTTACCTTTTTGCGTACTTCGAAGGAATTTCGTGCATTCTTACAAGTTGAGGTCCGATTAAGATTACACCATGTGATTTGCATCGAGTTTTAGAGTGCACTACTTCAATTCCAAGATTCATGTCATGATAAGCCTTTTTGTTCAATCAAGGTATGTATTCTTGTTCACACAAAAGTTGAGTGATCTGTTAGAGATTCATAAGCATACAAGTTACGAGAATAAGCTCAGATTCATAACGGTATATCCCAATGAGATCACATGTTACAAAGCCTTAGATCATGAGTTCACAAGGACCTCCAAAAAGACATAAGACTCTTATCACTAAGTTACATCAAAATGAATAATTCCTACAAATCTATAATGGCAGCAAGTGAAATTTACACGTTGCGATTACAAGAAGTTCTTGTCTTTAAAGATGAAAGTAAGTCCAGCCGGCAAAAGTCCGCGTTGAGCCACCACGACGAGGGATGCTCCGTTGAATTTCTTCATACGTAGATATACCCGGTCCTTTTAAAAGAAATCTAGTTCTTGGAAAGCTCAAAATAATAACCAATCAAGGTTCTCTTTTGCAAGGCAGGAAGAATCTGAACTTCAAACCTTTGATGTGTATCTGCCTTATGCGTTTAGCCAGCAATAGCCTAAGAGCCACACATACAATCAGAATCTGGCAGAAAGACACTTTTATATGGAAAAGTTGGACATTTAATTGCTTCTTCCAATAAGCTTTCTGCTATTTCAAGAGCAGCTCCCTGGCACAAAAGTTTCTACATAGTCATTACCTTAAGCATATAATGATGTTTATGAAAAAACAACCACTTAACTGTAGAAGGAGAACATGGTAGAGCGCAACGCACTACCTGCTGGATAATTGTGACATTTGTTAGCTCATGGTTCACAAGTGTAAACATTGAGAGTACACCTGTCAAAGCAAACCTACGATAACATTGAGGAAAGAATCAAATTCAATCTCCATTCGATAATGAACACTCGAGTGGAACCAGTACAAGGGAAAGCAAAGAAGGAAGGGTGACATTGACTTACCACTACAACTTGGCGTGATTTATTTTACAACAGCCTCACTTGGCTTCCCAAAATCACTTCAGAGCTGAGGACAGACTTACAAAGCTCACGACAGAATGAAGATATTCACAGCAGCAGTTCATTGCTCTACTCCAGGGAACCGAATATTCATCAATCATCAATTTTACCACAACAACAGGGAGGAACCCTGTCAAGACGTAACAGCAATGTCCAGGAAGAGTTAAGTGGCAAAGACTCAAATTAGACGCAAAGCTAAATATAAGTACAAACAATAATAACGGTGCTACAGAGTAATCAAAGGAAAGACTCACAAAACAGGTGGATGCCGGTCATAATCCGATAATGCTATTCAAGCTCCAAGAGACTCTTTTTTTGAACCACCAAGTGTTATCTCCATCTACCAACGGTAAACACATATCAGTTCAAACGAAATCAGAACCAGAGGAATAGAGATTGAGCTTGGAAAGAACATACCCTGCATCACCGGTTTTTTCGTGAAGGTTCTCCAGCAGACGCATCAGGCATGAAGCCTCCCCCTCTGGGCTTCTAATCCATCCTTTGGCCCAAAATATTTGCCACCTGTACCTGCCAGGTCACGATCAAATAATGATTAGAGAATACTCCTTGAAAACAGAAGATGCCATTCAGAATCAAATCGAATCCATTCCCAATTGAATCACAAAATCAGAAGATTAACAAGTCATTACTACAATCACCGAAAAGAGAAAGTTTTCCAATTTGATTCATCCTAAAATGGAATATCCAAATCAGCATTCAAAACGGTTTCAATAAGACTTTAACACAGGAAATTCCAATTGAAGCCTATATAAGGAGAATGAAAGAGAAGGGGATGGTTCATGAAAAATAAACCTATCATACGAAATCGAAGCTACCGCAAAACCTAATTTCATAACCGAGGAATTGGAGCAAGGAGACCTATCTTTTCAGCTCGCGAAAGTTGTCCCCAATCACCACAAACACCAATCGACTGAACTTCATCACCAGCCGCCGCTCCCAAATCTCGGTAAAACCATCATTCATGTTAAAATTTCTTGCGCTATTGATACTCTGATGTGTTGTTGCAGGTTTTAGAATGAAAACGAAAACGAAAGAAGAAGGAGAAGCGAAGATTGCTTGAATCGAAGACGAGAGAGCGATCGAGAGAGGAGAGGCGGTTTTCGATTTGGGATTCATTCAGGGATTAGGGTTCATAGTTTCTTTTTCTCTGTGTTATTAATTTTTGGTTATGTTGAAATCACCACACACACACTCACCACACTAACTCTGTTTAATCACCCTAATCTGCGTTTAACTTCTTTAATTAACTAATTAACTAATCTTTTAAAAATAAATTAATAACTCTTTAATTGAAATTAGTTTATATCCCTTTTTTACTATTTCGATATTTAGTCTCTTAATAATATTTATTCATTCAAATCAACCTCATAATCTTTTTATTTATTATATAACTAAAAGCAACGCTTTTTATTAATATATTTTGCTAACTCTCAATTTAATGACCTCTTTAAAATAATAGTATTTATTCACTAAAAACCTTTTTAAAAGAATCCTATTAATCCCTATTAAGATGTTTTTTGCTAATTTAATTTCAACTTTTTTTCATTATTAAACTTTTTATAAAAAAATTTGCACCTCTTTATTAAGTTTATTTAGTTAATAATCAATTTTTAGAAATAAAATAAAACTAATATCAATATAATTTAATTTAAATAATAACCATAACAACTTCTAAGTAGTTACACCTCTTTGGCAATTTATTTAATCAATGACAAATCATTAGTACTTAATTAGTCTTTTTAGAAATAATAATAATGAACACTTTTTATAATAAAATCAATAGTGAACTAATTCAACTTTTAACAATAGTCATGATAAAAATATTTTGCTTCACTTAAGTTTTAGATAACGAATTAGATCACCATAGTTTTTTTACTTAAAACTTTAGGCCTTAATTTTAATCTCATCTAAAATCAACTCATCTTAAAAACAACCTCTCGCTTAAAATCGACCAACTAAAAAACAATCAACAGCGTAAAATACAACCTAATCATGCACACTCACATTCACGACACATCCACTCTCACACACTTCAGCGCTTTCATGCGTATGTGTATGCTTTACTTATTTGCCCTTTATTATTCCCGCAATTTTACAGTAATTTACATTACCGTCATTTACATTTTCCGCACTGCATTCCGTCCAAAGGAAGAATCTGCGCATGATCTCAACAATCGTGCGTATGCACATCATTTGCATCATACTCCCCTATGATCCTTGATCCCATTCAAGTTGATCTTTCTAAGTTAGATCTTACCCCATAGGAGGACCTTTGTCTTTATTTTACAACATAGATGCAAACAATTTAACTCAAATCAAACAACTTATTCAAACACAATAGAGAAAGATGCCAAATCATCTTAAGCGAGATAGAATCTCCATCCCACATCAATACAGTCAATACCGTAGGAACTTTGCCTTAAGAGAGATAGAGGCGTACCCCTTCGATCTATATCCGAGTACTTAAGCCCTTCTCTTAAGACGATGCAAAGACTATTTTCCTACAATTTGTGGCGGTTAAATCTCTCTTAAAATGACAACTCATCTCCTTCTCCTAAACTCAATCAATCAACTAACCTAAACCCGTAGGAACTTTGACCATAGTCAAAGAACTCCTCAAACCCTTTAGGAGAACTACAAATACTCTGATTCTACTCCCGTAAGGATATGTAGGCATAAAATGTGATATCTTTTCGAGTATACTTAGAAATAAACCCCTAGGGTCTTTTCAACCTTTAAGCAGATAATCCATAGCAATAAACAACATAAAACAAGAGGTTCCTGTAGAGTACTACAGAAACTTAGGATGCTAGCACCTTCCCTAAGTTTAACCAACCCTCGAACCTATAACTCTATAGCTTGCATTTTCATTGCATCATGGGAATTTCGATATTTATCCCTTCCTTTGGACAAATCAAAGTTCGGTTGCAAATGAATAAGATTCAAACTAACCAATAGTTCGGTATCCAAATTTCACCGCGACAGAAATGGCGACTTCACTGGGGACTCCTCTTTAGTGGGTTTCCCTACCTTGCTTTATTTATTTGTTTATTACTTTATATCTGCTTATTTGTCTACTTGTTTCTTTGTTCTTTGTTGCTTTTTGGATTGCTACCTTTGAGTGGTGAGACAAAGTCCTACACCCGGACTTGAGTGAACTTAAGATAGGATAGTGATATGTTCGACGAGACTTATAGGGAGTTGAATCCCGACCAAGTTGACTTGAAAATCACGCTCAGTTGAGACCCTTTCGAAAATGGTTCGGTTGAACGAGTAATCGTGAAAACTTTTACTATAGTCGATTGGAGTCTATGATACTGAGGACTATAGTTACCTTTAACCCTACTTTGGCCTTTATTAGGATGTGGTGCGAGACTATGAGGGAGTACACCCGAAATAGTGCTACGCGATGCTACACTCAAAAGAAGTTCTCTTGAGAATATTATTAATCACCGAGTAATTGGGAAGTTGATAATATCCGAAAGATGAGCTAATGACTTTGGGAACCTTTTTAGAACCTTGTTCTGCAGGTACAATCAACCTTTAGTCCATATCCTTTGGGAATGGGTATACCCTTTGACCCCATACTCGTCGCAAACCTAGGGCCTTTGTTTGCTTATCTTTATGCTTACTTGTGTTTGTTGCATTCATATAGCATCATTTCACATTAAGATTTCATGGGATCCCTTTTTTTGTTTATGAACATTGTAGGTCGCTATGACTTCTAATGAAAGACGCACTTTGAAATACACTTTTAAAAGTCCTAAATTGGATGACCTAAAGGAGTTGGTGACCTTAATTGAAGACCAAGGGAAGTTCAAGAGCAAGTATGGGAAGCTGATATCTTTATTGAGCCGCCAAGTGAATGAAGGACTCCTTTTCACTTTATTGCAGTTTTATGACCCACTTTACCATTGTTTTACGTTCTCAGACTTTCAGCTATTGCCTACATTGGAAGAATATTCTTTTTTGGTTGGTCTACCTATTCTAGAAAAATATCCCTTCCATTTCTTGGAGAAGGACCCTGAGGAAAGAGATATTGCTAAAGCTCTTTATCTGAAAGTATCTGACGTCAGAAGAAACTTAATTAGTAAGGGTGGTATTTTAGGCTTAACTACAGATTTCTTAATCAGCAAGGCTAGGTTTTATGCTGATTATACGAACAAGACCTCGTTCGAAGTAATCTTTGCTTTACTCGTTTATGGAGTGTTTCTATTCCCAAGATTTGAAGGGTTTGTCGACTTTAATGCCATCAAGATCTTTCTAAAGAATAATCCAGTGCCGACTTTATTGGGAAATACTTATCATTCTGTACATCTCCGAAATCTTTATGGCGGAGGAATGATTACCTGCTGTGTACCTTTGCTTTACAAGTGGTTTATTTCGCACTTACCGAAGTCCAGCTCTTTTACAAATATCGGCAAGGAACTTTGGTCTCCGAGGGTTATGGCGTTGACCCACTCAGATATTGATTGGTATAACCGAGTGTATGATGGGACTTTAATTATTGATGGTTGTGGTGACTTTACTAATGTATAGTTACTCAGTTTTAATGGAGGGATCAGTTACAATCCAGTCTTAGCTCGTCGACAGTTGGTATTCCCGTTGAAGGAGCCACCAAAGAGTGTTCAAGTGGAAAGCGTTTTCTTTAGGGATGACAAGGAACTCTGAGACAAGATTTTGGCTGCATGGGATCATTTGCACAAGAAAGGCAAGAGAATCCTTGGAAAACTTAATTGTGTGTCCTTGGAGCCCTACCTCCAGTGGGTTAGAGAGAGAGCAATCAAATTGAAGATGCCCTATTCCCGTCAAGGTCCTATACCTCCGAGAAGGGAGCCCACTTATGTCTTTATGTTTGAAACTGAGAAGTTAGAGGTTGCTTTGAAGAAGTCGCAACATGAGTTAGAGTCATGGAAGAACAAGTATCTAGTGTCTATTGCAGAGATTGATGAACTTCAGAAAGAGAAAGATGAACTTCAGAAGCAGCTACAGTTGAAGGATGAAGAGTTACTCCCCTGCAAGAAGAGGAAAGTCATGGAGGATTTATTTTTCTCCGACCCACAATGCACTATTTGGAGGCTGATTGTGGACAACCTTATCCGTGAGAAGACCCAGTTGGAAGAGGAGCTCAAACAGCGGAATTCAACGCTTCTTTAGGGCTTTCATTAGCTTTTATTTAGCTATTTATTTGGGACTTTTAAAAGCAATTATTTGTATTCCGTTTCAAAATTAATAAAAACATTTTCTTTTACCACAATGTTTATAAATAGTTGGGGTCCCATGAAGTCCTACTCATCTCGCATTCCATTCTTTCTTTATTCATTTCAAGAAACTCAATTTTTTATTTCTCAGGTATTGTAACCATGGATCTCACGAGAGAAGCATTGGAGTACACTTTTCAGAGTCCTAACATTGAAAGCTTGAGAGAACTAGCAGATCTCATCGAGAACCGTCACGCTTTCGCCACAGAATATGGAGAAGTCTTCCATTCTCTCGAACTCAAGATGAAAAGAGGGTTATTGGAGACCCTTGTTCAGTTTTATGATCCGTTGTACCATTGTTTCACTTTTCCGGATTACCAGTTGATGCCGACTCTGGAAGAGTATTCTGATTTCTTGAGGATGTCTGTGACAGCCCGACCTATATTCACCGGCCAGGAAGAGATACCCAGTCACCAAGAAATTGCCAACGCTACTCATCTCAGCTTAGCAGATGTTTAAGCACACTTAACCACCAAGGAAGGAGTCCTTGGATTCCCAGCTGATTTCTTGATCGAAAAAGTCTGTTACCATGCTGAAAGAAAAGAAGTCCTTATCTTGGAAGCCACATTTGCTTTATTGGTCTATGGGATCTTTTGGTTCCCTAAGGTTGATGATTTCGTCGATATGGATGCAATTAAACTATTCATCCTCAAAAACCCAGTCCCCACCTTGCTAGCTAACACATATTATGCAATCCACTCGAAGAATGCCGAAGGGGGAGGACATATCGTTTGTTGTACTACTCTGTTATATTCATGGTTCATTGCTCGCCTGACTCGGCATCCGTCTATTTGGGAAGAGGTAGAATCACCCCATTGGCCCGAGATAGTTATGGCCCTTACTCTGACATTGTGTGGTACGACCCTACCTATGGAGATATATGCATGATTCCTAACATCGGAGGATTTACTAACATACCGCTTATTGGGAGAGAAGGATGCATAAGTTACAACCCTGCTTTGCCTCGTCTCCAATTCGGGCATCCTATGATCGAAGTACCTGACCAAACTCTGTTAGAAGGGATCTTTCTCAAGGAAGGAGAAGATCCAGACCTAAAGACCGTCATAATTTACGCATGGAGATACGTCAATAAGGAAGGAAAAGCTGCTTTAGGATACCCCAATTGTGTTGTCTCTGAAGAATATCTACATTGGGTGCGAGAAAGAGCTCTCGACCTTAAGATGTCATTCCCTTTTCATGAACCCATGGTATTGGCTTTTCATGATCCTGATTGGTTTGATGTGAGCGAAGTAGATCAGTTGAAGGCTGCCTTGGATGAGGCTCGGAAACTGAAGGTCGCCTGGAGAAACAAGTTTTTCACACTCAAGGTAGAGAAAGAGAAGTCCCAGAAGCTGCCAGAAGTAGAACTTGCAAGGAAAAGGAAGGCGCGAGAGGATTTATTCTCCTCTCACACCTCTTCAAGAGATGTCACCAGTTATGATCTTCTCCCAGATAATGTGGCTTGGAAGGAATGTGTCGATCGACTCATTAGAGAGAAGGCCGAGTTACAAGAACGCGTCAGTCAGTTAGAAGAAGAGCTTCACGCACAGAAGGAGCATAAGGAGTAGATCTCCGAGTTTCTCTTTTGCTTTTGGCTCAATGTAATAAACTCTTAAAAGAGTACTCTGCTTTGTAATGCTTCAAATATCAAAATAAAATAAGTTTTTCTCCAACGTTACAATACCGAAAATAATTTGAGTTTCTTGAAGTCTCATATTCATTTGCATTTTGCATAAGCATAGCATCGTTTGTATTCCAGGGTCTCACTCTTGCTTCATCTCCGCAGACAAGCTGAATCACCGATACAACACTTGAGCTAGTCAACGCCAGAAGATGGATCAACTAGAACAAGAGAACAGAGTGCTCCGTGATGAAGTTGCAGTTCTGAAAGAAAGTTTGGAGAGGTTGAATGGTCTAGTGGAAGCTTTGTCCAATCAAGCCTCGATCAACAACCAAGAAGTTCTGAGGACTGTGATCTCTGAAGTGTCGCCAACACCGATCCCAGTGGTGTCTTCTGTTGCTGAAATGTCCTACAATATGCCTCAAGGTTTCCCGTGGGGATTGTCTCCCAATTTCTTTTCAATCGGTTACCGCCCGTCTGTGTCCAAGATCCCTGCTGTGACCACTGTTCAAGCTACTCCTGTAGTTTCTGCTGTGATAACTACTACACCTCCACATGTGAATGTTGTTCCGTACATTCTGGATGAGCCAATTTTACATGGGTCGCCGACCGAAATTGTGGGTTTGGAAGAGAGGATGGACGGATTTCAAGACCAATTTTCTGAAATGCAAAAGGAGTTGAAGGCTCTTCTAGGAAAGGATTTGTTTGGAAAAAGCGCTTCTGAACTGTGTTTGGTCCCAAATGTCAAAGTTCCGCCAAAGTTTAAGGTCCCTGATTTTGAGAAATACAAAGGGAATACTTGCCCTCAGAGTCACCTTATGTATGCCAGGAAGATGTCTGCCCAAACTGATAATGATCAACTGCTCATTCATTACTTCCAAGACAGTTTGACAGGCACTGCGCTCAAGTGGTACATGGGATTGGATAGTACGAAGATTCGAACTTTCAACGATCTAGGGGGAGCCTTTGTCAAGCAGTATAAGTATAATGTGGACATGGCTCCCGACCGTGATCAGTTGAGGGCTATGACGCAGAAAGATAAGGAGATTTTCAAGGAATATGCTCAACGTTGGCGCGAGTTGGCCGCATAAGTCATACCACCATTAGAAGAAAAGGAGATGACCAAGATTTTTCTGAAGACCCTTGGTCATTTCTTTTATGAGAAGATGGTAGCCAGTGCACCCAGTGACTTTACTGAAATGGTTAATATGGGAATGCGCTTGGAAGAAGGTGTCCGTGAAGGAAGATTGGCTAAGGAAGAGAGTGCTCCTAGCAATGTTAAGAAATATGGGAGTGGTTTTGTGAAGAAAAAGGAACAGGGGGTGAACGTCGTGCAAGAAGGAAGACTTAGAAGGAGGTACTCACCATCATACCAAGTTGTGGCGGTATCGCCAGTGTTTAATGCTCCCGCTTATCAACCCCAACAGTCTCTGCAACCGAGTCATCCGTCTCAATCCACCAATGCTCAACAGTCACAGCCTCAGCAAAATTCGCAGTATTCTCAGCAGAATCGGCCGTTCAACAATCAAGGTCGTGTGTATAGAAGGATAAAATTTGAGCCTATTCCTATGAAATATGCTGATTTGTTTCTAGCTTTGGTTCAGAAGGGCCATATTCAGACGAAAGCTCCACCTATGGTTCCTGCAAATCCTCATCCTTCCTATAGAGCTGACAAGTTTTGTCCCTACCATCAAGGTGCTCCAGGGCATGATATTGAGAGTTGTTTTGGTATGAAAGTAGACGTCTAGAGGCTCATTAAGTGTGGAATCCTGTCCTTCAAGGATTCCGACCCTAATGTGCAAGTTAACCCGTTACCCCCACATGGTTCACCCTCTGTTAACATGATTCAAGACTGTTTGGCAAATGATGATCAGAAAGTTTCAGTTGAAAGGGCCGAAGAGGTTTGTGTTCTAGTGCCTCACTTTAAAGAAGTGGAGCATATCGAAATCGTGTATAATAGCAGAAAACCGGCTGCCACCCCGTTGGTAATCAACGTGCCTGGACTTGTCCCTTATACTTCCAGTAAGGCTATCCCCTATAGATATAATGCTACAATGTTGGAGAATGGAAAGGAAGTGCCTTTGCCCACTGTACCTTAAGTAGTTAACATTGCAGATGTCAGCAGAGTAACAAGGAGTGGTCGAGTCTACCCGACTATACCACCGAAAGAAAAAGAGGTCTCATTGGAACAACCAGGCTCAAAGGATCCGATTGTGGGGCAACCTGGTGGATCCAATTTATCCAATTCAGATGAATGTCTAAAAGTGATTAAGAGGAGTGAGTATAAGGTTGCAGATCAGCTCCTGCAAACCCCGTCAAAGATTTCTGTGTTGCAGTTGCTGATGAGTTCTGAGGCTCATAGGGAAGCACTCCAGAAAATATTAGAACAGACGTATGTTGAACAAGATGTGACTATGGAGCAGTTTGACAATATCATTGGTAATATTACTTCATGTGACAATCTGGATTTTAATGAGGATGATCTCCCAGAGGAAGGAAGGAAACATAACATGGCTTTACATATTTCTGTGAACTGCAAAAACGACTCTATGTTCAGTGTGTTGGTCGATATTGGATCTTCTCTAAATGTGATGCCTAGAACTACTCTATCTAAGCTATCCTATCAGGGACCGCCGATGAGGCCAAGTCATGTTATTGTCAAGGCTTTTGATGGGTCAAGGAAAACAATAATTGGTGAGGTGGATTTGTCGATGACCATTGGATTGCAGACCTTTATGATCACGTTTCAAGTCATGGACATTTGTGCCGCCTATAGTTATTTGCTAGGGAGACCATGGATACATGAAGCTGGGGCAGTTACTTCTACCCTGCATCAGAAATTAAAATATGCCTTTGAGGGAAAAACACACTTTGTGGAGAAAGAGCCCTGGTGGTGAGTCACTTGTCATCATTCTCGTATGTCGAAGCGGAGGAAGAAGTTGGCACGTAATTTCAAGCTTTGTCTATTATGGGCGAGGGTGTCCGAAAATCTCAGGCATTTATGTCATCGTTTAAGGACGCGCAGCGAGTAGTGAACAATGGTCATCAGACAATTTGGGGAAAGGTGTTGCCTTTGCCAGAAAACAGAAATAAAGAAGGTCTCGGTTTCACCAGCAGTTCTGCTCAACAAACTACCAGAAGCCCAGGGTTTCCGTTGATTAATGAAGTGTTCCGTAGTGGAGGAGTCATCCATCATCCTCAGATTAATGTTGTGTTAGAGGATGAGCTGGAAGGCTACATATCAGATGGTTCTGCAAGGTCCTCTATTCCTTACGAAGACTATGAGCCCTATATGGAAGATCCAGGCTATGTTTCAGATGAATTTGACTATACCTTTGGAGTTTATGCTGTCACCGAGGAAGATTCAGATGGGGATATTTCAGACTTTGTGACCCCAGGCGTTTTGGTTAAGAATTGGAGTGCGGTTGAAGCCCCTGTTGTCGTTCATATATCTAAGTAAAGCATTTGTTTTCAAAATTCTCGCTCTGCCCAAGGCGAAACTGCATTTATTAGGGCTTACTTATAATAATTCCCTTTGCTCTGCCCAAGGCAAAGTTGACTCTGTTGGGCGTGTCCTTTTGGTTTTTCTATCATCAATAAATTACTTTCATTTTCATTTGTGTTTTTATATTTATTTACGACGTTGGGAAATAATAAGTAGCATCTCGCGTACACACACTTTCCACTTTACAAAAACTTATTAAAAATCACATCACTTGCGTAGATTGCTACATAAATTACATCCTGGGAATAATGATCCACTGCCTTCTCTAAATTTTGAGTTTCCTGTGTACGAAGCCGAAGACAAAGAAGATGATATCCCATAAGAGATTTTCAGGCTGCTTGAGAAAGAAGAGAAAGCTATCCAACCTCATCAGGAGCCAGTGGAAGTAATCAATTTGGGATCAGAAGAAATCCGTAGAGAAGTGAAAATTGGAGCTCTGCTCAAACCCGATGTGAAGAAACAGCTGATTGATTTGCTTCGAGAGTTTGTTGATGTGTTTGCTTGGTCATATCAAGATATGCCTGGATTGGACACTGCTATAGTTGAACATTGTCTACCTTTGAAGCCAGAGTGCCCGCCAGTAAAACAGAAGCTCAGAAGGACTCGACCCGACATGGCTCTAAAGATTAAGGAAGAAGTACAGAAACAGATTGATGCAGGTTTCCTTGTCACTGCCGAGTATCCGCTCTGGCTGGCTAATATTGTGCCCGTCCCGAAGAAGGATGCTAAGGTTCACATGTGTGTAGACTACAGGGATTTGAATAAAGCCAGTCCAAAAGACGATTTTCCGTTACCTCACATTGATATTTTGGTTGACAGTACCGCAAGATATGAGGTTTTCTCCTTTATGGACGGTTTTTCAGGTTACAATCAGATTAGAATGGCTCCCGAGGACAGAGAAAAGACGTCATTCATCACACCCTGGGGCACCTTTTGTTACAGAGTTATGCCGTTTGGATTAAAGAATGCAGGGGCAATATATCAGAGAGCTATGACTACTTTGTTCCATGATATGATGCACAAAGAGATCGAGTTTTATGTGGATGATATGATAGCTAAGTCGAAGACTGAGGATGATCATGTCAAACATTTATCTAAGCTGTTTGGTCATTTGAGGGAATACAAGATCCGTTTGAACCCCAACAAATGCACATTTGGAGTACGATCAGGGAAACTATTGGGTTTTATTGTCAGCCAAAGAGGGATTGAAGTGGACCCCGACAAAGTGAAAGCTGTCCGGGAAATGCCAGCTCCCACCACCGAGAAGCAAGTCAGAGGGTTCTTGGGACGTTTGAACTATATCTCCAGATTTATATCCAACATGACTGCTACATGTAAACCTATTTTCAAGCTTCCGAGGAAAGAACAAGGGTATGTTTGGACTGAAGATTGTCAAAAGGCTTTTGATAGTATCAAAGAGTATTTGCTTGAACCACCTATCCTGATACCACCAGTTGAAGGTCGACCTTTGATTATGTATTTGACTGTTTTAAAAGATTCGATGGGTTGTATACTCGGTCAGCGAGATGAAACAGGAAAGCAAGATCATGTCACTTATTACTTGAGCAAGAAGTTTACTGATTGTGAAATAAGGTACACTATGTTAGAGAAGACTTGTTGTGCTTTGGCGTGGGCCGCCAAACGTTTGCGCCAATATATGCTGAATCACACCACTTGGTTAGTTTCAAAGATGGATCCTATCAAGTATATTTTTGAGAAGCCCGCTTTGACTGGGAGAATCGCTAGATGGCAGATGTTGTTGTCTGAATATGATATCGAATACCATACTCAGAAAGCGGTCAGAGGAAGTGTTTTGGATGATCATTTGGCTCACCAGCCTATTTTAGATTATCAACCCTCAAACGATGACTTTCCCGATGAAGATGTTATGTTTTTAAAGATGAAATATTGTGAAGAACCCGTGCATGGTGAAGGGCCAGAACCAGGTTCTCAATGGGGTTTAGTTTTTGATGGAGCTGTCAACGCTCATGGAAAGGGAATAGGTGCTTTTATTGTGACTCCTCAAGGGACCCACTTCCCATTTACTTCCACATTAGCATTCCAGTGCACTAATAATGAGGCTGAGTATGAAGCATGCATTATGGGTCTTGAGGAAGCAATTGATTTGAGAATTAAGAATTTGGATGTGTTTGGTGATTCTGCAGTAGTAATCAACCAAATTACTGGAGAGTGGATAACTCGACATGATAATTTGGTCCCATACAAAGATTATGCTAGAAGACTGTTACCGTTCTTTGATAGGGTCGAATTTCATCATATTCCTCATGATGAGAACAGAATGGCAGATGTGTTGGCAACTCTGGCCTCAATGATTGTGGTAAACTTCTGGAATGAGTGTCCTCGGATTGAAGTAAAACGTCTTGACAGACCTGCCTACATCTTTGCCGTCGAAGAAGTCGAAGATGGCAAACCCTGGTACCATGACATCGAAGTTTTTCTTAGAACTCAAGAATATCCTTCGGGAGCTTCCAACAAGGATAAGAAAACTTTGAGAAGGTTGGCTGGAAATTTTCTTTTAAGTAACAATGTGTTATACAAGTGAAATTTTGACATGGTCTTGCTGAGATGTGTTGACAAACAAGAAGCAGATGTGTTGATGTCCGGAATTCACGAAGGATCCTTTGGTACTCATGCCAACAGACATGCTATGGCTAAGAAACTTTTAAGAGTTGGTTATTATTGGATCACGATGAAATCAGATTGTTACAAGTTTGCTAGGAAATGTCACAAGTGTCAGATTTACGCAGATAAGATTCATGTGCCTCCGACTTTGTTGAATGTTATTTCATCCCCGCGGCCGTTCTCTATGTGGGGAATTGACATGATTGGAATGATAGAGCCGAAAGCATCTAATGGACACCGATTCATCATAGTGGCCATTGATTATTTTACCAAGTGGGTCGAGGCGACTTCCTACGCTAATGTAACTCGACATGTGGTTGTCAAATTTATCAAAAATTAGCTTATCTGCCGATATGGTGTGCCAAGGAGGATTATTACAGATGATGGATCCAATTTGAATAACAGAATGATGAAAGAACTATGCGAAAAATTCAAGATAGATTACAGACCAAAGATGAATGGGGTTGTTGAAGCCGCCAATAAGAATATCAAGAAGATCATTCAGAAAATGGTTGTTACTTACAAAGATTGGCACGAAATGCTCCTGTTCGCCTTGCATGGGTATCGTACGATGGTACGCACATCGACTGGGGCAACTCCATTTTCACTTGTCTACGGCATGGAAGCAGTGCTCCCGATAGAAGTTGAGATTCCTTCTATGAGGATTTTGATGGATGCAAAGTTATCAGAAGTTGAATGGTGCCAGAACAGATATGATCAATTGAACCTAATCGAAGAAAAGAGGATGGCTGCGCTATGCCATGGGCAGTTATATCAACAGAAGATGAAGAAGGCTTTTGACAAGAAAGTTCGACCCCGTGTATTCAAAGAAGGTGACCCCGTGCTCAAGAAGATTCAGTTTTTCCTCACCGACGTCAGAGGAAAATGGGCCCCAAACTATGATGGACCATACGTGGTAAGAAAGGTTTTGTCATGGGGTGTTTTGATGTTAACAACAATGGACGGAGAAGAAATCACTCGCCCTGTGAATGCAGACGCTGTCAAGAAGTATTTCGTTTAGAACTCGGGGAACTCTCATTACCTTAAGAAGAGAAAGATGTTATTCCCTTGATGTAATCTCTATTATTTTCCAACACTGTAATATTGGGGTCACGTTTTTCTGCGGACCACCATTCAATAAAAGTTTTTCGTTCATAAAAATCTTTATTCTCGATAGCAAAACCTAAATTGATTTAAAAAGTCATTTTACCTGATATATGAATGACAAAAGGATGGCCATGGACGTTTATTTCATCCATGAAAGAACGTCAATCATATATGTTTCTGCAAGCAGAGGATATTTATTTTATCCAGAGACGAAGTTTGTTTACGTTCAAGATTTCCTTGCAAAGTGGTACGAGGTCTGTGGAGATTTGGCTTGGGTACCCTTCCATTTGAGACGTTATTTTCGTCTCTCCCGGTCCGTCAGCATACGCATAACATATAA
This sequence comes from Lathyrus sativus, assembly GCA_963859935.3. Classification (NCBI taxonomy): domain Eukaryota; kingdom Viridiplantae; phylum Streptophyta; class Magnoliopsida; order Fabales; family Fabaceae; genus Lathyrus; species Lathyrus sativus. The sequence goes on along the minus strand of OZ012735.1, from coordinate 911,082,403 downwards.
GTAGATAGCATGGCATGTGCATTTTTGTTTTCTTTATGTTTATTTTCTTCTGTCATCTTGGTCGTGGTCATCCCCAAGTGACTGGGTTTGTCTTCTCCCTCCAAGTAGAGTTGTCAACTTTAGGCAGAAAAAGCACAATATTTCTACTTTCCTCATGAAGTTCGACCCTCGTGGAAGATGGTTATTCCAGTACATTCCATTTGAGTTCATACCTCAATGGTCGAGTCTTACTTGATAGTTTTCTCTTCGGCTACTTCCCGAATTGAATCCTCGGCAATCACAGTGTGGATAATCTCCGATGTTTGAACATGGACTAAGTGTGCATTTATTTTGCACTTTATTCCACAGGGAGAATATTTTCGAAGAATCTCTACGAAGACAAATATTACTCCAACAATGTCACAGGTTTTTCTCAACCACCTACATTTGGATTGCAAACATCTCTTTATTTGAGCAACTCGTTTGACTAGGATCTTACCCAAAACGACAAACGACAGTCTCTTCAGGACAATCTGTCCATCCCCAGTGAGTTCTTCAACATCACCAATTCGTCAAACGACATCGCTTTGCAAATCCATCAAAGAAGTCCGCCAAAGACATTACAAGACACTTCTCTTTATTTGAGAATTCACACCACAAATATTTCTCTTTAGTTGAGAGTCTACAATGATATACACTTCTACAGCTACAACAAAGGTACTCCTCAGGAATATATTCCCCAGTGAGTTCATCACACAAATTTATTTCATCAAGCGACATCTCCCCAGAGGATTCGAAGAAGTTCATCACATTAGTCTCCCTTTATTCGAGAAGACATACTTTACAATTCAACCGGCTCGCATCTCTCCTGAAGATCCCCGGTGAAGTTTTACAACCTCCAATACATTACAAGTTACATCTACAAAGTTCTACAATTTACAACACATTATGGATCACAGCCAAGAAATTTTACAATTTACAACACATTATGGCTCACAACCAAGAAATTTTACAATTTACAACACATTATGGCTCGCAGCCAAGAAGTTCTACATCTACATTGACAGTTACATCTACAACATCTACAACGACATCTACAATCTACAACCAAGACCCGTTCGTGGATTCCAAATCACGAGGCGTGGGGAGGTGAACTTTCAGAAGCTAAGACCCGTTCGTGGATTCCAAATCACGAGGCGTGGGGAGGCGAACTTTCAGAAGCCAAGACCCGTTCATGGATTCCAAATCACGAGGCGTGGGGAGGTGAACTTTCAGAAGCCAAGACCCGTTCGTGGATTCCAAATCACGAGGTGTGGGGGTGATTTTTTTTCAGAAGCTGAGACCCGTTCATGGTACCCAGACCATGAGGCGTGGGGAGGTCTACACATTTTACTATTTCCAGTTGGATTTCAAAAATAAAAAAAATAAAAATAAAAAAAAAAAGAAGAAAAAAGAAGAAAAACAAAACTAAATTATTCAGAAAAGTCGCTATGGTCATAAGCTACCATTCGATTACAAGTTTCCTGCCTGATGTCTAAATCACCATATTCTTGGTGTATGTGCTACACTTTTATACGTTTGGAAATTCCCCATTGGTGGTTGTTTCCTGTCCCCGTGGAGTCCCGCCTTGTTGGGTCTGTTGCTCCTTTGTCTAGCATGTTGTGTCCAGTTCATCCTCTGTAATATATTTTCCTCTCAGGTCTGTCTGTCTTGCATTTTCATATCATTGCATATCATTTTCATTCGGCGGCTTCTTAGGGCCAAAAATTCGTGCAATGTTTGTATTTAAGTCCCTCCTATCTCGTCGAGAAGAAGATTTCAATCTCCATATCCCCGAATAGGAGTAACTTAAATAGGGGCATCTGTTGCACCCTAAATTTTGACTTTAAAATCCCACCTCTTTACGCATTTTGTGGCATGTCATCTAAGTCCTAGCATGCATAGCTAACCATTTTAACCATTTTGTCCGTTTTTCTCTATGAAGACAGGTTAGCTGCAATAGATTCAAGGCCTTGTGTGGGTTCTAATCTTTGCAAGATGTATCGGAATGAAGAATAAACATATTCCTATGATTATGATCCTTAGTCAAGGCAAGGCTAATATCCTCAAAGATTTAACCAGAGTTGTCCCCAATGAGGACTAGGATCTCCTGTCTATTGAATTTCAAAGATATTTGCTTGAGAACTAGTTAGAGTTTTATGGCAATGCGGATGTAGACTTTTCTCAACACGGTTCAATTTTGCTCAGGAAGTGGATTACTAGTTGTCAGACGGAAGGTTTTGAACACTATTTAATTTGTAAATCACATGATTTAAGACTTTAAAATTGGAGGAACTCGGGATGGGGTGTAGGCAAGAGCTCTGTCAAATTGAAGTTTAAATTGATCTGTTACCTTTTTGTGTACTTCAAAGGAATTTTGTGCATTCTTACAAGTTGAGGTCCGATTAAGATTACACCATGTGATTTGCATCGAGTTTTAGAGTGCACTACTTCAATTCCAAGATTCATGTCATGATAAGCCTTTTTGTTCAATCAAGGTATATATTCTTGTTCACACAAAAGTTGAAAGATCTGTTAGAGATTCATAAGCATACAAGTTACGAGAACAAGCTCAGATTCATAACGGTATATCCCAATGAGATCACGTGTTACAAAGCCTTAGATCATGAGTTCACAAGGACCACCAAAAAGACATAAGGTTCTTATCACTAAGTTACATCAAAATGAATAATTCCTACAAATCTATAATGGCAGCAAGTGAAATTTACACATTGCGATTACAAGAAGTTCTTGTCTTTAAAGATGAAAGTAAGTCCAGGTGGCAAAAGTCCACGTTGAGCCACCACGACGAGGGATGCTCCGTTGAATTTCTTCATACGTAGATATACATGGTCCTTTTAAAAGAAATCTAGTTCTTGGAAAGCTCAAAATAATAACCAATCAAGGTTCTCTTTTGCAAGGCAGGAAGAGTCTGAACTTCAAACCTTTGATGTGTATCCGCCTTATGCGTTTAGCCAGCAACAACCTAAGAGCCACACACTCAATCAGAATCTGGCAGAAAGAGACTTTTATATGGAAAAGTTGGACATTTAATTGCTTCTTCCAATAAGCTTTCTGCTATTTCAAGAGCAGCTCTCTGGCACAAAAGTTTCTACATAGTCATTACCTCAAGCATATAATGATGTTTATGAAAAAACAACCACTTAACTGTAGAAGGAGAACATGGTAGAGTGCAACGCACTATCTGCTGGATAACTGTGACATTTGTTAGCTCATGGTTCACAAGTGTAAACATTGAGAGCACACCTGTCAAAGCAAACCTACGATAACATTGAGGAAAGAATCAAATTCAATCTCCACTCGGTAATGAACACTCGAGTGGAACCAGTACAAGGGAAAGCAAAGAAGGAAGGGTGACATTGACTTGCCACTACAACTTGGCGTGATTTGTTTTACGACAGCCTCACTTGGCTTCCCAAAATCACTTCAGAGTTGAGGACAGACTTACAAAGCTCACGACAGAATAAAGATATTCACAGCAGCAGTTCGTTGCTCTACTCCAAGGAACCGAATGTTCATCAATCATCAATTTTACCACAACAACACAGAGGAACCCTGTCAAGACGTAACAACAATGTTCAAGAAGAGTTAAGTGGCAAAGACTCAAATTAGACGCAAAGCTAAATATAAGTACAGACAATAATAACGGTGCTACAGAGTAATCGAAGGAAAGACTCACAAAATAGGTGGATGCCGGTCATAATCCGATAATGCTATTCAAGCTCCAAGAGACTCTTTTTTTGAACCACCAAGTGTTATCTCCATCTACCAACGGTAAACACATATCAGTTCAAATGAAATCGGAACCAGAGGAATAGAGATTGATCTTGGAAAGAACATACCCTGCATCACCGGTTTTTTCATGAAGGTTCTCCAGCAGACGCATCAGGCACGAAGCCTCCCCCTCTGGGCTTCTAATCCATCCTTTGGCCCAAAATATTTTCCACCTGTACCTGCCAGGTCACGATCAAATAATGATTAGAGAATATTCCTTGAAAACAGAAGATGTCATTCAGAATCAAATTGAATCCATTCCCAATTGAATCACAAAATCAGAAGATTAACAAGTCATTACTACAATCACCGAAAAGAGAAAGTTTTCCAATTTGATTCATCCTAAAATGGAATATCTAAATCAGCATTCAAAACGGTTTCAATCAGACTTTAACACAGGAAATTCCAATTGAAGCCTATATAAGGAGAATGAAAGAGAAGGGGATGGTTCATGAAAAAGAAACCTATCATACGAAATCGAAGCTACCGCAAAACCTAATTTCATAACCGAGGAATTGGAGCAAGGAGACCTATCTTTTCAGCTCGCGAAAGTTGTCCCCAGTCACCGCAAACACCAATCGACTGAACTTCATCACCAGCCGCCGCTCCCAAATCTCGGTAAAACCATCATTCATGTTAAAATTTCTTGCGCTATTGGTACTCTGATGTGTTGTTGCAGGTTTTAGAATGAAAACAAAAACGAAAGAAGAAGGAGAAGCGAAGATTGCTTGAATCGAAGACGAGAGAGCGATCGAGAGAGGCGAGGCGGTTTTCATTTTGGGATTTGTTCAGGGATTAGGGTTCATCGTTTCTTTTTCTCTGTGTTATTAATTTTTGGTTATGTTGTAATCACCACACACACACTCACCACACTAACTCTGTTTAATCACCCTAATATGCGTTTAACTTCTTTAATTAACTAATTAACTAATCTTTTAAAAATAAATTAATAACTCTTTAATTGAAATTAGTTTATATCCCTTTTTTACTATTTAGATATGTAGTCTCTTAATAATATTTATTCATTCAAATCAACCTCATAATCTTTTTATTTATTATATAACTAAAAGCAACTTTTTTTATTAATATATTTTGCTAACTCTCACTTTAATGACCTCTTTAAAATAATAGTATTTATTCATTAAAAACCTTTTTAAAAGAATCCTACTAATCCCTATTAAGATGTTTTTTGCTAATTTAATTTCAACTTTTTTTCATTATTAAACTTTTTATAATAAAAAATTGCACCTCTTTATCAAGTTTATTTAGTTAATAATCAATTTTTAGAAATAAAATAAAACTAATATCAATATAATTTAATTTAAATAATAACCATAATAACTTTTAAGTAGTTACACCTCTTTGGCAATTTATTTAATCAATAACAAATCATTAGTACTTAATTAGTCTTTTTAGAAATAATAATAATGAACACTTTTTATAATAAAATCAATAGTGAACTAATTCAACTTTTAACAATAGTCATGATAAAAATATTTCCCTTCACTTAAGTTTTAGATAACGAATTAGATCACCATAGTTTTTTTACTTAAAACTTTAGGCCTTAATTTTAATCTCATCTAAAATCAACTCATCTTAAAAACAACCTCTCGCTTAAAATCGACCAACTAAAAAACAATCAACAGCGTAAAATACAACCTAATCGTGCACACTCACATTCACGACACATCCACTCTCACACACTTCAGCACTTTCATGCGTATGTGTATGCTTTACTTATTTTCCCTTTATTATTCCCACAATTTTACAGTAATTTACATTACCATCATTTACATTTTCCGCACTGCATTCCGTCCAAAGGAAGAATCTGCGCATGATCTCAACAATCGTGCGTATGCACATCATTTGCATCATACTCCCCTATGATCCTTGATCCCATTCAAGTTTATCTTTCTAAGTTAGATCCTACCCCATAGGAGGGCCTTTGTCTTTATTTTACAACATAGATACAAACAATTCAACTCAAATCAAACAACTTATTCAAACACAATAGAGAAAGATGCCAAATCATCTTAAGCGAGATAGAATCTCCACCCCACATCAATACAGTCAATACCGTAGGAACTTTGCCTTAAGAGAGATAGAGGCGTACCTCGTCGATCTATATCCGAGTACTTAAGCCCTTCTCTTAAGACGATGCAAAGACTATTTTCCTACAATTTGTGGCGGTTAAATCTCTCTTAAAATGACAACTCATCTCCTTCTCCTAAACTTAATCAATCAACTACCCTAAACCCGTAGGAACTTTGACCACAGTCAAAGAACTCCTCAAACCCTTTAGGATAACTACAAATACTCTGATTCCACTCTCGTAAGGATATGTAGGCATAAAATGCGATATCTTATCGAGTATACTTAGAAATAAACCCCTAGGGTTTATTCAACCTTTAAGCAGATAATCCATAGCAATAAACAACATAAAACAAGAGGTTCCTGTAGAGTACTACAGAAACTTAGGATGCTAGCACCTTCCCTAAGTTTAACCAACCCCCGAACCTATAACTCTATAGCTTGCATTTGCATTGCATCATGGGAATTTCGATCTTTATCCCTTCCTTTGGTAAATCAAAGTTCGGTTGCAAATGAATAAGATTCAAACTAACCAATAGTTTGGTATCCAAATTTCACCGCGACATCACCACAGCTCACTAATAAGCTCATCATTAAACATGACCAACAAGGGTCCAGAACCACAAAGGAAACAACACAAAACAACAGCAAAACACAAACTGTTGTCGGACTCGCTGGCGCATTCGCCTGGCGAAACCCCGTAGCGAACACTCGCTGACCATTCGCCTGGCGAATCTAAACAGAGGCTACTGGCAGCATTCGCTGCTCAGTTCGCCCGGCGAAGGCTCGCCCCCTCATTCGGCCAACGAATACCTGCGATCTCAGAAAAATAAAGCCACAGATCAGAATCGGCAACACGCTCCGAACTCAGCTAATTCTATTCCAAGCCAAACCCCATCATACCAGACCATTGTTCCACAACCTAACTACAACATCTATCCTCGATTTAACCCAATTAATTGTTAGCTCTACACAATTACTCAGTTCCGACATAACTTCGAACTACCCAGAAACCCCCATTCCCTCAAATCATCATCAACCATTGCATGCAAAGATTTCCAACACTCAAACATCAATTAACAACAGAATCAACAACACAATTTATCATGCAATTCATAATCAATCATGGGGTTAGGGAATTCCCCTTCCTACCACATATTTCATGCAACTACCGAAATTAACCGATCATTCTCCCCTTACTTGAAAATGCAGTTTGATGATGAAGAATCCGCAATCCGCAGCTTTGATCGTCCACCACCTGCTCAAGCTTGCTCACTCTTGATCGCTCTTTTCTTCTACCGTTCCTCTTGTTCCACTTCTATCGTGTTCTCCTCTTTCCCTTTCTTTTTTTCCAAATGCCAAACATGCCCTTCATCCCAAATAATTCTCTTTTTAATTCCAAAACTAAAATTCTTATTTTCTTTTAATCCAAAATTAATTCCAATAATATTTTTAAATACAATAATATTAATAATAATAATAACGACACTATTAATCATCATGTTATCATTATTATTAATCATATTTTTCTAATATTATGGATCTTAATTTCTCAAACAAATTCCACGCAAGCATGCCAAAAATAAATACATCGAAAAACTTGAATAATTAAAATGGGCGTTACAAGCAACGACTTGGGAAGCTATTGTTCTGGACTGAGTCGATGCTTAGCCCCTGGTCTAACAGGCCTAAAGCCCACGGGAGTGGGGCCCCATCTCAGCCACGCGGATGAGCATCGGATCTGTCGGGCACAGCCTTCCCCCCTCCGTCGGGAACGGACTTGCATGCCGTCGGGCAGGGCCCTTGTCGAGCATGAATAACGCATGAATAACCTCCTTCGTCCCCTCGTCGAGCATGAATAGCGCATCCGACCAGCCGACCATGCCTGCCCAGGGGACTCCTCAAAGCCTCCCTCCACGTTCTCCACGTGTCCCTCACGCAGGGACACGTCATAAAGTAACTACCCACGTCCTGGAGAATCGGTCTTCCTCTTCCCGGATAGTGCGGAACAATTATCCTAGGGAGAAGACCACGTCCCGGTCTTCACGACACCACGTCAGCCCTAGCAATTACTAACATTGGGCCTGACAGTCTAACCCAGTGCTAGGTAACCGTTGGCCCTGCGCCGGGGGCTCACTATACCTACTCTCTCCACTAGAGGGTCAGGTAACTTAACTCTTGTTGTGAATCAGATACCTTTAAACAAAGTATAAACGGTTTCTTAATGATCAAGAAACTCACAAGGGTTAGGGTTAATAAAGAAGAAAACAACAAGGATTGGTTATTAAACTGCTATTCTTTCCTTTCTCTTTAAACAAGATTACAAGTATACAATAATAACAAAATAACCTCTCTCCCTTAAAATTAGGATTTTATTTTCCTATTTTTCCTTATATTCCAAAATTGAGAAACTAGTATCCTATTTATAAGAAAAATAGCACACTAACCTAATGGGCTTTTTAACAATTACCCATTACAAGCCAACTTAGGGTACAAGCTAACTTAAACAATTGGGCTTACAAGCAAGGCCCAATTCAACATGCTAACAACCCTAGCAGTATTGACGAATGCATGTTAAAACAGACTTCGACTACAACATGCATTACTTGCGAACAGACTTCGACCATACTAGAGTTCGATCCAACATCTCACAAATCTCCACCTTGGATCTAACTCTATAACATCAAGAAACTAGCTTTCTTCATGCAGCTTTATTAACTACATACAGTAGAAAAACTTACAACTGGGCAATGTCTTGGTGATCATATCAGCAGCATTATGATCTGTCGAAACCTTCAGCACTTGGACTTCTCCATGCTCGATTACCCCTCTGATGAAATGCAGCCTCACATCAATGTGCTTGGTTTGCTCATGATAGGCTGAATTATTCGACGGGTGTATTGCACTTTGACTATCACATTTAACAGTGATAACTCGACCTTGAAGTTTTAGCTCCTTTGCAAAACCTTCAAGCCACAATACTTCCTTCACAGCTTCAGTTAGGGCAATACCTGCATAATCAGAGTCAACATATCCTTCGATTGCTGCTTTACTATCTTCACCCAAGGCTCCACCAAAAATTAGGACTCTATTCAGAGACTCATTTATGTACCTTAAAATCCACTTACAACTGAATAACCTAGCTCCAGCAAGTTTCTTGATCAGTTCCCAGGTGTTGTTATCATGAAGAGATTTCATCTCATCATCCATGGCCTTCAGCCATTCAGCCTTCTTTCGACTCCTCATAACTTCCTTATAGTCTCTAGGTTCTTCATCTAGAACCTCACTAGCAGAGATTAAGGCGTAAGTTATAAGATCTGCATACCCAAGTCTCTGAGGTGGCTTGATGACTCTCCTTGACCTGTCTCTTGCTAGTAGGTAGCCATTACCAGTCTCCTCATCTTCGACAACATCTTCTGCGTCTTCTTCGACTTCATCTGGGGTAAGTAATTCAGCATCAACATGCTCCACCTCAACAGGAATCTCTTCCTGTTCTAGCTCCTTGTCAGCATCATCAGTTTTCTTGAAAGCCATTTGTGCTTCATTGAAAACTACATCTCGACTGGTGATACACCTCCTGTGACCTGGCTCTAGGCACCATAGCCTATAAGCTTTGACTCCTTCAGGGTATCTCATGAACATGCACTTCAGAGCTCTAGGTTCGACCTTGTCTTTCCTAATATGAGCATAGGACCAAATACTCTCAGTCTGTCGAGACTAGGTGGATGTCCCGACCAAACTTCTTCAGGTGTCTTCATTCCCAAGGCAATCAAGGGACATCTATTTATCAGGTAAGATGTTGTCGAAACAGCTTCCGCCTAAAACATCTTCTTCAATCCAGCACTAACCAACATGCATCTGACCCTTTCAAGGATTGTTCGATTGAATCTCTCAGCTAAGCCATTTTGTTGAGGAGTTCTTGCTACAGTCTTATGCCTTGAAATTCCAGACTCAACACAGTAACTGTTGAACACTTCGTTGCAAAATTCAAGGCCACTGTCGGTTCTCAACCTCTTAACCTTTCTTCCAGTTTGAGTTTCGACCAAAATCTTCCAGCTTTTGAAATTCTCAAAAGTTTCATCCTTCGTCTTCTGAATGAATACCCATAGCTTTATGGAATAGTCATCAACGATGGATAGAAAATACCTTGCACCTGAGTGTGAAGAATTCCTTGCAGGCCCCCAAAGATCAGCATGAATGTAATCCAGGGATCCATGTGTTCTTTGCTTGCCTTTGTTAAACTTCGCCCTACAGGATTTACCAAATACACAAGGCCTCTTTCGCTGACATGGCCCAATCTCATGTGCCATAATTTTGTCTTCGACATAAGTTTCGTGGATGCAACATTTGTCGAACCACTTACAACCTCAGCCTCAAGGGTATACAAGCCTTGTTTCTTCACGCCTCTCAAGACTTCCTTCGACCCCTTCATGACTCTTAGGATACTTTTCTCTCATTGAAAAATGTATCCTTTTCTGTCGAATTCACCAAGAGAAATCAAATTTCTCTTCAAGTTAGGTACGTACCTGACTTCAGTCAATAACCTTATTGACTCATCATGGAGCTTGAATCTCACAGATCCAATACTTGCAATTTTGCAAGATTTGTTGTTTCCCAGCAGCATAGATCCACCATCTTGATCACATAGCTCCTCGAACAATTCTCTGTTTGGAGTCGTGTGCCAAGTGCAACCTGAATCCATAATCCACTCTTTCCTCGAGTCGTCACTTGAAACCACAAGAACATCAGATGAGTCGAAGTCATCTTAAACAATGGCTGCATTGCCATTACCTCCATGATCTTTCAGGCGTTCAGGGCACACTTTTCTTATGTGACCCTCCTTCTTACAGTGATAACATTGAATACTAGATGTTTCGCCACTATAAGACTTCTGTTGACTTTTACCTTTCTTCTTGTCGAACTTACCATCCTTTCGCAAGAATTTTCCCTTAACGGCTAAACCTTCGCCCACCGTTGAAGGTTTATGCTCCTTTCGTTCGTTCAAGTCCTTAGAATACAAGGTTGATTGAACTTCTTCAAAGGTCAGGGACTCCCTTCCATACAAGAGAGTTTCTTTGAAGTGAGCATGTGTTTTGGGCAAAGCACACAACAGTAACAGTGCTTGATCTTCATCATCGATCTTCACATCAATATTTACAAGATCAAGAATCAACTTGTTGAACATATCCAACTACTCAGCCAACACTTTATCTTCACTCATCTTGAATGAATATAAAGCTTGCTTCAGGTAGAGTCGATTCACCAGAGATTTGGTCATGTACAAACTTTCAAGTTTCACCCATAATCCCGGTGTTGTAGTCTCCTTTGATACCTGTCGAAGAACCTTATCACCAAGGCTCAACAATATTGCGCTATGGGCTTTCTCGATCATGCCCGTCTTTTCTTTTTCCGTTAACGCGGCGTCCATGGCTGCCTCACCCTTCAACGCTTCCAAACAACCCTGTTGAACCAATAGGGCTTTCATCTTCAAGCTCCACATACCGAAGTCGTTCACTCCGGTGAACTTTTCAATCTTATACTTTGTTGAAGGCATCTCCTCCATGCTCACCGCACCAATTTTTTGTGAATCGAATACCTTTAAACAAAGTATAAATTGTTTCTTAATGATCAAGAAACACACAAGGGTTAGGGTTAACAAAGAAGACAAGGTAAAAGAACAAGGAATCGTTATTAAACTGCTATTCTTTCCTTTCTCTTTGAACAAGATTACAAGTATACAAGAATAACAAAATAACCTCTCTCCCTTGAAATTAGGATTTTATTTTCCTATTTTTCCTTATATTCCAAAATTGAGAAACTAGTATCCTATTTATAAGAAAAATAGCACACTAACCTAATGGGCTTTTTAACAATTACCCATTACAAGCCAACTTAGGGTACAAGCTAACTTAAACAATTGGGCTTACAAGCAAGGCCCAATTCAACATGCTAACAACCCTAGCAATATTGACTAATGCATGTTAAAACAGACTTCGACTACAACATGCATTACTTGCGAACAGACTTCGACCATACTAGAGTTCGATCCAACATCTCACAACTCTCTTACTCTCTCTTTCTGTACTTGCTTCCACTCTGTTCGTTACTTACTTTGGCATCAGAGTGTGTTTCAGGTACACCCCCTCCTCTTCTACACTTTGGATGAATAGCTTCCAGATCGACGACGCGGGACAGATCATCGATCCCCTTCTGGTCAGGTACGATTATATATATATATATATATATATATATATATATATATATATATATATATATATATATATATATATATATATATATATATATATATATATATATATATATATATATATATATATATATATATATATATATATATATATATATATATATATATATATATATATATATATATATATATATATATATATATATATATATATATTGTAACTCACTCTGACTAACTTTTACACATGCTAACTAACTTTCTATAATTAATTATACTTAATTGTAATTAATTATAACTATCATGCCTTGTATATATTGTAATATTCCCTCTTAAACTTAAAGACAATGTAAATCATGGACTTTGATTTTGGTGCGGAAGGTAGTGAATAAGGCAGTTGGATGTGGCTTGGTTAATATATCTACAATTTGTGTGACTCAAAACATGTTGAATTTTAGGCTTGCCCGCGACGATACATTATTGAATAAAATAGATATCTAGTTCAATATGTTTGGTCCTTGCATGTAGGACAGGGTTGTGAGAAAGTAACACAACACTGAAGTTGTCACAAAGCAATGTGGGAGTGTGATATTCATGGTGAAACTATGAAAGAAGTGATTAAATCCACAACAATTCAGATTTTGTATGAGTAAGGGCCTAATATTCAGCTTCAGTGCTTGAAAATGCCACAAGTGATTGTTTCTTGGAGCTCCATGCCACAAGATTTGAACCTAGATAAATGCAAGTGCACGATGTTGATCTCTTATCATCTAGTTCACTTGCCCAATTAGAGTCTCTATAGGCTCTTAGAGAGATGTTTGTGAGTGGATTTGCTGCTGAGAGAAGCATGTCATAGATGATGGTGCTGCTGAGAGAAGCATGTCATAGATGATGGTGCCGCTGAGGTATCAAAGAATTCTCTTCACCAAACTCCAATACAATTCAAGAGGTGCAGACATAAACTAACATGCCTTGTTTGCACAAAAAGGCTATATATGGCTGCGTGAGAGGGTCATACTACATAGCTCATACATTGGACTTGTACATAACTAGATCTGCTAGAACATCTTAGCCATGATTGCTTAGCTTACAATGACTAAACATGGGTGTTGTAACTCTATTTGAAGCTTTAGACTGTGTGGCAATATGGAGCCAGTACCTTGATAACGCACTTCAATTCCTAGAAAATATATTGGAATGCCAAGTTGTTTTAGAGCAAATTTGGCACGTATCTTCGTGATAGGATCATGAATCAGTGCAGGAGTTGTTCCAGTTATGAGTATATCATTAACATAGACCAATGCATATGGTGTAACACCTCGATGTTTATAAACAAAAAGTGAGTGATCAAATTTGCTGGATACAAAGTCAGACTGAATTAGAGCTTGATGAAGTTTGTGATACCATACTCGTGGGGTCTGCTTCAAGCGATATATTTCCTTTCTCAGTTTCCACACAAGTGTGGTGTTTTGATCAACAAAGCCAAGTGGTTGGTCCATGTATACTTCTTCCTGCAAATTTCCATCGAGGAATGCATTGTTGATGTCAATTCATTATATCTCCCACTTGAATGTGATATCCAATGTTAAAATAATTCAAATTGTGGTTGGCTTGACAACAGCTGAGAATATCTCATGAAAGTCAAAACCCTCTTGTTGATGAAAGCCCTTAGCAACAAGTCTTGATTTGTACTTGTTAACATTTACATCAGGGTTCTCCTTAACTTTGAGCATCCACTTGCACCCTATAGGTTTCCTATGAGGTGGAACTGTAGATAATGTCCAAGTTCCATTCTTCAATGATGGCTCATATTCAGTTTTTATATCTGCATACGATTCAGGATTAGCAAGGGCTTGTTTAGTAGTATGAGGTTCAACATGCACTATGAATACTTTAGGTTTGGACTTTCCAGTTTTAGCTCTATTCATTATGGGGTAATTGTTGGTTAGTGGATTAGGATTATGAGGTTGTGTATGAAATGAGGAAGATAAGGACTTTGTGGACCAGCTGATTAGATTTGGTAATAAAGAGTTAATTGGGGGATCTTATGAAGACTGTAAAGGTTGAATATGAGTGATAAATTGAGGTGAGATTGATTCATGTGTGACAGAGTTGGAATCAGGGTTAGTGTGATTAGTTGACCGAATTTATTGAAGTTAATTAGAAATATGGGAAAAATCATTAGAATGGCCTGCAAACAAAGTTTGGGTAGGTGATAATTGAGAAGTTAGATTTGGAGGAGGGCATGCATGTTTGTCCACATTTTGTAGTTCATTAGGTTAATGAGGCAACTAATGTGACTGTGTAGTTAGTCCATTGAGTAATAATGTGGAATTTGAGGTAGGAAGAGTGAAAGGCACATTTATGTGTTTGGTATGTGCACATGTACCTTTGTGATCATGTCATGTGGGAAAGATCTTGCTAAAGGGAAATTTATTTTCATTGAAATTTGACATCCTTGGATATAAATATCCTCCTTTCAGCACTAAGACACTTATGACCTTTGTGAGTTAGAGAAACCCCTAGATACACACATTAACTACTTTTGAATTGAAGTTTATGTTGATTATATGGTATGAGTAAAAGGAAATGTGAGCATCCAAACACTTCCAATGCCACATATTTAAGTTGATTGTTGTGCAAGGCATCATAAGGTGAAATGAACTGAGGTAACCTAATTGTTGGTGGTCTATTAATTAGATGAATAAATGTGGTAAAATTGTGATCCTAGTATGTCATTGGCATTGCAGCATGAGCAAGTAGAGTAAGCCTTATTTACACTAGTTGTTTGTGCTTTCTCTCCACAGTCTTAACATGATGTGAAGTATGTAGGTAAGTAATCCTATGAATGATGTCAATATCCTTGAGATAAAAAGTGAATGATCTGGATTCTCCTCCAAAGACAGATTGAACAACTTTGATTATTGTGTTAAACTGTGTAGTGACATACTTGTGGAAAAGCTTGAAAACATTAAGATCATCACTTTTGCTTTAATAAAAACACAATCTAGTGTAATAATGTTATTAACAAAGGATAGTTTTTGATATAACTTAGGAGTGAAAGTATTGCATGTGATTGCTGAAACAAGACTGTTGGAGCAGTACAAGTTACTTCTATCTAGAATACCTTTAATAAGAATTAGCTTAGATCCATGTGATTTTGCATAGAACTTGTTAGCCCGAAACTCAAAGTATGCATCATTATCCTGAGACAACTTTAAAACTGAGTAAATTTCTAGTTATTTGAGGGACATGTAATAAATGATTTAGATGTAAGACTGTATTTGACATGCATTTAGGCTTTACATTGATATGAATAATATAGTGAACTAACATGTTGTGTCCATTACCAACTACTACATGTTGAGGTTCATTACATGACAATTCCATATGCAAGTTGAATGCAAAGGGAGTGATGTGACGTGATGCACCTGAGTCTGCAAATCAAGCCAAATCTTCAAGATCCTGAGTATTTTGGAATTATTCTTGATGTGCTAAGCAAGTATTGGCCTGAGCAAATGTTGATGCCTGATTTTGTTAATTGACTGGTGCAATGTCTGATTCATTTGGTGTGATCTCTTGAGCTTGAGTTTTGGTTAATGTGGGATCAAAGGATTCACCAAACCTATGCCAACATTCAATTACTGAGTGACCATACTTGTTACACAGTTGGCAAGTTGTTCTCTTACCAAGAGTGTTGTTTTTCCTGCCACAACCCCTGCCTCGATTTGTTCTACCTTTGCAAACATGTTCGTAGATCCTAAAAAAACCATAGCTGATGTAGCCGCTTGAGATGAGATTTCTACTAGTTGAGTGTTGAATGAATCAAGATATGTCATTGATACTTCTTTGAAGCTACTTGCAACTGAAATTCAACTATTTATTGAATCCTTTCGATGGAGCTTCTTTGAAGCTTTGCATCTTCTCTTACGAAAATAGAGATGATGAAAATGATGAAGCTTCTTTGAGAATTGCACTTTAGGCTGATACCATATTGAAGTTGATCTTCATTGATTGAATTGTACAAGTGTGTGAGCTTAGTATATATAGTGTAACTCACCCTAACTAAATTTTACGCATGCTAACGAACTTTCAATAGTTAGTTATAGTTAGTTGTGTAACTAACTATAACTACCATGCCTTGTATATATTCTAATAAGGGGAGAACTTTTATCCAATTTGACAAAAAAAAAAGTAATGAATATTTGTCATCTATTTATATAATAATTGTCAGGATATTGCCAACTCATCAATCTACGTAAACATCGCCTGAAACCCTCATCAACCAATCAGAGCACGAATACCTTAAGGATCCATCTTGGATGCAAAGTACTGAAAAGTAAATTTAACGTAATAAAAACAATAATAATGAAATTAGTAAAATAAAGTACAACATTATTCTTTAGTATTGCTTGTTAGAAGATGTTAGTTAGGAAATCATGAATTTAACTTAGTAATATTAGTTGTTGTTGTGTCAAATAAAATGTTTAATATTGTTGAGATTAAACATTTAGCAATTTTATTGATTTTGTTTATTTTTTGATATTGTTATTGTTGTATTTGAAATTTAATATTTAAATATTTTATAGATCTTGTTTGTTGTTGTTGAGATTTAATATTCAACAATTTTATTTGTTTATTTTTTGTTATTGTTGATGATAAAGAAGAAGATTTAAAATTTGTCAACAAATTTAATGTTTTGCATTTAAAAAAAGATAAAACTAGTACAATTTTTCTCTAGATAAAACTTTATCCAAAAAGAAAAAGTGATAATTTTTCATACAGCTATTCATTACTTCATCTATTATTACTTAAAAAAGTTAATTCCTTAGTCACGTAACGTTTAAATTATCGTATCGCTACTATTAACATGGTTTTATATATACTAACAAATTAATCAAATTGAAAAACATTTCATACAAACTAAATTAAAATTTTAATAGTCATATATGTTGGTGCAAAGATAGAATAAATGATGAAATAGGAAATATTACTAATAAGAGAATGACGGCTACAAAACATGATATTTTGTTACAATGATTGTCACCCTATTTATAAGCTAAAACTAGGGTTACTAGAATAAGATAAATACTAAAATACCCTCTAACAAACTTAGGGGCCAAGAAAATAGTACAACTAAATAAATATGAATTATTAATAATATTCTAATACCATCCCTTAATTCATATTCCATCAAAACTTGTGACACCAATTCCATCCCTTAATCTGAAAAATTGATCAGTTTTGATAGCTTTCGTCAGAGCATCTGCCAACTGCTTCTGAGTGCTGCAGTGTACAACTTCTAACACTCCACTCTGAACTTGATGTCTCAGAAAATGATACTTGGTCTCAATATGCTTGCTTCTCCCATGCAGCACTGGGTTTCTGGCAAGGTTGATTGCAGACTTGTTGTCAATCATCAACTTCAGAGGTTTGTCTACCTTAATCTTCAGATCCTGCAACAGATTCAGAATCCACACAGCTTGGCATGCAGTAACAGCACCTGCAATGTATTCAGCTTCACAGGTTGACAACGCCACAACAGGTTGCTTCTTGGAACACCAAGAAATGGGACCTCCCAGAAATTTGAACAAGTACCCAGATGTACTTCTTCTGTCAACTCTGTCTCCACACCAATCAGAGTCTGAATAACTCTGAAGTTCTGACTCATCATTTCCTCCAGAGGGAAATAACACTCCATACTTCAGAGTTCCTTTGATATACCTCAGAATCCTGACAGCAGCTTGGTAATGGGACCACTTAGGTTTACTCATGAACCTACTAACCATCCCAACTGAATAGCAAATATCAGGTCTGGTATTGCACAGATACCTCAGAGAACCAACCAACTGTTTGAAGGTTGTAGCATCCACATCCTTTCCTTCAGAGTCTGAATCCAGTTTCTGATTTGTATCAGAAGGTGTGACAGCCATCTTACAATTCTTCAGATCAAATCTCTTCAGAAGTTCTAATTCATACTTGAGCTGATGCAAAATGATACCTTTCTCAGAATATCTGAACTCCATCCCTAGAAAGTATGTCATTTTGCCTAGATCAGTCATTTCAAATTCATTCATTAGAACCTTCTTGAACTTGGCTATCTCCTGTTCAGAACTTCCAGTCAATAGTATATCATCAACATATAAACATACCAGAGTCATATTGCCTTCAGAGGTATGCTGAACATAGACACCGTACTCCATCTCACATTTCTGAAAGCCTTGCTTCTTGAAAAATGAATCAATCTTCTGATTCCAAGCTCTGGGCGCTTGTTTCAATCCATATAGAGCTTTGTATAATCTGTACACCATCCCTTCCTGATTCTTTTTTACAAATCCAGGAGGTTGTGACACGTAAACTTCTTCTTCTAATGGACCATTCAGAAATGCAGATTTTACATCTAAATGCATCAGAGGCCAATTCCTGTTAGCAGCTATTGCAATCACCATTCTGATTGTTTCATGTCTTGCTACAGGTGCAAACACTTCAGAATAATCCAGCCCAGGTTTCTGTAGAAATCCTCTGGCTACCAACCTTGCTTTATGTTTGCCAATTGAACCATCTGGCTTTAACTTCTGCTTGAAAACCCATCTGACGCTGATGGCTTTCTTGTCTTTTGGAAGTTCTGTCAGCTTCCAAGTCTTGTTTCTCTCTATAGCATCAAGTTCTTCTTTCATGGCCTTCAGCCAGAGCTTTTGCTTAAGAGCCTCCTCTGTACTTATAGGTTCAGAGTCTACTAACATGGCACACTGAATAACTTCTCCTTCAGAGTCTACTTCAGTGTCTTGCAGCATGTCAAATTCTGCAAATCTTCTGGGAACGCTTCTGATTCTTTGTGGTCTCTGAACTTGTTCAGAGTCTTGAGCTTCAGAGTTTCTAGCTTCAGATGATTGACCTCCAGAGCTTTGACCATCTTCAGAGTCTGGCATATTTCCAGAGTCTTGAACTTCAGAATTTCTAGCTTCAGAGGCTTGACTTCCTCCAGAGCCTTGGCCATCTTCAGAGTCTGAATTTCCACCAGAATCTGGATTACCATCAGAGTCTGGATCATCAGAGTCACCTTCATCTTCTGAGTCTTCTCCAGAGTCAGAATCACTATCAGAGTCAGAATCAACGTCAGAGTTTACTTCAACTTCAGAATTTCTTAACTCTGAACTTTCTTCAGAGGTTCTAACATCAGAATCAGATTGAGACTTATCCCAATTCCAAACTTCTGATTCCTTCACAATCACATCTCTGCTGAATTCAATTTTATTGGTTTCTGGACAATAGAGCTTGTATGCACCTGTACTGTGGTACCCTATCAGAATCATCACTTTGCTTCTATCATCCAGCTTCTGTCTTCTGGCTTCTGGAACATGTTTATAGCAAACAGAACCAAATACCTTCAGATGACTAACACTTTGCTTGTCTCCAGTCCACTTCTGCATAGGAACTATTTCCTTCAACTTCTTCGTAGGACATCTGTTGAGTACATACGTTGCAGTGGCAACAACTTCTCCCCAGAGCTTCTGAGGAAGCTTCTTCTCCTTTAGCATGCTTCTCACCATATCAAGCAAAGTACGGTTTCTTCTTTCAGCAAGACCATTGTGTTGAGGGGTATAAGGAGCAGTAACCTCATGCTCAATTCCATTCTCCTCACAGAACTTCTGGAACTCTTTGGAGTTATACTCACCTCCACCATCAGTTCTAAGAATCTTCAACTTCTGACCACTCTGATTCTCAGCCTTCATTCTGAACTTCTTGAATTCATCAAACACCTCGTGTTTGAACTTAATAAGGGATACCCATGTCATTCTTGTGAATTCATCAACAAACAACACAAAGTATTTATTCCCTCCAATTGATGCTACTGGAAATGGACCACACACATCAGAGTGTACAACTCCCAAGGCATGTTTTGCTCTTGGAGCAACTTCTGATGCAAATGGCAATCTTGGTTGTTTTCCTTCCATGCAAACTTTGCATGACTTTTCAGGCTTCTTAATTGCAGGAATTCCATGTACCAATTTCTTTGAATTCAGATGTTGTAAGCTTCTGAAATTCAAATGACCAAATCTTCTGTGCCACAGCTCACTCTCCTTCTCAGTACTTGTTGCACTAAGACACTCTGAGTCTGCAGTTCTGACATTCACCTTGAATGTTCTATTCCTTCCCTGTTCTGACTCCATAATCAACTTCTGATTACAGTCATACAGCTTCAGAAGATTGTCCTTCATGGTAACTGAGAAACCTTTCTCAATTAATTGCCCCACACTCATCAGATTGCTTCTGATGCCAGGTACATACCACACATTCTGAATCAATGCTATTTTCCCATTGTTCAGAGTCACTCTGACATTTCCCATACCTTCTGCATTAAGATATTTGTCATCAGCACATCTGATCTTTGTTCTCTTTTCAGAGTCAAAGTCAACCAGCCATTTCTTGTTTCCAGTAAGATGATTTGAACAGCCAGTGTCCATATACCACCAGTCTGTCAGATCCACATTATCAGATTCAGAGGCCATCAACAGCACAGATTCGTCATCAGAGCCTCTGGCTATATTTGCTTCTTCTGATTTCTTCTCCTTGTTTGACCAACAATCTCTAGCAAAATGGCCAAACTTCTTACAACAGTAACATTGTATTTTTCTTTTGTCATACTTCTCTTTTCCCCTCTGAGCATTCTTTTGTCTATCAGAGGTTGAGCTTTCTGACCTCTGACCACCATCAGATCTTCTCTTGACTTCTGACTGCTTCTGATACCTCCTATCAGAAATTGATTTCAGAGCCTGCTGCTCTACTTCCTTTTCAGAGTTTCTCTCAGTCAGACGCAACTCTTGCGCTTCTAGACTGCTCTGCAGCTCTTCAATTCTCATTGTGCTCAGATCTTTGGAATGTTCTATTGCTACCACAATGTAATCAAATTGAGGAGTAAGGGATCTCAATACTTTCTCCATGATTGTTTCTTCAGAAAGAGTTTCTCCACATGCCTTCATCTCATTAGTGATCAGAATCACTCTGGAGATGTATTCAGAAACTTTCTCATTATTCTTCATGTTGAGATTCTCATATTGCTTTCTCAAGGACTGAAGCTTCACCTTCTTCACTGATGCGTCACCACCATAACATCTCACCAGAGTGTCCCATGCAGCCTTTGCTGTTGTAGAGTCTGCAATCTTCTCAAACACGTTTACATCCACACATTGATGAATGAAGAACAATGCTTTCTGATCCTTCTTCCTTACTTCCTTCTGCGCGTTTTTCTGTTCATCAGTTGCATCTGCTGCTACTGGAACATAACCATCAGTGACAAGATCCAGAACATCTTGAGCACCAAACAGCACACGCATCTGGATCATCCAACGATTCCAGTTTTTACCGTCAAATACTGGAAGTTTGGTGTTCATGTTGCCGTTTCCGTTCATCTTCTACTTTGCACAATACACTCAGAGTTTTCTCACACAGTGTTTCCCAACCCACAGAATTAAAAAATTCTGATCAGATTTTGTTCAAGATTCAACAAGAATCTGAGAAGCAAAATCAACCACACAAGACCTCACGTTCACTCGTGTTTCCCGTGTTTCCCAATGAATCTGAACCGGAGCTCTAGATACCAATTGTTGGTGCAAAGATAGAATAAATGATGAAATAGGAAATATTACTAATAAGAGAATGACGGCTACAAAACATGATATTTTGTTACAATGATTGTCACCCTATTTATAAGCTAAAACTAGGGTTACTAGAATAAGATAAATACTAAAATACCCTCTAACAAACTTAGGGGCCAAGAAAATAGTACAACTAAATAAATATGAATTATTAATAATATTCTAATAATATACGTGTTTGAGAGTGTATACATAAACAATGACTAAATTTAAGTTTAATGATTTTAATTCTCTTGAAAAAGTATGATAATCTAAAATTAAGCTAAAAACTAAAAAATCAGTTATACTATCTCTAATTGAAAAAAAAAAAAAATTTAAATTTTTTAAAGAATTAATATATTTGAATGACATATAGTTCAGATGCATTAATTCTTTAATAAAATTTAAAAAATAAATTTTTTCTTATATTAAAATCAAGAGGGATTATGCATCACCATTTGTTATTAAGCTCAACAATAATAACAAAAGTACAAAAGAATGTGGTTCTTAGTTCTTACATGTTAGGAAAGTACAACCAGAAAAATTAACATTGGATAATGGATAATGGTCCATGCTGGAATCACATCCATAACAAGAGGTGTACTTATTTTTCCATTTTATTTAAATATAATTGTGACATTAAATAATTAACAACACAATTTTTTAGTTAATACATTTTTTCCCTCAAATTTCTAGTCCTCTCTACCTATGGACTCATCTTCACTCCCTCGTCCTTTGATTTCCAACGTCATCACCCACAGCTTGCATCGTTCATGCACTACTTCACATAGTGCAAGATTTGGTCTATGGAAGAATAACCTGACAAACTTGGCTTTTTATGCTGTTGGATTCTCTAAACTTGGAAATGAAGACATTTTTGATGATAGTGATTTGAAGAGAAATGAAAATGGCACAATCTTGGGAAATTTTGATAGTGGAATGACACAAGAAAATAATGATTTCTTTGTGAGCGAAGCCGAAGGCGATCCTGATTGTCCTTCTAAAGGATACTCTTCCATTGAGCATGCCCTTAATGCATTACGCCAAGGAAAGGTTAATTAGAAGTTTGTTATAGACACTATACTGATACATAAACATATATATTTGACATATCCATAATAATTTGAGAATGTAATGTAAGAACACTATTAGTGTCACACGCCTTCGACTAGAAATATCGGTTCTGAGAGATAATACATGTTTGAAATGATGTGGTTTTAAAAGCAAATTTTTAAACTTTTTTCTGTTTTCAGTTTGTAGTAGTTGTTGACGATGAAAACAACAACATTGAAGGAAATCTTATAAAGGCTGCGTCTCTAATTAGTACCAAGGATGTTGCTTTTATGGTTAAACATGGATCAGGAATAATTTCTGTTGGGATGAAAGAACAAGATCTTCAAAGACTGAATCTTCCTCTGATGTCACCAGAGACTGAAGAAGAGGATTCATCTGCCCCTACTTTTACTATCACAGTGGTAACTAGTACTCCCTCTGGTCTTATAAGAAAAAGTTTGCATTTTAGATTCGTAGAATAAATAATGTATCTGCTCTATATATTGTGAAATAAATGTTGTTGTAGGATGCAAAATATGGAACTTCCACTGGTGTATCGGCTGCGGATAGAGCAAAAACGATATGTGTTCTAGCATCTCTGGAGTCTAAATCAGAGGATTTGAGAAAACCAGGTCATGTTTTTCCTCTTAAGTATAGAAATGGCGGAGTTCTTAGAAGAGCCGGTCATACTGAGGCTTCGGTCGATTTAGTTACATTGGCTGGATTGCCTCCGTTTTCTGCTCTCACTGCTCTTGTTGACGTTGATGATGGAAATATGGCATCTTTGCCCGGTTTGAGAAGCTTAGCATTGGAATATAACTTACCAATTGTCTCAATAACTGATTTGATAAGGTAAGCAATCTTGGAAACTAGTCCTCTCCTGCATTTTCTGTCATGTTGTTTGTTATTCACTGATCTTAACCACTCGTTTGTGTTTAGTGTTTAGGGTTTAGCGTTCGTGTTTATGAGATGAATTGTGCTTAATAACATTTGATCATAATTAATATGAATACTAATTCGTAATAATTGTTTATGTCAAGGTATCGGAGAAAGCGAGAGAAGCTAGTTGAAAGAACTTATGTCTCTGATGTTCCGACTAAATGGGGTCTATTTCGAGCATATTGTTATAGTTCAAAGTTAGATGGAACTGAGCATGTGGCTGTTGTAAAGGTAACAAAGTTCTGCACAAAAATGGTTTGTTGTGATGTAAAACATAGAACTATATTTTCTGGATTACAGTTTCTCTTTGGCTATGTAGGGAAACATAGGCGATGGTCAAGATGTTCTAGTGCGAGTACATTCAGAATGTTTAACCGGAGACATATTTGGATCAGCTCGGTGCGACTGTGGCAACCAACTAGACTTAGCAATGGAGTTAATTGAAGAAGCTGAAAGAGGAGTACTAGTTTATCTTAGAGGTCATGAAGGACGAGGCATCGGGTTAGGTCACAAACTTAAAGCCTATAATTTGCAGGATCAAGGTCGTGATACAGTCCAAGCAAACTTAGATTTGGGCTTAGCCGTTGATGCTCGTGAGTATGGAATCGGTGCTCAGGTTAGACTTGTCAATCACTTTCACTTTCTGTATTACTAATTTCTTTAAACAAAGTCGTGTCTGATATGTATCACTGTCATTATCGTGTATAGTGTCTGTGTCTCTGTCATCAGTATTCATAATTTTCGCTTGCATTTAACTGAATCATATTGAATCTGCAGATTTTGAGGGATATTGGAGTACGAACGATGAGGCTAATGACAAACAATCCAGCTAAGTTTGTTGGTCTTAAAGGATATGGTTTGGCTGTGATAGGGCGTGTTCCTGTGCTAACACCAATCACTGAACAAAACAAGCGGTATTTAGAAACAAAAAGGACCAAAATGGGTCATATTTATGGCTCTGATATATAAGGATCATTGCAGCAACTCAATGATTCAATTGTAAATAGTCGAAATTCACATATCTTTGGAACTGCGCTTGGAAGCAATTTCTCGAGTCCAAAAGACATTTTCACCCTGAAAACACAGAGGCTACCATACTAAACTTCTATGAGTGACTGTTTCAAACACATGCATAGTCATACATAAATACGAAAGAATAAAAACTTTGCATACTGTTATATATTCAAAGGATGAGATTTATTTGTGAAAATTGTATTCAGTTTACTAAATGTATCAATTGTTATAGCTAATGTTTAGGCTGATTTTATGCACTTTGATTCTCTGGTACAGTAAATGTATTTCTAATTAGTGATATATACACTCAATCTTTTGTAAATCAATGCAAGAACTTAATGCTACTGTTGAAAGACACGTATAGTATTTCACATTACTGACTGTTCCCTCACAACATTTGTCGAATCTACTTTTGCTATTTTTTCCAGGATCATAATTTGTTGATTTTGTGCCAACTTTAACACCTTATGGTTCAACAAATGATTGTTTCTGCATTTTCTGCTTTTGGTTTTACAGGTAAAACTTTTTCACCTACTTCTCCTTAGTATTTTGACTTTGAGGCATCTAATCATATGACCAACAACGTTCTCAAAATATTACAAATTACATATGTAATTTAAAAATACATACTTTAGATGGTAACAATTTACCTATCACAACAATTGTGATATTTCCTCATATCTCACCAATGCTTATGTTTCTCCAAGTCTAACCAATAACCTTATTTTAATTGATCAATTAGTTGACAATGGTTGCAAATTTGAAATATCAAATTCTGGTTGTTTTGTGCAGGAGCAACGATAGGAAAGATGATCGCGACGAGACGTAGACGTCTTTTTCCTCTAAATTCATTGTTGCCTTTGTGTTCTTTACCTCTTTTATTTCTTGTAATTACGTAACTATTAGTTTCCAATTATGACATAAGCGTCTTGGTTACCCAAACTCAAATGTAATAACAACAACAACAATCGAGTTTTATCCCATTAAGAGAGATAAGTTACATGGATCAACTTCGACCATAATGTTCTATTAGAACCGTAGTTATATCAAAATAGTTAATCTCAAGATCTTTGTTTATAACTTATCTTATAATTTTTTTAAGTCTTTCTCTACCTCTAATTGTTTGACTAATCTCCATGTGATATGCTCTCTTGACCACAAATTTTAGTAGTCTTTTCTTTACATGTCTAAATCACCTAAGTTTTTTCCCACCATTTTTCTACTATAGGTGCTATCCCTACACTCTCCCTAATATTGTCATTTCTAATCTTATCATGTAGTCTTATCACACATCCAACACAACATTCTCATTTTTGCTGCAATGATTTTATTCTCTTGTTAATTCTTAACCGTCCAACATTCTGTCTCATACAATATCGTAGGTCTTACAACAGTCTTATAAATATTTTCCTTCAGTTTGAGTGGGGTCTATGTGTCAAATAAAACCCCTAAAGCTCTGATTCATTTCAGCCACCCAACTTGAATTCGATGTTTTACAATCTATTTCTCTGTCATTTTGTATTACAGACTCAATATATTTAAACCATGTGACTTATAGGATGACATGATCTCTAACTTTTATCTCTAGGTTAGAAAGACTTCTCCCTTCACTGAACTTACATTACATCTACTCCGTCTTACTTCTACTTAGGCGAAAGACATGTGTTTTTAAAGCTTGTTTTCAACTTATCATCCTCTCATTGAAATCCTCATTCAACTCTTTAAGTATGAATATATCATCTACAAAAAGCACGCAACTGGTGTTAACTCTTGGATGTGTTTCGTGATTACATCCAAAATTAAAGTAAAAAAGTATGAGCTTAGGGTTGAACCTTGATACAAATCTATTGTAGTGGGAAAATCGTTCGTCTTTCCACTCTGTATCTACACACTAGTTGGCGCCTCCTTCATACATATTTTGAAATAGCTTGAATGTATGAAATTTTTTTATAAGGATATTTTTTATGATTATAAAATCAACGAGCACTAGGGGTGTTCAAATCTAAACCGATCCATATAAAAAACGCAGATTGATCTAAAAAAAATCAAAACCACAAGTAGAAATTTAATAGATGCGCTGGATGTCATTTTATAAGAACCGCTCGGTTCAGATTGAATTTCGAAATGATTTTACTAAAACCGACCCAAACCAACAGAACCATATGTATACAATTTTATACTTATTTATTTTTTATTAGTATGATATGTTACCTTAATTTATTATTCAATGATAAATGTTTTTAAATACTATTTATTAGTTTAATTTAATCTATTTATTTTTATAATTTATTTATTTCAACCATAATCAATCATTCTCATTTTGTAATATTAACTATTAATTTATTATATTTTATATCAAACCTAAGATTTATTAGTATTTTTCTAATATTAATAAAAATACGCGAACAACCTCATAATATTTTTACATTATTGGTGTACATCTAACACTTTTTATAACTTAATAATAATAATAATAATAATAATAATAATAATAATAATAATAATAATAATAATAATAATAATATAAATATAAATATAAATAAGGTTTAATACCTCTTTTAGTCCCTTAATTTTAGTCATTATTTCGATTTGGTCCTTTAAGAAGAAAAAGATGTTACATTATAGTCCACTGACTTATACTTCGTTACATATTTTAGTAATTTCTGTTAGTTTTTGTTTAAAAAACGTTAAAATCGGCCGTGTTAGACTATAAATGGCTGAGGTGAAATTTATATTACACGTAAGTTCCATCTGAAGAAGATGAAACATATTAGGGCATAAGATTATTGTTGGATGAGAGCTCGACCTGAGAGAGGACGATAGCGAAACTGTTGACAACAACACTCCATTAAAGACGAAGTTCATTGAAGACGACGATAGCGAAACTGTTGACTGAAATTCTGGCAAGCACACGATGGATGTTATCACGGATGTTATAACATCCAATGTAACACAGACTATTAGAATAATTAAAAAGCTGTAAAGAAAAGCAGGAAATCACACCAGTAATTGTTCACCTAGTTCAGTCTCAACAACTTACATCTGGGGGCTACCAAGCCAGGGAGGAAATTCACTATCAGTATAATTAATTTAGAGCCAAACAATCACAGTTTGCACTCCTCACTTAAGACCTACCCAATGACACTTCAACCTAAAGACACTCTAGACCTGAGTACACCCACTCACTCCCCCTCAATCACATCAGTGATATCCAACTACAATTACAAAAAATTATGAAGATACACTTCAACCACACACCTTGATCTTGCTTCACAGCTTTGATCAAAGGACACACACTCTTGCTTAAAAGCTTTGAGTGACTTCAATGAACACACCTGTTCATACACAATAATCACAACAATTCTATATCTTACAATTGCTTGGCACACAAGGAATCCTAAGACTCCTAGACTCACGTGAGGAACACGATTCTTCACTCACATACTTTATGATATCTCACTAGATGCTCTCTCCTCTGTGTGTCTATTAGTTGGAATGATCCTTCTGCTATTTATAATAGCATACCTGCTTTGGGCCTTGGTGCAGCAATTAGGTTTACCCAAACCTCTCTTCAAAAAGCTGCACTTACCACTTAGGTCAGGTATATTTAATTTCTCCAAGGCTTCTCAATTGTTTCCTGACTTCCGGCTTGAGCTTCTATAAAGTTTCCTGAATTCTAGCCTGAGCTTCCTCATTCTGAATACCAGAAAAACAAACTCTGCGCGCCTGATGTCATACGACCAGTGTCATGACATTCAGTATGACATCCAACTCAACTTACTACTTACCTTGCATATTGTGTGTCACATCATTAGTTATGACATCTATACACACTCTAATGTTTTACCACAAAATGCAGCCAATCAAAAGCACTTACCTTGACAACAACCCTTCATTAAAGACGAACTTCATTCATCAATTGTTTGCAGAGAAAACCCTAAGGTACGAACTTGCACAAATAAGTTACTAAAACTGTTAACTTTCTTCTTCACCCAACTTACTTAGTACTTTTGATACTACGTGTAGGTTGATTAGGTCATGGAGAGTAAGTTTAAATGGGTTGTTCACCATTCTAGTGAGTTTTTTTAAGGAGTTTGCCAACTTTACCAAGTCGGGTTATGTAGGGCTAAAGGAGATATGGGATGTTAATCATGATTATTGGAGTTACTTTGAAATATTAGACCAATTAAAAGAGTTAGGTTACCCTACTATAGATAGACTTTGGTATTATAATGACATGTTTGCTAATGATATAGTTCAGTTAGAAAATGACAAGGGAACTGATAGGATGAGAACATTTGTAGTGTTGATTGAGGAATGTCATGTGTATGTTACACAACCTGCATCTGAACCTAGTGTTATTGAGGAGCCCATACTCTCACTATCAGATGGGAACATATTGGGTGAAGATATGTTTGGTGAAGGGCCTGATATGGTTAATAATCTAAATGGGACCACCATGGTTGAAGATGTGGCTGGTGAAGTACATGAAAGAGGAAGTAATGAAGGTGGGACCACAATGGGTAAAGATGTGGTGGAAGAGGGGACAATAATTGAGGAAGTTGAGGAGAATGTTGAAATTGAGGAAAATGTGGGTCATGTGGGGACCAACTGTGAAATTAAGGAGAATGTGGGTCAACGGGAGACAAATTGTAACAATATGGATGATATGCGGGCCACCTATGGAGTTGAGGAGAATGTGGGTCTAGGGATGAATGTTGAAGTAGAGGGAAACATTGACGGACTGACCTGTAACCAACAAGAAGATGAGGTTGTTAATTATAACCAAGGAGATGTGGCAGAAAATGGAAGTGATGACAGTGCTTTGAATGTTAATTTTTATAACTCAGAGAATGATATAGGTATTGATGGAGAGATATCAATTAGTGAGGATGAAGTGAATACAACAAGTAAGGAGAATGGAAAAAGTAAGGCAAAAGGCAAGAGGAAAAGTAAGGGGAAAGGTAAAGGGAAAGTTAAAGGAAAATGGAAGAGTAATGAAAAAGAAAAGGGAAAAGGCAAGGGAAAAAGGAAGGAAACGGTCATTGTTATAAATGAAGGTGCTGATAATAATGGTGAGGTCAATCTGGACAATTTGAGAGGTTTAAGTGACACTGAGGAGTATGACAGTGATAAATTGCCTACTAAGTATGACAGTGAGAACGATGAGGTTGAAAAGGATGATTTTGTAACATTTAAGCTTCCTTCATCCATCTTCCATTTTCTTCTCCAAATTAAAGAGTCACAGAAAACCAATCATTGGATTATGAGGTAACATGGTTGATTTGTTGAGTATTAATTTCAAATGACTAATTGTTTACATAGACTAACATTAAAATGACTATTTATCTACAGGTGTGCGGGTGAATATGACTATGAGATAAGGCATACTTCACTCAATGGAGAAAAATATGTTGTCAACCTTTACAAGAAAGAATGCTCATCTAGAATATGAATGATGACTGGACTTTATTGCTGTCATGCAATGTCTTGCATGAAGGATCAACATTTAGAGATTGATGAATTTGTACCTAAATGTTACAAGAAGGAACAATATTTAGCTTGTTATGCACCTTTTATATATCCACTTAATGGGGAAGCCTTGTGGATAAAGACTGATGTTGTTGATCTTCAGCCACCACCAATAAAGAGGCAGCCTGAAAGGCCAAAGAAAAAAAGGAATAGGGAAGCTGGAGAAATAGTGAGGGATGAGACGCACATGAAGAGGGCAAGATATGGTATCAAGTGTAGTCGTTGCCACAAGGATGGTCACAATAAGGCCATTTGTAAACTACCACAACCACAAGCTCCTTCAAGTCAGGTACAATAAGCAACAACACATCCACCACCAACAGTAGTTTCAAGTCAGGTACAAGAAGCAACAACTCAACCACCACCACCAGTTGTTACAAGTCAGCTACCACCACCAGTTGTTACAAGTCAGTCACCACCACAAGTTGTTACAAGTCAAGCCACCACCACCTATTGTTACAAGTCAGCCACCATCCAAAACAAAAAAAAAAACTTCATAAGGGTGGCAAGCCTGTTTCAAGTCAACCTTGATCATTATTATGATGTCTGCTAAGATTTTGTAATGTCATTTTGTAATGCCTTTTAATGGCATATTTGTTTTGTTTTTGTAAGGCACACTTCAGAATGTCATTATGTAAGATACATTTTGTCTAATTTACAATGGCCTATCTGTTTTGTAGTTCTACCACATTTTGGAATGTCATATTAATACCTTATAATGATTGTTTGTTATTGAACCAATTATGTATCAAACTTTAAATATGTTAATGAAAGTTGAAATGACTTATAACTCCAAGTTATATTAGTGTACGTTTCCATAAAGTCCCTTAATTTTAGGCATTTTTGCAAATTGGCCTATTTTCTATTTTGATTCATCCAAATTATTGGTCCTTGAGCTGCATTTTTTACAAGTTGAATATTGAGACAAATTTGTACCAATTAGGTATCACAAAATTGTACCAGTTATGTAGCACATATAGTTATGTTGAAATAGACACACATTATTCATTAAACCAACTTAACAATATATTATTCATCACAAAAACTTAACAAAACATTAAAATACAAAAACATAACATTGAACTATCCTAAAACTAATTGAAATACATTGTTACAAACAGAAAGTTCAATCCTAAGCTTACAATCCCAACCACAACGGATATTTTCAGCCATTCTTTAGTGTAGATAACTTCATTATTCAATTTGTTAATTTTATTCTTTTGTCTTTCAAGCTTCAAATCTATTTCATCAACAAACTCATCACCTAAATACTTGAAGAAATTACAACCCTTTTCAATGTGATTTTTGTAATTTCTACAACCCCACAATTTTCTCCCCTTATTGACACTGTTCAAATCATTCACTGTTCTAAGAACACTTTCATCATGACAAAAACACTCCATTCTCTTGTTTCTTTCTTTGAATCACAAATCCAGATGTACCATAACTTTGGTTGCTTGAAGTTGAAGATTGCTTGCAATCTTTGACATTGAATCCTAATTTAGAGAAGAAAATGAAAGATGAAGATTTAATCCTAATTTGAAAAAGAAAATGGAAGAAGAGGAAATATGAAAGATGATGGACACAACAAATGAAAGATGATGGAACTCAAGAACCCTACGTAACATTTATAACCATGTGCTAAATGTTCAATTAGACATTTGCTTACTTGGCATGTCACCTCACACAATGATAACATTTTTTTGTGTGACACAAACTAAGGGACCAAATGATTTAACAAAACTTAAGTTAAAGGATAATTATGTAATGTTTTTTAGTTCGGAAACCAAAGCGAAACTTCGCTCAAATTTAAGGGACTCATGGACTAATTATACCTAATAATAATAATAATAAAAAAATGCCTTTCAAGAAAATAAATATAATAATGGACTGAAAAAAATCTTCTCGGTTTTGTAATGGGCCAAACCTATTTTTAAACGATCCAGCCCATTTCACAGGTAGCGAATATAACACCGAAACCCTAATTTTCATACTGTCTGCTTCCATCGCCCAGGTTTTGCTCTTCTCCTGATTCTTGTTATCTTCGTTTCGCCGAAAACTATACACTATATTTACTTTCTTTTTCTCTTTTTCAGGACTTAGTTCAGATTCAAATCTAGGGTTTTTTTTTCTTCGCCTATCAATGGCTCCTAAAGGTATTTCGTCGATTTCTATTTTCTTCACAATGCAATTACTTGTAAATGATAATAAGTGCCGCAAGTTTTTTGATTTAACTAATTTCTCTTCACTGTAATTATCAGTATCGTTGATTTTTGAATTTTTATTGGCGTTGAAATTTAATACTTTCATTGCTTCATATATATTTATGAAATGTAGTAGTTCATGAAATCAATTATTTCATCTTTCACGTAGTTTTTGCTTATTTTTATAAGTTAATGGCTCTTAGATTTTAGATTTATTGTTGTAATTACCACTTTTTGTTGCAGGTGATGTTTCGAAGAAGACTGATCCAAAGGCACAGGCCTTGAAAGCTGCTAAAGCAGTGAAGTCAGGAACTGCCATCAAGAAGAAGGCAAAGAAGATCAGGACAACTGTTACATTCCATAGGCCTAAGACTTTGACGAAGGAGAGGACCCCGAAGTACCCTCGCATAAGTGCTACACCTAGAAATAAGCTTGATCATTATCAGATTCTGAAGTTTCCACTCACTACTGAGTCTGCAATGAAGAAGATTGAAGACAATAACACTTTGGTTTTCATTGTTGACTTGCGCGCCGACAAAAAGAAAATCAAGGATGCCGTGAAGAAAATGTATGACATCCAGGCCAAGAAAGTTAACACCTTGATCAGGTAAGTGAGACTGTATGTAGTGATTCTTTTTGCTAATTGTCTGATAACTGATGATTGCTTTTTGCTGATTGGCTGTTATTGTACTTGTTAATTTTGTATGCAAATTACACACTATGCTGTTTTGGTTTTTTATGGCTTATTGTTGTGACAAATGATCCACTGCATTGTGCTGTGATATGATATGCTTACTATAATATGTGTAATAACCCAATGCTAAAGTAACTTGGTAATGAAACCATATTATTGAGATGATTGCTTGCACACTAAAAACAGTTGGTGTTTCTTCTAAATTTGAACTATTCTATGGCAGGCCGGATGGCACCAAGAAGGCGTATGTTAGGTTGACACCTGATTATGATGCTTTGGATGTAGCAAACAAGATTGGTATTATTTAAGGTAATGGATGGCTGTATCAAAGACAATTTTTATTTAGATTTTAGACTTATTTTGGTCATTGATGGAGATTTTGCAGCAAGTTAAATTCTGGATTTTATGTTGTTATTTCATGTATCTTAGTTCAATTGCAATTAAATTTTGTTGTTTACAATTTATAATTTGATGAGTAAAATTAATCCAAAGTTTCTTCATAGATTTGGTAGCAATTTTTTCGGTGAATAATTGAGGCCTTAATCATGGGAAAATAAGGCATCTGTAGAATGATGTGGTGTTAATAGAAATATCACTGTTGGTTGGAGCATCGAAATGGAGGATACTTTGTCCTCAATATAGAACTGGGAGAGAATGGTTTTTAAAACAGTTTAGAAATACACATTATCTGTGTTTGAGCAATAAATCACATTTAATATTTTGATTGTTAGTTATCTTTTTGTTGGTTAAATTTGTTTAAATCAAATTGAAAATCTCACTAAGTCACTTCAAAAATAGCACTAGTTCACTTTGTCATAAATCAAATTGAAAATCTCACTAAGTCACTTCAAAAATAGCACTAGTTCACTTTGTCATAAATCATTTGACAGAATTCAAATTGAAGTTTCGAATACCCCTGCCCTACGAACCAGGGTGAGGCTAAATTTATCTGTAGCCTATTTTGAATCTCTGTACAAAATTATGATATCATACTGCTTTTTTGTTTAACTGCTGAATATAATTTTGATTGGTATAAAATTATCTTTTTTTATTTATTTAATTTTCCGCTGTTATTTGGATAAATGTTTCATATAATTTAAAATATTTTATGTTATAGTTTTTTTATAGAATATAAAATAAGACGATTTTTTTACATGTATTAAAAAAAATAATTGCATTTAATCAATCATGAATGCGAACAACACTAAAAATCACTTTCATTGAGTGATATACATGGTTTCCTATCACTATATATGACAATGAGAATCATTTTCAAGTTGAAGGATCTATGCGTGTTTTATACAATAAGAAAATGAGTATTATAAAAAGTATTAAAAATTCTAGCACTTTGCCATGAAGAATACCAGCAACAATGTCCTTTGCGTTGCTTGTTTAAAAATTATAGTTGCATAATACGGTATTCTAGAATACCATTATTTTATTGTAGGAACCAATATTAAGAATGTATGAAACTCAAGTTGGTTCTATTAAAAGTGAGCCATGAAAAGATGCTCCTAACATAGTTTCTTAATCATCTTAATAGTGATTTCTTTTGGTTTATAGTGTTGGAAGCAGGAACATATTGTCCATGGTGCCTTTTGAATTTTTGTACAGTTGGAATGGCAACTCTAACTCAATGAATATAGAA
Organism: Lathyrus sativus; assembly: GCA_963859935.3. Classification (NCBI taxonomy): domain Eukaryota; kingdom Viridiplantae; phylum Streptophyta; class Magnoliopsida; order Fabales; family Fabaceae; genus Lathyrus; species Lathyrus sativus. The sequence goes on along the minus strand of OZ012735.1, from coordinate 911,047,575 downwards.
TGAACTCATTTTTTTCTAATCTCCCAATTTGTAGTTGTTTATAGCGAATGTGATTGGAAATGTGCATTCCTTTCAGGAGTAATGTCATCCATCCCTAAAATTTCTAACCATGTGTTAACTGACACAGAACACTCATGATTTGCAACTAGTATACGATATACACGAGATCTACATAACGGACAACTTGAATGCAATCGAAACCACTTATCAATGCATGAAACATGGAAACCATGGTTACAATTAGGAACGAGTTTTAACCATTCTCCTTCTTCAAATTCCCCCAAACAAATAGCACACTCTACATCAATTATACTCTCTTGTATCTCCTCACTTTTTGTAAATTGGCACATAGGAAGAGAGTTTATAATTGACAATTCCAATTCACTACCTTGAAATTGTGGTGAAAAGTTTTGTGGAATGGATTCATCTTGAAATTGCTCTTCATTCCAATTTATAGGGGGTGTAGTTGCATTTGAATATGAACTTGAAATTATAGTGATAGCTTTACACAATAGACATTTGAAAAATTTCCATTGCCTTAGTGTAACGAATACTAGAAAACACAATGCTAGAATCAAACAAATTTCTTCTTCATTCCAATAAGACATTATAGGTTTAAAGAAAACATGAAGGGAAGGTAGATGTAGGTTGTAGAGGCTTTTAATAATGTTTGGAGGCTTATTTATAGGAAAATAGTGTACCCCAAAGGACGTAGAAACCAATGTGGTTCCAACAAGTGCAAAAAGGTCGGAGATAATTTTAAGGATTTTTCCATTGTAGTATTAGTTACTTGATTTATAAGTCATTCATAGACTCTATCGAAGTTAAAAAAAATATATTCAGATTCTAGGTAAAAAAATGCACATTCTAGAATAATGTTAGATTTATTTGAGATACATGGAAGAATGTTTGTTTGGTTAAAAACAAAGAGAACATGACAACATCATTTCTCAATTTGGTAAAAAGTTTCTTCTAGCTAAACTTTCCGTGACATATCATTCTTGTAAGAGGTTCAATTAAAATCAAAAATATTTTTTCTTTTTATTTATAATAAAGAATGAAAATTTCTTAAAGCACATTGCATGTGTTTTTTATAATGCTTATAATTTTCGGAGATAATCTCCAGACGTATTTTATTTTAACTGAACGTTAAGATATTTCAGAGATATATTTTTAGAAACACTAAAAATCAATTGAACGTTGAAATATATTAGAGATATATTTCCAGAACAATTTGAAAGAAATATCTCCGGAGACGTATTTTCAGAAGATTTTCATAAATATATCTCCGGACAAATTCAAATGAAAATCGACTATGAGAAATATCTTTTGATCGTTTAAAATTTAAATTGTTTTAAAATTATATCTCTAAAATATTATTAAGTTATGAACGCGTTCGAAGTATTTGTGAAAAATTACATGATGGAAAAGAAATTCATAAGATGAAATAAGAAATTTTCTAACCAATTTATTTACATTACTGCATAAAAAAAATCGGATAGAAATTAGAATCCTAAGTCAACAACAAATACCTTATACTAATATAGTTCAAAACAGTTGAACTACACCTTCTCCAAAATTACTTATTTTTACCAAAATTCAAAATTATTGTATGAAAGAATGGGTAACAAAGTATATTCCATTCTTAATTTTGTAAACAATAATTGGAAAAAGAGGATTAGTTGACCTACATATTCTCCGAAATCACTATTTTTTATTGTACGGAAGAATGGGTAAGAAAGTATATTCCATTCTGAATCTTGTAACCAATAATTGAAAAAAGAAAATGGTTCAATACACTCTAAGTATTTTTTTTTTAAGTTTTAGTAAATTCATATCTTGTCAATTCAACAAAACTTTTTTTATCCGAACTTGTTACATGATGATACATTTTAGAGAAACACATTCACTTTTCACTCCGTGTTTGAAAATTAATTCTATTAGAAATCAATGTTTGAAAATTAATTCTATTAGAAATCAAAGCTTTTAATGTATGGTTGCATCGTTTTGATTACTCGTATAATCTCGTGTAGTCTTTCGTAAGAGAAGTTAACCATGTGATAAGATGTTGACAACAAGTTATGATTTTCCTCCCTCAAATATGTTAGGGCTAAAGTAACTTAACATGCTCAAATAATGAAGATGACCTATTGGTAGATTATCACAAGGAGTTGGTTTGACCTTCTTTGAAAAACTCTTAGTTTTTATCAATTCTGCGAGTGATTTAATATCAGTGGTGTTTGGATATGCTATCTTGCACATATGTTCTTTCATGTGCAGATTCATGTTATAATCAACTTAAAAAAATATCTTGAATCATCTTCCATAATGTCAATATTGAATTATCATATTTACCATCATAAATTATACATCATCATCAAATCAAAGTCTTTTCTAGCACATGTTTACCTATCCAAACATATAAGTCTACTGAGTTTCATCTTCTTGCCTATTGAACAAGCACAAGGAAAACTATATAATCTAATAAGTGCACAACCACACTTGGATCTATTTGAATCTGTTTCAGGCTGACCATATCCATTTTGATCCGGCCACACTTCCAGAGATTCAACTACCATGGGAAGATAACTTCCAAGACTGCTCTAAGCTAGTCATACCCCTCAGTCCGACCACCACGGGACGTGACGTTCATGATTCAAATCAACTATCTACCAGGCTTCTTGGATATTCTTTTGACCATTGTAACTTCAGTGATCTCGAAGCAGGAGATTAATACCTCCAACGCATCCAACGGTCCTCTACATTCCACGTTGGAAAAGTAGTAAAACAATTATTTCTCTTCCCCATATTTAGGGGAAGGCGCCATTTCAAGTAACAAGTTTAAAACACAATTTGAATACTTTCTCAATTTGAATACTTTCTCATCATTCACATACTCTTTCAATATTCCTTAGAAGACTTGTTGAAAGCATACATGCTAGAACAAGAATGTGCTTGGGATAAATTTTTACCATTGATCGAGTTTACCTACCATAACAATTTCCATTCGAGCATTGGAATGACATCGTTTGAGGCGTTGTACGGTAAAAGGTATGGGACACCTTTATGAAGGTGTGAAAAGTACACAAGAAGTGGGGGTTGAATTGTGTTTCACGTTCTATTTTAATTTAGCTTCTGATCAGAGTTTCAGAATCAGAACTGATGTTCAGATTCCGAATTAATTCATTTGGCAGCGGATACAACAGAAGTAAATAAAATAACAGTAGAAGACACAAAAGATTTATATTGGTTTCTCCCCTAACTGAGAGTAGTCTAGTCCCCCTGCCTTACAAGAGATTTTTATGATAATCACTTCATGATTACAATCGCTTATGCTTCTGCAATAGACTTTTACAACTGCTCAGACCAACTGCCTGAGACTTCCCTTGTTTAGAGCACATGTCTAAGACTTAAACTTTGCTTACACCATTTGACTGAACCACCTACTCTTCTATCTTCTGGTTGATACTTCCCTTTGCTTAGAGCACATGTCTAAGACTTCCCTTTGCTCACATCCTCTGGCTGAGCCACCTCCTCTTCTGGCCATCCAGACTGAGAATTCCCTTGTTCAAGCCACACTCGAGACTTCTTACTCACGCCCTCAGACGGAGACTTCCCTTTGCTCAATTAGACTAGCTGAATAAGACTTTCACAACTCAAACATTTAAACAATGACACTTAAATGGCTTAAAAATCTTGACTCAAGACTTGTTGCTTGAATCCTAATGAGACAAGACTTTTTGCTCATGTACATAGTAGGAGGCTTAATATAAATTACTAAAGGCTTAGCAGAATAGGGAACAAGGTGTACATGATACAAGTATCAGAGGTACGGGAAATCACCATAACAAAGACCTAAAGCACTTACGATTTCTAATATATACAGAGGTAAGAAATCTTAAGGGTTTTACAATTACAACCTAAAACAGAAAATCTGCCTATTACATAGAGTTGATAATTTGTTGATCTTGCTACTTCTTCATTAGAAGAATCCTTATTAAGATTCAAACTTGAATCTTCAGTCATATATATAGCCT